>CM056993.1:335612383-336838633 GCA_029891345.1 Dryococelus australis | reverse complement strand
GATCTTCTAATGCGGAGTTGTGGTTGGTGGTGAGCGCAGGAGGCTTTCAACGTGGTGACGCGTCACGACCTGCTGGTGGACAAGGAGGACCTCGAGCAGGTGGACAACCTGCGCTACACGTGGCAGCGACTCCAGGCGCGCTCACTCGACGTCAATGTGCAGCTGCTGGCCATGCAGCCGCACTTCGAGCATGATCTGCGCCGCAACCTCGAGCGCTTCCACCAGGACAACATCGACTACTGCCACGAGTACCGCACCTCGGGCCCCATGATGCCCGGACTCAGCCCGCGCGAGGCCTCCGACAGACTCATCATGTTCCAGGTGCTGACAAATTACACTAACATGTTCCAGTCCCGCTCTAACGAACCTCGCTATTCCGAAAGCTCGAATAGTCCGAACCTCGTTATTCCGAAAGCTCGCATAGTCTGAACCTCGCCATTACGGAAATCTTGTTAATACGAACCTTGCTAATCGGAAAATCCTGTTACCACTTTGCACTCTGCATACATTTTGGCATTCAAGGCGAGTTATAATTACATAAAATACATCGTAAATTATATGAACACAATTTCTGTTGGTTTCTGCTTCCCCACTTACTACTATTTTATCAGTTCGAACCAGATTTGGAACGTTTACTCCAGTGGGTTATTACTGGCTGACTGTCAGCCAGTGTAATATATCGAATTGATTGATTGTCCCCCAATCATACATCCTTCCTCTTGTAACAGGTAATACAATCTACACAATATATATTTCATCTCAGTTATAAAAATATGATTACTTATATTGTCGATAATTATGTATTATTAATGAGCTGTAAAGTTCGGTTAAGATCCTGACAAGCATTAACGAAACACTGAAACTACATGCACGCGAATTTTGTTTTCAATGGCAAAGAAATCTTCTTTTGTAGTGTAGTTCGAGTTGCACTCGGTAAGAGTGTTCTAAGTTTTGATCATAACGAGAGTGTCTGAGAAAAATAATAAGCGGGAATACAGATCCAGTTATAATTTTTTTCTTTTTCCATTTGTAATAACACAACACAGGAAGGTTGCCGCGTTCTTTCAATCACTAAGAGTGACTTTCCCTGTGCCAAATTCCATATCAAAATATCTGTTGCACTCTCGCGTTCGTCCAAATGCTTCAATGCGTCTAGTTTATCTTAAACCATACGTGTAATATGTTCCCATTTGCTAACCATTTTGAAACCACTAAAAGCACAATTTACATTCGCATAAAATTAGTCTGCAATTTGAGAAATATTTGCTACAGTACTATAACCATGACAGTAGTCACCTGAACTGGAAGACGAACAGAAATGACTCGTCGCCTATGCAGTGGTGCACTAGGTATCGCTAGTCACTCTTTGTTGCCTAGTTCATCATATATTTAGCTTCTAATTAGCCATATTCCTTCGCTCAAATAATAGCAATTTGGGTCTACGCAACGCTGCAGCGGTTAACTGTAATAATGGAATAGTTTAGCTACAATGAATTAAAAAACATTTCTAGTTAAAAATAATTTGTACGTCAATAAGAATATACTTTCTGGAAAGTTTCACTAATATATTATACGTTATACATAACGTGAAATTAGTGCTGCAATTTAGAATTCTCTCTATCTCATCAGTTGAAATGATTGTGATTAAGATTTGTTTAACAGGCTAAGCTTATTTTAATACCATTAAAACAAATACTTTGACTATTTGGTTAACTTTGACCAAAAATAAAACAAATGTGCCAAGATATCTTTTTATGCTTGTACAGCACTCATGTTTTCATTTTATTTTATTAAGTGCCTATATATTACCTTAAAAACAGTAAAATACCGCTCGTGGAAACTTTAATGTCTTAAATCAATTCTACTACACATTTATTGTTATTTTGATGGTCATTGACCAGAAACACTTGAATATTTGGTGTTTAAATGACTGGTCGAATTTGCCCCACACACGGGTTAACGTGGGCCACTTAACGAAAAATCTTCATCCAAAACCTATTAAAATAATGAAAAATAATGATGTTAACTTTTAGATTAAGTGTCAGTCCCAAATTTACAATTCTCTGTTTCGCGTTAATTCAATGCACATTTATAATATTTTCAATGTAATAAAATTGGTCAAAGGATCCCCTCCTGACGGTACAACACTTGTTCCCTAAGTTCGCGTGGAACTTAACCAAAAAGCGTCACTCGATCAGAGTAAAGATAGCGAGCAGATTGTGAGTGCATTCTGCTAAGAGTACTGCTGTTCACTCGTTTCTTTCAATAAGACAGCGGATAACCAGTCCATTCTGGAGGGCAGTGTTAACAACATATTGATTGTTATGCCCCCTAGTGACAGCAAAAAGGAAGTACTCAGTTGCCAGTTTTGCGCGTAAGGTGGACGAACAAATTTAGTTATATTGAATAATTTGTTAAATTAATGTTATTATTAAGCCTTAAATAACCAGACTTTAACAGCCTAGATAGTCAGTAATATACCATACATAATATAATGATATACGGTACACGCCGTTAATAACTACCGTTGACGTGAAGTTCGAGAAGACATTATATCATATTCGAACACTAGTGAAATTTAAATTTGACTCTGTAACTGGCCGGTTAATTTTGGTGAAATGGTGTTCCTTTTATTCCAAATAAAATATAATTTACAGATTAGAGTAACATAATGTATTCTCTTTCCCACTTTCGTTTCAAATAAATGTTTTTTTTTTTTCCCCCGGAAGCAAAGCAGTGGCTTTTCTCTCATTTTCAGAACCGCTTCGACGGCATGTGGCGAAAGCTGCAGACGTACCAGAGCGGAGAAGAACTATTCGGTTTGCCCACGACGGACTACCCTGAGCTCGGCCAGATTCGCAAAGAGCTCAATTTGCTGCAGAAACTATACAAACTGTACAACGACGTCATAGACCGCGTGAGCAGCTACTACGACATACCATGGGGCGAAGTGAACATCGAAGAAATTAACAACGAGCTGATGGAGTTCCAGAATCGCTGTCGGAAACTCCCGAAAGGTCTTAAAGAATGGCCCGCTTTCCACGCATTAAAGGTGACATTTTACACGCTCTGTCAATAGTTTTTTTTATTGTAAATTTTAAACTGCCTCTTATACTAATTAACTAGATATTGATAATAAATAATACAAACGATAAAATATAATTTGTATTTCTCGGAATATTATTGGTGCAACACTTTCGCTCTAAATAACTCACAGCACATGATTGTTTAGCATAGAATGGGCGAATTCTGAGTACGGCTGCCTTAATATTTATTTCGTGCTCATGTCTCTATGGATACATTCTCTTCGACACACTTAATGCAAACCATCCATAGGACAAACTTCTTTTCGTAAATAAAGTGTCTCGTGAGAAAAGTACAGCAGTTTAAGTATCTAAGTCTCTGTTTTGAATATACTGATGAATAAACTTTTAAATTTTGTTTGTCTGTAAATTTCGTTTGAAGTAGTCTTCAGTCCCTGATTTTAAGTGTGTCTCGTTAATGCGTTGGCAGGTTTTCTTAAGAAAGCCCAGTAGGATATTCGAACGATCCTTTTTTTACTCTCAATAGCGATTCTGCCCACACGGCTAAATGTAATTTGTCTTTTTCAGAGAACCGTGGACGACTTCAACGACATGTGTCCTCTTCTAGAGCTCATGGCAAACAAGGCTATGAAGCCTCGACACTGGCAGAGAATTATGGAAGTGACGTCGTATAACTTCGAGTTGGAGAGTGAGGGCTTCTGTCTCAAGAACATTCTTGAGGCCCCGCTTCTCAAATACAAAGAAGACATTGAGGTATTCTATGAACCAGCTGGTATATTATAACCACTACATGTTGCATACAATGAATATAAAGAACGCAAAATAATATTTCTCAAAATTGTAGAAAGTTATTATGTATTATAGGCAGTTCATGGTAAATTGAGCACTTTCAAAAGTCCTGCTTAAGATCTACTTGTATACACGTCGTGTATTCCTCCATCTTATGTAAAATTAACATTGCCATGGGCCTAATCACTTTATTCATGCGTCGGTCAAATGAAACTGTGAAATTATTAAGAAAGTAAATACTTTACAAATCTGCTCATTTTCAAACTTCGATACATTAAAAGAAACAGAAAGGGAAACATTTTATTTTAAGTTATCTCAAATGGTTACCTAACACTTTTTTTTCGGCCTTAAGATATGGCACTACTTTCCATCCATCGTTACCAACTTTACTGGGGAATGTCATTCAGTGCGCCCATTTATCGTGAACAGCCTTTAACAAAAAAAAAATTATTTTGAGCCCCTCAACATCCTTGATTTGGTGCTACATTCACCATGCTACTTTTTTTTCGCAAATTTATGTAGAAAATACTAAATTAAAAAATATTAAGGCAAAAGACTAAGTTTTACTGCATTTTGTATACGGTTTTTTTGTGGTGTTTACACTATTGTAATACAACCCTCAGGCGAAATCATTATTATTTTTTGTTTGTCAGGACATTTGCATCTCCGCCATGAAGGAGAAGGACATCGAGGCGAAGCTGAGGCAAGTGACCAACGAGTGGTCAGTGCATGAGTTGACTTTCATGACCTTCAACAACAGAGGGGAGCTGCTTCTTCGGGGGGACACGACGGCCGAGACTATAGGGCAGCTGGAGGACAGCCTCATGATACTTGGGTCGCTGCTGTCCAACAGGCACGTGAAATTATGATTTGGAAACTCCGTATCATATTTCGGAAATTTTCAAACTAGCACTCCTAACATCGACACCGGAGGTCCTTGGTTCGAGTTCAGTCTCAGGCTTTGTTTTAAGATTCAAAGTTAGTATAACATTGGTATCCTCGAAATTTAGGACTTGTCAAGTGAAGAAGCGATTAAAAATTACAAAATATATTTTTGGTGGAAGAAAGATGTCTCCTGCTCTTAAAGTAATACGTATTTGTAAGTGCGTTATTTAATACCACTGGTTTTTGCCACGTGAATAAAACTTTTCAGGTCCTCATCCATGCATTTTTGCTACGAATCAGTTTAAAGGATATCTTTGGATGTGGTTGTATCAGTACATGTTTGTTTTAGTTCCTGGCGTTTACAAATTTCAAATTTAGTATTTAACAATGTCATGTGCATTTGCAGACTAACCATGAGATTCTTGTTGGTGTTAAAGACGTGTTTACTGTTGGAAAAATGTTTCTTATTCAAAATATTTAATAACTCAGTGCAATGGTTTCCTTCATATCCGTAGATGTCATCTTGGCGTTCCCTATCTATCTGATTGAAAAAAATAAAGTAATGAAATTATCTTCTCAAGAGTAAAATAATGGGAAACCATGTTTATTTTCCCCATTTCTCGTTCTCAAGAGGCGGACTTTGTTATAAGTGGATAAAGCGAAATGAATATAGAAAAAAAGATGGAAACAAAAAGAAAGTGGGAAGGAACGAAAGGGGAATAATTGTTAAATATAATATAAGACAGTACTGGAAATTTATTACTGATAAGCCTGTACAAAATAAATAATTTTTGTATCCAAACTTATAAAAATATTTGTTGATATTATGTTTCCTTTATTTCGTTAACCTATTAATATCTACTTTTCTGATTAAGCCAGACAATAATGATTAAATGCCGATAAAAGGTATGAAATTTTGCGTGTAGCAGTACACACTATTAATTCGTCCATTTATTAAGGAGATTCGCTCGATAAATAAGGTATTTAATATATTGTTCTATGCACAGGTATAACGCTCCTTTTCGAAAACAGATACAAGCATGGGTTTATGATTTGTCAAATACCAACGAGATCCTGGAGCGATGGCTACTGGTCCAGAACTTATGGGTGTATTTGGAAGCTGTGTTCGTGGGTGGTGATATCGCCAAACAGTTGCCGAAAGAAGCTAAGAGGTACGTAATAGTGCCGCATTCCTAACTATCAAATGTTGACTGCCTCGTTTTTAACGGACATTATCTATATTATGAAATAATTCTATGTGGCGGGGTATTGATATGAAAGTTACAAGTCAGAAAACTCGGCTTTGGAAACAGACCACGTAGTATGTATATATATATATATATATATATATATATATATATATATATATATATATATATATATATATATATATATACACATACTACGTGGTCGTTTACTTATTATTTGATCTGTCAGTTTGCAGAAAAAAAGTATTTTGTAGGTTAAAAACCACGCTTCTTATTGAATCACCGCACAATCAAATTAGTAAAATTATTATTGATCAATCTGTAACTAAAAATAACGGTTTAAATCTGTAGTGACTCGTTGCATTGTAGAATGGTAGAAAATAGTGAATATCGATAACCCCGTAAATTGAAACCCACTATATAAATCTTTTGAAGCACAGAATCTGAACTAAACTAAACATAGATTGCCTTTCAAATTTTGCAAATACATGTACCTGCCCAGAATATCTGTAGGACCTATATTTCGACAGAATAAAATACTTTCACATCACGCAACTTAACAGCAGTTTACGAATTAAATTTTGTAATTTAGTGGCAATAATACGAGCGATCGGTTGGCAGTGGTAAAAAAAAGTAGGGCAGTGGATATGGCTGACAATGAAAACTGGCGTGTGTTTTATTTTATAGGTGGAGGTTCGATCCGACCCACATCCAAATAATTTTATGTATAAACAATGTTTTTGTTTTGCGACAAAATAAATCGTACTTAACTTATATCACGTAGGAATGCTCTGTATTTTTATCCGGAAGGTTATTTATTAACCAACTGTAAATAACTAATTTTCTTCTATTTGGATTAGTGGATTTCTTTTAACTGATGAATTAGTAATATTTTTTCTACACATTCCGGATAGAGCGGTTTTAACTGGCAATCAGTAAAGATTAAATGATTCCAATTTACAGTGCACTGTCTCAAGAAATTGCACTTAAGTTTTATAGTGTGGTAGGCAGTTTTGTACAATCTTTAAGTGGCAAATAAAATTAATAGGCAAAGAAATAGTAATTACCACCCTAATTACTGCCCCTTCATACAACATACATATTTGAAATCACTTTTACTATCGTTTCAGTAGGCCTTGCAGCCTTAAAATTCACTGCGGGCGAAAATGGGTAAAGTATTAGTTTTCACCGAGTATCGAAATCACAAATTACTAGTGAAGGACGAGGGATGGTCGAAGAACAATGAAGTTGCTAAGTTTGGCTTATGTGGTGCCACTGGCCCAACAATTGCAGGAAAATAAGGCAATGGCAGTATCCTTTTCACCTCATCTGCTACGCGGTGAATTTGCAGGCATGTTCTGTCACTCTTAAGTGTTAAGACATATTATTGCAGCACGACTGTGGTAAGTGTAGCGGTGTCATAATGCAACGGCGGTCCGTGCCCGGCAGGTTCAGCAAGATCGACAAGTCGTGGCAGAAGATAATGCAGAGGGCGCACGAGACGCCGGGCGTCGTCGCTTGCTGCGTGGGCGACGACCTTCTCAAGCAGTTGCTGCCGCATCTTCAGGAGCAGCTGGAGCTGTGCCAGAAGTCGCTCAGCGGGTGAGCGTGTTACCTCGCCGTACCTACAATGACCGCAAGATTGACCGGAGCTGTACCACGTTTCCCTGCACTGGTGCGGCCAGTGCAGGGAGGGTGAAAAAAGGTCCGCAAACGCTTCGTTTCTTCACTACAACCCGTAATACATAACGTCCAGTGTAATTGCCAGCCCCATTCCAGCCCCCCCCCCCCCCCGGGAGCCCTGATTTGAATCCACTAGACTTTTATTTGTGGAGACATTTTAAGGCGCTTGTATATGCAACCAGGGTGGACGATATGGCCACCCTTCTTAACCGTATTGTGGCGGGCTGCGAAACAATCAGGAATACACCAGGGATTCATCAACGCATCAGGGATTCCATGAAACGGCTGATTGATGCATGTGTTCCTGGCAATTTTGAACATGTGCTTTAGTGCCGACGATAAGCTTTCACGCATATGTAACTAATTCCTCTGCGGTTCCTACTGTTCTAGGTGTAGTGTCGTAGTGTGAGGTGTCGTGTATCATGCAAACGAACGCTGCGATGGCATCCCACAGTAACATGGTCCATTCCGCGGACCATGAACTGTACGTTATGTATTACGAGCTGTAGTAAAGAAATGAAGCGTTTGCGGGCCTATGTTCCAATAACATTTTTTTTCACCCTCCAGATGTGAGGAATGTTTCCCCGAAGTATTGACTTGCAATTTTGAAACATTCTGTAGTCTATTCGCAATTTCTTTACACTTTTTAAATCAAACCGTAGAAAGATTACCCCATGTATTGCGTGTTTAGTTGTGTCCTACATATGTTATGTATCACAGGCGTTTTATTCTTCTTTTAATAAAACAAATCGTATTTTTGGTTAAACTGAACTTTTACATGCATTTTCTCTACAAATTGTAAGATTTCACTTAAAATCAATATAAATTAAAACAGAAAGAAATTATGTGTGTTGGTAATGCCTGGTAGGAAATAGTTATCACGCGAAATATCATTAAACTGAGTGCGCATGGATGTGGCGCATTGTCCTTTTGGTGAAATTTTCTAGGCAAGATTCTTTTACATGAGGCGGGGTAATGGCCTGAAACTAAAACTTGAGCAGAGCTTCACAAGAATTGGAAGTAATAGTTAATAGACTATAATTGCTGCTCTGGGGAACGAAACAACCATCATGATCTGTTTTAAGAGTGTTTCTGATACTAAAGACGGCGACTGTACAGCATGTAAACGAAATTCACTCACCTTAACCTTAATTTGCGTACTAATAATAATATACGTTGTATACATAACGTAGCTTAACCATACCAGAAACTACACAAATACATCTTCTAAAGATACACCTACACTTATTAAGAGGAGTGTGCACCTGCGCATTCAAGGTCAAGAAACGAGGGAGCGATACGGGCGACACTAACACGCACGCCTAGTGCCTCATCGCTCCTACACGTAAGGCGTGCAGTGTTTCCGTCGTAACGCTGTACTGTACAAATCAGATCTGTAACATAAGGGTTTTATTACATGCAACTAAAGCCCACAGATTAAACTACACCCGTATTTTTGTATTTTTAGCTTGCCGCTTAAGGAAACTGCACAGGCAAGCTTTAAAAATGCGATATTTGACCATTTTCACGATTTTTTTTCTCCATGAATATACTCAATATGTTAAAAGTAAAGAACATAGAGGCATAGATATAATTTTTTTACCTTTTCTAGCAAAAAGTCGTATTTTCAGAACATATATTTACCGAGACACGCGAATACGCGCAAACAACGATTTCACAAGAAATGTTTAAATGTAGACTCTCCTCTTAAGGCTACCATTGAAGTTCTTTTTAGCATTTCGCGCCAACATGACATCAACTCATGAAGCATTTGCGCTCCAGACGACCACGCACAGTTGATGCGAGAGACTGGCCGGAAGTATAATGACGTAGGCGGTACACTGATGCGCCACAGGTGAGCGCTCGGTACAACTTCGTTGTGCCTCATCGCATTGTAGTAGAAAAGTAACACAGGCTGACGTTCATGTCTGCGCATATCTCTCGCCTACACTGGCTTGTGAACTACCACCGCGACTCCCAGAACCGCGTGATCTGACAACGACGTGATCGTTTGTTTACCTTCGGTATTCTAAAGGCTGTTCACGATAAAGTGAGCACTTTTGAAATAAACCTTAGAAAAAAGTCTCCGCCCATGTCTGCATATTCTTCAACGGGCGCACTAAGTTACATACACCCGGTAAAACTGGCAACGATAGAAGGAAAGTAGTTCCATATTTTAACGTCGAATAAAAAGTGTTAGGTAACCATTTGTGATAATTTAAAGTATTTATTTCACTTTCTGTTTTTTTTTTATGCATCAGAGTGTAAAAATTATCAGAGATATAAAATGTTTACTTTTCTAATAAAGTGATTAAGCCCATGGCAATGTTAATTTTACATAAGGTGGAAGAATACACAACTTGTATACAAGTAGATCTTAAGAAGGACTTTCAAAAGTGCTCATTTTACCGTGAACAGCCTTTAGTCACTTTACATTCCGGAAATGTTACAAAATAAAGAAGACATCGTTATCTTATTTTCAATCAACTTCGATGAAAGCCCACGCACAAAAATGTCAAATTGTGGGTTTTTGTATCAATTGTGCTAACCACGACTCCCGAGCGGATTCGTTGTGACAGTTCTAGTGGCTAAAGAGCCGTTACTGTGCCTCTGACACACGTTCTTCACACCGTGTTGCTTTCTGTGGACTCCACGCAATTCCCTTCACCAATATCCTATTGTCGCGCGCCGTCAGAAAGCCGTGCGGCAATCACACCAACGTAGCTGTTGCGCGGGTTGCTGCATGCCTACGCGTAACCTCTCATCATTGCCGAAGCTCAGAGCGGGGGGGGGGGGGGGGGGGTGCTCGGGCCCTTGTGAGGGCCCTTATACCACCCATACGGTTGCAGCAGTTGTATCTCTCTGCGGGCTGAGGAAGTTTCCCTCACCAGACCGCAAAGAACACATAGCCCAGAGGTCAGGACGCCCTGCACGTCCCGGCGCCTACGCGTAACCGGCTAGTCTGGGTACGCAAGGTTCACTGTTATCGGATTGTGGAAGAGTCTCTCAGTTCGAGAATTTCCAAAACATAAAATCGAGAACAAATTTTGAACTACTTGAAATTTTTGCGAGGTTATATTTGGTGACAAAACTTTGATCGCTTGCAAACTATCATATACAGAAATAGTTTATACATTCTATAATCCTACGAATTAAAAACTGCCCATCTTTTTTCGTTAAATGAACATATCGAGACGAAAAAATGTATTTTCTCAAGTTATTTATTTTTTTAAGTAGCTTCCAAAAAAACGAAATTCGGTTAAAAATTGAGAAAGGCTGTCGTTTAACATTATTGTTATTTACGAGTTCTACGTAATATGATTTCATAAATTTTAAGACGATTGTTTTGCATTTGTCCTAATTTGTGGTTTCCCTACATTATTATTCTAAATGGTTTTATTCCGAAATTTGGTGAATACGTTGTATCAAGAAAAGTTGTACGAGATGGATTTGTTGATTAAAATATACAGACAATAAAACAAACTGTATAAAATATATTAAGAAATTAAAATTCAATTTTGTAATTCAGTGTTTCGGACATTAACGCAAAGGGAGATCTTTCCACAATCATTAAGGGGCTGGCCTATTTTGCACTTGAAATGCGTTACAGCATGTTTGAAATACGGGTCTTTTGATTAACCATCACACATTTGTCCCCGCAATGTTTACTTACGAAAAGAAAAAATATCCTTCACGAAGACGGAATGGAACTTTCTCAAGATACCATGCACACCTATAAATATTGTTTTGTAGCCACCAACATCGTTAAAAGCAGCGTTTTCAGATTGTTGTATCTTAAAACATTCTACTCGGACACGAGTAGAATGTTTTAAGATGCGACAGTACCATAGGAACCTGTACTAAACACTGCAATTGACTTTCCACTAGTAGAACGATAGCTCCGCCGCTTAAAACCACACAGGAACACACAATACGACGAGAACAATGCACGCCAGTTCAGTCTCTAGTGTAACGACGATAGCGCACTTGACGATCGTGGCAGCGTCGCCCTTATTGCTCTCGTGGAAAACAGCTCCGTATACGTGGGCCCCCTTAACACAACACTTTTGAAAAGAACCTGCCCACGACTGCGAGCAATTTAACACAAACACCGGAAGGAGTATCTACAGTTCAGCTAATAGTTATTGAGGAAAAGCAGTTCGTTCTCTCACCGTTTATTGATAATACTGAAATTGCTGCCACTGAGATTTATTTATTTTTCTTTCTTGTACATTACAGTTATGACTTTCCTAATACCAAAGGCTGTCTGCGGTTGATTGGGCATTTTTTAAATCTCTGCTTAGGATATGCTTTGCGTCTCGTTTTGTTTACTTCCGCCATATCTAAAATTAACATTCATGAGTCATAAAAGTAATATCGTGGGATTGTTGGGAACACGAATGTGTTACTAATATCAAAATACATAACATAATGCGTATTAAACAACAAATACTATCTTCTGTAGTTACGAACTTAAACATTACAATTAATTAGCAGGCTGCATGCCTGTGTGTGCTTTATCCCACAAGTAGTTATCAGTAGGGAATTTTTTAAAAGGATGATTTCAGTAGCGCCTAATTTACTGTTACCGACCTTTAATATAGAGGTTGAGCCTAAAATAAATATACATATTCAATATTGTAAAGCCATTAAACTGTCTACTTATCTTAGGCTCATCTTGTACTTCTATTTCGAGCGAATTCATTACCCTTTTACGGTCGCATTGACACTAGTCATCAAGTACACAATAGTGTAAATTTTTCTATTTGACATTAAGCCACGTTGTGAGCTGAAATAAGGGGGAAAAAACAGTCCTTACCAAGGTGTTAACTTAACCGCAAAAATAACAGTGTAATTGAAAATGTGTAGGGCCTACGTTTTTCACGTTTCAGATCAGGTCAACCTGAATGATATGATACTGATAATATTCGGCGCTGGCTCACATACTCTAAATACACGCTTACAAGTTTTTCTTGTATTTTCTGTGTTGCTTGCTTATTAAAATCTCTGATTACATACTCTACTGACCATATTATACATAAACTATCAAACACATCCATGACGTATCCTAGATTGGAACATGTAAAATCTTAGGGTTGAATTATTATGTAAATATATATGAAATTATATGTAGCAAGGAAAACGGACGTCAGCGAATTTATCCTGCGTTAATACGCTGTACCTGCTAGACATTCCACCCTGAACTTTCACAGCCTCATTAGTAGAATGTGGTCATCTAGCCGTCTGATCAAAAACTGCTGTCTATAGAGTAGATCCGATGACAAAGGTTGCGTTGCAAAGGTTTGATTGAAAACACGTGATTAGCAAATAATACGATATTTTGGAGAGGTGTCTTCAGGAGAATATACGTGTGTTTGTAACAGCGTGAATTATTTCAGTGTAAAGCCTTCGTGCATGCCCAGGACCGGGACCCTTAGAAGCCCGCTAAAAGCTCATCACCTGTGTATCTTACCACAAAATACATTCCTGAAATGTTTCATATGCAAAGACAAATTTGAAATTTTTATTTCAACTCCAAATATTAGTTTTTTAGGGCGTGAAATATAGCTCAAACGAATTGTTTTCAAGATCATCTTTAACTAACACAGCTTACTCGCATTCAGACTAGTCGCTGACGGGAACACTGCATGCCAGTTGAGTGCCTTGCTCGTAGAGATCTATGGTGCAAGTCTTGAGTGAGCAAGACTCGGTCTTAAATATAAATATGTTCTCGACTTCTTACAGCAAACAGATAATATACTATTAAATTTACGCACAAAAATTGGGTTTGGCTGTGTTGGGGACACGGCCGTTTGTTTTGCATGAATACGTCTACGTTGACGCGCTCGGACGCCTTGATGTTTATTTTACATTTCCGGCACCGCTTCACTCGATCATATGGGGTTTTATGGGTATCACTGGATTGATTTTGAGATGCTCTTTCCAACCGTATACGATTTCTGTATTTTGACTTGGCTTTCTGACGAGTATAGGCCGACATTGTATTAAGTTTTCTTCTTTTTTTTTACATTAAACTCATACAATTCCACCATAACCAAGCCACACAAATGTTTTTATACACGCAATCGATTGATCTTGACGAGAGCTGTCGATTGAAACTTAAACGAGAGCCGTAGCTTCTCATAGTCAAAAGTTATGTACTATGCGGAAGCGGAAGTAGTGAGACGCGGCGAAACGAACTCAAAATTGCGGCGCACCCCCCCCCCCCCCTGCCGCGAGCGAAACTTCGCAGTCCTCACTCAACGTCACATATTCTTTGATCCTTTGGCAATCGAGTGGTGTAATTTAATTTTGAATGTAGACGATATATTCGTAGGTGTAATGCCAAACTGTATCCCCCGATTTTGTTATCATCGGATTTTCTTGATTGCCTCCTACTATGGTCGAAAACTTAAAGACGTATTCACGTCAAAATATTAAACAATTCTTAAAATGTAAATTTTCTGTATTCGTACATCGTCTGTAATTACTATGAATCCAAAATTACTACGCGAAAATGAAGAATTTCCGCACAAGGGGGTGAAACTGAGTTTTAAACGCGCAAAATAGCTGCAGGCGGACTCGTTAAACGAGCACTCGATATCAGCGTTTATGTGGTTTTTTTTTTCAGATACCTGGAGAAGAAGCGTATGATGTTCCCGCGGTTTTTCTTCGTGTCCGATCCTGCCCTGCTGGAGATACTCGGCCAAGCCTCCGACTCGCACACCATCCAGAACCACCTGCTGTCCATTTTCGATAACATCCGCTACGTGAAGTTCCACGATGTGGAGTACAACAAGATGATTGCAATCATCTCCTCGGAAGGAGAATCCATACCGGTACCACCTCTTCCTTGATTATTTTCTCACACCTTCTCAGGTTTTTCACTACTGCGATTGAAATCTAGACTAATACACCAAACAACATTGGTGGGTTCCCATTCCGAAGTATCCGTAATTTTATTTCATCCTCAAGCTATTTGGCCAAACAAAATAATTAAATTGTTTACATATGACAAATTTAGTAGTCTGGCGATTAATTTGGTAATTTATAAAGCCCTTATTAGTTATTTCTGTTCACTGAGTATCCTAAAGCTTAATATTCCCAATTAAATTACGGGCTACTGCTCACTTATACAAGAAGTAACAGTGTGAAATTGAACGCAGTGAAAAATCAACATTGTATTTATATATAACTTTAAAATTAATTATATGTGTATTATTACACTACTTAATATAGAAATATATGTCAGCCTTCTAATTATTATAATTACTATGACCATTAACGCGAATCAGTGGAAGTCTGTGTCTACGAGGAAAGTACATCTGGTTTTTACGCCTTTTCTTGATGGAAATGTTTTAATAAAATAAGTTATATGGCTATAGACGTCAGTATTACATATTCTCTTCCGGGGCCTATAGAAATCTTTCTTGAGACTGGCCTTAGTCGTGAAACCACCCGTCTAATCGCAACGAGCAGATTGAAGTGTGCCTCACTCGTTTACGTGTTGTATAGCAATTCTCCCAGCCCCCTTCCCCCGATGCAAATATACTGATTGTTTCGATGTATCAGAATTGAAAGTAACCCATTCCCCAGTTCGGTTGAAAGCAGTAACTACAAACCACGGAACAATTATTTTCAATCAAAAATGTTTACTGTAGTGACTGACTATTACAACAGTTGACTCGTTACAGCACATCTGGAACTCGGTAACTCTCCCCATTACAAATCCATTAAAAAATGCATACATTGCGTATGCCAGCAAGGCGGAGGGTTTGGAACCCACTTTGGTGACTGGCTAGAAGATTTCAATAATGTCATGACACAGCTGGCAGCTCGAAACATACTCTCTGGCGACGTTCAAGGCCGCCTGGCACCGGACTAAGTGCGCGATAGGCCCCCCATCTAGCGGCTGTCAATTAAAACACAATGTTCTCAAACTTACGCACATAAAACAATCTAAATACAATTATATATAATATACCAATCCACATAAATTACCAATAAAAATGTATGACGTTCCAAGAGGTTGCGAAACTATTGCAATAAACAATCTACAATCAATTCAAAGTATGTAAACGTTCGTGCACCACAGTTCCTGGTTGGCAAAACACGAGTGCCAACATTTGGATTTCATAACTAAGAGTTACTAGCCAAATACCCCAGACGATCACATCGTCTCAGTCCCAATTACCTAAAGTAATCAATTCATCAAATGAGTCTGGTTTCAACTCACAGGTGGCCTGTGCCATTGAGCTAAGCACTGTGTGTGTGTGTGCGTGCGTGTGCGTGTGTGCGATGTAATAGGAGGGGAGTGGAAGAAGCTACAAATAGCTCGCCTAGGAAGGTTGTCTTGAAAATTACCACTTACTATGTCATTGTTGAAGATCCTCAAGAAATTTCAACTTGTTTCTAAAACTCAGCGAACAAGTGGTGCCATTATAGCCTTTGTAAAGTTCCTTGGCCCAAAAATATAGTTCTGTGAGCCATATCAAGCCGATAAGACGTGCTATATAGTCATCTGAAAAACGGATGATAAACAAGGGCTTTATATTACCGTTTATTGTTGGATTCCATACATTCACTGCAACTAACACGCCAATTTGTTACCGATCTTTAAATCTGCAGCTTGTGCTTTTTATAGTAATCATCGACTTGAAAATCGCATTTTTCTCACTTTTAGCAAATTTTACTATAAGTGTAGATAATATTAAAATCATAAGTTTTCGTAAGGCACCGGCGGGATTCGAACCCACGATCTCCTGTTTACTAGACAGGCGCTTTAACCAACTAAGCCACGGCGCCCCACGTGAACTTGTTTACCGACGATTTGTTTTATTAATCAAAGTATATATACTAGATACATATTTCGATTTTCAATTAGATGTAGTTCCTCAATTTTTTTTAACGACGGTACGTATCAAATTAAAGACAAAAATATTGCAATATTAAAGGGTTTGAAACAATACTGATTTCCTACCACGTACTAGTTTCAGCATACTTTTCAGTCCGTGCTCGTGCCACTAGCGGTTTGTGATTCCGAAAATAAGGGAAGCGCCATGAGTTAATGGTGGGAACAGAATATGTAATTCGTTGTGGAAATAAAACTGATACATACGTTTCGAAAACTAAATCAATAAATTTGTATACAGAATTCTTTTGAAACCTTAGACAAACTCCGGCAGGTTATTCTTTCGGAAATATAAGACGAAGACAAGTATACCACTTGCCCCCTAAGTGGTCATTAAAGCAGATATACCCAATCAAAAATTATGTTTCGAAGTACTTACAGTTAAAAATATAATATTTGAATTGCGATTAAGTATAATTTAGATGGATAGTGATTTGTATTACGGTGACTTTACACTTACGAAAACACGGATGGTAATATCATCAGCCTTCAATATGTAAATGGAAGTTGCCACCATACATTTGCACTTTGAAACATTGAGTTGTATTTCTTAAGGAAAATTATGAATTAACACGTTAAAATTAACAGCAACTGTCGTGTCGTCGGAACACTATCAAGTGGACCGTTCCGGAAAAATCCATGCACACATTTCAAAACATACGGTGAGTGAATTGATAGATAGGCAGCACATTAATTCCTGTCTTGAATTTTATGGTAGGACCTTGGAAAAATTTTTGTTAACAGAGTGGTCAGTGCACTTACTTTTGTATATGTATATGTTCGTAATGTTTCAGTAGGTTTTTCTCTAAAGCATTATCTGTCTTATGCAAGATTAACATTGACATGGGCCTCGTCACTTCATTCATGCGTCAGCCAAGTGAAACTCTGAAATCATTAAAAAAGTAAATATTTTATAAAACTGCTAATTGTTACACTTCGATGCATTAAAAAACTGAAAGCGATATAAATAATTTAAGTTATCATAAATAGTTACCTAACACTTTTTATTCGACGTTAAGATACGTAACTACTTAACCATCCATCGTTACCAACTTTACTGGGCGCATGTCACTCAGGGCGCCCATTGGAATATATGCAGGTAGGAGCAGTGACTTCTTTCTAAGGTTGATTTATAAAGTGCTCACTCTATCGTGAACAGCCTTTACCAAAGTAGATAACCACTTATTTACTAGTGTGCCAGTGCACTGCTTCACAATATATCAATGCGCAATTGTCATTCGTAAATGCAAAACTCTCCCGGACTAACACCTAGCATGTTTAACGTATAGTAATTGCTATTCACTTTTAATCCACGCATCTTTTACTGAAAAAACCTGAGTATTGTGTGTCACCTAACCATCAAGCCACTGGCCTTCTGTTTGAGATGTCTACATAGATTTCTCGAAAATGGTTTCTCTTAGTGTTCCCAAAAGAGCATATTTTCGTTTAATTTATATGTTCTGAGTCATAATTTGTTTTAACAAATATTTTATAGCTTAGTGTCACAACTGTTTATGCAAACATATTATGGCAACCCCCAATTTATATAATTTACATAATGATATTGCTATCCGCGTTTTCAGAGGTGTAAGATCTCCGATATACAAATCACCACTTAACTATTTATCACTTAAATGCAAGTACTTGATAATGTTTTGGACTAAAATCATTTCAAAACTCTATTTTTGGGAGCTCACAGTTCCCTTACTAATCACTAGGGTCCTGCAGTACGCTAGAATTTACCGTCCTATAAATATTCGAGTCGGTGCCATTTGTTTATTGACTTCTTCAACAGTGAGGACCCATTTCCCCTTTCACTTGATTGGATGTGACTGGACCAGCCTCTCGTTAGTTTCTTGTTATTGGTCCAAAGTCATCCAGGGCGTGCCCAAACTAACTGTACTCCAATGACAAACACAATACAAAAGCACGAGTGTTTGGAGTCTAGTCCGTCGTGAAATAATAACGCGAATTTTGCACGTCCCTACTAATCACTTAAAGAAAAGTGGTATATGATTCTCGCATTATATTTTTTGTAAGGAGTTTTTCGATGCAGTTTGTTGTTGAGTATCATCTTGTATATAAATTGTACGTTGTTTTGGCCGTCCAGACTTCACGGTCATATTGCGGTGGGGGCGACGGTCATGTGAAGGTACCAATACATGGCGGATCGGTTCTAGACGACCCTGATATTTCACCAAGAAAGAGGGCAGCTTGATTGTCAGACAGTATAAAGCCAACAGCGTCCTTGTCTACCATCCAACGACATGTGGCAGATTCGCTACATGGCCGTATCTCTACCAGAAGCATTTCCAGGTGCCTAGAACAGGCAAAACTACGATCCTAAAGAACTTCACATGTGTTGTAGTTAACACCCCAGTATTGTCGTCTCCTTTTGCAGTAGTGTTCGCAAAGAACATGACGGGAAATTTTTCTTCAGAAAGGAAGTACTGTACATTACCTTAAGGACGAATAATGCTTTTCCTTAGGGAAAGTATGGCAATTATACCGCTATTTGGAGGAACGCAGGCGTGTGCCGTAATTCACGACTAAATTTACAGCAGTACGCATCTCCTACTACTGTTGTGGTGATCTAGGTTTCCATCACACATGACCGCCTTTCGCGACATGTGGTGGAAAAGTATAATTTACTGCATGCTGAAGACCTTCTGCTTTCTTTTTAAATGTTTGCCCGAATTCCAGAACTTGACTTATTCCATGCCAAGCTCACAGAACTCGTGCAGTTTGCTTCAAAGCTGACCCAGAATTCCAAATCTTGACCAGTCGCAGGCCAGTCTCGTGGAACCCGCGCAGTTTGATTTTGAGTAGCAGCAGATCAAGTGGGCCTTTACCTCCGGCCTAATGGTATGTTAATCTAATCTCCTAAGTGCTTCTGCGAAGAACGTATAATTCCTGCTGCCCCATGAGTAAGCTAACACACTTATGTTAAATATACCCGGACGAACACCTCGGGGTATATAAAAGATCTGATATCGCTACTATACAAAGTTGGGAATTTCCCTACACATTTAAATCTTTCCTGAGCAATTGTAAGAACGTTACCAAGAATGTATGGGGAAATATTTTACTATTCGCGCTTTGTCACTGTACGTATACGCTGAAATGGTTAATTTACAAATAATATCTTAGAGTGCGGATTAAGTAATTTTACTTTGCCATTACACACATGAATGCCCTCTAATCTGCCATAAAAGGTTTACAATATATTAAACTTTTAAAATTTATTTGTTGCGGCAATGCAATGAATCGAACTATCTTCGGTGGTGGGGCGGACATTAGAACTGCAATCATTTTTTTCTAACCAGCTAACCATCACGCTAATAAATTTTTTTGAGCATAATGGTTTCACCTCAGCACACGAGATTCTATCACAATGAGTATTAAAGCGCCAGCTTCCTCTCACCCATATGTGATGTTGCCTCAACGGGAACCACATGTGGATTTTCATTTTCACTCTGTCGGTCAACCGCAACCAGGATATTTGTTTAGTTTGACCAACAACTATAGCCTGCTACTATGTGTGACAAATGTAAAAATAATTGCAGGTCATGGTATTGTTTTTGTGTGTTTTAACCCCTCAATATATATATACACACACACATATATAATTTTGTTTTTAAAATATTTAACAAGTTTTTCTCTATTCCGTTAGTGTTTTTGAGAAACTAGTAATTTAAGCGAAGGACTTTGTTTTCTGGAATACAGGCCAGCTGTGCATATGGCGCTCAGACATATATGTTACTTTGGAATGGGAAATTAATTAATTTACCTTTCGTAAAAAAAAATTAGTTGAAAAATAGTTTTACATATAATATTTTACATACATATGTAAATATATACACACATTGAACGTATTGAGGTCTTACACATACGTCGATCGATAACAACTGGATACGTTTACACTTGCAATGGAAATATCGAAGCAAAGAAGGGAGTATAAAATTATATTATTAAGATTTTAATGTGTTTTTAACAATCTTTTTTTTTTCTTAATTGGCCTTACAAAAAAGTTTTAATAACATTTCTTGATTTCTTATGATGTTATTAGAATATTGCCAGATTTAACGTATGTATTGTTTCGAAATATTTCGAATACTAGAATTTTCACAAAGAGTTTTTATAGGCTTATTATATAAATTGTACCAATAAACTCTGGCTACGTGTTAATAACGAAAAACATATATAGGCTATCCATGGTAAAATGAGCAGAGCACTTTTGAAAGCCCTCTCATTTGGAATAATAGTCAATAAATATATTTTATTTGAGCCATAGACGTTAACTTCCAAGTTAGGTGGAATATATATACTGTGTTTATGAATTGCATGACAATATTTATTTTAAAAGGTGGTTTAAAGGATAAAGTGACTAAGGCCGGAAAAGTACTCACTTTACCGTGGATAGCCCATGTATGATATGTGGTTCACAGTAAATACTAAGGACGGTACACTTATTGTAAGTTAGACCTGAAATATTAGTTCACTGAGGATATTAGATAAAGTATTTTAAATGGAACATTGAGAGCCTGCATTAATGGGTAACTGAACAAAGATTTGCTAACACCACAACACCTGTCGCTGTCATCAAATCATTTCATGAAAATAATCACGGTTACTATCCTCATTTCTAACTAACCTTCATGACACGGTAGCATACTTGGGATTTTAATGATGGATTATTAATACGCATGTCACTTTTGACGTAAAAGGTCGCCTTGTGTAAAGACCCTAATCCTCGCTTTGTTCGGGTAGTTCTTGTTTTGATTTTCAAATAATACTTACCCATACCTGGCAGGTGGGCAACACACGCAACATCCAATAACACACTGTTGCTGCTATCAAGGCGAGGGAAATATTCCAGAAAAAGGTATACAAGAGTAGCGTTAATATAGTAATGTTTAAGGTCCAACTTTTAAAAAATGTACCACACTAACAATTTACTTTAAACCATAGGTCATATTTATGTTTTCAACTTTTTTTGTAATTTAACCTACAACAGAAGTTATTCGGTCAAATTTATATACATCCGGTATAATATACATTTGCAGAAGATTTCGACTAATTGCAAGACTATTTTTTTTTTTTACTTATATTGGTGACCCCTGTGGTGTAGTTTACTGGAATACAAGTCTATGGCAATATTATGTGTCTCAGAATACTTGGACTCTCATGTAGTAAACTGCAATAATTTTAATCTGTTACCTCTCCCCTCACTATTATCCTACTGGCATAAAGCGGGATCGATGGTAGGCAGCAGTATGAAATTAACCTTTATAAATAAAAATAAATGGTGTCATTTCTTGTCTGACCCTCAACCTTACAAGCAATTGTTTTATAACTTGGCTGATTTGCAATCTAACAAGCTGATATCGCACTGAGAAAACAAGACCTTATTACTTACAATATGAAAAATTATCACTTCGAACGGTATCTTGATAGAAATATTATTTTCGTAAAGCTTGTTCGTTGTTATCTATGCTATTATTTTCTTGTAATATGCAGTATACCAATAACAGCCTCTTAACACATTTGGTGACCTGTAAGACGTACCACCATGTAGCAAAGTCTGTAAAAAGTGAAGTTTTTTGTATGAATCGTCTGACAGAATTTGCTGTAGTGTCACAACTTTTAAGCTTGAATTCAAGATATTTTACCAAACATGTGTTTATTTTTAATGATTTTGAGT
This sequence comes from Dryococelus australis, assembly GCA_029891345.1. NCBI lineage: Eukaryota > Metazoa > Arthropoda > Insecta > Phasmatodea > Phasmatidae > Dryococelus > Dryococelus australis. The sequence goes on along the minus strand of CM056993.1, from coordinate 336,816,409 downwards.
TGCCATTGTATGCGTATGTGTATTCGGCTAAGGCTTCTAAACTAATTGATGGATTTTGATGCGGTTTTCACCATCATTTAGAAAATTTCGTGATAAAGATGCAAGTGTATAATACATTGATACTTAATGTAAGGACAGTAGAGAATTGTCGACGTTATATAATAAAGTCGGAAAAAGCCGCTTTATGGGTGCTTACATGGCTTACGCTGAATAAACGATAAGAGAGATACTAAATTAATGTAGTACAGAATTGTAGATCTCAAAAAGGTCTACAAAAAAGTCCGCGATAGCATATGTTTATCTTCTAAGGATAACCCACAGTAACCATTTTTGTCTTTTAGGGGTTCACTTACGAAGACTTTGTGAATAACACAATAATTAATCATAAGTTAATTACATTACGCATTTAGTGTATAAACTTGCTGTAAACCTAAACAACGCCATATTTGTAAATCTCACTCGAGCCAGGCCGGGGCGGGTCGCTAGTATACCATAAACTAAACGAATAAAAAATCTAGAAGTAGAAAACAGAGCACTTATTATTCTTATCGTGATATCAGTTTTTTAAATGGTTACACATGAGTTAGTTATAAAATAACCACTCCACCATTTTAAAGGTAAATTGTATATTGCTACTTACTTATTACTCCACTTTATGCCAGTAGGCTAATAGTGATGAGGATGACAAACTAAAATTACTTTAATTTTTTCAATTGATTACAGAGTATTCGAATAGATTTCTCGCTATGACCGTGAGCTGGCTTTCCAACAAACTACGCCACGCGGTTCGCCAGTTATAGACTAAATATTCCTTTTAATTAGTGAACAGCTTTTCCGCATATTGACAAGTCTAACACTCAACAAAATTTAAAAACTAGGGAATCGGATTAATTTTAAGGCAATGCTGTATGTTCCTTTTGACGACGTTCCAATGAAACATGTGAGCTGATGAAATCTGATTCAAGAATGTTCCAAATATCACATGAGGAAAGAATAACAGTTTAAAACGGCGTTAATCTGACTCTTCTTTAGTTCAATACTTCCACTGCACTTGAAAACGTTATCATTTCTTGCAGATATTCTCATCTGCAAGTTAGTAAAAAGTTTGTCATCAATCAGTTTCTCATATCGGCCATATTGACACTTTTCATTCGTTAATATCAGTTTTGTACTATGCTTCGTTAATTGAACATTTTTTTAGTACAAATACGCATAACTATAGAAATCGAAAACTTTATAAGGCACCGGCGGGATTCGAACCCACGATCACCTGTTTACTAGACAGGCACTTTAAACAACTTTTTTTTATAAAAATAGATTTATTATCACACACGATATAGAGAGGCGTTTACCCTTAACCTATTATATACAGTACACATTCAGCCCACAATATAAACAATAACAAAACACTCAATAAAATATCTACACAATTCTTACATAGGGGCACAAAACGATATGAACATTTGGTGAATTGGTTTTACTGAAAAGTCGATGACACATAACAAATTATTTAACGTGAGGGGCAGAGTACGGCGTACACCCCGACACGTAACACTGACTTATAACACTACCACATATCGACGATTACTACTGGAACATTAAATTGTACACTTGTAAGGACCGAGGGGTGGGTAGCACACGGCGTACACCCAACCTCGGTAATATACACGCACTTCCTGTAGGCGTGAACGTCAGAATGAAAATAAAAAATTGCCGTACCGCTGACGCAATGTGCCACACCGCGCCATGTTCCACCTATCTTGACGTAGAAGATGGACAAAGTCTTGAACTTTCACCGGTTTCGAATGGTCCACCAAAAAACCGATCGCATGAAGTATATACCAGGCCGCAGCTCTTCGTCGAACTGAGGGGAAGGTGAAGAAATCGCAATGAAGCATGTGCGTGTCGCTGACATCTTCACGTTCATCGCGAATTATTTTTCGTACTCGTACGCGGCACCACTGCCAGATGCGAGCTGCATAAACACAGGAAATTACCCCCTGTGAAGGGCCGTGTCGGTGTTGCCACACAGCGGGCATGTAGGGTCAGCTGTCAGGTGAATGCTATATTTACGCTGCTGAGTTGTCACGATATTATTGTAGAAGCCGAATGCTGCAGCTCGAAGATCCGAGGAAAGGTTAGAATCGGCAAGTATTTTCCATGGGCGCCTCCAACGGATGGTTGGGGTGCGATTCACAGGAGATGGTATGACTGCCGACGTTTTGGAAGCCCGAATGTACAAATATCTCGCTGATGCGACTGTCCCTTCCTGTAAGTGTTCTACTAGAGTAACTAAGCCACGGTGCCCTACTTTTAAACATTCTGATTAGCAATTATTAGATGCTCTTCCCTCCACACAGATTTACACGAGAAGCTATAAATATTTCAACTTGGTAAGCATGGTACTTATTACATTAAAGGAAAAAGTCATGAAGTTCTGTGTTTAAAAGATAGCTGATATTCTCCTCGGAATAATTTCAATTAATATTTCAGTCCAAATACCAAACAAACTACACTGATTTGTTGGTTTAAATTATAATATTCTGATGATCAACACTGAACTTATTGCAAAGATGAGAGAATAACTAACATACGTTTCTCAAATAGTCTTTCGAGAATTCTTTTAGTACAGTGTATATTTCTCGAGCTCATATGATAGCACTGGTTAGTCGCCAAATTCAACACATTGGGTGAAGTGGATAATATCAAACACTTGCTGAAATCGAAGCATTTTATGAGAAAGTGCTAGGTTTTGAATAAATAAAATACCTAATATTTGTTGGCGTTCGGCGGGCTCATTGTAATTGCTTAAAAAATGATGTGAAAAGAGTGAAGTTTACGAGGTTTAATGTTAGCAAGTGAAAGGAGTAGAGGGATTATGTCAATTATGGTGCAGGGTCCAGAGTATGTATCCGGATCTGTGACCTTTGATGTCATCGCCTTCATCTTGATTTTTTTTCAGTTTTCCCCTCAAAATTTCCTTTTTTTCCCTCGAAAACACTCAAAATTCTTAGAATTTTCCTCAAAATCTCTCTTTTTCCCCACAAAAAAAGGTAGAATCCCCCATGAAAAAACGAGCCCCGCAAGTCACTTTTCATCCAATTCTGGGGGCTCGCTTTTTACCCTCAAAAAGCCCAATATTCCCTCAACATCACCGCCTTTTTCTGGGACAGGGTCCAGGGTCCGGATCCAGAGCTCTGAACTTTGATGTTATCGCCGCCAGCTTATTTCCAGACTCCATCTTGTCCGGCAACTGGTTTCCGGCTGCTTTCTTGTCCGCCACCTTGGGTCAAGCTACTATCTTGTTTCTGACCGCCATATTGTATTTCATTTCATCATTCTCTATCATTCCATCCCTATTTTGCCATGCTCTCCCATTCCACTTCAGTTGAATCCACTCCACCCCCCATCTTGACATCATGTTCTATTATTCCACCCTGATGTCAACCATATTGAAATCATGCCCTATCATTAAAGCCCTATTTTTTCATGCTATCGTATTCCACTTTAGTCGCCTGCTAATTACTCTTTGTGTTGCCTGTGCTCCACTACCTTCGAACTGCCATCTTGTTTATTCAACTGACTCTGAGAAAAAGTTAAAACTACATGGTTGATACTGAGTGGTTGTTGATAGGTTTCATTCACTTTACTCACTATCTCACGATGTTTAGGATTCCATAACTAGTCTTCATTTTGTTCATTTGCTGTTGACGAATTACAAGGAAATATTTGGCCTTTATTTACTACTCCTGTGGCGTAATTTACTGGAAAGCCAGTTTACTGTGATATGAAGACTTGGATTTGAATCCTTAGGTTATCATTTAATTAATTGGAGTAATTATACTTGTGTTCTTGTGTTTACCTTTCCCATCTCTGTTAGCCTACTGACAGTAAGCGGGATCAGTAGTAGGCATAAAGAAAAGATTTGACATAAGAATGGCGGAGAGGTGGAGTTTTGCCTTTGATGATATGAGTAGGGGTAGCAGGAGATTTATAGGGCAAATTTAAAAAAATATATAAATACATTTAATAAAATTACTAAAATTTCTTTAAAATTTAGTTTTATCTCTCGATTTCGATTAAATTTGAAGAATGGCAGTAATTGTAGTTGGTTAACATTTAAATTCTAAAGAAAAAATTAAATATTCCTTCAAATTTCCATATAAAACCCTTGTTTTCAACAAAGTTTAAAAACTATTAATTAAATTAATTAAGAAGTTTATATATATAATATTTAAAATAAATGGGTTTAATGAAAAAGATACTAAACACAATTTCTCCGATTCTACAAATGTAATCGAAATCGAGAGAAAAAACATTTTTTACAACTGTTTTAATTTTTTTTTTTTTAAATTTGGCTTGTAAATCCTCCGCTACTAACGACTAAATATTTCTACAAATAAAACCTAAAACTAAATTTTAACATCAATCATAGTACAGAACTCCAGAAATAAATTTAACAAAGAATTCAACATTGAATTTAAAAGATGAATTAAACAACAAATTTAACAAAGAAACATAAAAATAAATTATTACAAATTTAACAAAGAAACATAAAAATTAATTATTACAAATTTAACAAAGAAATATAATGATATATTTTTCAACAAATATTACAAAAATTTGAAAACATATTTTTACGAGAAATTTATCATGCTAAACATAAATTTAACAAAAAATTTAACAAAGAAATTGAAGAATTAATAAAATTAAACAACAAATTTAACAAATATTTAAACAAAGTAATCTAAAAATATATTGAAGAAAATATTTCTCCAAGAATTGTAAACGCAAATTTTACAACAAATATAACATAAAACAATAAATAATTTTTTACGTATATTAATCTTAGCGATATGTTTTACAAGCTTTCCCCCAGGAGTTGTTAACGGTTAGTTCTAGCGCTGTCAACACTGTTTACTTATAATCAAGACAGACCTTTGATGCCAGAGTAGCTGCTACTATCAGTTGCTTTGTTTATCGGTATATCTTAACACTTGTTTTTTTGCCTCGCTTTCGTAACACCTACTGATATGTTTTACTACTTGTCTTTCACTGCTATGAATTACCTTTTAATATATGCCTGATAATTAACTGGGATGTATCGTAAACGACTTCCGCAGCTGAACTGCGTGTGGTGGGATAATGTTTTCAGGTTTGATGCTACAGAGACCTAGCTGTTCAGGAAGTTATTCTCCCTCTCCCCAACAAACCCACGCACATTCGGTAAAGGAGGTGGTACGTTACGCGCACACAATAACGAATACTTTGACTGTGGGACGATATTAAGTCCTGAATGTTATGAATGCTACCACGTAATGTTTAGGTGGCATCGCACTGCAAGGGAAACAATTTTCTTAACGTCCTTGTAGGGATAGTAGTGCACACACTTGATCTGCACAATATAATCAAATAAAATAATGAATCAGTGCCATACTTTTGGTATGAGGACAAAAAATAATAATCTGCTGAAAGTATTGCAGGCAAAAAAATCTGTAACATATAAAACCCACAATTTTGGGGTTCTCGGTCTTAAAAACAAACAAGATTGAAAAAAGGAAACATAGTTAAGTACTCGCGTTAGTTTTGGTACGTATATAATATATCATAATGGTAGCTCATCACCACACAGGGCGCCGTGGCTTAGTTGGTTAAAGCGCCTGTCTAGTAAACAGGAGATCGTGAGTTCGAATCTCGCCGGTGCCTGCTTTAAATTTTGATATTTACATTCATAATGGTCAGAAGTTAACGACTCATACTATAAAGCTTAAGTGTATATATGAAAGTATTACTTATAAACAGCATGATATGCCGAAATCAAAGTTCCTACCAACTTGTTATATAGAATATATGTAACAATTAGCTGTGCATCCACTTGCAGTGCAAGTACTGGCGTAAAGAAGAAAGTTGAATAAACAACTCGTTTACCCGTCGTCATTATCTTAATTAACATTTAGGTAAATTCTTAAAGCAGATTTGCCGAACTCACATGGTGTCACAGGTACATTGCCAAATAAATCAAACTGTCTCGAAATTATACTTTAATTCTATAGTAACTATATTCTATTCCTCTCCCCCCTATAAAACGGGGTCGGTAGTATGCAACTCTAAGGCTGGGGCGATGGTGTTATAACTTGGATGATATGGAATCTAACAAGCTAGTATCACGCTGAAAAAATTGCAGCAGTGGTTACTTCTTATACATTATACGCGTTCGGTTTAGATTAGGAACTTCGGACTGTAAACCCTTTTATTTAATATATTTCTATTAATTATAAAATGTGTTTGCCAGCTTTCAGGTTTTAATATGATTACTGTATGGAGATACGGTGATAAAATATAACAATTTAAAACGAAAACATAGCTGGTAGCACGAATTGAATTCAAATATTAAAATGTTTGACACTCGGGCAAGATTTTGCCGACGAAAAATACGCAAAATTTCGTTGCACATATACAGACATTTCCACGCACTTTTATTTAGCCTACAGTTCACCAAGCATATGAAAGATTTAATCATAATACTACAAACTGCATCCCTTTATAACACAAGCAGCTACAAACAAGCTTTGCGAAAATCAAATTTCAATCCAGGTACGCCCAAAGCGTCACTTTCCTCAAATATTCTAATTTCTGTGGTCTTATTTATAGAGACTGAAATCAGCTTGTTATGTGATAACATATCGGTAGTAAATGGCAAAGGGTTTGTAAGCCAGATTTTAAAACTAACAAAATTTAAAATGTATTACTTTTTTTTTTAATGTCGTTTTTATTTCGACGATTTCGATTAAATCCGAAGAATCGGCGAAATTGTAGTGGTCGACATTTAATTTTTAAAAAAATTGGATATGTATAAAAACTCTCATTTTCAACCAATTTCCAACAGTGTTAATAAAAAAATATAAAATAAAAAATATTTGAATATCTGAAATATATTTTTTTATGATTTTGTTGAATGAAAAATAAACCAACCACAATTTCTCCTATTCTTAAAATTTGATCGAAATATAGAGATAAAAACAAAATGCTTAAACAAAATTTTTATTTATTTTTCCATTTTCTTTTCAATTTGGCCTGTAAACACTTTGATGCATACCACAAAAAAAATTTACAAATAAACTCAAAGGTAAATTAAACAACAAATATAACAAAGACATACGAAGATAAATTTTACAAGTATAGCATAAAACCTTAGAATAAATCTACATCACAAATATAAAACAAAAATTTAAAAATAATTTTTTTACAAAAATATAACGACCCATCCAACTAAAACATTGTAACTTACATTTTCACGAATTTGAGGTTTATGGCTCATGAGCAAAAAATTAACTTATATTTTGGTATAATATGATAATTGTGAGTTTCAATAATATTTTTAACAGCACCGTTTATGAACATTGTAACTGCTAACAACTTTGCTCCTCTAAAGAACATCGGAACTCAAGATATTATATTATTAAAGTGACATTAGTAGTACAATAAAATCGTAACTTTTGTTAATATCGTATTGCAGGGAAATCTCTGTATAACCATTGAGTAAAAATATACACTAGAGTGGCAATGGGATAGGAAAAAGTCTGACCAGTTTTATGCGTTAGTTCCGTTGTTGATCCAGAGGTGCGCTAGTGTTCTCGAGGACGTCATCCGCGCGGTGTTGCCAATTCCGCAGCCGGTGAACGTATGTTATAACCCTGACCTCTGCTCACCGATGTGCTCGTTCAAGTTCTGCCAGAGGCGAGCATGTCACACGCGAGTTACCAGCATTCGTTGCAGCTGTGAATACCCAACTCATGATTTACTAGTGGCGGCCATGGCATTTGTTTCGTTTCTGTCGTAGAATTATGTGTTTGCGGAAATATGCCGCGATATCAACTACTGTTTGGTTTTATTTACCTTTGCGAAAATATACTATCATAAATTAAAACGGTGATTATTATTTTACTGCAGTTTAGGTGTTCATGATAAAAGACTAGTACTGTTAGCACTTACAATTACAAACGTCATATTAATCATGAATGATGTCATACATCATAGTAAACTGTTCGTTCCGTTCTTATGTGAAAGGAAATGGACAGGAAATAATTGTTCAATAATGGATGAATATATGTTAGACGCACGACGGTCTACAATTGAACACAATGTTTACAGTTTCGGGTTGTGATATACTACATAGGTGACTGTTCGTACAAATTATCATTACGTTCAATATGTCGATTCGAGTGTCATTAAGTCTGTGTCCGAACCTGGAAATTCACTTATGTATATAAGCATACTCCACTCGGCTCGATACGTGATACATTCCGACAGACATACTTATTTGCATCCTTTACAGCAACTAGTTAGCTGATAAGATTCTGAACAAGCATTTTGAAGGAAAACACATATTGAATATGTGCTGGAACGTTGGCGCATAGCTTTAGAATTATCAATCCCTTAGGAGATGTAGCTGGAGAACGCATGACAATGAAAGTGTTCCTATTAACCAATCATAGACTTTTTACAAGAAAGGAATAAATATATATTTGAGTCAATAATCGCAGTTATCGAAAATGTACCATTGAAACGGGTTACAACTAGAGGTAAATTTCCTTTTAACACTAATATTGGTATTAATAAAAATTAAATGTCGGATATTGATATAACGTTTTCACTCATGCATGCCTTGCCTTGTAAAAACATTGGCAGTGTCCTCATTGCTCTGCATATTAACTTATATTCAATGTCACGCCCGGTTTATAACAAATCACGACGAAAACTGGTTGTATTTATCCCGGCTCTTCTAGGTCATTAAAGGGTAGAGAGTATACATTGTTAAGAACGTTGTTCAGTGGCGTTTCTCAAAAGGTAATGCCTCCATTCCACTCTTTATAAAAATTAATATTAGGATTAACAATTATGAACTGCATATAAATCGATTTTCCAAATAGTAGCTTATGGGCTGTAAGGACGCGAGACGTACACACGTTCGTTTCCCCGTGTACGTGTGTATGTAATTTCCCGAAACATGTAAAACATTTACTTACGTAAACGAATGCGAACGCTGTATGAGCGTGCATCCCATTAAGCAGAAAACCTTTTGCACACTGCGAGAAAAGGACATTAACGATAACGTTTAAGACTCAACTCTAACAGATGTTTGTTTTAAAGCGACAATATAACTGCAGTGTCTGTAAGATCCACATTTACAATAATGATGTGCATAAGTGGATATTGTCTGAAAAGTTGGCATCTGTGTGTGTTTATATTTACACGAGTGTAACACAGCACACCATTGTGTATTGTACACTGAAACCTCGGGCACATAACGATGCGAAAAATGTTGACACTGTAGTGTTTATCAGTAATGTTAACACTAACGAACGCATGAGAAGTAGACATAACAAAGAGAGTCGCAATATTCTACTTCAGACTACCTACATTACAAAATATAACAATTTTTACACTAAACATCGGTTGAATGCAATTACTTGGTGCCAAACTTTAATAGTTAAGCTAAGGCCGTGTCCGTAAGGACAAATTCCTTATTTTGTAATTTATCATTTCGTAGGTTTCAATCCGAACATTGTCGACAGTCACTTGTTTAGCACTCGCAGCAACACATTCTTATATTAACAGTGAAAATAGGGTTTATATAAATTAAATACGTAAAATGGACGCAATATTTCTACGATCATTGCTGGAATGCTGCGAATATGTTAATAAACAAGACAATAATATAATATCCAATAACGACTTAAAACAAAACATGTGTTGTGAAATACATAAACACAGCACAACACCTACTTGCTTTTTAAAGCATGTTTAGTGTATTTAATGAACAATTATTTGTTTTAAAAAAACGTTTTAAGTACGCATTCGCGCATGTGTTTTGAATGTCAAAACCAACATTGCGCTGATTTTGTCATTTTGTGATTTGCTAACGTCCGTTATATACAAGATACGAAATATCAATTTACCAAATATGTCACAATGTTTGTATAAAATATTGGGTCACGTGATCATTTTGTCAACACAATCTGCCATTTCGGACACGGCCTACGTTTATAATATAAAACCTAATGCATTTAGAACTATGCAGCAGGTGCTTCTCTGTCTTACAGAAACACGTCTTCTGTATTTGCAGTTTTCCATCAATGTTTTAATTCTTAATTCCAGTGAAATTAAACAGGCAGCAAGCCTGTCATGTTTACTTTTGTTCCTAACAACACCTCGTGAGAAACAACCATATTGAAGCAGATCATACTTCAGAGTCGACATTTGCTATTAGAGAAGCTTATTATTTGTGAACAAATATAAAACTCAACATGTGCACATATACGCCTTTGTCATATTGGTTTATACTTACATTACTGTAAATATCAGATTCCTGCCAACAACACAGACTGCTCTGTACTGATTGGTGGTAGTCTCAACATTTTTTCTAAAGATGTAAAATACAACTATTTCTTTCACTGCTTAAGGAAATCCCAACAACGTACACGACCTGGTAAGGTTCCGCTGGGAACCAAAACATAAGAGAACACATATTAGTTTCTTCTGCACACATCTTAACGCATAATATAATGCTTAAATATTTATATTGTTAATCCAGCTTTACTTCAGACGTCGCAGCTTGGGCTGCATAACGGTGTGCAGGTGTATATAAACGCAGTCGAATCAATACATTTCTCTGTTCATAGCGTACAGTTGTTACCAAGAATAACAGAAATATTATTAAATATCTTGACTGTGACAAAAGTTTTTCGTTTATTCAGGAATGTTTGTCATCTCCTAGCCTACAAATGTATAATGACAACAATTTACGAACACTATCTACAAATAAGAATGATTTGTGACAGTAGGGCACTCTTGTGTGTTAACTTTGTGGCATATTTACATAATTATAAGTTACTTTTACTAGAGTACTTATGTTCTGTGTGCCCCATGTTTTGTTGAATGAATAAATACTTTTTTCGTTAAGGAGTACTCATTTTGTTTGCACGATTATACTATACTAACGAAATATGTATACAACATGTACGATCATCTTAACAAGGAGTGTTGATTCATTCAGCAAGTGTAGATTCGATGAGTTTATCGTGGGTATTTTCTCCTTTGTACTAGCACTCCCCTACCACTTAACAATGGTAATTGTAATCTGTTATTATAATACTAGATGCATGTAGTGTATCTTATTTGCAAAACAGTTTTTCTTCCGATATTTAAATATTATTTGAGAAGTTTCTGGTGCCTAAATTATGCGCGAGAGGCGTGAGTCGTTTAAGCCGTACTTACACGATGCCCAATTTCTGCTACTTTCTGTTATACTCATGGGCACAACAGAAGGAATACAATTTTCTATAGCAGAGGTGAATAAAGAACGCATCCGTTCATACCCACATGTTATCTAAAGTGCTAATAGAAACTTGCAATTGGCATGCAAAACAACTCGCAGGAGACATGAGTACAAATGCAACCAAATTTTATATGTTGGTCCTTTGTGGTACATCAAAAACGTACGACGATTATTTCTTTTTCCCCCTGAAGACTGCATTGGTTTAGATCTTAACGTACGAGTACTATTAATGTATGGAAAATGATATGAGTAACGGAACTGCTTATGTATGGAAAACAAGGTACTGTATTCACATATATGTACGACGGACATTTATGCCCCTCATAAAAACATTGGCATATTATTTAAACAAGGGCGTAGCTAGGAATGTGCTTTAGGCGGGTAGAGGGAGGAGGAGGAAGATAGATTTCTTATGTCTATTTTCGAACAAAATACAAAATCTGTATTATTACAAATTTATTATAATCAATGGCTTCATGTACAGATATGGAACCACACAATGCTATAAACATTTTTCATATTCAAGGCAGATCACATATTAATTGAATTAACATATAATAATACTTGTCATTTTGTTTTCAAATTTTATTTTCATTTCGATTATGGATGGGTGGGGGGGATATGTCCCAATATATCACCCCCAATCCCGGCTACGCCCCTGTTTTAAAATGCGTATCTTTAATGAGCATACTAATCAATCGTGTTCTCTCCGTAATTAAACACGCTTTTACGGTTATACGGCCAAAAGAAGACAGGACTGTTACAATATCAATCATGTGTGCCTTTTAACATTACTCACGCATTACTGATAAAATTATCTACTCTAGAAAATAATAGATGTGATTAGCAAACAACGACTGCTCGTAGACTGCAATGTGCTGGTACATGCGTACTATTACTTTTAGACAAAGATATTCTGGAGATAAACATTTTCTAACAATAAACTAAGTTATAAATAGCCATCATGTGTCACATAAGACAACTCGATACCCGTCGGAGATTCGAACTCTAAAACTTACAATTGCGTGGCACAAACCTGCGCACTAACTCACTTTTTTAATAAATATATTTATTGTCACAAACAATATACAGAGGTGTTTACCCTTAACCTATTATACAGTACACATTAAAACACACAATAGAAACAATAACAAAATACTCAATAAAATATCTACACAATTCTTACATGGGGGCACAAAAAGATATGAACATTTGGTGAACTGGTTTTACTGGCAAAGTCGAAAAACCAAACTTCAGTGTTTTTCTGACAATAATGGAATATTATTGTTTTGGTATCCTCTGGTGTTGAAAACTGCCCGAGTTTTGTAGGCAGCTCACAATCCACTACATGGCACAACCGATGACCTTGAGCATGTGAGGCGGACGTGTCAACCACTTTTTGTGTTAAATTTCTCTATTGTATGCTAACCAATTTTCTGTATACATATATACATACGCACACAGACATGTATTTGTGTGTGCGTGTGTCTATATATATATATATACATACACATAAATATAGATACACACACACAAAATAATTTAACGTGAGGGGCAGCGCACGACGTACACCCCGACACGGGACACTGACTTATAACACTATCACCTATCGACGATTACTACTGGAACATTAAGGTGTGCACTTGTAAGGACCGAGGAGTGGGTAGCGAACGGCGTACACCCAACCTCGGTAACATACATGCACTTTCTGTAGGCATAAACGTCAAAATGAAAATAAAAACTTACTGTGCCACTGACGCAATGTGCCACGTCACGCCATGTTCCACCTATCTTGACGAAGAAGCTGGACAAAGTCTTGTGCTGTTACCAGTGTCGAACGGTCCACCAAAAAACCGATCGCATGAAGTACAAATTAGGCCGCAGCTCTTCGTCGTACTGAGGGGAAGGTGAAGAAATCGCAATGAAGCATGTGCGTGTCGCTGACATCTCCACGTTCATCGCGAATTATTTTTCGTACTCGTACGCGACACCACTGCCAGATGGGAGCTGCATAAACACAGGAAATTACCCTATGAAGGACCGTGTCGATGTTGCCACACAGCGGGCATGCAGGGTCAGCTGTCAGGTGAATGCTGTATTTACGTTGCTGAGTTGTCACGATATTATTGTAGAAGCCGAATGCTGCAGCTCGAAGATCCGAGGAAAGGTTAGGATCGGCAAGTATTTTCCATGGGCGCCTCCAGCGGATGGTTGGGGTGCGATTCACAACATATGGTATGACAGCCGACGTTTTGGAAGCCCGAATGTACAAATATCTCGCCGATGCGACTGTCCCTTCCGGTAAGTGTTCTACTAGAGTTGTGAGTGCTTCCTTTGCCTGACGGTATTGAAGTGGCATGCGTCTAACTTCAGACCACATCATTTTCTGTAATGCTGCGTAAACGTCCTCTGGGCCCAAAATTGTTGCAATTGCTGAGGACTGATATAAGGCCTCACACTTCAAAACGTGATTAATAAGACCCAGGCCTCCTTCTTGCAAGGAAAGATAAAGTTGCGGTCTAGACAATTAAAATATATAAGATTTCCACAACATGCGACCAACAATCTGTAGTATTTGTGCACATTGTTGACGTGGTAGTGGGAATATATGTGACACATACCACAGCTTCACAAGTAAGAATACATTTACTTACGTAACCTTCTGTATAATATTTGTACGACAATTAATTTCTATTTGACGAGCACGGAGTTTATTTATTGTCATGTTCCAATTATAATTCAACATAAGAGTGGCGTCTGCGTGGAAGTATATGCCCAATATTTTCACATTTTCGGCCCTCCGAATGGGAAAAAACGTCGTCAAATGACTAGCTGGTCGCGCTGAGCTCCAGTACGGCAGTTTCATTAGCATTCACTCGCAGATTAGAGACACTGCGAAAAAGGTCCAGACATTCTGCCGTCTCTGTAATTTCCCGCTCTGAACGAACGACACATGTGATGTCATCAGCATAGGCATTTAATTTAAAGGACAGGTTCACTACGGGGAATCCTTGCAAGCGGGTACTGGGCATTCTGCACAGAGGTTCAATGGCAATAGTAAATAAAATCATGGTTAGCGGGCATCCTTGTCGAACTGAACTCTCTATCTTTAATATGTGGGGTAAGGAATCCGTTAACCAACAGCCGTGATCAAATTTCGGTACACACCATCCGCACCCACTGTACTGTATTGGCTGGAAAATAGAAATGATGCATAACATGAAGTAAAAGTTTATGATCGACTCTATCGAATGCCTTATCCATATCAATACTCAAGATGGCCATTTTACTGTGTTGTATTGACGAAAGTAATTGAATGTCCCTTAGGGCAAGCACTCCTCGTAAAATGGAACGTCCTGGAACAGTACATCTCTGGCCGGGACCGATAATATCTGACAATCCCTTGGTTAATCGGGTCGCACAAAATCGACCAATTTTATTACAATTGGCACATAAAATTGTAATTAGCCTATAATCCGTAGGCTTAAGTGGATGGGATATTTTGGGTATAAGGACAACTATCCCTTCTTTATAAGACTTGCATAGCTCCTCTCTTTTAAGCACATCGTGAACAACTTCGCAGAAGTCGGCACCAATAATATCCCAATAAGTGTTGTAAAATTCGTATGGAATACCGTCAAACCAGGAGATTTTTTGATGGAAATTGCTGTATTATTGTATTAACTTCCGCATCTAAGCATGGCGCCTCCATGCCCGTCTTGCTGTCACAGCTAATTCTGTTTTCTTAATCCTGCAAAACCGATGGAAGCAGAGCATCGTCCGTGTCTTAGTTAGAGTATAAATTTGCAAAGTAACTGCAAAGCGTTTGCACTATTTCCGGCCGGTCCCGAACAATAGCGCCATCACTGTCAGTAAGCTGGTTGATAACCTTGCGTCGTATTTGCTGTTGTTCCTTAATGAGACTAAACATGCTAAAGTTCTCTTCTGCGAATAGACTTTTATCATTTATCATAATATGACTATTTTTAAACTGTTCACTGAATAAATGCATAAGCTATTAATTTCTTGCACTATGCAGTAAACTATGAATAGTCTTTCTGCACGTTTGGTGAACTATAAGACGCACCAGCATGTAGTAAAATCTGTAAACGTAGATTTGTGTATTTGTCGTCTGCGAAACCATACTATAGGGCCACTCTGTTTAAGCTTCGAAATGAAGATGTGTTTTCTAGGGTATGTTTGTTTTTAGTTGTTTTGAGTTGCCATTTAGTCTCCACGGAGTAGTGACGTGAAAACTTGACACTTGACAAATAAATATACGTGCACTACCCGCAACTTATAACATAAGCCAAAAGCACGAAAAACGTAGAAGTATAAATCAGTGTACTTAACTTTCTAACCGCGAAATCGGCTTGTTACATGGTTACAAATCTGGTAAATTAAAAAATCGTCACACCACAATTGCATAGGTTAGTTTTATGTTATTGCTTACATACTACTCCACTTTATGCCAGTAGGCTAATAGTGATGAGGACGATAAACTAAAATAACTTTAATTTTTTCAATTTATTACAGAGTAGGTATTCTAATAAAGTTCTCGGTATGGTCGTGAGCTGGCTTTCCAAAAACTACGTCACAGGGTTCGCCAATTATAGACTAAAAGTTCTTTTTAATTAGTCAACAGCTTTTGCGCATATTGCCGCTTATAACAAGCCTGGAACTAAAAAAAAATATATATATATAATAAAATTTAAGGCAATATGTTCATTTTGGCGACGTTCCAATGAAGCATGTGATCAGATGAAATCTGATTCAAGAATGCTCGAAATATCACTTGAGGAAAAAATTACAGTTTAAAAAGGCTATTATCTGACTTTTTTTACTTCAATACTTCTACCAAACTTTGAAAAGTCTTAATTTGCTGCAGATATTCTCATCTGCAAGTTTGTAATCAATCAGTTTCTTATATCGACACTCTTCATCCGTTAATATCAGCTTTGTGTTAGTTTTCGTTGATTTAACATTTTTTTAGTATAAATATGTATACCTATGAAGATCAAAAACTTTGCAAGGTACCGGCGGGATTCGAACCCACGATCTCCTGTTTACTAGACAGGCGCTTTAACCAACTTTTTTTTTTTTACCTTCCTTTGACATTTTTGACATTGACGAAGTGAGACCGACTTGTTGACGAATTCCCAGTATGACAATCGAGCTGAGCATCTGCCACGTTGGAGGCACCGGGGCGCGAACCCGCGCCCTACCCCTGAGCTATGAGGGCAGGGCTAATACAACTAATCCACGGCGCCCTACAACTCGTAATGTTCCGGTTATCAATAATTCGGTACCCTTCCCTTCGCACAGATTTACATGACTAGATAAAATTTTTTGCCTTGGTAAGCGTGCACTTATTACGTTAAAGGCAAAATGTCGTAAATTTCTGTGTTTAAAACTTTGCTGATATTCACCTCGGAATAGTTTCAGTAAATATTTCAGTCCACGTACAAAACAAATTACGCTGATTTGTTAGTTTAAATGATAATATTTTGATGATCAACACTGACCCTATTGCAAAGATGAGAGAATAACTAGCATACGTTTCTCAAATAGTATTTTGAAAATTCGTGAAGTACAGTACGTTTCTCGAGCTCATAAGTCACTGGATCGTTGCCAAATTCAGCACATTGGATGAAATGAATAAAATAAAACACTTGCTGGAATCGAAGCCTTTTCTGAGCAAGTGCTAGGTTTTGATTAAATATAAGACCAAGTATTTGTTGGCGTTCTCCGGGCTCGTAGTTATTGCTTAAAAACCTATGTGATATGAGTGAAGCTTATGCGTTTTAATGATAGGATGTGTAAAGAGTAGAGGGATTATGCCGATTCTGGTGCAAGGTCCAGAGACCGTATCCGGATCTGTGACCTTTCACCTTTAATTTCATGACCACCATCATGATTTCTCCCATTTTGCCCTCAAAATTTCATTTTCCCCCCTCCCCCTGAAAAAACACTCAACATTCTAGAATTAAT
Organism: Dryococelus australis; assembly: GCA_029891345.1. Classification (NCBI taxonomy): domain Eukaryota; kingdom Metazoa; phylum Arthropoda; class Insecta; order Phasmatodea; family Phasmatidae; genus Dryococelus; species Dryococelus australis. The sequence continues at coordinate 336,799,080 of CM056993.1, read as the reverse complement.
CTTTAAATTATTTTTTTCGTTCCCCTCAAAAAAGGCAGAAGCCACCATGTGCAAAAACAAGGCCGCGAAGACACATTTCATCCAATTTGAGGGGCTCGCTTTTACCCTCTAAAAGCCCCATCTTCCCTCGAAATCACCGCCATTCTCTGGGACAGGGTCAAGGGTCCGGATCCATATCTGTGACCTTTGATGTCATCGCCACCATATTGTTTCCGGCCACCATCTTATCCGACATCTTGTTTCCTACTGCTAACTTGACCACCATATTGTTTCTGGCAGCCATCTTGTCCGCCATATTGTTTCCGACTATCTTGTTTCTGGCCACCAAATTGGATTTCATTACATCATGTTCTATCATTCCATCCCTATTTATCATGTTCTTGCATTCCACTTTAATGGTCTTCACTTCACCCTGCCATCTTGACATCATGCTCTATCATTCCACCTGGATGTCAACCATCTTGACATCATGCTCTATCATACAATCCCTATTTTTTCACGATCTCCTATTCCACTTTAGTCGCCTGCTAATTACTCATTCTATTGCTTATGCTCTACTCCTTTCGAGCTGCCATCTTGGAATTCATTATATTATGTTAGGTTATGCCAGGTTAGGTTATGTTAGGTTAGGTTGATTGAAGTTAAGTTATGTTAGATTAGGTTAAGTGAAGTTAGTTTAGGTTGATACGGGTGACAAATTTTCTAAGTCCTATATGCAGTGGTTAAGTCCTACACATGGCAGACATCATGGCAGAATGATAGAACATGAGAAGATGGAATCCAAGTTAGTGGACTAAAAACAAGATTTCGGGCATGATGGTGGACAAGATAGTGGACAATATAGCAGCCATAAAGAATATGGCAGCCAGAAACAAGATATTGGAGAAGATGGTGACGATTACATCAAAGGTTAAAGGTCGGGGATCCAGATCGGGAACCTAAATCCGGTGCTTGAACCCCCCTTTTCCTTCTTCTGATATGGAATTTCTAAATCTGACCGGGGGCACGTTAGCTTTCTAGTTAGTACTTTGTTTCATTCCAGCCATGGCGGAGTTTATGCACGTGTGCAAACAAAAGCAATACTCAGTTCGATGGGAGATACGTGATTGTAAAAAAATGTTTATAGTGGAGTCTGATAATGTGGATTCTTTAACCGCCGAATTTTTTAATAAGTCTGATACACGAAAGAAAACAAATGGGGATATACCTACGGTTTATTGCCGACCACGGATTTCAGTCATTAACTGCTTAGGATTTTGACGTTCACAGATCTAAAGTCTGGAAAAATACAAGTTGAATATAATAATCTACATATCTTATCATTGGATCCAATTTCCATTTACAGCAACTGATGTAAACGAAGCAAAGTTGTCTGGGCAAACACATTTTCGTATGCCAACTGTAACAGGTGCTTCGGACTGTACCCACTTGAAAATTAGAAACCCCCAGTTGCATGTCGGTGAGTATTTAAACAGAGAAGCTGATGTTACTATTATTGTCCAGGGTAACTGTAACGCCCCAGAAAAATTTACACGTGTGATTGCAGAGTGATCAGGAAGCATTTATGACATAATAATATGGTGCAGAAGCCATGTCAGGAGAATTATGTCACATTTTTTTATGGTGGAGCATAACTACTTGGTGACACCAGCTATGTAATATTAACGTGGTTAATGACAACTTTCAAAACACCCAATAAAGCAGCGGAAAGAAATTTCACCTCGTGGCATTCTAGGGGGAGAGTCATCATCGAAATGTGTTTTGGTCAGATGAAAATAAGAAACGCAATTTGGGGAAACTGTGTCTGTGTATCTTCAGAAAATGTGTCCAGTGTAATAATATATTGTGCAGTCTTACACAACATTGGGAAATATCAAAGTGATGTATTTTTATGAAACAGATTATGTGTTTGATAAGGAGGAAATTTAATTACAGCGCTAACATGCAGGCTTAGCACTGTGAGAGTGACGGGATACGCCAAAAATGATTTTTTTTAAATTAAGCAAAACAATAAATACAAATAAGGATGATTTTTATTATTATATGATGTTTTATTATCATATTGCTACAGTAGCTTTCAATTATATTCATTACTTTGTATTCCGATATTTATTGTATTGTATTATACGTTTTTATGCACGAGATTCAAGATAAATGTTAGTTTTAAAGAAAAAAATAGAAGACGAAATTTGCACTTGTACACAGACACGCACATGTATTCACAAACATATCACACCATACTCACATACTTAACGACGCACGCATGTTGTAATGTCTCCCCTTTTCGACTCTATTTCTGACCACTGAATCTAGTTATTTTGTTAAAGTATTTCCAACACAAGGGAATGGGATAAAGTACACATGAGAGTGGGGCGTAGGTCATGGAATCATTAATTAACCGGGGTTCATAAAACAACACTTTATTAACACACATATATATATATATATATAAATGCAATGAGGAATGATACAACACATTGCACTGAGTACTAAATACACAATATTCGAATAACAGTTATTCACAAGCGGCTCGGTGCCGTTAAGTAGCAATATAGAAAATAACCTCAAGTCCCTAGCCTTGCCAATTATTAATTATTATTCTTAAGGGGAGGATTGACGAAGTCTCGAAGGATGACTTGCGCCCTAACCGCTAGCACGAGGTATGCTCACCAATTTCACAGAAAAGGACCTGGAAGCTCCTCCAAGCCTCAGTGTCTTGATGTTCACATTGCCAGCTCCGGCAACTAACGTAGTCGTACTTCTGGCTTCTGGTGTCGGCGCGACTCGGTTGGGGGGGGGGGGGTTTATCAGCGTTCCTGGTCTTATATACACGCCGCGCCCTCAGTAGGTCAGCGTGATGTTTCGCAAGCACTCAAAATCCACAGTGGGTCGTACCTTCACATGTAATTTCGTGTGCGGCTCTCCTCTGGTCGCTACAATGCACACATACGGACACTATACAGACACGTCCCTCAACCTCACTCATACACTCACGCCTAAGCATGCACACACGGGACCACACACACAGTCCAACACATAACGACATTTTTTTTCTTTAATTATTGTATTTGTTAAGATTAGGTACAAGAAAAGAATGTTAATTTAATTTAATACAAATTTTGTACACAACAAAAATTTCCACGTCAGTTTCAGTAGGACGTTTTCTTTAAATTTTTGAGTTTTATTTTCGCTATTTATAGTTATATCTCGTGTAATTACGATTGTTGCAATAAAACAAACAATTGAATCTGCAGTGTCGAGGGATCCTTCGTTTCGTTTCATCACTCTCATTAGCCAGGACTTTTCTTACACTTTTATAATTTTATTTGCCAACTGCTTTGCTCCATTGTTCGCGTTACTCAACTGAGCATCATTACCGTGAGTATCTGTAGAAGTAGCATAAATGGATGGCTTACTTCCCGTTACAACAGAGAGACCACCCGAAGTTTTAGAAAATACTGGGATATACCCTTGGCTGATATATTCGTAAAATGTTTTCCTATCGTATTATAATGATGCGATTGTTTCCTGCATTTCATTTTTAACGCTTGTCTTTATATTGCTCAATAATTTATTTAGCTGGGTGGTTGTCGCTTCCTCGCCTCTGGCCGACGTCAACCCTTCACTTACTGATTTCCAAGCTTCTTTTTTTTTCTAAGCTTTAACTGGTGGAGTGCTGGGTGTTTTAAGATATTACAGGAGGTTCTGTTAACAGTCTAACAGTCGTCTTCACTGTATGACATCTCACACGCGAACTCAAAGGAAAAATGCGGTGTGGCTGTTTTTGATGAGGACACGGCCGTTTGTTTTGCATGAATATGTCTACGTTGACGCGTTCGGACGCCTTGATGTTTATTTTACGTTCCTGGCATCGCTTCACTCGATCATATGGGGTTTTATGGGTATCACTGGAATTCTTTTGAGATGCTCTTTCCAACCGTCTACGATTTCTGTATTTCGACTTGGTTTTTTGACGAGTATAGGCCGACATTGTATTAAGTTTTCATAGTTTTTTACATTAGACTCATACAATTTCACCATAACCATTCCACACAAGGTTTGTATACACACAATCGATTGATCCAGACGAGAGCTGTCGATTGAAACTCAAACGAGCGTCTTAGCTTCTCCTAGTCAAAAGTTATACTATGCGGAAGTAATGAGATGCAGCGAAACGAACTTAAAATTGCTGCGTCCCCCAACCCCCACCCCCTCCCGACGAGCGCGATGCTTAGCAGTCCTCAGTCAACGTATCGTATTCTTTGATCCTTTGGCAATCGAGTGGTATAACTGAAATTTGAATGTGGACGATAGGTTTGGAGCTGCCATGCCAAACTGTATTCCCCGATTATATTATCATCGGATTTTCTGGATTTCCTCCCACTATGGTTGCAAATTTAAAGACGTATTCTAGTCGAAATTTAATTAGACAAACTGTGTGCTAAGCAGTCCAATATTACACTGATATTGCGACCGTCGCAGTGTACTGAAGCTACTACTAAGACTAGCTAATGCTTACAATTTTCTCGGATACTTCAACTTACTTAGTTTTTTTCTACCTAGACCTAGCATTTTTGTATTCAACTGACTCTGAGAAAAAGTTAAAACTTCATGGTAGATACTAAGTGGTTGTTGCTAGGTTTCACTCACTTTACTCACTATCTCACGATGTTTAGAATTCCATAACTAGGCTTCATTTTGTTCATTTGCTGTTGACGAATTACAAGGAAATAATTGGCCCTTATTTACTACTCCTGTGGCGTAATTTGCTGGAAAGCCAGTTTACTGTGATATGAAGACATGGATTTGAATCCTTAGGTTATCATTTAATAAATTGGAGTAATTATACTTGTGTTTACCTTTCCCATCTCTGTTAGCCTACTGACAGTAAGCGGGATCAGTAGTAGGCATAAAGAAAAGATTTGACATAAGAATGGCGGAGAGGTGGAGTTTTACCTTTGATGATATGCGTAGTGGGTAGCAGGAGGTTTATAGGGCAAATTTAAAAAAAATATATAAATACATTTAATAAAATTAAGAAAATTTCTTTAAAATTTAGTTTTATCTCCTGATTTCGATTAAATGTGAAGAATGGCAGTAATTGTAGTTGGTTAACATTTAAATTCTAAAGAAAAAATTAAATATTCCTTCAAATTTCCATATAAAACCCTTGTTTTCAACAAAGTTGAAAAACTATTAATTAAATTAATTAAGAAGTTTATATATAAAATATTTAAAAATAAATGGGTTCAATGAAAAAGATACTAAACACAATTTCTCCGATTCTACAAATGTAATCGAAATCGAGAGAAAAACATTTTTTTACAAATGTTTTAATTTTTTTTTTTGTTTATTTGGCTTGTAAATCCCCCGCTACTAACGACTAAATATTTCTACAAATAATCTAAAACTGAATCTAACAACAAACATAGAATTCAACAAAGAAATTAAAAAAATTAATTACACAACAAATTTAACAAATAAATCTAAAAATAAATTTTTACACAAATGTAACATATAAATGTAAATATAAATTTAATAACAAAGAAATCTAAATAATAAAGTTTACAACAAATACGACACATAAATCTAAAAGCAAATTTTACAACAAATTTAAAAATCTAAAGATAAATTTAACAAATTATTTAATAAAGAAATTTATAGATCCATTTAACAACAAATTCAACAAAAAAAAAACAATTAAGAAATAAAGTTAACAAAATATTTTTAAAAATAATTTAAAGTTAAATTTTACAAATATTTTAATAAAGTAATCAAAAGATATAACAAAACATTTCTCCAAGAATTATAATGGCAAATTTTACAATAAATATAACATAACACAATAAATAATTTTTTCCGTATATTAATCTTAGCGATATGTTTTACAAGCTTTCCCCCAGGAGTTGTTAACGGTTAGTTCTAGCGCTGTCAACACTGTTTACTTATAATCAAGACAGACCTTTGATGCCAGAGTAGCTGCTACTATCAGTTGCTTTGTTTATCGGTATATCTTAACAGTTGTTTTTTTTGCCTCGCTTTCGTAACACCTACTGATATGTTTTACTACTTGTCTTTCACTGCTATGAATTACCTTTTAATATATGCCTGATAATTAACTGGGATGTATCGTAAACGACTTCAGCAGCTGAACTGCGTGTGGTGGGATAATGTTTTCAGGTTTGATGCTACAGAGACCTAGCTGTTCAGGAAGTTATTCACCGTCTCCCCAACAAACCCACGCACAATCGGTAAAGGAGGTGGTACGTTACGCGCACACAATAATGAATACTTTGACTGTGGGACGATATTAAGTCCTGAATGTTATGAATGCTACTACGTAATGTTTAGGTGGCATCGCACTGCAAGGGAAACAATTTTCTTAACGTCCTTGTAGGGATAGTAGTACACACACTTGATCTACACAATATAATCAAATGAACTAACAAAACAGTGTAATCTGTTTGGTACATGGGCCAAAAAAAATTATCTGCTGAATATATTCCACGCAGACATATCCGTAACCTTTAAAACACACTATGTTGTGAGTATCCGTATGAAATACATACTATTCTTAAAAAAGAAAAAGTGTAGTAGTTCTCGAGTCCTTCTGTCTAGTATTAGTAGTAGTAGATTCTGTACGGCGCCGTGGCTTAGTTGGCTAAAGCGCCTGTCTAGTAAACAGGAGATCGTGAGTTCGAATCTCGCCGGTGCCTGCTAACAATTTTGATTTTAACATTTACTTATATTAACTTTCAAAATAGTCAAAAGTTAACGACGCATACTGTAAAGCCTAAGTGTATGTATGAAATAATTACTTATAGGCAGCAAGAGGCGTCGAATACAAAGTTCCTACGAACTTGTAATACAGAATATCTTTAACAATAAGCTGTGCTACAACTTGCAGCGCAAGTAATGACGTAAAGAAGAGAGTCCTAATTATTTTATATAAGATTTTTTGACTATATCAGACGTACATACACAAGCAATAAGAATTTTTTGATATAGTCATAATTATTTATGAAGTATATATTTTATTTTTTAAGTATATATATTTACTTTTAAGTATTTTTACAAGTATTATTTCTTATTGAAAATTATGAAAAGGTGTAACTTAGAAATAAAACACGTTTATTACTGCATTTGGGTTACTGGAATTGAGTTTGCGAGCATGCATGGACAGGCTGATTCTATCAAAGTTTAAAAAAAAAAATCTGTGCTTGCATGGCAAGAGCAGTGTTAGCATTTTAACAGGCCTGCACCTGCACGGTGTCAGGTAAGTGGAGTCTGCATGTATATGTACGTGCTGCCACATCCTTTTCACAATCTGTGTGGTGTCAGATAGCATAAGTCAAAATGGATGGGAATAATTGTGTTGGCATCTTCACATGTCTGCACCTGTTCGGTGTCTGGTAACCTCAGACATGCATGCGTACGTGCTTCCATGTAGTTTTCACACTTGTACGGTATCGGATAGCCTAAGTCAGTATGCACATGGGAAGAACTGTGTTAGCAATCTCCAATCTCCTATAGGCTGTTCACTGTAAAGTGAGCACTTTTTAAGGCCCTTCTGAATTTTTCCTTTCATCCAATTTCCATCTTCCTGCTGCTTTTTAATATATACACTGCAAAGTGAACAATAAATTCAGTGTATTAATTTCACAACCCTCAAAACCTAATGCCTGAGCCTGCAATAAGATATATTTATTATTGGCTAACGTCAGTTGGGAGGGCCTTAAAAAGTGCTCACTGTACCGTGAACAGCCTATAATATTGTGTGTAAGGACAGGCAAAAATGAAATGCGATAGTGCATTCCAGGTAGGACATTGTGAAAAATATGCGAATATTAATACTATTTTGTTTTCGAAAGAAAAAAATTTAATAAAAAAAAGTAGTATTGAACTCTGCGATCTCCGGATCCATGCACCGCCGTTTCTCTACAGTACAGAGAGGAGCTTATGGCAGTGTCTACTGCGGCTGGGCACGCCGACTGCAACCTGCATGGCTTATCACAAAGGCAAGGCGAGTGTAGTATGCTGGCTATAGCTAGGAGGTCACAGTGCTGAATACGTGTGCATGGAGGCAACGCTGTGGTCCAACTCGGTCTTGGTTGGGTTAAACGCTCGCACCGCTATGCATCATTCGTATGTATTAAAACGTCTCATGTTTAAAACAAACTAATTAAATTTGGTTTATTCACACGCCGAAGTAAACAGAAGTTACATACTAATGAACAATAGGAATTTAATTTTCGGTTAATTGAAATTTGTCAACGATAATTTGTAATATTTTTTGATAAGAAATAAGTCCACAGTTTTTCGAGTTTCTAGCTAAAATGTCATAATATTGACACTAAGCACAGCTTGAGAAAAAAATCAGCTGTTTTACAACCGAGCTGTGTTGTGAAAATGACGTAGATATGCTTAACATACTGAATGTGTTTTGCTTGTATTTGTTACTATGGAGTAATGCTGCTGTTTTGAAAATATCTCATAGACAGGGAAGGCGATGGTAGGGAACAGAAAAAAAATACTCTGCAGACGGGGAACAATAATTTCCATGGCAATTAGATTGGCTGGTGTAAAAATATATTATAAGAAAGTTTAACACCACATTACGTACAGATACGAACTACAGGTATAGAATTCCATGCTATAACGCCATGTCGGTTGTAGACAAGCCTTAGCGCAGTCCGTATGAACAGTCGCGCAGTGCATCCCATGTGTCCGCATGCAGCAGCTATGTGGGTGTCACTGACACGACAGTACGTCCGTGGTATCTGGCAGGCCCTGAGGCGGTTGGGGAGGGGATGTGGGGCAAGGCCTACATTGACAGCTGCAGATGTGCCCAAGGCTATCCGGCCGCCGCGATACAGGTGCGTGTCTGTGAAAACAAATAAGATTTGAGTTATGCACATACTCACTCGTGTTGAAGGAAACAAAGGTGTTCAGTAAATGTCATTAACACATAGGTGTCAAAGTCCGTGGCTCTGTTCGCACAGCGACACGGGTTAGACATTGTCGACACATGCGCACGCACTAAACTTCGTTTTAAGATATACATACAATATTCTTCCAATGCTTGTTTGCAGTTGGGTAGCTAGCCGCGAATTAAAATTCCATGACATCAGTTTTTAATATTATTATCGTTTTTTTCTGTCTCTTAGCCAGATCGCATAATTGTGAATGGACATGTGGACATGTACATATCACGCAGTACCTGTGATGCATTTGCTATTCTCAGGCACAAAAACAATTGTATGTACTAATATGTTATTTTATATTCTACAGGCTACTACCAAACCCACTCAAAAATACAATCCTAATGTTAACCATCAATAGAGGGATTGTTGAGAAACTTAATTATTTGTTATTATTTTCGCAATAAGGAAATACTCAAACAGGAAGATTAATCGAGTTTAAAAATAAATGCTATATTTAATTTTATTTCCGCATGTCTATTCCATTACACAAGTCCAATGTAAATTAAGTAATTGGTTAGTAAAAATAAGTAAGTCAGTTGAAAACAATAATCGTAGGCAACAGATATTTTTTGTAAAAAAAGAATATGTCTACCGCATGACGGTAGACGTAATGTTTGCATTACTGCAGAACAAAGTCTTTTATAATTTGTGTTCAGAACACCATAAAAAATAAGTGTAGGGAACGCACAGCTCTCAAAAAATATGATTCAGGAAAGAGTTTCGTCGTTTAATAATAATTAGGAATGAGAGAAAGAACACTGCTGGATTTCCATGGAGGAGACACGTAAGTAACACTATTAAAAATTGCTGGAATAAATTCAGAACAAAGGTATGGCGTATGAAACATAAAAAGTAGGCTGTTAGACAAATTTTGGATGAAGAATAAAGATGACATAAGGTGATATAGATCCACAGTTCGAGTACGGACATGTGCATTGGATAATTTTTGACAGACTTTGTACGTGATCTTCTGACTAATTATGTTTTTATACGCACATGATATAAATATTTACGCAATATCTATCGTTTAGGCATGGTGTATGGCCTCCAGTTCGAGATCCAAAACCATAAAATTATTAATTTTCTACCGGACTTAGGGAAAAAATTTGCTGTTATTATCCATGTTATGGGAGGAATATACAATAAAGGCGATATGTAAGGTTTGGAAGAATAATCTTGGAGTCGGAATGAAAAATGAGATTTGCAATATTGTTAATAGCCCAAGTTTTCTAAGCTTATTAGCGCAGTTCGTGCACTATTTAGTATTCACGCGCAACTCGTAAAGATTTCTATACAATCCGTAACTGTTAGATATGGCGTAGGGACCAGAGTTCGAAGCCTGAAACTATTAAAACCATATTCATTTTTTCTTGGTCTTAGAAAATATTGGACGGCGTTTAACGAGTGATGGGAGACAGTATATGTTGAACCGCATTTGTACAGAAAAAAGAATACAGTTGATGTTCTGACGCCATGAGGTGAACATCGAATTGGAAGCACTCTCTCGTCATACCACGAAGATTAATTGCGACTACAAAGGCCTGCCTTTGACCCGAACGATCATGGAGACGCGACCTCTGAACAAGGCACGTTCAACTTTCGTGTTTGAGTAGTGCAGAGGCAGGCGACTGGCATCTGATCAGTGTTTCCCAGACCTGATCCCACTCTATCTGCAAGCGTTGATTATGAAAAGACTTTTCGGTTCTTTGGACACAAGATCCTCGGTGGCTGTTCGCTCAGCATGTATCAGGGTCTCCCAATCGGGTGATCCGGCTTCGATCCTTGCCGGATCTGAGTTTTACTTGGAGAAATTTGCCGTCGCCGTGTATTGACAATAAAAGACAGTGATAGATGCGGAGGGGGGAGGGGAGGAGGAGGATGAAAGGTGCTAACACAGCTGCAGTGAAGCATAACAACTGCTAATCCCAGAAACTGTGCAAGTATTCTCGGATACTCCTTAAACTCACTTAGTTCGTTCTACTTAGGCCTAGCATTTGTTTATTCAACTGACTCTGAGGAAAAGCTAATCTAGCAGATGCCAGCTGATATTTGTTTGGTTTTATTCGTTTTACTCATCGTCTCAAAATGTTTCGATACTAAAATTTCCATTAATAGTTTTCATTTTGTGCATTTGCAGACTTATATAATCTAACGTCCACAGAGTCTGTTAACTAATTAAAAGATCATATTCGGCCTATATTTGCTACTTCCGAAGCGTAGTCTGCTGGAATGTCAACCTGCGGTGAGACGAACGCTTGGATTTGAATCCTAAGGTCCTCATGTCTCACCACTCTCCGTCCAGGTAGCAAAACTGCACAAAGCGGGGTCATTATTAGGCTACAACAAAAAAAATGTAACTATAGAATGGTGAAGCAATGGCGTTTTAACTTGGATGATATACTACCATCTAACAAGCTGATATTACTCTCAACAAATAAGAGCACAGAACTTAAAATATGAGAGAAGAGGAGCCCCTGGGACGTTAGCTAGATTGAAATAGTATTTTCGTAGATCTTGTTCGTTGCTAGCATTTTCTTGCACTATGTAGTATAGTGAATGTACTTTTCACATTTTTGGTGACCTTTAGGTTAAAAATGTGCGTGACAAAGTCCGTAAATTTGCGCTTAAATTTTGCGTAGGTATTGATCGCCCGTAAAAACTCGCTAACTGTTACACATGTTAGTCTTTAAATTAAAGACGAGCCACCAGCTGTGTTTTTAATTAAAATTTCGAAATTTTGCCGCTGTCTCTCCTCATAGTAGCCACGTTAAAACCTGAAACTGGCAAATGCATATTACTAAGGTCAGAAATATGCCAAATAAAGGATTGCACTGCACACAAATTCTATTCTAAATCAAAACAAAAGCGTAAAAATTTTGAGAACCAGTGCTCTTATTATATCAGTGTCATATTAACTTGTTGGGTTGCAGATCATCCACGTTATAACACCAACGCTCCACCGTTCTACACAATTTTACCTACTTCCAACTTCGCTTTATGTCAGGAGGCAAGTAGAAGAATAACGTTAATTTAATTTATTACATGATAACAGAGGATTGAAATCCATGCCATGCTATATCCGTAAGCTGGGATTTCAGGAAACTTGGCAACAGGGTTCGCCAATTAAAAGCCAAATGTTGCCTTACAATTAGTTAATAGCCTCTGCGAAAGTTATGCTTTAGAAAAAACCTACCGTGAACAAAATGATAACACTGGGGGACATTCTCGAATAAAAATATAACTTTGAGACAGTGTGTTAAAATTGGCGATGTTCCTGTGACACCAAGTGAGTCCGACAAATTCGTTTTAAAAATTGGCTGAAGTTGATTTGAAAAAACGACGATGGATAAATAAGGTCTTTATGACTTTCTTCTTTATTTTAGCACTTACAGTGCAAATTGAAAAAGATATAGTTCTACTTTCGTTACAAGTGTGTCATCTGTATTTCGTATTTAATACGAGTACACATTTCACCAGTACACTTCTGCTTTATTTTGTTAACTTTTGATAACTATTAGCGTAAAGATATGTAAACTTAAATAACTTTACGAGGCACCGACGGGATTCTAACACGCGATTTACTGTGTACTAGACAGGCGCTTTAACCAACTTTTTTATATAAAAATAGATTTATTATCACACACGATATACAAGGGGGGGTGTTTACCCTTAACCTATTATATACAGTACACATTCAATCCACAATATAAACAATAACAAAATACTCAATAAAATATCTACACTATTCTTACGTAGGGGCACAAAACGATATGAACATTTGGGGAATTGGTTTTACTGACAAAGTCGATGAACACATAAAAAAAATTATTTAACATGAGGGGCAGCGTACGGCGTACACCCCGACACGTGCCACTGACTTATAACACGACCACCTATCGACGATTACTACTGGAACATTAAATTGTACACTAGGCCACGGCGCCTCACGTGAGTTGAGGTTGCACTATGTTTTATTTCTCGTAACTGATATCAGATAGTGAAATAAAATTTACTGGAAGTCAGTTGATAAACTACTGCCGATAGCGAATCAAGCAAATTAACTGGGAACAAGTGACTTATAACAGTGGAATTCTCGACATTCAGTGGAAATCAGAAATAAATCAGTGAAATTCATCCACTTTATTAATTAGTTATCTGGTACTGAATATCCGTCGCCCAATTTTCTCTGTTTCTACTCATTTGGCTTAATTCTCATTGATTCAAGTTTAGAGTGTAGCTATACGTCTTTCCTTTACTTCCTTCATTTTCAGTGCAATTTTTTTTTCATGTTATCGCCTGTGTTGATGGCATGACGTGTTGTGATCGCAGCTAGAACGTGCTGTGAGGGCGGAAGGCAGTGTCGAGACATGGCTGACGTCTCTGCTGCAGACGGCGCAGATGTCGCTACACGGGATCATCAGGCAGGCCTTCACCATGATCAACGACCCCAACTTCAACCTGCTTTCCTTCCTCGACAAGATGCCTGCACAGGTATAGGCTGTTCGCGGTAAAACGAGCACTTTTGAAAGCCCTGCTTAAGATCTGCTTGTATGCACGGCGTGTATTCCTCCGCCTTATGTAAATTTAACATTGCCGTGGGCCCTATCACTTATTCATGCGTCGGTAAAGTGAAAATGTGAATTTGTTAGGAAAGTAAACATCTTACAATACTGCTCAATTTTTTCACTTCGATGCATTAAAAAAAAAAAAAAAAACAGAAAGCGAAATTAATAATTTAAGTTATCACAAATCGTTACCTAACACTTTATATTCGATAGTAAGATATGCAGCTACTTTCTATCGATCGTTACCAACTTTACTGGGCGAATATTACTCAGTGCGTCCATTAAAATTAACGCAGGCAGTGACAGTGACTTTTTTCTAAGGTTCGTTTCCAAAGTGCACACTTTATAGTGAACAGCCTTTAATGCCTGCCGCTATGCGAAATGAGTGAAGAGCGAAGAGATTTAGGCGGCTTTGAACATCGAGGTCTTGAGAGCCGATGAGGATGAAGTGAGGTGAGTACGGAGCAACGCCAGGATGAAAGGGCGGGGGGAACGGGGGATCCCCGAGAAAACTCGCTGACCAGCGGCATCGCCCGTGAGCGATCCCGCCGGGAATAGAATCCGGTTCTGCTAGGTGGGAGGCGAGTAATCTAACCGCTACCTGGAATTTTGTTTGGTGCAAACAAATTGATTTTTTTGTATAGAGGCAATAAAATATTTTGTTCTTGAAACCAAATTATACTCTTATTTTATTGCCCCAAGCTAGGATTTGGTTTGTGCAACTAAAGATTTGTTTGGTTCTACGTACATTATAGTCCATTCACGGTTACTTGAGCCTTTTTTGAAGCCCTGCTAAAGTTCTGCTTCCAGGATATTCCTCCGCCTCGTGCAAATTAAGCTTAACTAATCCTGGAGAATGACAGCAGAGGGACAACGCACCACATTCGTGCCCACTCAGTGTAACAGTATTTTATATAAGGACTATTTATCACTAGGCGCTACCAAAATACCTATTTTCTCCCTGATTTTTATTCAGATTATTTATCAATGAAGCATTATAATTTATAGATAAAATATGAATAACACTTCAATTTAACAGAAAAAAATATTTTTTATGGACACAAGTATAAAACGCTTGTGATACACAGCGTATTTAGGAAATAATTAAATACGTCATACATGGGGATATTTTTCAAAGGTTTGATTCAAAAAGGCCGAAGAAACCGAGAATGGACTATATAAATACAGTTTCGGCAAGTATAAAAAATTCGAAAGCCTGACCGACATTCGAAGCTAAATCGTTTACAGTCGAACGCTATGCCCTAAGCCACCTTAGCTAAAGTGACAACTGATAGATCTGGAATGTTTTAAAAATATGCATTTCAAATACTGGATAACGTGTGTAAATGAATATTTCATGTTTTACAGCTTTAAATTTCAATTTAATGTTGAACTTCTTTTATTAGGATGCGTGTAGCATTATCAGCGTCAAAACATTCATTAAGGAACACTGTTATTATCCTAATTGTCACAAAAAAAACACGAACATACTCTCCAGCTAAATTTTCGAACGAAGCTGATGAAATGAGTGGCCAAACAAATATAGGCCTGCCGGGTGGGTAGGAGCTCGCGAGTACGTAATACGGCATACGAACCTATGGCAAAATGCAAGGCGAAAATGCCCACAGGCGAAATTGCATTTGAAGCTTATCGTTTCTAAGGAAACCGACAAGACACGTCTGGAACGTGTAGCAGCAAGTGTGTGTCAATGTAACGAGTGTGGTGGAGTGGGGACGCTGTGACGTAGGCGACGAGGCAGTGTTAGGCCGGGTGCACACGTGCGGACAATGTCCGCGCGTGTCCGCACTGGACAGTGCTACGCGGTCTATGTCCGCAGGCGTGCACACAGCCCAAAGGTGGAAGAAAGCAGTTGGGCTCAGTGTCGGCAAACAGCCGTGGCATGGCAAGTGGGTTGGCCATGGGGGAGCCTGTGGCATGGCCACCGCGGTGGCCAGATCTCTCCCCACCGGACTTGTTTGTGTGGCGTCTCCTGAAGTCGCCCCAGTCGGCCGAGGACATCATCGCGCGGCTACATGCTGCTACTACCAAAACTAACGTCCCCATGCAGGGCCGTGTGCAGGGCGCATGCATTACACGCGCCGTAAAATGGGTAGCAATCCGCGGAGTCGACTTTGAACACCTATTGCGAATGTTTTTAAAGCGTGTGTGTGTGTGTGTGTGTGCGCGCGCGCGTGTGTGTGTATGTGAGTAGAGGCTGTTCACGATAACGTGAACACTTTTGAAATCAACCTTAGAAAAAGTCACTGCTCCTGCATACATATATTTTAATGGGTGCGCTTAGTGACATTCACCCAGTAAAGTTGGTAACGATGGATAGAAAGTAGCTCCATATCTTATCGTCGAAGAAAAAGTGCTACGTAACCGTTTGTGATAACTTATAATTATTTATTTCGTTTTCTGTTTTTTTAATGCATCATAATTAGAGACCCGGAAATTTCGCGGATTCATTTGGCAGCAAGCTTGACTCCACAATCCATAGTGTACTAGAGCCCCAACTAGTGGTATATTGGCTGATGCATCCAGTTTCATCGCAGACCAGGTAGAACGGTATTCGGTCGTAGTTATCTTGCATGCCAGTTATTGGTTCAAATTCATCCAGGGCGTGTATTAAAAACTGCTATCCAATCGAAACAGAAAGTCAAATGTGCACGTGTTTGAAGTCTAGCTAGTCCTCATATGAAATTCCAAAATTTCCGGATCTCTAATCATAGTATAAAAAATGACTAGATTTGTAAAGTATTTACTTTCTTACTAATTTCACAGGTTCATTTGACCGACGCATGAATCAAGTGATGAGGCCCATGTTAACTTTACATAACGTGGAGAAATACACAACGCATATGCAAGTATATCTTAAGCAGGACTTTCATAAGCGATCACTTTACCGTGAGCAGCCTATAGTAGGGAAATGGGCATTGACGCTCACGGGGATGGGGGAGCGGGACCGGAGCCGAGGGAACCACCATATTGTGATGTCACCCGACCGCCATCTAGGATTTTATTGCCCTTTTACCCCTGACCAATTACATATGACCTTGACCTTGACCTTTGATGGTGGGCCAGTGGTAGCTCACTGGAATCGCATTCGGGAGGACGCGGGTTCGATTCCCGGTCCGGCCATCCTGATTTCGGGGTTCCATGGTTTTCCGAAATCATTCCAGGCGAATGCTGTGATGGGTCCCTAACATAGGCCATGGCCGATTCCTTCCCTATCCTTTCCCCAATCCCTCTTCTCTGTGCAACTTGCGCCTTCTCTAATGACCTCGCTGTCGACGAGACGTTAAGCCCACTTACTTATCTACCTTACCTTTGATCCCAATAACCAACCAAAAAAAATTTAAAAATTCCCAAAAATAAATTCCCGAAAAAATTATTATTAAAAATTATCAAGAAATTGTTGAAAAGTATTAATAAATAGTCCCCGGAAATTTCCAATTTTTCCCGGAGTAGGCAAGGGATCCGTTACCCAGGGTCAGACCCAACTGGCCTTGGGGTCAGGGAAAACTGATCAGTCAGGACATTTCACCTTTAACCTTTACCTTTACCATTAAAATATTTAAAAAATTCCAAATAACAAAATTATTAAAAATCATTTAAAAAATAATATTAAAAATCATTAAAATATTACAAAAATGTAATATTAAAAAATTCCTAAAAATAATTTTTAAATGACTTTGAAATTTAATTTTCTGAAGTCCCCCCCCCCTCTTACCTAACAAATTAGTCGGCAGTCCTCCACCCCTCGCCCATACCCAGCAGTCAGCCATCTTGGTAGGCAACCGCCATCTTGGTAAGCAATACCTGTCCACCATCTTGTGAACTAGTGCTCATTAGCAATTGAACTTTATCATTTGACTCTTGACCTCTGACTCATTACCTTGACCTTGACCCCATGAGCTTGAATGATCTTGAAAACAAAAACAAAAAAAATTCCAGACAAAGTCAGCAAGCATAATACATTACAGACTACTACCACCATGTTATGTGCATACTACCTCGACCTTTACCCAATGACCTTGAAAACAAAAACTCGAGAAAAAAATACATAGAAGTAAACAAACATATGATGTTCGAGACTAATGCCACCATATTAGATGTATACGACACTGAGTTTGACCCCATGACCTTGAATTACCTTGGAAAAACTCGATAAAATCTATAAGAGTCAGCAAGCATAATACTTTACAGATTAACACCACCATAGTAGATGCAGACTACCTCGACCATGACCCGATGACCTTGAATGATCTTGAAAATAAAAACTCGAGAAAAATATATAAAAATTAGCAAGCATAATACATAGACTACCAACACCATATTATAAGTAGGTAACCCCGACCTTGACTCCATGACCTGAATGATCTTGAAACCAAAACCTGAGAATAAATCCATAAAAGTCAACAAGTATATTACATTACATACTACTACCACCATATTCGATGCAGGCTTCCTCGACCTTGACCCCATAACCTTGAATGAATTTTAAATCATAAACTCAAGGAAAAATCAATAAAAGCATAATACATTACAGACTACCACTACCATATGAGATGCAGAAGACTTTAACCTTGACCCCCATGACACCAAATGACATTAAAAACAACAAATTGAGAAAAAATACATAAAAGTCAGCAAGCATATTACATTACAGACTACGTCCAACATATTAGATGCCGACTACCTCAACCATGACCATGTAACCTTGAATGACCTTGAAAACAAAAACTCGAGAAAAGTCCACAAAAGTCAACAAGCATAATACACTATCTACCAAAAATTAATTGGGCACCTGTCCACAATGTTTGCTTGGTGGTTGTCACCCTGTTATAATCTCGTAGGGCCAACACGTGTGGCTATAACAGCAGCCACCCTGTCTGGCATGCTCTCTACGAGTGTTTGCAGGACATCCACGGGGATTCATCGCCATTCTTCTTGCAACCATTTCATGAGTTAAGCAATGGATTTTGGCCGCGCCTGACGAGCCCTCACCCAGCGATCCAATTCGTCCTAAAGATGTTCTATAGGGTTGAGGTCGGAGCTCTGGGTGGGCCAGTCCAATCGGTGGACATTGTTGTCGGCGTACCACTGCATAGTAGGCCTTGAAACATGGCACCTGGCATTGTCATCCTGAAAGTAACAAGAGTCCATTCCGTAAAAACGCCACAATATTGGGAGCATTTCATTATCCAGAATGTTACAATAGGCCTCTGTGTTCATGCTACCACGGACAAACACCAGCGGTCCTACGCCGAAGGCCGTAAAACACAAGTCAACTGACGTACTGAATTACCTATCTTCACGGGTGCCCAATTACTTTTTGGTAGATAAAAATGTATGCGAAGAGGCAGAAGTTAGCCAAGATGATGCATCTTTCACAGCAGCCATTGTCAAACTAAGCATCTCAGCCGACCTCGCAACTGCTTGTAATAAAGGAGTATGCAGCCCTATGATGCCATATTGGCATTTAACCAACCATACTGTACTATTAATACATTGTGCAGACACCATTCCACCCAATGATTCACAATCTTTACACCAATCATTCACAATCTTTTTGCCAACCCACTCAAACATTCATAATCTTTACACCAATACTTTTCAATCCTCCTCACAAATCCTCCTCAATCCTCCTCACCAATCCTCCTCATTCCTCACCAATCATCGCCAACCCTCCTCACTAATCCTCGCCAACCCTCCTCACCAATCCTCCTCAATCCTCACCGATCCTCGCCAACCCTCCTCAATCCTCACCAATCCTCTTCAATCCTCCTCAATATTCTTCAATCCTACTCAATTCGCTTCAGTCTGTAGAAATCCATGTGCAAGTGGAGCAGGTAAAGTAGGTGGAGCAGTGGAGCAGGTGTAGCAGGTGGAGCATGTGGAGCGGTGGAGCAATGGAGCAGGTGGAATAGTGAAGCATGTAGAGTCAGCCTGTAGGAGTCAGTCGGCAAAAGTCAGTCGACAGATTGGTATATTTGGACTCTTTGTGAGTGTGCGTCGCAAATTAAAATTAATTCCCCCTGTTTTAAAATAAAATTATATAGTCCTACCTCCAAAAGCTGAAAGATAAACATTTTATTTAATAATCTCCCTTTAAAAAAAATTATGTATCCAGGTGACTCCGTATATTTCAACACTTCCTGGGTAAACTGCATTTGCACTTTGCAATAAAGGTGCCTAGAACTACAGCAGGCTCCCACTATGCTTCGCCATTTATCGACGCACAACTTTAACTTAGTACTGAATAATGCTTCCAGTCGGTCGTCGAGTGAATAAAGGACTCTTTGTACAGACCACCCTCTCATTCCGACGAGCATTTTGAACATAGGTGGAAACTCGATTGCAGAATCGACACTGGCAGCAACCAGTTAGCGATGATGCAGGTCACGGCTCCGTGGTCGTCGGGGTCAAAACACAGGCCTTCGTATTCGCAATTAATTTTCGCAATATGGGAGCACTCTGAGAAAACCCAAATACTCGTTCGCCCCGAAAGAGTAGGTAGGGCTACATAATTTTATTTTAAAAGAGGGGAATTAATTTTAATTTGCGACACATACACATGCACAAAGAGTCCAAAATATACCAATCTGCCGACTGACTCTGGCCGACTGCCTCCTACAGACTGACTACCTGCTCCACCATTCCATCTGCTCCACTTGCTCCACCGCTCCACCTGCTCCATCGCTCCACCTGCTCCGACTCCTCCACATGCTCCACTGCTCCACTGCCCCACCTGCCTATGGATTTCTAGAGACTTAGGCGAATTGAGTAGGATTGGGGAAGACTGAGGAGGATGGAAGAGGATTGGTGAGGATTAAGGATGATTGAGGAGGATTGGTGAGGATTGAGGTGTATTGAAGAGGATTGTTGTGGAGGATTGAGGAGGATTGGTGTAAATATTCTGAATAATTGGGTGGATTGGCGTAAAAATTGTGAATGTTAGGGTGGATTGGTGTAAATATTTTGAATGATTGGCGTAAAGGCTGTGAATAACTGGGTGGATTGGTGTCTGCACAATGTATTAATAGCGCAGTATGTTCAGTTCAATGTCAATATGAGATCATTGGGCTCGTATATTATAAGCAGTTGGAAGGATGGCTGAGATGCTTAGTTTGACAACGGCTGCTGTGAAAGATACATCATCTTGGTTAACTTCTGTCTCTTTGCACAGGTTTGTTTCTCGAGTTTTTGTTTTCAAGATCGTTCAAGGTCATGGTGACAAGGTCGATGTTACCTGCATCCAATGTGGTGGTAGTAGTCTATTATGCATTATACTTGCTGATTTTTATGGATTTTTCTCGAGTTTTTGTTTTCAAGATCAATCAAGGTCATAGGGTCAAGGTCGAGGTAGTCTGCATCCAATATGGTGGTAGTAGTCTGTAATGTATTATGCTTGCTGACTCTTATTGATATTTTCTCGATTTTTGTTTTTCCAATATTTATTCACTCCAAACAAAATATTTATTTAACTCGAACTTGACATTCATAAGGTTTTCGGTAACCAAGCCGATTAGTAAACGTACTTTAAAATTTTGTGTATGCTTGCAGATGATGTAAGAACAAACAAATAAGTGTTCCGCTCAGCAAATTATTTTTAATGCTTTATTTAATTCAAGGTAACGAATACGGATGTTTGGAGCAAGAGCAGATTATCCGCGTGAACAAAATAATGGTTCAGTGTGAACAAATATTTGAAGTAAATTTATCTGGTACCTGCAACCATATATTTCTCTCAGTATAGTTGTAGCAAGCACTGCCGTACCGAAAAGGGAGCAAATACTTCCCAGGTGGACCTTGTTGGGTCCTGCAATTGTTTATTTCTTTCAACTCTTACTTCTACTGGTATAATTATAGTTATTTTGATTGCAGAGCGGCCTTGAAGGGGAATGCCTACTGTGCGTGACAGAAACGAGCGGCCCTGGCGGTGGTGTAGGTGGTGCTGGGGTGAGGCTGGAGAATTCCTGGGAAACCCGGTCTGAGTAGCAGTCGTTCACTTGTCGCCAGACGGAAGTAAAGTCGTGCGCACAAACATCAGCCCTGTGTTCTAACGTTTCCGAGGTTTTGATGAAACGTGAGATCTGTCAGTGACTCATCTGAACATTAGCAGATCATGTTTGCACAGTTGTACATATTTTTTTCTTTAGAAAATTTAACGAGTTTTATTGGTTAATTTATTATTCCGACCATGGCTTCAAGTAAAAAGAGGAAAGTTATTTACAGTGAGGAACGCGAAATTATAAGTACTGTAATAGAGAAGTGCGACGACGAAGCAAAACAATGGGTTCTATCGTTACTGGTAAATCAAGCAACTCGTCACGCGGCTTTATACACGGGTGTTGGTGTAACCGCCATAAAACAGATCCGAAGAGAAAATAAAATGACAATTGAAACGTGCCAACAGATTTTTATCAACGCCTGGAAAACTCTACTCCACTGTAAAAATATACACTTATTTGAAAGTGGGTGATTTCGATAATTGTGTTGTTAGAAACCTGTACACGATTTCTATGCCATGTGCATGAGAGGAATATTCCAACTACTCCAAAACTGTCGCCAATCATCAAAAATAGGTAAATTTTCTATGAGGAGTGAATGTTTAGTATGGTTCTTATTATTAATATTTAGATTAAATTTATTTCCTGAAGATAAAACTATAGGCCTTTGTCACTATTTCATGTTCCTGTTTACGGGCCGGCAGTCTAAAGGATTTAGTGAGTAGATACTCAATATATATTTAATATGCATGTTTATCTGTTTGTGTATCTGTACCGGTTCGATTTATTTAGCTGATTTTCAGGAATGAAATTAATTTTTACTTGCAAGTATGAAACTGCAAATGACTTTGACTGGAAAATCCTTTTATTGAGCGCAATAAATTACTAAGTCTATTCCTAAAGGGGTCTTTTTGAAATCAATATTTAAAAAAAAAAAAAAAACATTTTTACTTACGACATATATTTTTTGTTTGTGATTGTGTAGAAATTTGAGCAAATGTTTTTTATTTGCACGATAGAGTGCCCTCGACCACCGGCCCAGACCCCATGCCGCCTCCTCAGCTCAGCCCGTCCACATACCTTCCAGGCCTGCTCGTTTCTGTCACGCACAGTAGAAAGCAATGTTAAACTCAAGGTCACATTTTGTCACAAGGAAGCATTGCAACTGCGATGATGCAGTCGGTTGGTGCGTCACCGATTTGGGGTGCGGGAGGCTCTGGGTTTGGAATCCCGGGTAAGGCATGGGTGTTAATTTAAGTTGAGTTATAAGTTAGTATGTAAGCCGCCCCCTGTTAAGTTTTCACGCATAAAACTGGGGGACGTTAAAAACCCGTTTACAATTATAATTACAATTCAACTGCGATGGAAGGTAGCATAAATAATTTTAAACAGTGGGTAAAGGGTTTTGATAAGCAATATGTTAAAAAAAGATACGGTATTGTTGCTATAATTTAGAATATTCAGAGGGATAATTACAGTGATACTTTGATACTACTCAGCGGCCACATTTATTTTTTAATAGCCAAATTTATAAATTGGCAACAAAATATCGATTTTCATTTCTGTCCTGAAAATCGATTTACTTTGAAATATTCCATAGTTGTTTTTGTTTTTAATTACATTGACACGGCTGTTTACAATGAGACACGAGTGACATCAGAAGGAAGCCCCATTTAACCCGTACCCCTGCTGTATTCACAGGTGGGACTGCTGGGGATCCAGATGATATGGACGCGCGACGGCGAAGCGGCACTGATGCAGGCCCGCGCCGACAAGAAGATCATGGGCGAAACCAACAACCGGTTCCTCGAGATGCTGAACACACTCATCGACCAGACGACGCGCGACCTCACCAAGCTCGAGCGCACCAAGTTCGAGACGCTCATCACCATACACGTCCACCAGAGGGACATCTTCGACATACTGGTGACCGTCCGTCCATCCTTTAGAGGGGAAAGCGGGGTAGAGTGCGTGCAGGGGACTCTCCGTGTTCCAACATTGAACTGCGTTTCTGCCTTTACGACTGTCATAAATTACATGGATAGGATGATTTCTGTGTAAACACGTGCTTTGAGATATTTGTGTACTTCCTCTTTCCCGTTTTCAATGCAATTGGATTAAATTCAAATTAGTAAAAATATTTTATTCATATAAAAGTACTTTTTTAAAGGAAAAATGCCAAGATAAAAAACAAACACGCTCATAACTACTGACAAATGTGACTCTGAAATTTGTATTGGTTTGGGGTAGGTCAATGTTTAGTAAAGGCTGTTCACGATAAAGTAAACATTTTTGAAATCAACGTTAGAAAAAAGTCACTGCCCCTGCCTCCATATATTTTAACGGGCACATTGAGCGGTATGCGCCCAGTAAAGTTGGTAACAATGGATGGAAAGTACTTTCATATCTTAAAATCGAATAAAAAGAGGTAGGTAACAATTTATGATAAGTTAAATTATTTCTTTCGCTTTCAGATTTTTTTTTTTAATGCATGGAAGAGTAAAAGTAACCAGATTTGTGAAATATTTACTTTCCTAATAATGTCACAGTTTCACCTGATCGACGTATGAGTAAAGTGATGAGGCTCGTGGTAATGTTTATTTTACATAATGCGCAATAATACACAGTAATCATACAAGTAGATCTTAAGCAGGACTTTCAAAAGTACTCATTTTACCGTGAACAGCCTATACATGCGCATAAGACAAAAAACTGCGTATCTAATCTTTATACTGTGGTCCGTCCACGCCACTTGACGCGCTCGGGCCTAATGACTAATGAAAAAGCATGAAAAAAATAAAATCGTAATTATTCGGACTAAGCTAACTCAATTGCTTCTGGTCCATTCCCGGTTACTTCCATCTTTTCTGAAGGCCTAAGTTCTACTTCCAGGACATTCTTCCGCCTCACGCAAACAAATCTAAACTAAGTTCAGAAAATTACACCAAAGATATAAGGAACCGTGTTTGTCCGCATTCAGTTAAATACTATTTTACATGAGAACTTTTTCTAATTAGAAACTAGCGACTCGCCTCGTTCGAGTGCGATTTACAAATATGGCGTTATTTAGGTTTACAGCTAGTAGGTATATACAATAAACGCTTAAGGTAACTAACATAGGATTATTACTGTGTTGTTCACAAAGTCTTCGTACGTGAACCTCTAAAAGACAAAAATTGTTACTGTGGGTCATCCTTTAAAGATAAACATGTCTGTCAGGGATTTTTTGTAGACCTTATGTAGTAAAACAATGTGGTGTATTTCTAATGGTTTAGTCAGCTTAAGCCATGTAATAGCCCGAAAAGCTGTGTTTTCCGACTTTATTATAAAACCTCAACATTTCTCTACTGTCCTTACGTTAATAATAATTTGTTATATACTTGCACATTTCTCAAGAAACTCTCTAGATGGCGGTAAAAACCACATCAAAATCCATCAAGTTTATACTATGTTAGATTTACAGCGAAGCTATTTTCTCTCTGTTTAATTCAAATTAATTTTTAATGAAGTTTTATAATTGGTAGATAAAATACAAATAAAATTTCAGTTTAACTGAAAGTAAGATACTTTTATGTTGACGGAGTTTCAAAACGCGTTTGATACATGACGTATTTAGGACACAACCAAACACATCATACATGGATGATATTCCAAATGTTTGATACAAAAAATGTAAAGATACCGCGTACAAACTATAATAAAGTTTCAAACGCAAGCTTTTATTACATATCGCATTTGTTTAAAAATCTTATTAATTTGATTCATTAACGTTGGCAAATCATAGCTAAACATACTCGAGTAAAATTTTGAGCAACTTGTATCTCCAGATGTCAGCATGGTTCATGGAATTGTTTCTTGTTTGTTCCAGTGTCGCCTGAACGTGAGATCAGCGAATGATTTTGAATGGCTGAAGCAGTGTCGCTTCTACTTCAAGGAAGACATCGATAAAACATGGATTGCGATAACAGATGTTACTTTCACATATCAGAATGAATACTTGGGCTGTACAGATAGACTAGTAATAACGCCATTAACTGACCGGTAAATACAATTTGTATTATATATTTTAAATACATATATTATTAGTGGAATGACTGCAAAAATGTGCTCTGTAAGTAATTTTTAAATTACTCAATAATGGACTCATGAATGTATATCACTGGCCATTGAGCCTGTAAACATAAAAATGTAGGGTTTGTAATACTGTCTCAGTAAAGGTAAATGTTTTTTCCCTTTTCTATAGAGTAAGGGATTAAAAAATATTTTCAAGGATTTCTCATCAAATTTTAAAAGCTTGACGGTATAATTATAGCCGCAAGTTTTACTTCATAAACCCACATATATGAAAGCCTAAATAATAACTTTAGTTTATTTTTTATATACATGATGGTGAATAGGCTTTAATATGTTTTCATGAATCCCGATTATTTATTGTGTTGTGTTAGAACATACGCAAAGAATGAACTTTGTTCTATTTTTCCGATTTGTGTTCTGTTAGAACGTATACAAAGAATACATTTTGTTCTATTTTTCCGAATACTGTGTTCTTCGCACTAGAGTGAAATATAACAAAATATGTTCATACGCTGTTCAATGTTTTGTCGTAAACAGAACTGACAAACATTGATTTACACAATTACTTTATTTATATGTGACAATTGGCACGAAAACTAAATAGTGAAATGGTTAAAAATCACTACTTTCAAGGTGTTCCTCCGCAGTTTTCTTTAAGGGAAAGTAGAAAATTACTAAGATCCTTTTAAAGACAGCTCTATGTATTTCACAGTTAAATTCCTAACTTTTTTCCTTCATTGAAATAAGGTTGCTTTTGAACGATTAATGCCAAACGCATTCATGTTGCGAAACGGGTTCGATTCCCGGTGAGGGGTCGCCGTCGCCTCCGAATTTTCCTCATGTGGGAATCGTGCCGGACGATGCCGCTGGTCGGCGGGTTTTTCTCGTGGATCTCCCGTTTCCCCCGTCCCTTCATTCCGGCGCTGCTCGGTACTCATATCAGTCACCCTAATCGGCTCTCAAGACTTCGATGCTAAGAGCCGTACAAATCTCTTCACTTCACTTCGTTTCGTTCCTAACCAGGGCAGGATAAACCTCAGCTGAAGCAACGCCGTACGACCTTGTTAGTTTTTAATATGTTTGCAGCAATTTAGCTTTGGATGTTGTGTGTCTGGTTAATAAATTCTACTTGCAGGTGCTACATTACTCTCGCCCAGGCACTTGAGATGAGCATGGGCGGCTCACCTTGTGGTCCTGCCGGCACGGGCAAGACAGAGACAGTGAAGGACATGGGCAAAACCCTAGCCAAGTACGTGGTCGTGTTCAACTGCTCCGACCAAATGGACTACCGCGGCCTGGGACGTATATATAAAGGTCAGAGCTTCTTAGCATATACGCTGTGAAGATCACACTACTAAAGTGAGGGCTAAATCAAAATTGGAGTTTACTTATTACTACGGAAGCATTTTAGTTACGTCTTTTTCGTGCTTCATATGTGGAAACTTTGATTGCAAATACAGGCCAGATTTTTGGTTTCATTACGTAGGCCCAATTTTTTCCAACTCAAAAGTCTAACGTTGGGTTTCAAATTTAGTGTCTTATAGTGCGTCAAAACTGCATATCAGTCAAATCTAAGATAATTTCATTTAATGAGTAATCACGCAATTACTGTTGTCAGCAGTTAATATTGTATTTTTTTTAGAGCGAAAATGTGATTAAATTGTTATTTTGTGATGTAGTTTCAATTTCAACTATATATAGTGCCCTTAAGAATCACAGCTCTTTTACACAGGGTAGGGAACAGTAGACCAACCATTTTAAAGTAGTTTATGATTCGGGGAGTTTCGTATAGAAATTAAATTGAAACAATTTAGTGATAGGTAGTGTTTTGCCATGTTATTAAACAACATGTAGACTGTAGTGCAGTGTTTTCTGCTCTATTGTTCAGGTCTGCATTTCGTCATCGCCTCGCCAGTTTCGCAGGAAATCGGTACACGTCGAAACTGTAATGTAGGGTGGCTTGTTCATATGTGTGTGCAAATGCCAGGCGTTATGGAAGGCTCCCCTGGCAAGTTATTTCCAACAATCGCTCAGTGCTAACGGTGTTTATTTCTGTACACAATTGCAGCACATGTATTGATCTTATGAATTCACTTGTCGCTGTTTGTAAGTTAATGTTGTTTAATAAAACAACGACACAGTACCTCTTAACCAGATAGTTTCAAATGTACACCGAAATAAATCAGCAGAGAGAATTTAACAGGAGAGTTCTGTAACGACGTTTAATGGTAGCGACAACTAAACTTTATTACCAGCAACAGAATGTTCTGTAATACTTTACAATCCAAATTGTAAGCAGAACAATATAAATATTATTAAAAGTTATTCTGTTGTGGAAACCATATTTTCTGTAGCAGGGACAGTCGTTTCTGTAGTTGTAACTATACAGATAGTTGTGAATATGATCTTACAATATTGTTACGATAACAGAACAGGATATGGTAAACCAAACAGTGCCGTTTGGTAACTGCAATAGAATGTTCTGTAGAAATCAACTTTTTTTTTTTAAGTTAACGGGAAAAAGTATTATAGCTATAGCAATGTCGTGGACTGTTGGAGATACGCTCCGATTCTGTTAAGATGACCGAGCTAGTCTTCTAGCCTTAACAAACAAGTATGGTACTTACAACAGTGTCACGGACTGTTAAAATGCACCCTCTAATACTTTCAAATAGTATAGAACTAGTAGAAGTGACAATACAGAAGATAAATAGGAAAATGTTGCTATTGTGAAGTAATATTTCTTCAGTGGAGTCTGTTGACGATCTGTGCGTGGATGCTGTGCACCCTTTAAAGTGTAGACATACAGCGTCATGTCAGGCGTCAAATGTAATAATAGCAACAAGGGTGTTGGAATGTCACAATTGTTTTAAAAAGACGTATATCACTTACACAAACAGGACATCAAAATGAAATAACTAACGCAATTAGCAGAATGATTTGGGGGAGTCGAGCATAAGAGGATCTGGGATAGGAGCCAGGCGCCAGCCGGCCGCCATGTTGTGACGTCACTCCACCACCATGTTGGATCCAGGTGACCATTGACCTTGACCTAGACCCTGTACCCATAACCTTGGATGACCTTGAACCCAAAGAAATCCAAAAAAAATCAGAATAGTTATAATATCCTAAACAATCATTAAAGATGTGAAAAAAACTGAACAAAAAATTTATAAATTATTTTAATAAATTATTTAAATTTATATATGTAGGAGGTCCGGGGTTCGATGGCAGGTGGATCGACTAAACTCCCGATACGACCGGCCCACGCAGGGTCAGCCACCGTCCCTCTCGTTAGCCTCGTAGGTCTCTCATTCCATCATTATAATTGACTGTCTCGTCATAATCGTCTGCGGAAATAGTACCCATCGATGCAGAAGTTGGTATTGGCAACATCACTTGCTGGCCCTCAGTAGACGAACCCTTGCAGATCTCGATGTGTTCCTTCATTGTATCACCTTGTACAAACTTCATGCAGTCACTGTCGTAATGCATCATCTCGCGAGTTCCATCGTCTCCTGCGAACATTTTATGTAGTTTATTAGTAGGAGGTAACAAAGTCATCAGATGCTGATTCTCAGTGGGCGGAAAAACACTACATGTATCAACCTTGGTGTGTTTATTTTAAGTTATCGCGTCGAGTTAATCGTCTGGAACATTTATAGCAGCTAAGAAAAGCATGAGAAGGGTTCTTAAAAAAATCACTCGCCACGCATTGCAACTTTTACTGAAGGACTTAGCACGGTAACAGCATTGTTTTCCGTGTAATTTGTTGGGCAGTCGTTGAAGGTGTGCATAAGTCATACATGACATACTCAATTTCACATCGTCAGTGGCTTGCATCGCCTTCAAGCATATACATGAATTCATACACTTTACTTCTGCCAACTGACTCTTGCAGACAGACTCCTGCCGACTGTCGACTGACTTCTGCCGACTGTCAACTGATTCCTGCAGACTGACTCTTGCAGACTGACACCTGCCAAGGTGTTACTTACTTGCCGGTTTAATAACAACTAGCCTATGAGGCATGAATATATTAATTTATACATACATATATGTATATATAATTCACCGCGTTTATTAAATGCCTTGTCGAGAATCAGCCGTTTGTTATACGACGCTTGACCGATGCTGTTTTACAAGCTATTGCCCAACGAATTCTCGAGCTAAACGAACAGACCGCCACCGATACCGCACACTCACGAGCATGTCCATGATAGTCAATGTAGCACCATCCGATCGGGACTCGAAGAGACGACACACTCGCCAACATCTTCGATGTCCAGAAGCAAGTCACCCCTTTTTGATGCATTTCGCATAATTTTACAAGAACCATTAATCCATTGTGCGAACTTAACCTCTCGAATCACTGCACGAAACGCATTCTGAATTATCCTCCTGATTGGAGGAACATTTCAGGT
This sequence comes from Dryococelus australis, assembly GCA_029891345.1. Lineage (NCBI taxonomy): Eukaryota > Metazoa > Arthropoda > Insecta > Phasmatodea > Phasmatidae > Dryococelus > Dryococelus australis. The sequence continues at coordinate 336,769,018 of CM056993.1, read as the reverse complement.
ACTGATCTTTTGAGGAGCCCGTCTTATTCACCCAGAAGGCCTTCTGCCATACATTAAAAATGTAAAAAATTATAGGAGATCTCTGAGAAGACCCACATACTTGATTAAGCTTTGTTTGCATGAGGTGGAGGGATATCCTAGAAACAGAACTTTAGCAGGGCTTCGGAAAAGTTGGAAGTTACAGTAAACAGCATATATCCAACAATGTAAGTTGTTAAAAATAATAATGTAAGTCTTCTCGAGCATAAAAATTTCGAAAAAATCCCCTGACAATCAACACATGAAAAAAATCATGTATATATACGGATTTCGTGCACTGTTCACCCTCCTGAATTCTGTTTTCCATGGTTTTCCGAAATCACTCCAGGCGGATGCTGGGATGGGTCCAAACGAAGGCCATGGCCGATTCCTTCCCCAGCCCCCTGTTCACTGTGCAACTTGTACCTCTCTAATGACCTCGCTGTCGACGAGACGTTAAGTCCAATTACCTACCTAAAGGCTGTTCGCGATAAAATGAGCACTTTTTAAATCAACCTTAGAAAAATGCCACTGCCCCTGCCTGCATATATTTCAACGGGCGCGCTGAGTGACATGCACCCTGGTAAAGTTGGCAACGATGGATAGAAAGTAGTTTCATATGTTAACGTCGAATAAAAAGTGTTAGGAAACCATTTGAGATATTTTAAATTATATCTTTCGCTTTCTGTTTTTTTTTTTTTTTTTTTTGAACACATCAGTGTGTAAAAGTTAGCAGATTTAAAAAATGGTTACTTTTCTAATTTCATGGTTTTACTTGACCGACGCATGAATAAAGTGATGAGGCCCACGGCAATGTTAATTTTACATATGTTGGAAGAATACACAACGTACGTACAAGTAGATCTTAAGCAGGGCTTTCAAAAGTGCTCATTCTTCCGTGAACGGCCTATACCCACTTTGACGTGAAACTATATGGCGAACCGCACTTACACGTCCCGCAGTTTCTCCTTAGTAAGGGTGGCGTGGTGGTGACGGTGGTTTGTGCGCAGGCCTGGCGCAGTCCGGGTCGTGGGGCTGCTTCGACGAGTTCAACCGCATCGAGCTGCCTGTGCTGTCCGTGGCCGCACAGCAGGTGGCCGTCGTGCTCGCCGCGCGCAAGGAGAAGAAGAAGCAGTTCGTCTTCACCGACGGCGATCTCATCGACCTCTGCCCGGAGTTCGGCATCTTCATCACCATGGTGCGTGCGCTAGCGCGCCTCACCTCGCCATATTCAATATTTTTTATATACTTCTTCCTGATTCAAATTTAGGAATATTTATTGAAAAATGCGACAACACAAGCGGATAAAATAAACGAACTTTCAAGGCATATTTATCCTACAGTTGACGTAATACGAAATTTTATATATAATTCATTTGCACATTTTAATGACAAACAGGGAATACCTATTACCAATAACGTACCAAAAATCTGCACAGAACCATGAAATGTAATGCTTCTGTAATGAAACATTTTCAGTAACCACCTTGGCTCTTCTTTCTATCACAGTAAAACGAGTAGTTTCTATACAGGGGGCAAAACAGCCTCAGCACATGCAGAAACACATAAATCTCTGTATGCCTTTGCGCACGCGTAGGTAGAGGCATGCATCTGGAGGCACGCCTCTCTCTCTCTGTTTACACGACGGGAATCGACGCATGCCTGTTCCTATAGTAGTTGACATATACACAGAAGAACTGGCTGCTGGGTTTTGTGCGACGTGTATAGTACTTCGCCGAAAACAAAAGAAACGTAAAAGATGTTGGGTTGCGAGTTTCTGAAGCAGCACAACGTTAGCAACATACTTGAAGATGTTCGTCTGAACAATGAATTGTTATTTAGGAACTTCACTCGCATGACATCATCAGACTTTGAAGTTTTATTATGAATAATGGTTGCTCCACTGATTACCAAACAAGACACAAATATTAGGAACTGTATTCCAAGCAGTGTAAGATTGGCAGTTACGTTGTGGTTTTTAGCGACGGGCGATTCTTATCACAACTTGATGTACACATTTAAAATATCGGTAAGACCTATTTTTCACATTGTTACAGAGGTTTGCCGTGCCTTGATATCAGATGAGCACAACAATGTGAAGGCACGTGCATATATATGGTCTTGATTTGTCCATTGCATTTAGGTGTGCGTACTTTAGCCGAACAACACATGCATAAGCTTATATATTTAAAAACTTAAATTAGTTACAGTATTTAAAGAATGTGACAGTATGACTCTATGTTGTCATTCCAACAATGTGCTTATGAATGTGTAGGCAATATGTATGTGTGTATAATGTTATATAATAAAAGAAAATATTTTTAAAAAATTATCTAAGTCCGTACAGTTTTGTGTTTATAATTTTAAGTTTACTCTAAAAAAAAGGAAATGGCAAAAAAGATTGCATGTTTAGAGCTCTCCTGCGTAGTTATTTTAACAGATAGGAAAATAATATAACTATATAGTCCTAATTTATTTTATTGGCTTTCAACGCGTGTATTAAAATCACATTGTTACACATCACATTGCACAGGAAAGCGTAACAGGTTCAGCGTATTGCGCAAACGAGTGATGGGGCGCTGGCTGTGCGAGTTATTGTCAGCCTTATCGCTGTACATCAAAAGCGGAAGAAAAAAAAAAGAAAATAAAATCTCGGGGCTATGTGCTTTTAAAGTTGGAGTGGACCGACATTCGTGTTCTGTGCATGTCTCAACATTGACTCACCCATCGTCACTACAATTATATGAGTGTCACGTCGTTAAAAGTGATTAGTGTGTTAGTTTATATTTGATTTTTCGATACACCCGCTCTTTCAAATGCATAAAATAATTTTTACCATCTTTAATCTAGCTGCTTTCAAACTGAATCTTGACCATAAATCGTGTGTGATAATAATTATTAATATAAGAGATAATTTCGTTGGTAAAGTCCCGTTGTAACTTAGCTGTATGACGAGCGTCGAATCCAAGGGAACAATGAAGTTACATCACAGCCAAGAAGATTACATAGTTCGCTGTCGAGCAACCAGGATGGAAGAAATTAACTTGACTACATCGCCACCAACATAGAAAGGGGAGGCGACGTGCAGAAGGGTTCCCATGATGAAAATAAAAATTTTGCCAGCAAGTGTATACGTTCAGTAAATCTTAGGCTGGCTCGTGCAGTAAAGACTAGTCTACCCCTGCACCCTCGCTAAAACAAAATATAAAAGTGAAAAATTAGTGAGTGAAAATAATTGGTACACGCACAAAGAGAAGACTATAAAACTGAAGTGTTACTCACCAAGGAGGAGAAATAGAAATATCCTGTTTACATGTTGGTGTAATTTGTCAGACAAACACCAACAACACTACAAACCACAAAAAAAAAGTTAATAAAAGTACTATAGGAAACTACTTTGTCACAACAGCAATAAAAGTATTGTTGTATTGTATATGGCTTTTTAGCGTCCCCCGGTTTTATGCTTGAAAGCTTAGCGGGGAGGGGGGGGGGGCTTACAGAGCCTCCCGCACCACAGAGCGGTGGCGCACCAACCGACTGCGCCACGGGAGGTTAGCAAGAGCAATAAGACTATAGCAAAAAAATAAGAACAGAAACTCAAGTTCCGAAGAACATAGCGGCCAAAGCCGGGCAACACGCCGTCTTGACTCTGTGGCTGGACTGAAAGTGACGAGAAGCTCGTGGAGCACACAGAAGGTAAGAACAAAAGCTGAACGAAAAGCTTAGAGATTTACGACGGCAGATGTCGCAGGCTATCAAGAAGAGGCGAAATGTGCTGAAGTGCACAGAGGTTGGAGAACATAGCACGTGAACAAATTAGATTTTCTTTAAATGTGAAATCACGCTCTACACGGCAGGGATACGCCGAGAAAATGTGCAAGCGCTACAGCTGCAGGGAAGTGAGTGGAAAGGGTAGCCTCAGAATGCGACTAAAAGAAGAATTCGCAACGCAGTATTGCACATCCGGTTGGTAGAGAAACAATCTCTCATGAAACATGGGTCTGCATTAAATAAAATGAAATACGTAACACATTATATACGCTTCGATAAATAAATAAATATAATATTTATCATGGAATATTTATCATAACACCGGACAAACAAACATTATCAAATAAATTTTACATGCTCAAACAAATAATAAAAGCATTAATAATCGCATGAATTAAATACAAAATGTAATAAGGCAGTTAAATATTACTCTCAATCCTTTTATTAAATTAAATACTGAGAATTAGGTTCCAAAATCATTTAAAAATAGTACACTAACAGTGACACTACAGTAAAATAGTCGTGTCGTATTTTAATATGGCACAAATGCCATAGTTTGTTCTGTACCTGGTAAAGTCTCTACGCACTCCGTAACTGCAGATTTGCACTTGGCAGCGCCCGAACATGAGGCTATCACCTATGAGTCGGGAACTACCTGAAAGACAAAGCAAATTAAGCAGCCTCTAAAAAAGTTGATTTTAACATTCGGAACGAATCCATTAAGTAATATAACTATTATCGTGGTTATCTTTTACGGGAATTTCAGCTATTCGGGAAGGCGCATTTAGGTATCGTGAGTGATTTCTTTCTGTGGGCCCCTTCTTCTTTGATAGATGATTTTCAATTCTTTTTTAAAGACTGCTATGTCGTTATACACTGGTCAGTACAGTGTTACCATTCCACAAGGCTGACACAATTTCCAACATTTTTGTGTCAAAATAATGTTGTCTTCATTCCATGAGTGAGACTTTGAGGAGACAAGCCCAGGCCGTACTAACGGGGAACTGGCGCAAGAGAAGAGGTCCGTACTGCGCTGTGGCCATCCGAAATGCGCGAGTACGTGAATATGCCCTTTCTCAACCCACGTATCAGGACACGATTCAACCGGAAATTCCCGAGCTCAGATAGTATGGAGTGCGAGAGCACTGACGTTCTGGAGTCAAATGTCTTCTATAAGACAGCGCCTTTGTAGCTCGGAAACGTATCGCTCTCTCGGCATGCTGTAATAGGGATGCTGGTTGATTGTGAAGTCGAAATAATAAAATGATAGAGACCTGTCACGTGCCTAATGAACAGTGTGACCAGCATTATTGCATAATTGTTGAATGCACTGCAACTGCATATATTAACGAGGCTTTTCTTTGCTGCAGAATCAAAGATTCTTGGCAGATTACTTTGGCAGATGGCACATTCAACAAAGAAGAACACTTCCCAAGTTCGGATAGTCACAAATACATCTACGAATTCGCCTACTGCATTGGCTTTCTGCATCAGCATCACTAACTGCATCGATAAGCATAGGAACACACGGCTTCAATTTCATGTATATTCTATTTTCATTGGAGTCAGCACTGGTATTTAGGATTTCAAATTCCGCCGATCCTTTCCTCTGAATTGTTTTGGGAGATCTCAATACTGCACATATTTTTTGTTCATTTGTGACCTTTTAGTCCTCTTCTTATCCAGTATTTATCTAGTTCAGAACCGAATGTGTTTCCATTTCAATGTCTGTCTCGATGGGTGTTTCATGTAAAATCTTGCTGTATTTTCGCCATTCCGTAAACGTTCGTGTAGCCAAACACTCGTCTCTACCTAAGCATTCTTCCACAGAATGTTTTTTTTTTTTAACAGAGAAATAATGTAATCAATTCCACTCTGACAACCAATGCAGTAACGAGATATTCGGACAAACCTGTACATTAAATATCACGTAACAATAGACACGGCTATTTGTTAACAAATTTTTACTTCCATGCAAAGAGGGAAGAAGACAGTGCTTCTTTGAGCGAGGCTAAGGACACGTTTGATAAACTGAAGAAATAGTGTTACTTTAGTATGGCTTTTTATCATTTTTGTTAGTTAATTTTTCAGTTGTTCTAAGTTTAAGTCATTATAAATTTATATTTACCAAATTTTAAAAGTATGTTAGTTTTTTTTTTTTTTTTTTTTTTTTTTTTTTTGTTTTATCGCATCCGTAAGATATTTTTTCAATACGTAGCTGCACAAAGATATTGTACAAGTCAAATTAGAGTATACAAAGTTTATACACTGGACATAGTAAACACACACACACATAAATATATATATTTATTTTTATTTATATCAGACTACACGTACACGCATCACATCTTTTCCTCATAATTTGACCAATTTTCTGAAACAGAATAAAAAGGAAACGAGAAAAACCGGAACAAGAAATGCGTACAAAGACATGTTATGCAATAATTTCTTAATTTTTGTGTTTAGATATTCATCTACACTATAGAAAGTTAGTTTAGAAAAAAAACTTTCAGCGGTTTTTAAAGAGTTTTTGGTTAGAGAAGCAAATTTCTTGAAGGTGTTGTGGTAATTTATTGAAAAGTTGGCTACCAAGGTAGGATGGCTCTTTCTGAACAATTTTTAAGTTAACTGAAGCCACGCGTAAGTGTGTTTTTATTCTAGTGTCATGCTTATGAAAGGACTAATTTTTCTGAAATGAAAGACTGTGTTTGGAGATGAATATAAGTACTGAAAACATGTACTCACATGCAAATGTTAAAATCCCTGAGCTCTTGAAAAGAGATCTACATGAATCTGACTTTCTTTTGCTATTGATTATTCTTACAGCTCTATTTTGCATGTGAAACACTTTTTTGCTGTCAGTGGAATTACCCCAAAAAGTTATACCATAACACATGATGGAATGAAAATATGCAAAATATACCATTAGTATTAGAGTTACATTGTTTCTAGCATTTCTACACCTGTTGTATATAATTTTAGTATATTTACAGTTGTTTATAAATTTATATAGATAATATAATTATGTAACTAAAGCAGCTAAGTGTCATGGTAAACAATACTCCTTATCTTCACTTTAAAAATTACAAACGGTAAATAATATTCTCATCTTCGTATGCATAGTAACCGAACGTTTTAAATAACGTGTGTGTATATAGTTTAACCAATACTTTGCAAAACATTTTGTTTTTAAAAGTCCATCGCTTCGCATTTCTTTCTTTTGTTTCGCTCAGAGCGACAGTGTGGATGACTTAGCCTTGTGGATAATAAATTTTACTACTTGTTTTGTGTTGTAGTAATGAGATTTCATGGCGGGTTCATGTCAAACTATATAACTGGTACTTACTATTTTTATTTTGTATTACTTGTATTTTTATTTTATAATAAGTTTTCTGTTATTTTTTTATTTGTACTGTTTGGTGCTCTATCAATTTTTAAGTAACAGTATTTATCTGTGCATATAGTACCGCGGTATTGAAGCAGTCAGTCTTAACTCAACTGCACTCTAAAACGGAATCAGTTATTTTTTACGGATTGCCAGTTGAAACGGCTCCATCCGGAATCTGTAGAAAAATTATCACTTTTTCATCGGTTAAAAGAAATCTGCTAATTCAAGCAGTAGAAAACCAGTTATTTATAGTTGGTTGATAAATAAGCACAGAGCATTCCTATGTGATGTAAGTTAGATACGATTTATTTTGTCGCAGAATAAAAGTATTGTCTACACAAAATGTTTATGGACGTGGTTGGGCTCGAACCTCCGCCCATAAAGCAAAGCAAGCTAAAGCTTGCATGATCAGCCATATCCACTGCCCTACTTTACCACTGCCAAATGTGCGCTCGTATTATGGGTACTTAACCACAAAACGTAATGTCAAATAGTGCTGTAAGTTTCGTGATGTGAAAGTATTTCTTGTCGAAATATATAGATATTCTGCGCAGGAACATGTCTTTGCAAAGTTCGAAAGTCAGCCTATGTTTAGTTTAGTTCGGATTCTGTGCTTTAAAATATAAATATAGTGGTTTCAATGTACGAGGTTATCAATGTCCACTAGTATCCGCCATTTTACAATGCAACGAGACACACTACAGATTTAAACTGTTATTTTTGGTGACAGATAGATCAGTGATAATTTTACTGACTCGATAGTGCGGTGGTACAATAAGAGACGTGGATTTTCATCGAAAAAAGTTTTGTGGCCTGCAAGTTAACAAATCAAATAATGAGGAAACGACAAATTTTTTAAAATATTGCATTGTTTCTAACGTCCCACTGTCTAATTAGCACACTTATTACTAGTCAATCTGTCTCTTCAAAATAACAATTTCATTCTGTAAAATCTCGTTGCATTGTAAAATGGCAGATACATAGAAAACACCGACAACACCGTTAAAACCACTATATTTCTCTTTTAAAGCACACAATCTGAACTAAACTTAACTTAGAATGACTTTCGAGCCTTACAAAGACATGTACCTACGCACGCATAATATGTGTATACTTCGACAACATGAAGTACTTTCACATTACGAAACTTACAGCCATTCGCCATTGTAAGTTTATGTTATTATGCAACTGCGAGACAGTTTATCTCAGTGGGAAAGTAGCAGAGTTCGTAGAACGTTAGCTAAAATAAACAAGAGAATGTGTTGCGTTTTGGGGTGGCGGTTCGATAACAACCATTTCCAAAATTTCCTTGTACATGTAATAATTTTGTTTTCCGACAAAGTAGTTGTACTTAATTTATTTCAAACCGTAATGCACGGTTTTTAATCCTTGTGCTTTTTATTAATCGACTATAAATAAATGATTTTCTACTGTGTGCATTAGCGGATTTCATTTAACGGAAAATATTAATAATTTTCTTTTTCTACTGATTCCGGATGGAGCAGTTTCAACTGGCAATCAGTAGATATCAGCTGATTCCGATTCAGAGTGTGTGTGCATTTAATTTTGGGGATCACGTTGTTGTTGCCTACTAACAGGGGCACCTGTTTTTCGCGAAAATATTTCAGGATAAGTTGTGTGCCGACGCACTTTAGTTCCGAACCACTCTCATAATTGGATAATTTTAATTCTTACGCGTCTTATCTATCTGCCAGCGAATCACGGACGGTGAGTATCGGAGAAACCTAGTTCTGATTGGCTTACTCATGTAACAGACTGTCTTCACACTAAGCCGAGCGGCCAGTGTTCAAACGAAGTCTGCAAGTATGCACATGCCTCCACGTAAATCTGTTCGCTAAAAAATAGGTGGCCATACTAACTGTTGAATGACAAAAAAAAAATAATGAAAGTAAATTAATTATTTTTTAAATTAGAAGTTGTGTTGTTGGTGGTTTTCGCGGAGTTTGAGGTCGGTTGCGTTGCCGCAGAACCCCGGGTACGCGGGGCGCAAGGAGCTGCCGGAGAACTTGAAGATCCAGTTTCGCACAGTGGCGATGATGGTGCCGGACCGACAGATCATCATCCGCGTCAAGCTCGCCAGCTGCGGCTTCCTCGAGAACATAACTCTCGCCAGGAAGTTCTACACGCTCTACAAGCTCTGCGAGGAGCAGCTCACCAAGCAGGTAAAGACCGTTCACGATAAAGTGAGCACTTTAGAAGTTAATCTAAGAAAAAAAGTCACTGCCCCTGTATGCACATATTTTAATGGGCGCACTGTGTGGTATTCACCGAGTAAAGTTGGTAACGATGGCTGGAAAGTAGTTCCATATCTTAACGTCGAATAAAAAGTGTTAGGTAACCATTTGTGGTAACTTAAAATTATTTCTTTCGCTTTCTGTTTTTTTTTTTATGCTTCGAAGTGTAAAAATGAGCAGAATCGTAAAGTATTTACTTCCTTAATAATTTCACAGTTTCATTTGACCGACGCATGAATAAAGTGATGAGGCCCGTGGCAATATTAATTTTTTCATAAGGCCCGAAAAATACACAACGTGTATAGAAGTAGATCTTAAGCAGGAGTTTCGGAAGTGCTTGGTTTACCGCGTACAGCCTATAACTCCCACGTGGCGTTGAGTTCACTTCACGGCTGGCTCACCACTTCCATAGCTGACCCTTCGGGAAAAGATGTCCCTTTCCCTGGCTGAATACATACCTTAAATTCGAAACTGTCAAAAACGTTGGTCTCGCATCCGGGAGGACCTGGGTTCGAATCCTGGTCCAGCCACCCTGATTTCAGTATTACATTGTTTCCTGCATACAGGACATAGCCGATTGTTCCCCGTTCCTGCTTCGAAAAAAGCCGACCTCCATAGCGTAGTTTGGTTACACACGGGCTTACGGTGCGAGGGGCTCAGCGTGGGTGTATATGTGTCTGCACGGGTCATCCTCTACGTGATCATGCCACGGACTCTGTCAAAATGGTCAGTTGATTGTCACGGGCGGGACAAAAAGGAGGAAAAGGTGGCTCGGTGGTTATGGGAAGGCACGGGTTCGATTCCCGGTCCGGCTATCAGTTTTCCCGAAATCACTCCAGGAGAATGGTGAGATGGTTCCTTACTTGCACCTGCTTATCTGAGGAACTTGCTACTTATCTATCGATCGAGCTGTCGACAAGACCTACCTACCTACCTACCGATATTGTTAAAACTGCTCCAAATCAATGGGTTTTGACTGCATATCCGTTGAAACTGCTCCACTGGAATCAATAAAATTCCACTGCTTATTTTAGTCTTCTGGTATACACTGTGATTTCTACCAATTCGTAATGAATTACACAGATCTGGCTCTAAAACCCCAATGCATTCCACTGATTGGTCCATTCTTCGCGCCCTTCCACGTTTGCGCTGTCGCAATTATTTCTGATTTGCTCCCATTGTGTACTGGAAACGGGGTCTGCTTATAGATGTTTGGAGTTTTAAAATAGTGGTGTGATGTCTGCTGGACCCACATTTTCTGGAGTTCTGTGTTATTTTTTTGTTGTATTTATGTATTCAATTCTTACCTGTGATGTCCTTCACAGGTATTGTTGCGGAAGGATGTGCATAACAAAGCTGTGTGTAAAATTACACACACATATTATTTATATATATGTGTGCATAAAACTAGTCGGTAGAGCAGGATAATTTTTAGTGCGTTAGTGTCGTGACAGCTCTTAGAGGCAATAAGCGGGGAGTTATTTAAATAATGACTTGCTCTCTAACATGCACTCGCCACATTCAAGAGAATAATGGAAACCCATGTTCTACATATTTAATGGAAAATTACTTAAAATCCTTCTCAGTATGCACAAAAGCAGGAAAGCTCTATTTGTAAAGTTATCAAAGTCCTGGACAGTCGAAAAAATTCTTGCTTGAAAGTATCGTTTCAAGTAATTCACTTTTAATAAATACGCTGATTTCTTGTAGACAGCCAAAGAGATGTAGTAACCTGAACCTGAATTACGATCTTGCTTTAAATCAGCAACTCAGAATTGACATTGTGCTGCCCAAGGTGCAGGGCCATAGGCCTACTATCAATACAAACCCTTATTTTAAACCCTTATTTTAAAGATATTGCGGCACATCCGCATTTTTTTTTAGCTGCCCATCATGACTTAACATTTTTTTTACTCTTGCGAGCTCAATCAAAGCATATTTAGTGCAGTCAGCAAGGTCTAATCTTCCTGATCTAATCATATTTTCTGATGGTTTTTACTGCATTTTGCAAACAGTTTTTTCCTATATTATGTGTCACTCACTACATATATTTATTCTGTCCGGTAGTAAATCAACGCTACACTACAGAGAACAGTTTCGGGTTCTGCCATTTAAAATATTTATGGCTAGGCTGGAAAACCCATTACTCATTTTCGTTTCCTTAATTTTTTTTATATACTTATAAATCTGAATGTCGTTTGTCTGTGGTGCCAGGAAACCTACCGCCAGGTAAGTGAATAAAATAACGATAGCAAGAACACTAAATATAATCAATATGACAACAGCCTCAAAAAAATAAATTTCGAAGAAATTCTGTTACATGCTGAGAGTTTGGAAGGACTGACAACAAAGCAAAAGTTACTTTCTTGTCGATAATTTTGTATTAGTAGATATAAATAAGATTTCAAGGGAAAACGTATAGCTACAAAGTCAGAAATGGCCAATTTTCATTACAGTCCTATTAATAACTATATATAATATTTTCACGAAACTATTAAAATGTCGCCGTGTTCAGCAGTTATACATTATTCCATAACACGGTTCCATTACGTCTTCACGGGCCTAGTAATTTCCCAACGTTTTCAAATACATCCATTGAAACAAAAAATTAGACACCAAGAAGAAATCATTGGATTTAAATCATAAGGTCATACAGACAAAATGAAAGAAGTGCTTACAATAAATATATTTGCACCGGGACAATGTTTAGGCCACCTAAGGAACAGGAAAGTAGCACATACAGTACCTTGCAGAACAGCCGTCTACGTGAAATAAGCAAATGGCGTATGTTATAGGGCGGCATGTTTTCCAATTGTTGTTTCAAGTTATGTCTCGATTTATGAACTCTGTTAGATGGAAGAACGTCCCATCTGGTCTACAAATTCTGGTTGCGTAACAGATCAGATGACCGGGCAAGCGAAGAGCGAATTTAAATACAATATGAACACTTCTGAGTGACTATAGCAATGCGTAGTAGATGAGTGGTTTATTGCCTGGAGGAGACTTCTGGTTACTCAGGAGAGATCTATTCAGATTTATTGTTGGGAATATTTTGGGCTTCCACAAACAGCGTAGTGATGTCAGATGTCTGCAGCTGCTGTTTCTCCATCAGTTCATAACTGACCCTGTGTCTTTTCTCTGATTTTTTTTTTTTCAACTGTCCCTATTTGCTGCAGATAGTTCGAGATAATTAAAAAATATAAAAAAATTAACTGTTTGGCAAGTTTCTTAACGGTGGTGTTTTTTTTTTTTTTGTATTCCGTAGCATGCACAAAGAAATAAGAAAGCACTGTATCATTTATTTACTAAGCCAAGCACTTTAACCTTATAAGCAATGACGCCGGTGCTAACCAGTGCTTGTTATATATTTCACTATAGTAAAATCTTCTATTTATCAATTTCATGTATGTATTATAGTTTAGAAAATTTTCAACAATACAGTATCCCATTTAGTATGAAATATTACCGAAGTATCAGTATCTGTAGGTTAATATCAGTGATAACATATCACTTCCTCCTAAGGCGCCGTGGCTTAGTTGGTTAAAGCGCCTGTCTAGTAAACAGGAGATCCTGGGTTCGAATCCCGGCGGTGCCTAATAAGAATATTTTCTTTTGTGATGTACACGTAGCATGGTATATGCAAGGTTATGCATAAAACTAGCACATATCTACGAAATCTCTTGATCATTCTGTTATAAGAAAGTAAGAAATAAAATACCGTTGTTATTATTTACATGCTGAAACATTTTCTGTTACACAGCACAAAATCGAGAAATAGTGTATATTTACACTGAGAAAAAGTATTATTAAATTTGGATGATGATTCTAATCATGGTCATATATTAGAAGTTGATTTGGAATATCCTAAGAAATTACATCAATTACATAAAGCTCTACCTTTTTGCCCAGAAAATAAGGTAGTTCCAAAAAGAAGCAGTCTAAATTATTAACAACTTTACATAAAAAAAACTATGAAATACACTACCGTGATTTGAAACAATGCCTAAAGAATAGATTAAAACTTACTAAAATACATAGAATATTAAAGTTTAATCACTGATTGGTTGAAGAAATATATAGATTTAAATTCAACGATGGAAACTAACGCTAAAAAAGACTTTGAAAAATATTTTTGTAAGCTGATGAATAATTCTGTGTTCGGCAAAACTATGGAAAATATTAGAAACAGAGTGGATATAAAACTTATTACAAACAAAGAAAAATGTGAAAAACTAATAGCAAAACCAAATTTTAAGAAAAGTACTATATTTAACGAAAACATGGCAGCTATATATATATATATATATATATATATATGAATTAACAAATGTAAAATTTAATAAACCTATTTATGTTGGCATGTCAATCTTAGACATATCAAAGGAATTTATGTATGATTTCCATTATGAAGTTATGAAACCAAAAATATGGAGATAAAATTGAATTATGTTATCAAGATACTGATAGCTATATATATATATATATATATATATATATATATATATATATATATATATATATATATATATATATATATATATATATATATATATATATATATATATATATATATATATAGCTATATATATATATATATAACATAAAAACAGAAGATTTTTGTGAAGATACAAAAATAATGATAGAAAAATTTGATACAATTGATTATCCAAATGATTATATGTATATATATATATATATATATTATATATATATATATGTGTGTGTGTATATATATATATGTGTGTGTGTGTGTGTAACATACATCAAATAAACAAGATTGTTTAGGTATAATGAAAGACAAATGTAATGGCAAAATAACGAAATAATTTGTTGGTTTAAGAGCAGAAATGTATGCATATAGAGTTGATGATAAAGAAAACGAAAAATCTAAAGGCATTTAATGAAAAAATACAATATAAGACAATGAATTCATTAAGACGCGAAAAGCATAAAATATTTTCAGTAGAAGTTAATAAAATACCATTAAGTCCTTATGATGACAAGAGATTTATACTATAAAATAAAATAGGTACAGTACCATAAAGTTATCGAATCAGAGAATCTTAAACATCTTTAATTTCTAAAACAATATCGATGTTAGCACCATCGAAATCTATCAGTTTACCATTTTCATCCCTAATTTCTAAAACATAATTAAACTGCTCATTATTAATTTGATAAAAAATTGGATATGCTGGCTCATAGCTAATATAATCTCTAAAACCAAACATAGTTTTTGGTGGAAAAAAGGCTATTATATCTGTTTATTAATGATTAGGTTCATCATATTTGATAAACATTCCATATGCCAAGTTATATTGGATATTGATTATTTTATATGGATTAAAATTGGGCAATTTAGTGCCCACAACAACTTTGTCCTTTTCAATAGTAATATTTCTATCAAAAATAAGAGTATCATATAATTGATCACTAAGTTTAGTATCAAACTTAGATTTAATAAATATTCAGTTTCTCACATTATCTGCTGTTAATTTAATATTGTTTGTTGAAAATGGATAAATTGAATTTATAGTTTCTTTTAATGATTCGATATCGTATTGACCTTTAGGAATTCTTATAACTTCGTTTTTATCAATGACAGTTCTCATTTTTCAATGGTCGTTATAGTATTACTGTCTATATTTGGAGTGAATGATTTTGTATGAAAACTAACTCTTGCAATCCATTTTTCATCACGGATGATATAATGAAGTTTTTTCTTTAAAATAGAACTATTAATTGTTAATTTTAATATTTTATTATTCATTTATTACAAAAATTATCTTATTAAATGAAGAAAGTTAAATGATGTGTCGGTGTTTTAACTCACGAAGATTATTGCAATTAAAAATAATGGTGAAATATTGCCTTATAATGAGGATTATACTAGTAGGTTCAAGCAATTTTGGAAAATCTAATTTGATGATAAATTTTATTTATAATGTAAGATGGATCAATTTTAATAAATTGTATGTTTGTTCAAAAATTTAAATCAACCAAAATATATTGAGTTACGAAATGATTTAACATATTATCCAAAAAGCTTAAAGTTAAAGAAAAAATTGCATACTTTTTTAATAATACCGAGAAAATGGTCCCTTTAGATCAATGTGAAGACAAATCTCTAATTGTATCTGATGATGTTATTTTAGACAATAAAGACATAGTTCGCGATTATTTCACTAGAGGAAGACATAAAAATTTAGATGTATTTTATTTAGCTCAAACTTATTCAAAAGTACCAAAACAATCGATAAGAGATAGCACTAAATTTTTATGTATATTTATACAAGATGATACTAATTTAAAAGCACATTTTTTATTATGATTTTGTTGATGGAGACATGCCTTGTGAAAAATTTAAAGAAATTTGTTCAAAATGTTGAGACGAAGATTATGGCTTTATTACAATAGATTTGAGTAGAAAAATAAAAGAAGGAAAGTATAGAAATAAAATTAAAAATTTTATTTCTCTTTAAAACTTTTTGTATATAAATGAAGACTTGTATAATTACTCTCGCTGTCACAAATATAAATTGAACACTGTCTACAAAAGAGAATCGGACAGAATGTGTTATCAATTTTTTAAATAAATATGGATACCTAGAGGATGATGCAAATTCACTCTCAAAAATTGATACTGAAAAGTTCGAAAAGTTCTTTAAGAATATTTCAAGAATATTATAACACTTTTTCAACTGATGGTAAACTCGATGTAGAAACACTTAATTTAATCAATAAACCAAGATTCAGTGTTAAGGATGAAATATTTTCTAGCTATACATCATCCAACAAATGGAATTAAAAATATTTTTAAATTGCATTTTGCACTTGCAAATAATTCAATTACAAAGTTAGCAAAAAGGGCTGTTAAAATTTGGTAAAAGCATACAAATTTGAAATTTGTTTATGATAGAAAATCTCTGGATTTCTTACAAACTATTTCAACATAGATATCAGAGATTACATGGATTTTGCCCTTATACATTATTTCAGCATCGTGGTGCTCTAGCACATGCATTTTTTCCAAATCGACAAAATAGTCTTGTTGAAATTCATATCGGTAGGCAGGAATATTCTTATAATAATGAAAGAAAAAAAACACTCCTGAAAATAAAGTTAATTTACTGACTTTTGATTCACAAAACTGACCATGCATTAGGTTTTAAACATACATGTGATCAAAATGTGATCACGTATACGATTCTTAACAATAATTTGTTTGATTTCCAACCATACGACATTTTGAGCATACAAAACTTTTATGGACCATTTCAGCAAAGTAATTTTAATGACAATGATCCAATTGATTTATGCAAAGTCGGCATGAAAAAAAATTAATTATTGATTATAAATTGTATATTTTCTCAATAAGAAAGTTGGGACAAAAAGTTTGAATTACAATATAATCAATAAGCCAATTTTGATAACAAAAATTTTTCAATTTTTACCAAGCATTTTCAATAATTTTTTTCATATATCAAAGTTCATCAGGTGAGTCAGTTCTGTTTGTAGATGGTGAAATTTAAATGGTTATTTATCCTAGTTATAAATTTAATAATGGATACCCAAAAGGATTTAATTCAATTGGAATAGGTGATTATAAAATAAATGCTGTTTTTAATTCATATTCAGGGAAAACTTTTATCTCCTATGAAAAGTTGTATTGTGCTGAAATAGACTAATGCCACATCCAGATAAAAGAGAGTGGTAAAATTAGAGATAAATTTCCTTATTTACTAATTACGATAGAGTCTGCTTTTGGATATACAAATGGCTTATTGTATTTTTTTATAATGAAACTCTTAGCAAATATAATGAATTTACAAAGAAATTGACTAGACTTGCTAAAAATAGCATTTTATTATTTGGTATAAAGTGTGAATCTTATAACGAAAGCATAATTATTAGAAATGTATATTATTAATGACTTATAAAATTTTACTCCTTAAGAGCTATATAATTCAATGAATTTGGCCTATATTCTTTAATATTATCTTCTTTAGTTTTTTAATTTTCTTTATTAATAAGAATAATAGTAAAAAGACTTATAACAACACACCAATTTCACTTGTGCATAATTTCGCACATAAAAATGGAGTCAATTCTAGACATAATTAATAGCAAACTTATTTACAATAATAAACAGGTTTCTATGATTATTTATGAGGAAAATAATCCTTGATTTTGAGAAAAAGATATTGCTGAAATATTAGAATATCAAAATATAAATTATGCTCTTTATAAGAAGAGTTTCTCGAAAATATAGGAAAACTTGGTCAAAAATAGTTGGTATGCAAAATGCATACTACTTTGACTACCATGATGGTAAACCAATTTTTATATCTGAACCTGGTTTATATAAACTTATTTATTGCTTCCACTGTAAAATTTCTAAAGCTTTTGAAATATGGATATTTGAAGATGTTATTCCTTCAGTTAGAAAACATCGTGAATACAAGAATCAAAAAAATATAATGCATTTATACAAAGGCCAGATAAAGCATTTAAAAGACATAAATAAAATTAAAGATGAACATGTGGAAAATTTAAGAGAATCAGGTCATATGGCATTAGATGTATTAGATCGCAGAAATCCCGAAATCAGAGAAATGACTCCCCGTGTTGTACCAGAAACACAAAATCAAAATTTAAATCCAACTTTCGTTCTTTTAAAATTATTTGATGATGACTGTAAATATGATTACTGTCATTAGAACTCAAAGAAAAAATGTTCAAAAACAATTGTATAGAATTGAAGATAGAAATCCAAATTGCGGAGAATTATTGAGATTTGATTATATTCCAAATTCTATAAATTTATATCAAAGAATGACAGAAAGATTGAATGACCACATTATGTGTTTTCGCAATTATTTATATATTGGTGGAAATAATTATACTCAACAATTGATTAATGATATAAATAATCTTTATCGAATTGAGTAAGAAGCTAATTTTTATTTTTAAATTTACAAAACAGCTGTCTTATTAATCCAAGAGTTATGAGAATAATCAAAACCCAACGATTTTACATAAATTTTATATTCATTAGTTTTTAAGACTTTTTAAATCAAATTTTTATTTGAATAGTCAGTTTTCATAATTTCATTTTCATAATAACTACCCATTATTTCTTCTCCTTTAGTGTCTTTTAGCTTGTAAGTTGGTATATCATAATTTAACACTGTCGCTTTTTCGTTGGTCGTATTAACTTCAATTGGTTTTATACCAATAGTTCTATGTTTTGTATTGTTGTATTCTTTGACTAAATCCTCTAATATATTTAGCCATTTATAATTGCCATTTAAAGCAAATTTCTTCCACATTTTATTCTTCACTGTTCCACTAAATCTTTCTACACAACACTGGCTTTTAGTTCACTTAATGTAGAATAATGATTGATGTTATATTTTTGCATAAGCTCTTAAAAACGGCCAAATTATTTTCAAACACGAGAATATCCATAACCATTTTATAAACAGTACAATCCATCAAAAAGTAAAGAAAATTTTATTATTATCTAAGAGAAAAACATTAATCATTTTATTCCACTCTGCATGTAAATAAAATATATGAGATTGGTTTAAGTTTTGTAATTTAAAATCTAATTCTTTATCAGAATCTTCTTTGCTTTTTTTCCAACTTTCAAATCAACTAGTTTATCACAAAAAGTCGAAACGGTTTGGCTTAAATTTTGTAATTTAACATCTAATTCTTTATCAACAACTTCTTTGCTTTTTTCCAACTTTTGAGTTAACAAGTGTATCACAGTAATTCAGAAGAATTGATTTTTTTTAATTTTGCAATTTATCAGCTACTTCTTTATATAAATATCTTTTATTGGCCGCATCTTTTCCATCTACAGGTTCAGCCATATTATTAATTCTATGATTTTGAAGAGAAACATAGTCTGTTGTATAAACAAAAACTTTGCTTATTTGGTCTCGTAAAGCAGAAACAATGGTATTATATTTTGAATCAACATATGTTTTTAAATCAGAAACACTAGTGTTGTATTTTGATTCGACATCGGTTTTTAATGCATAATCAGACACAATAGTTTTATATTTTGAATCTACATCCTTTTTAATATCTGTTTCGCAGTACTTATTTGTTTTATACAATCCGCAATTGTATTAATGAATTGTAAATTTGTATCTTCTTTTAGAGCATAATCAGAAACAGTAGTTTAATATTCCGAATCTACATCATTTTTAATGCATATTCTGCTATATATATTTCGAAATATATAGTACTGACCGCTTCTTTATTATCTATAGGTTCGCCTATTTTAACTATCCTACATCCTAGAAAATAAATATAAGATTTTGTAAAATCAAAACAAGTGCTTAGTTGAATTTGTAAAGTAGAAACACTCGAATTGCATTTCGAATCGGCATATGTTTTTACTCTTCAGTAATATTTTCAAAGTCTTCATTTAAAGATTTGATTAATGGTTTTCCAATTATATGTCATTTAATGACAAATAAATTATATCGTTAAACTTAAAATCTTTCGAAAAAAGATTAAAAACAATTAAACATAGATGTCCACAAATAACTGAATTAAAATTCTGAATTCTATCATCGTTGTAATAAATATTTCTATTATTTAAATTGTTGATGATTTAATTACTAGGAATATTACCTCCAAATGAATCAAAATAGTAAAAATCGTTATTTTCTTTAAAATAGGAAGCCCAATTAATTCCGGGATTTTTTGAAATGTAAAAATTAACCACTGCACATTCATTTTTGTGCATATCTTTTGGTAATTCATCAATCATATAAATATTTCTGAAATATTTAATATTTAATAATTTTACATATTTTTCAACATCGATATTAGATACTTGGTATATATTCAAATTTTTTTTGGCCGCCCCCTTTTTGCAACTAATCCTTTTCCAGCCTTGTTTTCCATTGCTAAATTATGTCTTTTTTTGTTCTTCTAATTATTTTTTATTTTTCTAGTTTGTTCAACAGAATTATAAATTGCAGTAACTCCACCAGCTAAATCACCAAGTCCACTTAAAGCAGCAAGTACGAGGGGAATAATTCCTCCATGATGTAAACCACTTCCAGATTTTTCTTTGGCCAACTTTTTGACTGTTTGCACTGGTAAAGTTAATTTGAAGCTTTTACCGTCTTTCAATTTTTATTTTTTCTCACAATTTGATCATTTGTTAAAAATTTATCTATACCTAAATCTTTTAATTCCTCAAAGGGAATATCGAATTCGTTATCTTTATATATATATATATATATATATATAATAAAACATTTAAATTCCCCAGCCTAATTTTCTGTTTTTAAACATTGTTGAGGCAACAGCAGCAGAAGCAATTTTTTCTCCAGTCGGAGAATTCTTATCTAACATAATTTCTTTAGCTTCTTTTTGTACAATTCTATCAGCTTCATGTCTAGATTCTAAATCTTTATTATCTCTGTAAGCAATATCGTAATATTTTAATTCTTCATCTAATTTATTTATCCCTCTAGCTCCTCTTTCTAATCTTTCATTTACTTTTGTAAATGACCCACAATAATTATAACCAGGCAAATGCCTTTCAGACAAATTTAAATTGTTTAGTGCCCAATTTATAATGCCTTTACCATGATGTTCTTAAATCCAGAATGAGTGTAGAATTACATTTAAAACTCTTATTAGATAAGAAATTCCTTTCGGATTATTTATAACAAAATCAGAAAACTTATTGCTTGACATATTCATTATACTTACTTTTTCATTGTAATAATTGTTATTTCCAGCATTTTCTTCACGATGAATAATTAACAATCTCTCGATTAATTTTCTAACATTTTCCATCCAAATAAGTTCTTTTAGCAAACTATTGTATTTTTATGCCATCACCAGTTTTATGAGAATTTGTAGAAATCTTTTTTTCTGGTGAGCTTAGCTTTGATCTTAATTATGGTTTTATGTAAACATAAATCGATTTAATTTGGTACTTGTACTTCCAACTTTTATTCGAGTTTATTTTCATATTAGGATCAAATTTTTGGAATGCAACATTGGTTAATAAAACAATATCTGTGTAACTTTTATTGTCTTTTTTGGTGAATTCACCTATAAGATCTTCTTCATTTTCTTTTGTTAACAAATTACAAAGTCCTTTTGTTAATTCATATTCTTTGCCTTTAACATTTATTTTATCATTTTTTAGCTCTACAATTGTATGAACAATGTGAGAATTAACTCCATCTCCTCGTAAACCATACATTGCGTTAATAACATTTATTCTTTTTGCAATTTCTGTTCAAAGATTTATAGTAGAAACACCTGCTATATGTGGCAAATCTTTTAATGGAATAATACCAATTTGCTCTTCCAAATTAGGAGATTCTTGTTCTGCAAATAATTCTCTTTTGAATGATGTTTCTTCTGGTGTTGGCAGATAATCTAAATTTTTAACTGTAACAGGAACTAGCATTTTAATAAAATCTTTGTTTTCTGCACTTATGTTTTTTGTTTTTTTACCAAAATTCTTTTTCATGATGTGTTTTATATCTTTTATATTTTTCAATGAGTAATTTAACTCTAGAAACTCCCTTCGATTCTGCCATTTATATATACATTTTTTATTTACAAATGAGTTATAAAAGTATTGAGAGCTTCGAGAGGCAAACTTTTCCCCCAACTGATCAATTTAGGGAGAATATAAATGTTTACATTAATAGAATTGAATTTGATATTCCTTTAGGAGATGGCTTTTCTTTTCCAAATGATGCTTATGTTTGTGAGCAATTTAGTTTTCAAAAGAGAGATGAGATTGGAGCTGATGCAAAATATGTTGAAGAAGACAATATTGATGTTTGTTCAAACTTTTTTCCTTTCCAATTTTCTGGAGTAAAAATCTCAAAACATGGTACTAATATTGAAGCTGTTGATAGTCCGGGCATAACAACAAAAATAATGAATGTTTTATTAAGATCGCCAAGTGAACCAAATTATTTATAATTTACTCGTGTTAATCGATATCGAGATAAATCTGCTTGTAGTGAAAAAATGACAAAAGAGGTTAAAACTGTTTCTTGTGTTAAAACAAATGAAATAATATATCCTCTTAGATATCTGTTTGGTTTTATTCGTGATAACTATGAAGTTTATTGGAAAGATGGCTATAAAATTATTTTTTTTTCGTAATTCATCTGATAACTACTGTTTATTTATTTATGAAACTTTTGATAAAGATGATAAAGTTACGAAACATCATCCTGATCCTGGTAAAATTTTTATTGAAAAATTAGACATTTTGTGGCCTATTGTTGAATATGAATCGAACATGGCCATTGTAGTTAAAGAAAAAATATATAAAGAACCTAAAATACCTATAAGTTTTGATTATTGGTAATTTTTAGAAAAAGGAGTTCCTAAAGGAACGAATGTTTTTAGCTTTGTCATAAAAGATCAATTTAGTAATTTAAAATTTGACATGCCCGATTTTGTAACTGTAGGCTTTCAATTTAATAGAAAAAATCGTTCTGAACAGCATAAACACGCTGCTATGTTTGATCATTGTAATGTGAGAAACATTTATGTAAAAAATGGTAGAAATGAAATTTTTCCTAAAGAAAACTGGAATCTAGACATTGAAAACTTACTTATAGTGATTTTAGAAATTCGAAAACCAAACTACGTACCGACTTTAGAAATAATGAACTTAATTATAAACAAACTGTAAACTTTTATGGTGATATTAATTACTATTCATTTTGAGGGTGAAGGCCTGCATATGTTATTGAATGTTCATGCCGAAAAACAACCATAGTTAAAGAAAACAAATATAAAAATTTGTGTTGATTTTAATAAAAAACTTGAAGAAGCAGGTACCATTTGTAATGTTGTTTTAATTAGTAAACAATATCTTACTTATGATTATTTGTAAGAAAGAATGACTGACGATTTATAATTTTTTTATATTCTTAAATGGAGGAATCAAGAAATTGTTCCGATAGTTTAAAACAATTTTTTGAGCTTATAGTTGAATGGATACATTTAAAACTTTTACATTTTTTTGATCAAATAAAGGATTATTTTCATAATTCTAAATAAATTTCTTTTCCTTATAAATAAATCTAAAAGTGCCTGTGTTACCTTGCAGTTTGACAAAAATTTTAAAAGGTGGTAGTGGGTCAAAAATTTCTTCCTATAGATTAGATAATGTATCTGAAGACCTTAAAAATATGGTTGGCAAATTTCATTCAAATTTACAAAGCATACAATTATCAATCTTAGATAACATTGACGATAAATATGAACTTCGAGAAATTGGTGAAAATCTAGAGCAAATAGTGGTTTTTAAAAAATTAGTAGAACTTCGAATATAAAATGTAAAGAATAATAAGATAATATTTCATTTGATTTTGCTTAATTTGCTTGATTTAGATTGCTTGCTTGCAAAATTGACGTTTCTAAAAAAAACCTGAAAGTTTACTTGATTTTTGCTTAATTTTTCATGTTTTTACCTTGTGCCAAATCCTGCGCGCTCATTTTGGGGACAATTGAAAAATTTGCTTGTTTTGCTTGATTTTGGCTTAATTTACTTGCTTTTGAGGACCCGGAATTGCTGATTCTAGCAGTTGAGAACATAGCTTGATTTTAGCTTAAATTTGCTTGATTTTGGGAGAAAACTGCTTGATTTTCGATGAAAAACGTGGGGTGGTCCAGGATCGGCATTATACATCTACTGAGAAAATCGAACAACATATTTGTTTCTATAGGGCCAAATATATATTTAGTTGCCCAAACAAAATATGAGTTGTCCATTTCCAAAACAGTATAATTGACAAGATTGAAAAAAATGACTGATATTTTCGTTCTATTATGTTGGTGCGGTTGAATTGCACAATTTGAAATAGTTTTACAGTGTCAAAACACTCCAATTCCTACAAAAAATTAATGTTAACAAATTAATAAATTTCCAAACGGTCTAATTGCACCCAAAAACTGTTCCAAACAGTCTAGTTGCAAATGGCGAAACTGTTCCAAAACCAGCTAGTTGCTGGCGTCTAATATGACTGTTTTATGATTACATTTACAGAACTACCTAATTGAAGTACCAAAGAGTTATTTTGCCTCTTGATAAGTTGTCACATTCTTATCAATATTTTAAAATAGATGACATTTTGTATGGTAGAGACCTGTATTTATTCAATGTTCATTAACATTTGAGGTTGGCTACACTTATTTTTAACGATAACCATTCAATTGTTTTCAGATGTGTGTATTGAAAGTCGATGGAGTGCTTGAGAGGCAATGTTGTTTTTTCAAATTACATTATGTTTTTAAATGGGTTTAAATGTGAATATTGAGGAAGAAGTGAGAGTTGAGGGTTTAATTAAAAGTGTTAAGAGGAAATAAAAGTAGAAAAAAACGGAATAAATCCGTCACAGTGAAAGAAAAACTTACTGAAAAACAACTATGTGTTTCAAAGCATCTGTCTACCTTGACCAAGTATAACTATAATGAAGGTAAGAAGCCTACTTTTAAATGTGATAGTCTGAACATGCAAGACATTAGAAAGTTTCACCAAGCTTTTTAGTCATCAGATGACAAAATTACACAAGATGTGTTTATATTGAAATATATTTACAACGAAACACCAGCCCGACCAAGGCATAAAGATATCGATGATCATACTCCTGTCAATAGAGTATGTACAAATAAGTATTATGTGCTAAGATTTAGAGTAGAAAGTGGATAACACAAGGTCCAAGATTGCCAAAAGAAGTTTTTAGGCATCCTAGGAATTTCTAAACATAGAATTCAGCAGCTGATCAGCAGACGCAATCTACTTACCAGTGAGAGCCCTAAAGAAATGCGAGGCGGGGGCCAGTGCAAAATTAAGTATTCTGGCAAACGTAACTCGGTGGAAACATTTATTGATGCTCTCCAACCTCTTGAATGACACTGCTGCCGAGAAAAGGGGCGTGATAGACAATAACTATCAAGCGACATGTCGATCAAGAAACTTCGGTTAGCATACAATGCTAGTGTTTCACAAGAACTTGTAGTACAGTATGAGTATTTTAGAACTATTTTCAACAAAGAATATAATATATGCTTCAAAACCTCTAGCAGCCGATGTATGCTCTGTGTGCCTTCAATTCAAGGGTAAAATTAAAAATCCGGTAGGAAATAGTAAAATTGAACAAATGACGGAGTTAAGAGTTTACAAGTTAAGAACAAGTTCTTTCTATGAAAGTCTTAGAAACACTACGGATGGTGTCAAAGCGTTTTCATTTGACTGTCAAAAGAAACTCCCAATACTGAAGTTACCAGATCAAAGTAACTACTATTCGCGCCAACTTCACCAATATAATTTTACTATTTGTGAAGGTTCTTCTAAGGATCCACAGACCAAACAAAATACATTCAGCTACACGTGGTCCGAATCTGATGATTATAGAGGGTCCAATCAAATTGTGTAAGTTTTGCATCACCGTCTAATAAACACGCCTTTATAAGACACTCGCAATTGAATTGTGTGCTGACTGGGCTGCAGGACAAAATAAAAGTTCCATATTAATTTCTAGTCTTGAAGCTTATTAAATTTTTCTTTTATTTTCAAATAGGATTTTTTTTTACGAATGTTTGCGACTTTTCTCGATTTTCGTAAAATTCGTTAAAAAAAAAAAAAAAAAAAAAAAAGGAAATAAAATAAAATTTTAAGAAGCTTCAAGACTAATAAAATCTTATTTTTATAATAAGTAAATATTTTAAAAATGAATAATCGAACGTAATATTATACATTGTTTACTCCGACCACCATCTTGGATACAGTGATCATGTCCTTAATCACAGGCGAACTTAAACCCAAAAATTCGAGAAAATTCGCAAAATAATATATATAAACGAAAATAAAAGGATTTTATTTTAATTTTTGTATTAACAAAATATTTCAAACATGAAAAATCAGGATAATTAGGAAATTTTTTAAACTAAAAAAATTATGGAAATTCCTGAATTATTTCAAAATTTTTTGTAACATTTCAGGAAAAAATATTTCTTTAAAGACTTACATGTAGAAGATCCAAAATTCGTTGCTCGTAAAGTTTTTTTAAATGTTCACGAATTTTTGTGATTGTTATAAATTTTTCGGGTTCAAGGTCATCTGGAATTAAGGTCATGAAATTCCAAGAAGGTGACTTTGGTGTATAATAACTCATCCGCACAATTTTTACTGTATAAAATTTTTTTTTTTTTTTGTGATTTTCATCGATTTTTCAGATTTACGGTTACTCGAGGCCAAGGACAAGGTCACGGAAATCCAATATAACAGTTATGGTCATCAATATAATTTCTCTCGATTTTTACGATTTTTTCCGAATTTTTATTATTTTCCCAAATTTGTTAAATTTTCAAGGTCATTCCAGGTTATTATAGGTCATGGTCCAAGTGACAGTAAAGGTAATGTAAATCTTATATGGTGGTCGAGGTCCATAATGTTCAGAAACATGCTCGCCTCCCACTTACACGAACCATGCTCGATTCCTCGACGGGGTCGCTCGACGATGTCGCTGGTCGACAGATTTTCTCGGTGATCTCCCGCTTCCCCGCCCAACTCCCTGAACGGCTCCCAAGACCGCCCAAATTTCTCCACTCACTTTCCATTATCCTGATCTGCTGGTCTTGACTCGAATCCTATAGTCCGCCTAATTGATTTATGGAATTTTTCAAGGTCCTCCGTAGTCTTTTTCAAAGAGTCTTGTGTACATCTAGCTAATCTCAAAACTTTTCAGTATTTTTTTTTTTTTATGTGTGCGCTAAAAGGTGTTTTCGGGAAAAAATCATTGATTTTTGAAGTAATATTGGGATTGAAATGGGATATTTTGACGGTTGTGGAGTCACAATATGGCCACCGCCTCTCTCCATATACATGATCCATTGGGCCAGAAGGAACTTTCCTACTTTACTTCAGCATTGTGACGCCTCCTGTGTTTTAAGTATTGCAATTGTCGCGTATTATATTAAGGAATAAAGAAGGCAAGGAAAAAATAATGAGGTCCGCAATAATCCTTATGGAAATTGTAGCGATCGGGAGTGAGCTTCATTAGGGATAACGTCCCATATACTAATATGTCCCATATGCTAACGTCCCATATGTTAATATAGTATTATATTTGCTGGACGTGCCAATTTTTCCATCCTCTATTATATCCCTGAACACACATGTGTGTAGTTAAGATAATAATGGTGAATGACGGAATGTATATGTTAGTGACAACTGCGTTTGGTGTTTTGAGCGATTTCTAAGTTTGAAATTAAGTGACGAGTATTTGTTATTAACTATAATATTTAACTATATTATAATTTTAGTTATAATAATAAATAAATCCACTCGTTATATAAAATTAATTTCTCTTCGCCCATTTTTCCATTACTATTAAAATGGTATTCATAGTTTCAAGTTTTACTAAGCGTACATGTAAATGAGCTGAAGTAAAAGTCGAGCGCTGGACTCGGGTTAGCGTAAGCAATATCGGTCGTAAAACAAATTTTGAATGAGAAGACTGAAAAGGTTAACATTTTTGTTGGATTATAATTCGAAACCCAAGCAGCAGTATTCTTTGAATGAATCATAAAACAACAAATTTCGAAAAAAAAAAAAAAAAAATGTGTATAGAGCTTTTATTTTTGCAGTAGGAGAATACATTTGAGAAATTTGGGCGAACGTATAATTTATTCTTAGGATCAAGTAATCAGATATGTCTAATGTATCTGCATTTGCTTGTTAACATCCACGGAAGTGCAATCAGTGTGACAATCGCTTTAGGAGTGAGGGAATTTGCGCAGTGTTAGGGGCACCGGCGGGATTCGAACCCACGATCTCCTGTTTACTAGACAGGCGCTTTAACCAACTAAGCCACGGCGCCGTGGCTCTTTGAAATGCTGTTGATCTTTTCGTTTAGAACTTTTAAAAACTTTGTCTAGTGTGTTCTTTTTGGCCTTTGTGTATCCCAACGCCAGACGTAAAAATTAAAATTGTCATGTGTGTCACAACTTGTGACCATGCGTGGAGGAAGTGAGTTTTTAAACTTTAAATACATAAATGAGCAACTATTAATGATTTATTTCTTCAACGTTTATAAAAAAATATATTAAAGGGGAAGTTAATAACAATACTTATCTGAACGATTGTAAAAATTTGGACTACTTTTCCTTATTCGCTGCTAACTTTACTGGGAGAACTCCATCCAGTGCTTGTTCTAAAATATTTGGAGATAAATTGGTATACAATTCTCTCGATGTATTAATTTTGAAAGTACTCAGTTAATCGCGAACAGCTTATACAAGAACGTGGTTGCACTTAACGCCGAACTTGTTAATATGAACTATGACTGTCTCGATTGGCCCCTAGAGCGTTCTCTCGTGCCCTCACTCCCGCAAACACATCATAATTACTTCACAAAGAACGTTCCCTGATCGTCTCAATTCGTCGGAAACAACACGAAAGAGCGAGAGTACAGAGAGAGCACGAAGTTGTTCTCTCGCTGGCGCTCTTTCGCACACTGACCACGCGCCATAGTTGTTTACGGTGGCTCGGCGTTTGAATGAGGTTATAGGCCTAGTGCGCACTTACAATTACTATAACATGATGGAAATGTATAAAACCAAAATAACAGTATTTTATGCCCTAACAGTTATTTTGATAGTGCTAATAATGTTTTGTGACTGTAACTTTGTTAACATATAGAATGTTCCTAAACGAAACCATACACTTCGCCAGCGTGTTCTAGAGGCCACGAAAAATGAAATGTCATATACAGGTGTAGGGCTATGAAACTCCGTTTCAGAGTTTCAATGACGGAAATGCAATAAAAACAGCTTGTGTGGTTACTGAGTGATTTTTTTACATTTACTGCAGGTCGGCGGTTTCATAGAAGCTGTTTGAAATGGGCCCCACCTAATCATAGGCAGGCTGTGACATATTGCACCATAGTGTTCTGCTACTGCATGTCTGCTTGGTCATTTCGGAGTTGAGGGGTGGCATCAGTGATCGCCTGTATCAACTTTCCCCCTGTGTATGGTTTCCGTCCACTCTTTAGGCAGCTCCATAAGAAGCAGTCCAATGGAGAAAGATCAGGAGACCCTGACGGCCATGAGACTGGGCCGCATCTACCTATCCACCTACGCGGATACTTTGTAATCAAGAATTCAGTCATAACCTTTGCTGTAGTGTAGATATGCCCCATCCTGCTGCAACCACATGTCACGTCGTACTGCAAACTACACATCTTTCCATAAGAGTGGTAATTCGGTTTCCAGAAATTGTCTGTAGTAACGAGCATTGAGATTTCCCCGTATGAAATGTGGCCCAATGAGATGATTGCCACAATCGAAAACACGCATTCACTGGAAACCGTTCTTGGAAATTTGTAAATCGCGTTTCTGTCACTATAACTCTGAAGTGAAGTTACGCAGTCTACATGTGTTGTGTTTATTACATGTTTTATTGCTCATGACCTCTAGAACACGCTGGCGATGTTTATCAATTTCGTCGCGGAATATCCTGTATATAAAATAGCCTGGGCATAAGTTGCATGCGTGACGTCAGAGTGGTTGTCTCAGTTCATGTACAAACACACACATAGCAGAGAAAGAGAGAGAGAGAGAGAGAGAAAGAAAGAAAGAGAGCGAAAGCGAGCGAAGCAGTGCTCTCGCCAAGTTGTGTAAAGAGTGCTCCCTCGAAAGAGTATTCTTTAAACTGAAACACAGCCTAGGTTAAGGCAGCCACATCAAATACGCTAGGACGAGACTACAGGACAGCTGCATACACACAACACAGCTGCATACACACAACACAGCTGCATACACACAACACAGCTGCATACACACAACACAGCCGCACGTGCGAAGAGCGACAGCGCTGGTATCTAGCAGCGTGGCGTGTCTTGGTTGAGAAACAATTTTGGATTTTCCGAATTTTTCGAACAAATGTATGTTCACGGAGCTGTGAAAATCCCCGCTTTTGTCTTTAGTGTCCATACGTTATGTAGTTGCCGTGTCAAGTCTTGCATTACGAAAACCAGGCTCCACCGAATATTTGCTCATTGTGCCCTATTAAATGTTACAAATATTGTTGGTGCTATTTCCGATCATTCTACTGAAGTTAACATCAGTGGCCGAGCAAAAGCTCTCCCGCCCATTGTTGTACAGAAGTCTTGTGGGTCCCTGCAATCTCTCAAGGATTTAGATCAACGTCATGGGTTTTCACTGTCAGAAAATAATACGAAGACATTTTCTAAATAATGATAGGTCGATAAAATTTTGATACCGAAAGAAATAAACTTTTACAGATCCTATAATTTTCTTTCCCACTTGAATGTCAGCACATTTAAGCTTTCGACAATCCTTTTTATTGTTTTGTATATTTACATTATACTTTCAGAGGCATGTAAATAATCCTGAACTAAGAAAGTGTGTAACGCACTTGATGCGATTACATAAAACCAGGTGACCTGCGCAGCAGACTGTGTAATATGAGTTTAATTAGGAATACTTACTTAAATAACGATAACAGCAGATATTATTTTTTTGGTATTAGCCTCTAGAGTATTGTTGTATGTTGAAAGATTTGTTCAACTTCTTTCTTCAGGTACACTATGATTTTGGACTCCGCAATATCCTGTCCGTACTTCGTACACTGGGAGCAGCCAAACGAGTGAACACAAAGGATACAGAAAGTACCATCGTGATGAGAGTACTGCGGGATATGAACCTATCTAAACTCATAGGTGAGTCGCTGAGAGTTTCTGGTCAGCTTGTCTTCAGGTACAAAGTTCTTAAGTTGCCACATATTAGGCGATTAACTTTTTTTTAATTTCCGAGTCTTAGTCACTCAAGATGACTAAACTATCTAACTTTTAGACTACGATTCAACTTGTCATATTGATTAATTATTTAGCTGTGTCTAAGCGCTCACAGCATCTAATAAATCGGCAACAATGTTCGTCCTGTCTGTACTTGATGCCTCTAACTGCTCATGCAGTGAAGAAAATACACCAACGACGGCTCGATACTCATTCATGACATGACAGTAAATTTTAACACGAAGTCGATAATTACGTAGTGCAGGGGCATTTATTTTACGCGCAAGACAATGAACACTGTCCAGTCCTGCGTGGTCGTACAAAGTGCAAACGCTGGACATTGAAAATCCACTCACAGATAAAATTAGAAACGAAATGAAAATTCGACTCCGGTCTACGATGATGAAAATTACCTTAAATGGCAGTCATGAACAGGCACTTATTAAAAAAAAAAAAAAAACAATTTTCAAATGTAATGCTTTCAACTAAACCTTTGCGTATAGTTTGGCCGTCAGTGTAGGCAATACCTAACAGGGTAAAAGTGGTCGCCATATTGAAGTTATTTGTTTCTTGCCATAACGCGTTTCGGATTAATTCTGAAAACTTAATTCAATTATGGTCCGAAACTTACTTAAAATAACTTAAGAACCTGTCAATTTTCTCTTCTGGTACAATTAAAACATCTCAAATAATCAATAGAAAAAATTTAATACATAATTAATAGAGACCTGCGGAATTCGCTTTATTATCGAGAAAGGCTGGACTTCAAACATTGTGATTTTGTATTGCCTTTGTTATTGGACTACAGTTTGTTTGGACACGCCCTGGATGACTTTGAGCAATAGGAAAAAAGCTAACGAGAGGCTGGCCCAATCGTATCCAACCAAGTCGAAAGGTAAAATGTGTCCTCTATGCTGGTGAAGCCAATAAACAAGTGGCACCAACTCGAATAAATAAATAAATAAATAAATAAATAAATAAATATATATATATATATATATATATATATATATATATATATATATATATATATATATATATATATATATATATTAGCGTGTTGCCAGAAAATAGCGCGAATTTTGCATGTCTCTAATAATTAACACCTTTGTATTCCACGTGGTCGAACAATAAAAATACTCCATATCAATTAACTTCAGGTAATACATCGAGTCATATAGTATAATTTTACAAAGCCAAAATTTTAATAATAAACCCTACAAAAAATGTACGGTTAAAAAGCTGCTAAATCCAAGATAAAGTTTCTAGTTGTCGCGTTTGATATGCCATGTGGCATATCTCGGAATTAAGGCACATAACTGGTTTGGGTCAATCAGAAACAGAAATTCCATAATTTTGGACCTTTCTTCAAGGTACTGTAATTATGCATGCAGAATCTTAAATGTCGATACAAATACACTGTTTCTTTGGCGAGAATTTATGGGTGAGCAATGGCTTTGAATCTGACTACATTTCTTTGTAATAAGGTCACAAACTAATACTGACAATTGGTTGTCCTTTTCCTTGTACGTAGGTATCGGTTAAATCTCTTGAATTATAGCTGAAGTCAATTTATTGTTACAAAATTAATAATATTTTGTTCAACGAGAATCATTTCACCTATTTCAAACGTATTTACAGCAGATCAAAACTGCAAGATGTGGCCTTTTAGAAATTAAAAATTAATATAAGTTTACAACAAGAAAAATACTGTTGTTCACCTTACAAATCATATATTAACAGTGTTTCATGTTAATCTGTGCGTAAATGATAAAAATATCATGGAAGCAACAGTGATATAGGAACCATAGAATTATAAGCATATTTATATAGCACGCCATTTTTTCTCTTATCACAAATGTTTACTGGTATTTAAATCATGATAAACTACCTGAGCGTATTTATTTTCCAGATGAAGACGAGCCGCTGTTCATATCGTTGGTGGCTGATCTTTTCCCGAACCAGGTGCTCGAGAAAACCACTTATCCTGAACTGGAGAACGCCATATCCAGTCAGCTGGAGGAGGCGGGCTTGATCATGCATCCGCCGTGGGTCCTCAAACTTATACAGGTTCCTATTCTGTGGTACTTCAACTGGAAATTCGGCAACACATGGTGGGCAACTGAATACTTGTTAGCGATTAGGCCTATAACTTCAGAAAATAAACTGTAGTTGGTTGGCGCATAACCAAACAAAAGCCGATTACCATTGATTTTAACCTAAGGCTGGTTATGTTGAGTTTTCGTAAACGCTTCGTCAATTTTTAAAATAAAATAGTAGTCTGTATTCATAAGAAAGTTACGAAAGAGTCATCTGTATAGATTGTAGTTCTTTACCGCCAAATATGCTGTATCATGGATCTGAATAAAGGCTACTGCATACCCCAGTATCAACTTACGTTAGCCCACCGTTGGCATTTTGTTGCAAAGGTTGGCATATGTAGGACTGAAACACACACATTAATAGAAAGTTTGCCCAAAATAAAATGCCTACCAAATTATCAATATAGTTGGCAACAGGAATGTGTTTTATGTAGAAGCATGGAACAATTTTTTTGGATGAAAATAACTACACTATCTTACGTTTGATATAATATGAAGGATTTTCATAACCTGAGATATTTCTTTCTTTTTTAATAATATAATTATGGTTAGTTATGTCCTATTGTGTTGATGTTGGGAGCTCAACGGTTGGTAATTGGTACTAATTGTTAAGTTGAACCAACATTGTGTAACCAAAATTGTGCCAACAATGGTATTTTCCATATTACTAAATTAACTAAATTCAAATACAACCAAACAAAATTACAATTTCAACGTCTGTTGCAATTATTGTGGTGTAACACCAAGTATAGCCCATGAGGAAGTTAGAATGAATACAAATTAATGAACAAAACAAAA
This sequence comes from Dryococelus australis, assembly GCA_029891345.1. NCBI lineage: Eukaryota > Metazoa > Arthropoda > Insecta > Phasmatodea > Phasmatidae > Dryococelus > Dryococelus australis. The sequence continues at coordinate 336,734,844 of CM056993.1, read as the reverse complement.
GAAAAAACCATCCCTTTGATCTTATTGTCTGGCACTATGTTACCTTTAAGTTATGTTGAAGTTTGGTCAACTTGTCGCATGAAATATTTAACGTTATGTCGCTCTTAAATCAATGTGAACGCACCACTGCACAACGATGACGCAAAGTTAACACAAAGCCTCTCCAAATTACTAATGTTCATGCGTGGATCATGCGACACTGTAATTTGTCATAAACAAGGAAAGGTTATTAAAACGCAAATTTTTTTTCTAGAATGTTTATAACAAAAATAACTAACATCAGATGTCACTTATTTAAAAATTACATTTTTTTATAGAATTTTAAAATATAGAGTAAATTTTTACAATTTTGTGCCGAAATAACGGCCAGGGGAAGGGTCAGGGTTCACATGCACAGATACTGATGGGAACTATCTTCTAAGGCTGTTCTCAGTAGTGCCCAGTTATTCCAGGACAAGTTGTTTTGCGGTTTGTCCTTCGATAACATCTGGATAATTTACAAATTTCAATGTTTTGTGACAAACGCGTAACTGGAAGTGAATTTTTCTACATGTGTAAACTGATTGATAACAAGGGGATAACTGAAAAGTGGGAGAAAACAATATTAACTCTTGCGTGCACTATGGCATAGATAATTAAAGAAGAATTGAAATAATGTTGCCACAGAATACAATAGCATGAACTACTTAAAATGAAATCATTTGACGCTGTGGTTGTACATGTGAAACAACAATCCAATTAATTTGATAGCAATTATTTTACAGGAAAGTAAGGCATTCCGATATCATATAAAAAATGTAGCTCCTAAATCTCTCGAATGATTTTGTTACGCAACAAAATTCTTTGACGGTGTTTAAAATGAAGTCCGTTCAAACTTTAAAAGAAAAACTATTTTTATCAATAAATTATAGTTATATTAATATGGCTAGTGTTTCAAATTACTCTTTAATGAGATTTCAGTTCATATGAGTTTGCAGTCTTTCGCAAACTTTCTAGGCTTTCGGAATTCATCAACGTCGATATCTAAAAAAAAACTTCTTACACTAATCAGCAGAATCCCATAACCCAACAATAATCAGAATTCCTGATGCTTTGTCGTAGAAATCAGGGAAATCTGTTTCTGCCATACTGAAGTTATTTCTATGGATGATTTTTTTTTTTTTCGTAATTTGTTGTACTGGTTCCTTCTGTGGCGTATAGAGAAACAGTTATATATATTCATCTCTTACATTTTTGTGGGTAGGTACACGAAATATTAAATCCAAAACTATTCGCTTATTCAGGATGCAGCTGAACAATACCAACAAAATACTGAAAGAAACAGGATATGTAAACAACAATTACTTTAGTTATGAAACCAATTTGAAAACATTGTATAAGTGTTCATCATCCGAACTTTGTAGGAAATTAAAAAAAAAAATTGATAAGTATAGCAAAATACTTGGTACGAGTTTTGAAATGTCTTAGAATAACTTTTTAACAAGAAACAACTCGATAACAGTATTCCGTATGAACACCAATACAAATCTATAAAATAATTCCATCGCATTGTTAGTTCTGTAACGTGATGTCAGTCCCGTTAGCGATAATCACAGGCCAGAGTGGCGGAACCCCCGCCCGATCCCTCCACGGGGAATCGTTAAAAGCCCGCGTCACCCACCACATTTACTTGTTTATATATTTATTCCTTATTCAAGTTTAGGAAGATTTATTGAAAAGCGCTACAATATACGTTTAGCTTATTACATTATGCATCATTATGGTGACAATATACGCATATTTATGTAACAATTACCTTACTATAGTCACTTCAAGGTTACTTCAGCCTTGTATGAAGCCCTGCTAAAGTTATACTTCCAGGATATTCCTCCGCCTCGTGCAAACTAAGCTTAACTAAGCCTGGAGAATTACACCAGGGGGGACAACGCACCACATTCTTGCGCTCTAAGTGTAACAGTATTTTGTATAAGGACTATTTCTCACTAGGCGTTACCAACAAAACTATTTTCTACCTGATTTTTATTCAGATTATTTATAAATGAAGCATTATAATTTATAGATAAAATATGAATAGCATCGTAATTTAACAGAAAAAAAAGTAACTTTTATGAACACAAGTATAAAACACTTGTGATACAGGGCGTATTTAGGAAATAACTAAACACGTCATACATGGGGAGATTTTTCAAAGGTTTGATCCAAAAAAGCCGAAGAAACCGTGAATGGACTATACCCAATTTTATATATTTATTTATTCTCACTATTAATGACAACCAGGGAACGCATATTAACAATTGAGTACTAAAATTTGCACAGACCCATGAAATGCAATGCTTCTATAATGAAACGTTTTCAGTAATGACCCTGACTCTTCTGTTATGACAGTAAACTGAATAATTTCTGTATAACGAATGACACATCTTCTTAAAGTCATCTTGAGTAAGGGCAGCCAACTTTCGGGCTCGTCTGGCACAAGAGTGGTGAAGGGGAGGGAAGGACGCGGAGGCGAAGCAGCCGCCATTCTAAGACTGTGCTCGAAATAACAAGTATCTCCAGTCGCACTCGCGCTTGCACTTCCACTCTCCCTCCGTCCCACAATTCCTTGCATACTCATTTGGAACGGATCCACACTTGCACTCGATCTCGCGCTCGAAATAAATATACTAGTGTTACAATATGATCGCGTGTTGTTTATTTGAAAGATGCTCAATTGTATTTTCGTTCACGTGAAGTAAGAAAACACTTTTTTTTTCGTAGTCATGTAGGCAATGGAGATCCAAATAAACAAACGATATCCTTAGAGCATGCATCCAACTCTCTGTCTCTCTCTCGCAACACGCAATCGTGCGTTCGCACTCTGTGGTATGGAACAGCACTCTCTGACGTCACTTCCTAGTGAGAGTGCGTGAGTGCAATTTACTGACTATTTGCAACATGGCCTTAAGACATCTGTTACAAAACTACTTTTAGTCGGTGGTTTCGAGGTGTTTGTGGGGCCGCGGTGGTGTAGTGGTTAGACTACTCGCCTCCCACCTAGGCGAACCGGGTTTGATTCCCGGTGGGGTCGCTCCCGTATTCTCTCATGTGGGAATCGTGCTGGACGACGTCGCTGGTCAACGGGTTTTCTCGGGGATCTCCCGTTTTCCCCCGACCTTACATTCCGACGCTGCTCCGTACTCACCGTCGCGTGCACGCAGCTGTACGAGACGCAGCGGGTGCGGCACGGCATCATGGTGCTGGGCCCGGCGGGCGCCGGCAAGACGGCGTGCATCCACATTCTGATGCGGGCCCTCACGGCGTGCGGAGACTTCCACCGCGAGATGAGGATGAACCCCAAGGCCATCACCGCGTCGCAGATGTTCGGCCGGCTCGACGTCGCCACCAACGACTGGACCGACGGCATCTTCTCCGCGCTCTGGAGGAAGACGCTCAAGCTGAAGCAAGGTGAGTGACGCGCTGCAGGTACAGGTGGCACCTGCCAGATGTTCCCCTCTCCCTCTTGACCGGGGCCGCGGTGGTGTGTGGGTCAGACTACGCACCTCCCACCAAGGCGAACCGGGTTCGATTCCCAGCAGGGTCACCCGACCGGGGATTGAACCCGGATCGCCTTGGTGGGAGGCGCTCAGGGTAACCGCCCAGCCACCGTACCCCCCCCCCCAGAGGAAAGTAGATCCCAAGCAGGGTTTTCAGTAGAGCTCAATTAACTTTGAACAGCCTAGCCTATACATACACTTTCTTGCTGTGATGTAACGCGGAAGTCGACGTCGTCTGACTACTGACTCGTGCGCGTATGTCGTTCCCCTCAGGGGAGCACGTGTGGTTGGTTCTGGACGGCCCGGTGGACAGCATCTGGATCGAGAACCTCAACTCGGTGCTGGACGATAACAAGACGCTGACCTTGGCCAACGGCGACCGGCTCAACATGGCGCCCACCTGCAAGATCATATTCGAGCCGCACAACATAGACAACGCTTCGCCTGCCACGGTTTCTCGCAACGGCATGGTAGGTGCGGAGCGCCTGCGATAGACAATGGCATGGTAGGTGCAGAGCGCCTGCGGTAGACAACGGCATGGTAGGTGCGGAGCGCCTGCGGTAGACAACGGCCAGTTAGGTAGGGATTAGTGTCTCGTCGACTTCGAGGTCGCCAGACAGCGCAAGTTGCTCAGGGAAGCGGGGATCGTCCATAGCTTGTGGGAAGGAAATATCCCAGCATTCGCGTGGAGTGATTTCCGAAAACCATCGAACGCCGAAATCTGGATGACTGGACCGGGAATCAAACCCAGATCCTCCCGAATGCAAATAGCGTATAGGCTATTCACGGTAAAGTGGGCACTTTTTAAGGCACACCTACCAGCTATTAACCACTAACAAATATATTTTATTGCAGCCTCATACATTAACTTTCAGAGTGACGAAATGTATACATTGTGTTTGTTAGCCACATAGCAAGGTTTATATCGAAAAGTGGCAGAAGGATAGAAATTGGCTGAAAGTAAAAATTTACCAGGGCCTTAAAAAGTGCTCACTTTACTGTGAACAGCCTATACGAAGGTTTGCCACTCCGTCAACTCTCTGTGAGATAGGCAAAAATAAATTTAATTTCATAAATAACCGCTTTCGAAATATTTTTTCCTTCTTAAAACATCGAAAAATATTTGTGTATAATATTAATGTCAATTAAATGGAAAGCCATTAAGGCCAAAAAACAAGACTTCACATTTACGTTATTTGATCTAAAACAGTGTTAATAGCTTTTCCCGAAATAAGTATTCGCCCTTCCCTGGTTTGGAAGCAGTAAAAACTTGCTAAGTTATTCAATTTGACACGAAGTAACCAAATATATATTCACGGCAATAACTGAAATTAAAATGTTATTGCGTTGATATAGCTGTGATTGCTAATGACATATATGTATGTGATTGATACTGTTACAATACGTCAGAGGGGCGTATCCAAGTACGTGAAGGATGGAGGTGTTAATAAAAATAAAGGAACTCAATTTTATATTAAACTATTCACCCAGCTATTAATTGCAGCATTTTTATTAAGGTTTTTATTTCTCAATGAGCGCAGTATTTAATAGCTATCTCAACTGTCTATCTGAATGTTTCTGTTTGATTATACTTAACTAACTCAAATAATCATTAACACATGTTCAGTCTGTCTTTTACCATCATTTGTAATGTCTTACACTCACACATCTAGTCCAATAATCCAGCCTGACAGTTGAAATCCCCACTGCACTGATGCTTGCAGTCACAGATTTTCCTCCCGTTGATCACTTCCAGCGCCACACGTCGTCTGTCGCTTAACGTCATACAATCGCCCAGACTCCTGACTCTCATATACAAAAACTCTCGGCTCGGAGGCCCGACGCGATTTTTTAGTATCAGCAGCCAAGATCTGGAATATTCCCGACACCCCGAGTTATGCTGAGAGGCAAAGACGATCAAAACCAGAACATTCTTCAGATAAATGCGGAAATTCATTCAGCTGAAGGTCAGGTGCACGCGAGCTGCAAGAGGCTTATCGTGGCACCACGCACTGTGGAAAGCCTGTGTAAAATGGTATTTGTCTTCGTCGCCCGCTCTCAGGTTACATGCGTCACCTTCACACATTTCCGCTCTCGCAAGTGAAGCAAAGCAGCGAGCGAGTAACAATACCTTCGTCCTGGACTCTGATACCTGATTTATTCCACTGGTTCTCCAGCTAGCACAGCTTATCAAGTGTATTTTCGGGGAATGGCATCTCACCCATTTAAACCCTGATTCAGTTTTCGAGTATATCCGGACTCCCAACCATTGCACGTTGTTTGTGCACGCATGTTGGTGGGCGAACACAGTGAGTTACGAATCATAACCATATAATGCTCTTAAAGACAAACAAACAGTCGACTACTTCTATCCCTTCATTTAGAAATTACTAATCTGACATATAATCAGAATTTTTAACATCCTGAGTAACTAAACTTTTGTACAAAATCAGAACACATTAATTTAATAATTTTTCCCTAGTGATATAATTTGGAATTATAACTCTTTCTGAAGTACTGGGGTTGCTGCCTAAGGAAGCTAACTACTAAAATGGTAGCAAACATGTCATCTTTGTCAGACAGTGTAGATCAGTTGTTCATTCAACACTTCATATTGAAAACGTAACTCCTTTATTCTGACGCTTCGGTTCGGTTTTTTCTGTCATAAAAAATATACATTTAGAAAGTAGTGCTTAGTGTACGTTTCTTCAAATTACGCCGACTCAGTTGTGTCTAAGCTGATCCAGGGAATTGTCAAAGTTTCTGGTTTGGTTCTTTACATAATATACGTCAGAAAAACACATTTAGACTTTATTATTCGTCACACAGTTATGGTGAAAAAAACAGACGACGATTGAGCATCCTGTTTTAAGTGGCCCATAACCCCTTAAATGCAGATATGGTGTTCAAATTTTGGAATCTTAATGCAAGTGAGTCTTGAACTATAACTGGTTTGGCACCATTACCGCGTACGCTTCGAATCTTATGAACTAAAGTGACATGACTTTTGCGGAATTGAAATTAAGACAGCTTATTATTAATTTATTGACAATTTATTTTCATGCCTTACCAACTGTCCAACGTCACAGTCTCAAAGGCAGAACAGTGCAGCTTTACAGAACAGTAAATCGAGAATACTGTAGTAATACCTATTAAAGGAGCTTTTGTGACATGTAGTATAAGTATATTACTCCATTAACTACTTATATCCTAGTACTTTAAGGGAACGATTTTTTAAAATATATTTTATACTCTTGAGATTGATATCTAACGTAATTTTATTGATTGTGCCGTATCATGAATTCATATTCACCGTACTATATGGTTTTCAAGTTTATGCTTGGTTCTGCTGAGGGTTATGCCTTAGATTTGAGACACGAACGGCCAGCCGTGGACAAAACTGAATCACTAATTTTCTCTCTCATTTTCTCTTCCTCTCTCTTTCCTCTCCTATAGTTAAGCCTGCTGTGTGGACTTCCTCAGAAGTTTCAGAAAAATCTTGTAAGTGTAGGAAGCACAATGCGAATCTCCCCACTGGGGCTATGTGATTCTGCTCTGCTTTGAGGCAGTCGCACTTGGCGAATTCCTCATATACTGAGGAGGGCGTGGTACTTGAATATGAACCATGAGGTCATAGGTTTGAGTCCCACACCAAGCTTTGCTGTATCTGGCACTTGTAAGTGTAAGTTAGGTAAAACGAACGTTTAAGAGTACCGCTGAAGGACTGTTAAAGACGACCTTATAGCAGTACATATGATATTGTTTAGATATTTCGAAATCTTACAGTAGTTATTATATCAATGTAAGATCATTAATCGCTCTAGGTATTTACTAATAATTTCTTGTGCCATTGTATGTTACTAATATGCAGGTTTACATGAGTTCATCCGGTCTGGACTGGAAACCAGTGGTCAATGCATGGCTTAAGACTCGCAGTCCTCGTGAGGTGTCTGTTTTCCAGCAACTGTTCGATGACACGTTCACCATCATGTACTCTTGGTGTACTCAGAACCTCGTGCTTGCTATGAATGTCCTGCAGTGCAATATTGTCAGACAGGTAAGAGTACACAATCGGTCAATATCACCTCAAAGTTTATTGCAGTGCATGAATTATTCATTGTCCTGTAATCTACTTAATAATAACTTTTATCGTCTCAAATTTGCTTTACTTTGTGCGTGCTGTATAAAAATAAGTTATTTCTGTTTTCTATATATTTTATGTGTAGTCTACGCAAAATATTTCGTGCATGACCAACTTCTTTTCAGGAACACAAATATTTCCTGTCTCTCTTGATCAAAAGTTATGATGACATTTAAGTAGTATTTTTTGCCTCTTACCTTGATAAAAGTGTGGAAATAGTTGTGTACTGATGTTTCAATTTAAATTGTAAGTAATATAACTAGGTTGAAACTTCAAAAAAAAAGTTTAATTCGGTTAACACATGATTATTGTGAAAGTATGTAAGCCTGGGAGTCCCAAATAACATCATTATTATTTCCTATCGTCACGGGAACGCTGTTATGAATCTAAGAACCAACAGTTCAGAAAAGTACTATACTTACAGACGCTTGACCTTTTGGCAATACAATTTTGTCAGGCGCTACCTTCATGGACACGTGTCATACGGGCTGTCGTCCTACAAGTACTTTCCCTACAGCAGTTAGCAATTCAGGTATTGCTCTCCAGCCACTAGCTTCCAAGCAGTTGCCATATTGTGTTATAGGTACATATACCGTCGCAGTATACACTCGTTTATTGGTGCTTCCACTACAGACTTCATCTTCTAGACAATATATTCACTAGCTACCAGAAGGCGATGTTTCAATTGTGCCACTTAGACCATGCCTGGTTACTTGGTGCGCCAAATCTACAGGTTACGATTCCCTGCTGAGTTGTGAATCCTTCAGGCAGAAAATTCCATATCATATTCGGGATTGGATGTTGTGTTATCCCTTCACCTTCGTATTGCAGAAGGCGGAAACGAATAATCACGTACTAATCTTGCTTAGTATGCATTGGGCTTCAGATCAGCTTTCAAGCTGTGTTCATCATCTTTAAAGTCACCGACAACGTCGTCACCCCCATCACAATCCATTATTGTGAACATAGGTGTGACCGCAGGGTGGTCCAGGTAGGCAAAGGACCAGCCATCAGAAAATAGTAAAAAAAAACCACACAAATGTCCCCCTCCCCCCGGTTTACATACCCAAAACACGTTGTAGAGTAGGGCTCTATTTGTTTTATTTGTCGGTTTCATTGTATTAGAGATATATTGACTCTAACGTACTTGAAGGAAAAATCGCAGATATATCTATACTGGAGATTGGCAACACTGCATGTTAAATTAAGGTGTTGGCTCATGGGTCACTGCAATCGGACAAATCATTACCAGAAAATTTGCAAACTCTGGCCATGACTATTATAGTGAATCATTATCAGCAGTCACCGATCACCCATCATGATCAGTCATCGGCATAGACTAAAGAGACAAATTATCGTTTTCTGCACGTATACCCAACATTGACCTACCTGATGCCAACGCAACACTCAAAGTCGCATCAGTGATGAATGTGTTTGTATATTAATTTTAAAAAAGTAAAGCCCTTTTATATTAATAAAATAGTTTTACCAATTTTAATTTAATGTAATTGATTTTAAAAATAGGTTGGAGGAAGTATACAATCATCTCGAAGAACTTATTTACATAAAAAGTGTTCTCACCTCAAATATATCCACGTCGTTTATGACAGTCGTATTAGCACAAAAACAGTCCAGTGTTGGGACATAGAGGGGCTACTGCACACCTTGGGCGAGAACTCCCCTCTTCCTTACCCTAACCTTTTACGTTCATCAGTCTTCATCAGTCGTTAAGACATCACGAAGACCACGCTCTCGCTCGCGCCCCCTCTCTGCTAGTCTTTCACTACTCACTAATAAAGAGCACAGTACCTACTTATCTGTCTCCTGTGTAGAATTTTCTATTCATGCATGTAATGATTTTAAATCCTTTCCTGTCGAGAGAGTTTTTACGGTGTCTATACCGGTTTCTCCCTATCTTTTCTTAGTTTCATTTTAGCTATAGGACCACTCAGGGCCCCTGACGCAGTAATTGCTGCCCAATCCCTCGCTGCCGCGATGCATGTCTCCTTCCGCGTATTCCAAAACTCATCGATGGATACACCAGTGGTTGATACACCGGTGTACACCGATTGAGGCATTTTCGAACATCGGGTTGACTTTTAGCGGATTTTTCTTGTCTGCTTTCAGACAAATATTGATACAATTCCCCTGAAATTTTAAAGTTTTCATAGCCCATTTGTAAAACTAGACGTCTGAATTATTTTTGTGTATTTTGAAATGCTTGAAAATTACGAATTGTGGTTGTTTTTAACTTTTATTTTTCAGAGAAAGCGTTCGAGAATTCATCGGTTGATGTTTTGATGCATATCCACCAAATTTTCAGGTCATTGGAACCGATAGATGAATCGGTTCAACCGGACTCACCAAACGATCAATTTTCGAACGTCTGGTGTGCATCGGTGGATGCACCGGTGAATTTTCGAATACGCTTGCATAACTTGCCTCCCTTGTAGGCGCATGGAGCCTAGCCATGAGACGCACTTGGCACCCATCCCTAACTCGGACGCACACTAACACAGGATGTTGCAATATTGTAGGTCAATACTTCAGGGAGACATTCCCCACATCTGGAGGATGAAAAAATTTTATGTGGACACAGTCCGCAAACGCTTAGTTTTTTTCTCTACAGCTCGTAATACAGAACGTATATCGTATGGCCCGCGGGGCAGGATGTTGCAGATTTGCATGTCAATACTTCGGGGAAACATTCCTCACATCTGGAGGATATAAAAATGTTATATGAACATAGGTCCGCAAATGCTTTGTTTCTCCACTACAGCCCGTACGTTATGTATTACGGGCTATAGTGAAGAAACGAAGCGTTTGCGGACCTATTTTTATATAACATTGTTTCATCCTCCAGAAGTGAAGAATGTCTCCCCGAAGTATTGACATGTAATATTGCAAACATTCTGTATATAGGGTGGGTTAGGAAAGAGCATGTGCTCGCGTGCCGCAGCTGCTGATCCTGCTGGAAGGACTGGTGCCGCAGCAAAGCGCCGAGCTGGAGGAGGCGCCGGAGCAGGAGGACAAGGCCGAGGAGGTCGACCAGGACGACGAAGGTGCAGAGGAGGGAGAGGAGGACGTGGTCGCGCGCCTCCTCACCCCGGAGCACCTCCACAAGCTCTACGTCTTCTCCATGATCTGGAGCATGGGCGCCTTCCTCGACATCGCCGACCGCAAGCGCTTCGACGCCTTCTTCAGGGACAAGCTCGGCAATCTAGACCTGCCGCCCACGGCAAGCGTGCCTGGCAGCACCGTCTTCGACTTTGTGGTTTCTCCTCGCGGTGAGATCTCCCAGCACTTCACAATGCTTATGTTTAGAGGCCCGTGAATTTTGTAAGTTATTTCGGTGGAGAGTGGAGTGAAGAGATTTAGGCCTTGACAGCCGACGAGGGTGAAGCAAGGTGGATATGAGAAGATGATATTCGAGAGAGCTGGCACAAAGACACTAAAATTTACTAACCTCAATATAGCATACATTTTAAAAATTTAAACTCACTTTTTAATCTTGCATATTTAATTTACATAAAATAATATGTTATATCCTCCAGTGAATACTTCCAAAATATATTGATTATCTTTTGTCTCATTTTCTTCTCCTCGTCCACGTCTCAGATGTGGCGGACGTTGCCGTTAGATGGCGAATTTTATCGCGGTGCTCCCTTTACTCCGCCCGTGCATTCTTCCACTGCTCCGTCTCTCTTTACCTACATCAGCTTTCACGACCTCGCTCTTGACGACAGAGGCAATTTTTTCCTCCCAGATTTTGAGGACATTTTATAACTTAGTGATATGATATTGGTGATAACTTAATAAAACTGCTAATTCATTTGAACACTTACTTTTATCACACTTTTTTGTGTAAATACGAGACTTTTAACTTAAAATATTGATTCGTATGCAAGTATAAGTTATTTTGAAATCCGCCGGTTAGTTTACGTACGCTTATTGTTTTAACGTTTAAATATTATCTGAAAAATCTGAATTGAAATGCGAGTAAATAGCGTACGTACAAAATTACGACGAGAATAATAAAATGTTCTTATGGCATTCTGACGAGATGAGCAATTATTTGAGCTGTAGACTAATACAAATTTTGTTCAATTTTTAATTTTGTACGAAAAGAGATGTGAAATTAAAGTTCCTCTGGTTGCTTTTATTAGTTTTATTGCAGTGATTTCCCATAATTTCATACTTTTCCCAGACTATTTCGTCACAACAAAAGAAAATTATTAATATGCTACAAACGTAGAAAATAATTTTCTACTCTCGAACATCCTTAAGCGCCGAAAAAAAAAATCTATAAACACAAAAGGGCTGCGGTTGACGTAGCGGCTAGATTGCTTGCCTACCGCCACGGTGAACCGGCTTCGATTCCCGATGCGATCTTTCCCCGATTTTCGCACGTGGGAATAGTGTCGGACGATGCCGCTGGCCGACGGGTTTCCTCGGGGATCTCCCGTTTCCCACACCCTTGCATTCCGGCGCTGCTCCATACTCGCCTCGCTCCACACTCATCGGCTCTCAAGACCTCGATGTTAAGAGCCGCCCAGACCTCTGCATTCCACTCGCAGCTCAACTCTCTGGCTTACTGTTTACTGTACTTACGGCCGATATAGTCTGTTCGCAGTAACTTCACAATTTCTAAACCAAACCTTTGAAAAATCACCCCATGTATGACGCGTTCACTGGTTTCCTATGGCATGTATCGCAGGCGATTTATATCTCTCTTAACATAAAAGTGTCTTATTTTTGGCTAAATTAAACTACTAAAGGCTGTTCACGATAATATGAGCACTTTTGAAATAAGCCTTAGAAAAATGTCACTGCTCCTGAGTGGCATATATTTTAACGGGCTCACTGAGTGACATGCGGCCAGTAAAATTGGTAGCGATGGAGGGAAAGTAGTTCCATGTCTTAACGTGGATTAAAAAAAGCTAAGTAAATATTTATAGTAACTTAAATAATTTATTTTTCACTATGTTTTTTTTTCTAATGCGTCAAAGTGTAAAAATGAGCAGATTTGCAAAATATTTACTTTTCTATTTCACAGTTTCACTTGACCGACGTATGAATAAAGTGATGAGGCCCATGACAGTGATAATATTACATAAAGGCGGAAGAACACACAGCGTGCATACAGGTAGATATTAAGCAGGGCTTTCAAAAGTGCTCATTTTACCATGAACAGCCTATACCTATATTTTATATACAAATTATGTATCATTATTAAATTAAAATGTATAAAAAGTCAGAGAGAATATATTATGTGTGTTGGTAATACCTAGTAATAAATAGTTCTTATGCAGGATATTATTAAACTGAGTGTGCTCAAATATGGTGTGTTGTCCGTTTCGTGTAATTTTCAAGACTTAGCAGAGCTTTGTTTGCAAGAGGCGGAGGAATATCGTGAAAGTATAACTTCAGTAGGGTTTCAATGAATGAACATCGCGCGTTGCTCAGGCAAATGGGAGCACTGGAACACGCTGATGGGCACGTACACGTACCCGGAGAACAGCACGCCCGACTACAGCAACATCCTGGTGCCCATCATTGACAACGTGCGCATCAACCACCTGGTGCACACCATCGCCAAGCAGGAGCGCTCCGTGCTGCTCATCGGCGAGCAAGGCTCCGCCAAGACAGTCATGATGAAGGCTTACATGAAGAAGTGCAACCCGGAGGTCTACCTCAACAGATCCTTCAACTTCTCCTCCGCCACGACGCCCTACCAGTTCCAGGCGAGTCTCTCTCTCTCTCTCTTTCTCTCTCTCTCTATCATTCCCACCCCATACTAAAATTACCGCCTGTTTACAGGATTTTCATTATCACAAAATCATCGACAAATAACTTTTTAAACTATTAGCTGTTCACGACTAACTCTGCACATTTGAAACCAACCACTGAAAAAGTCCATACCTGCGCATATTTTAACATGCAAACGGATCGGCATGCGCCAAGTAAAGTTGGTAACGACGGACCGAAAGTAGTTCCGTGTTTCAACGTTGAATTAGTTTAGTGTTAGGTAAACATTTGTTATTACTGAAATGATATCTTCGCTTGCTGTTTTTTACAACATAAATAAGTGTAACATGTTGCTAATTAGTAAATTATTTACCTCCTTAATAAATTGACAGTTTCACTTGGCCGACGCGTGAATAAAGTGATCAGGCCTACAGCAACGTTAATTGTACATATGGTGGAAGTATACACAACATGCATACAAGTAGATCCTAAGCAGGGCTTTCAAAAGTGCTCAGTTTACCGTGAATAGCCTTTATTTGCTTTTATCCTTTATTAAGTGACGTGCATTTACAAACATGTGTTCAGCAGCGTATAACAATGTGTATCATACTCGGACATTAAACATTCCTTCGTATTCAGTTACACAACTGCGCAAGTTATCAGTCGCCCCCGGGACGTAACATTAATGCATTTTCGAACTTTTTACCACGAATTTTCTTTACAAAATTAACGTCATTCTCTGTCAACGCGTAGACTTGCAGAGATTAAATCGATATGAAGAGATTAGGTAAGGAACCAAAGCATGTCTACTATTACCGCCAGCTAATGTAGTGACTAATAACTCGAAATGAAGGGTGTGTGGATGTCTACGTTTAATTTTAGTGTCTTTTCTGCTGTACCAGTTGTTGTTGTGCTGGAATAAACATGTACAGCTCCAGTGAGTGTAACTTTTAAGACACTTTCTTTCTTCCGTTTGTGTGACTACTAAATTTCTTATCACTACTTTTTTTAAATCAACTTGCTAGAAAATTTTTATCTTCATACTATTTGAATTCCCGCAATAATGTATGTCAAACACACATTTATAATAAATGTATCACTAGTGATGCTTTTGAACATTGCAACCTTTCAAAAAGGTATTCCTAACTAACCTGAAAATTACTTGAAACTCTATGAATGCGCGTGTTCAATTATGTTACCTTTCGTTTTTTTTTTTTTTTTTTTTTTTTTTACAGAAAACAATAGAAAGTTACATGGAAAAGAGGATGGGAAACACATTTGGGCCTCCGGGCGGAAAGAAAATGGTGGTGTTCATCGACGACATAAACCTCCCGGAGATCAACGAATGGGGCGACCAGATCACGAACGAGATAGTTCGGCAGACAATGGACATGGCTGGCTTCTACAGTCTTGAGAAACCAGGAGAGTTTACGACCATAGTGGACATGTTGTTTGTAGCGGCTATGGGACAACCAGGTACGGAAAAACGCAGTGTGGCAGTGTAGGTGAATACGTGCGCATCACCGGGTGATATTTTATTAGGGATATGAAATGAAAGCAAAGAAATGTATCCTTGATTTTTGTGGCTTAGATCGACAGTCCGAAATGATATAGGCTGTTCACGGTAAAATGAGCACTTTTGAAAGCCCTGCTTCAGATCTAATTGTAAGCACGCTGTGTGTTCTTCCGCCTTACGTAAAACTGCCATTGACATTGGCCACAACGCTTTCTTCATGTGTCGGTCAAGTGAAACTGTAAAATTATTGTAAAGGTAAATATATTAAATATCTCCTTTTTTTTTTGCACTTCGACGCATTAAAAATACAGAAAGCGATATAAAAAAATTAAGTTATCACAAATAGTTACCTAACGCATTTTATTCCACGTTAAGATATGTAACTACTTTCCCCTCCATCGTTACCAACTTTACTGGGCGTATGTCACTCGGTGCGCCCGTTAAAATATATGCAGGTAAGAGCAGAGACTTTTTTCTAAGGTTGATTTCAAAAGTGCTCACTTTATCGTTAACAGCCGTTATCTTTCGTTTGGCACCAAAATCAGTGCGTTAGTACATCGTAGTAGCGAGATACACTGCCCGTAAATTTTCTCCGACGCCCAAAATTGTGGCCAGTCGCCACTCAAGGTCATGCTCGCATTGTAGTCGTATACTTGATCGACTGAGACCACATTTATTTCAGTCATGCTATCAGTCACCAAGTTATAGGGTCTACATTGATCACTCTGCAGAAGTTAACATGGCTGTTTCCATCCTGATTCTAAAGATGTATTCACGTCAAAACATGTAAGTATTTATTTAGGTATCAGAGCATTTATGTTTATTATATTTCGTGTTCAATAAGTTACTAATTGAACATTGTTATAATGTGTTTGTGTAGCAGGTTGTTTCCAAAAATTAATTAAAAATCAATACAGAGCAGAATTGGGTATGTGGCTACACGATGATTTCTTAACTTAATTTAAGGGGTATTCTGGACTATTTTTAAATATACGTTTTATTTCCCGCAGGAGGTGGACGCAACGACATACCTGAAAGACTGAAGCGTCAGTTTTGCGTATTTAACTGCACATTGCCCACCGACGAGTCGATCGACAAGATTTTCCAAGTCGTAGGAGAGGGTCATTACAATTCGAAACGCGGATTCGCCGCTGAAGTCCGCTCCTTGGTGAAAAGGCTCATCCCGCTCACAAGAATTTTGTGGCAAAGAACTCGCGTAAGTATTCGCAGATTAAACAAAATTCATAATTTCTAAAGCCAAAATTTCCTATCGTGAAAGTAAACATCCGTTAATTTCTTTTCTGTAAAGGCCCAGCTACTGCCGACGCCAGCGAAGTTTCATTACGTGTTCAGCTTGAGGGATTTGTCCCGCATTTGGCAAGGTATGGTAGGTACCTTGTCCACCGTCGTGGAGAGTGAGGCCATTCTGCTCATACTGTGGAAACACGAGTGCTCCAGGGTTATTTCGGACAGGTACTGTTGACATTTATGTACGCTGGAAACTGGACGCTGATCTAGTGCTGACATAAAATTAACAATAAATCATTGTCATGCAAAATTGTAACAGCATGACAATTTTTTCAAGAGCAGGCTAGAATAAATATTTGAAAGAGGAATCCCATTACTAGAAGCCTGCAAATTTGGCGTTATCATTTGAATACACAATAGACTTCAAACACACATGCGGTTACATCGCTCATGGCATTGGACTAAAGCTGGTTTGACACGCCCTGGGCTACCTTGAACAAATCGGAAGCCAGTAACGACAAGATAACCCAATCACGCCCCGCCTAGTAAAAACGGATTGTGGGTCCTGGCTTTTGCAGAAGCCGATAAACAAATGACACACACGCTAATGCATATAGGGCGGTAAAATCCAGCTTGGTGCCAAATAACAACGCGAGTTTTGCATGTCTCTACTCATGACATCTGATACCGCCTAAATCCATTCCGAGTCCTGAAATCTCACAAAGTCGCTCTGAGGCAACTGCACCGTGATTCCTTGAATTTGTTTAAGAAACGCACGACGTGTGCAACAACATAATTGTAAAACCACCAAATCACACAGGTGGTTTTTTTTCTTCTTCTTCTTCTTCTTCTTCTTCTTCTTCTTCTTCTTCTTCTTCTTCTTCTTCCTCAGACGGGTAGCGTTGCTTCTCACTAAAGGTGATTTGAGTTCTATTCTAGGCACCGCTTTTAAGATTTCTTCCAAAGTGGTGCTGGTCTTTGCTCGCGTCTATATTGTGGATTGCAAAGGCAGACCGCTGCCTGATTAACTTGGTTTGTCGCCTGGGCGGATACGACAGGTTCTTTTTGTAACTGTGCCGTTGTCACGCTTCCTGACCAGCTCTCAACTACGGTACATCGGCATCTTTAAAACACCATCTCGATTACTTGAGGCATTATCTTTTCTGCGGAGCGCTTCTAGACAATATATTTTGTGCCACTACCGCAATAAATTTCAAAGGTAGAAAGAAACAATGGTATAAAATATTGTGAAGTAATCAATTAATACTGTTCCCGATTTTTTTATAAAAACGTGTAAGTAAGAAATAAATTACTTACGAGCTTGAAGTATTATACTGATTGCTCTGGAAAATGTGTAACTACATAACAATAAAATTTTGAGAACTATGCTAGAGTGAGATACCTCGACGAACCCGACACGACAGCCCTGGCATGCGAAATTTGAGTAGCAGCAAATGAAAAATCAATGTCGCTGCGACAGTCTGACAAAATTACTGCCTCGACAGCCGATCAAAAGTAGATTCTATATTTCTACTTTCCGTCGCATCAGGATCGTCGGGGGACACGCAAAGATTGTGAATACATTACAAAACAAAAATTCGTGTGTATTTCCCTACTATAGTACATAATAAACATGACTCCAATATCACTTGTCAGTTTGTGTTTAAATACTTCTCTCGTCTGAATTCAAATACTGTCAAAAAATAATCATTCTATTTAACATGGGTTTCAAATCGTAAGTATTGGATATTATACGGGTAACTTGCCGTTTTAAGATTTTCCAACAGCCAAGTGCCACACTTGTCGGGCGGATGTCGTCAGGGTATTGTGAACACTGAATAGAATATAATATGAAATTTCGTCTTGCTTTGACGTCGTGCTGGGCTGTCGTGTTGTGACCGTCGGGCTATTGCGACTCCAGCTGTAGGCTGTGAATGAAAATAATGTTTCACCAACAGGAAATCATATTCTACGTTAATAGTGACTGAATTGTTGCAGAACGAGTTATATTTTAAAACTATTCCATAAATATGGCAAAATATCAATAAGTACTCCTGCTGTAACAATTACTTGTTTTGTAAGTCACCGTTGCTATTTGTGTATCAGGAATCCTTAGTTTCGTTTTTTTTTTTTTTTCACGTTTATTTCAGGCTCACGTTAAGCTCGGACAAGGAATGGTTTGATAAAGAGCTTGAAAACGTCGTAACCGAAATACTGGGACCATCTTACTGGGAAATGGCGAAACCTAATCCAGTATTCGTCGACTTCATGAGGTATGGCACTATTAGCGTTAATGGTTTACTTTGCATATTTTTATTATATATACAAATATTACGTAGTTGATTACTTCATAACCCGGACGATAAATTGAGACTTCTAGTTGTGAGGTTGCATGTTGGTAACAATACTTAAACCTAGGTACATACGAGAGTAGTCCACGCAGCAGACTGTTGTTTTTACTATGTGCACCGTGATAATGTACGTGTGATGTCATTACGGTAGTAAAATAATAAACCGTATACAGAAACCCAGTAATTGAACTAGCATCGATGGCAACCTCCATGTTTCTCGTAGTGACAATGATGTTCTTTAGCAGATGAAATCACTTCCGATTACTCAACATCCGCCCTCCATAAGTGTCTACACATCTCTCCAAGATTTGCCTCGTTTCAATTAGGACTTCAGAACAGAAGTTTATTTCCCATACTTTAAATATGTGTTGATACGCCCAGATCGGCAATGGTTTGAGACCTTCCCTTGGCATGACTCGAAAATTTCTGAGCGTGGAGTAAGTTAACCAAGTGGTCAGCGATTTATAGAACCAGAAGGTCACATCGTTCTGCCTATGTCCGTAACACCACTGCGTAAAACCAAAACTTTCAATTGTTTTTCTATTTATATACTTTTATAAACCTGATAGCAAAAACGGCACTAGAAATAATCGGCAGCTTACATATTTATATCAGAAGAAGATGAATTTCACAAAATAAAATAAAAATAATTTAAGTTGAATATCCTAATTACAATGGAACCCGCTACTCCAAGGCAAGCGTTCCATTTCATCTGAACGATTCACTTTTCGGTAGCGGCTTAGTAGCTAATTGTGCCTAGTAGTTTTACTGATGTTACTGGTTCAGGTTTGGAATGTAATTGCCTTCACGCACTCAATCACGTGCTGGCGTTTGCTGGCGGAATTTATCCATTTCAATCACAGGAACGCAGAAAGCGACTTTAATGATATAATGTCTATTCGCGGTATCTTCATATTTTCTGAATCAAACCTTTGAAAAATCACCCCCTGTATGACATGCTCGGTTGCTTCCTAAATATATCATTCATGCCAGCATTTTCTATTTCTGTTAATATAAACTGTTTCATATTTTCTGTTAAATTTAACTGTTACTTGTATATTGCCTATAAATTATAATTGTTATATATACATATATATATACATATGAGTAAAAACAGGAAGTAAACAGGTTTGTTGGTAATGTCTAATAAGAAATAGCCCTAATGCAAAATATTACTTAATTAAGCGGGCGTGAATTAGGTGCTATGTTCTTTTGATATGATTCTCCACACTTAGTTACGCCTTTTCTGCATGAGGCGGAGGAATATCCTGGAAGTATAACTTCCACAGGGCTTCAGAAAAGTTGAAAGTAACCGTGAATAGACTACAGCTACTACCAAAAGTCGAAGACCACCAGCAACTTTCACACAATGTGTCATTGGTCTTAAACTTTTAAAGTAATAAACTTGGAATAATTTTTTTAATGATTTTTACTTGTAAAATAAAACATTTTCGTATAAAATTTTTAATGTATATCATTTCTTCATTAAGTTTTTATTTTAAAAATATATTAATTAAAAAATAGTAAATTTTCTATTTAAAATAAATTTATGACAAATTTAACTTAACTGTATTCGCTTAATGATTTTACAAAATTTCTATTACACAACACAAAAATTGTGCCTTAGCTTTTATCAGCAAGTTAATCGTGCAAGCTACTTTTCCACCCGATTTAAAACGTTTTTTACTACAGAGAAAACCGTTACACAATTTAATACGTCCTGCTTTGAAAACAGTCGTGATGTCTCGCTTGGTATAAAAATGTAGTGGTTTTTCTACAATAAAAAAATTTAATCGCGTGGGAAAATAGCTATACGATGCTGCTAAAGCTATGTTGTGTAGTACACATCGTGTAAAATAATTTAGCATATACAACAAGTAGCATTTGTCTTAGAATTTTCTTACATGGAAAATGTACTGTTATTTTTTTCCATTGATACTTTTTTTTTTTTTGACAAAATCTTAACTTGATGAAAAGGACGTTTATAAAAATGTTTTATAAATGTTTTATTTTACAAGTATAGTAAAAGAATAGTCCAAGTTCATTACTACAAAATTTTGTGACCAATGGCTAAGAACCTGCAAAATTCGCGTTATTATTTGGGGACACGTTAAACTTCAAATACGTGTACTTTTGTAATAAGTTTGCCATTGGATTTAGTTTAGCCTGGTGCCAAATAATAACGCGAATTTTGCAAGTCACTACCAATGACTAAGGCCACCTGTTTTTCGCGGAAAGATTTACGTGGAGGCTAGACGTCAATAGCTATGTGCATACGTCTAGTCTTCATTTGGCTATTGGCCGCTTGTCTTTGTGTGAAGAGAGTCTGTTATATAATTTATATAATTGGGCCAATCAGATTTAAGTTTCCCCGAAGCTGGCCGTCCGTGATTCGTAGGCAGACAGATAAGACGCATAACAATTCAAAGGATCCAGTCACCAAAGCGGTTCTGAACCAAAGTGTTTTGGAGCACAACTCGTTGTGAAATCTTTTCGCGACAAACAGGTGCCCCTGCCAATGACACATTGTGTGGAAAACGTTGGTGCTCCTAAACTTTTCGCAGAAGCTACATTCACGGTTTCTTCGGCCTTTTTGAATCAAACCTTTGAAAAATCTCCCCATTTATGACGTGTTTAGTTATTTCCTAAATACGCCTTGTAACACAAGCGTTTTATGCTTGTGTTCATAAAAATTACTTATTTCATGTTAAAGTGAAATGTTATTAATATCTTATCTATAAATTATAATGCTTCGTTTATAAATAATCTGAATAAAAACAGGGAGAAAATAGGTATGTTGGTAACGTCTAGTGAGAAATAGTCCCTATACACAATATCATTCCAACTGAGTGCGCAAGGCTGAAGTAACCTTGAATGGACTATAGCGAGTGCGTGTCTGCAGGGACGCACCGGAGCCGACAGGCGAGGAAGGCGAGGACGCCGACATGGAGCTGCCGAAAGTGTACGAGCCGGTGTACGACTACAACGAGCTGATGGAGCGGCTCGACATGTTCCTGTCGCAGTTCAACGAGATGGTGCGGGGCGCGGGGATGGACCTCGTCTTCTTCCCGGACGCCATGCTGCACCTCGTCAAGGCGAGTAGCCCACAGGCTAAACATAAGGTAGACCGCTTATACGTCTTCCGCGCACGTACCCGGCATTGACCTACCCCAATCCCACACAACTGTCTAAGTCACATGGTCAACAGTGATGTTCGTGTTTGTTTAAATCTTAATTTTTAAATGACAAGCACTATTATATTAATAATATACTTCTACCTGTTTGAATGTAATCAAAAACCATGACAAATTGATTAGAGCAAGTATATAAACATGTCAAAAGCACTTGTTTACTTAACTGTGTTCTAACCTCAAACCCAATCCACGCCATTGTTGATCGACGTGTAGGCAGAAAAGCAGTTCAATGTTGGGACACGGAGTTTGGTTGTGCGCAGCCAGCGAGATCGGTCTACCTCGTCTTTAGTCTATGGGGTAGCCACACCGCCTTGCTCACTGAAGGTTGTCAGCGATAAAGTCAGCACCTTTTAAATCAAACATTGGAAAAAAGACTTTCTCTACACCTACACTGTAAGGGTACTTTCTCTCAATCCCATGTTGACGTCATTTTTACAGCATTGGGAGACTGTCCGACTCATATTTACTGATGAACGTTCAGATAGTCCGCAATAGAGAACTATTACGTAAGCCGACTGTGTCTAGATGGGGATGTAGCATACTTACTCTGTGCAAAACTACTTATAGGTAGAGACCTGCAAAATTCGCGTTATTATTTGGGGACAAGTTCAACTTCAAACACGTGTACCTTTTCAATACTTTCGTTATTGACCAATACTTTATTTGACACGCCCTAGAGAACTCTGCGCCAGTAAATAAACACTTCACAATAATTGTGTAGTCAAATCACGTGCAGTCCAGTCAAATAAGATGTGACTTCACATCGATGCAGCAGCCAACTGAGAACCGACACCTGCTCGAGTATATACAGCACTGTGAAGTTTAGCCTGATGCCAAATAATAAGCGAAATTTGCAGGTCTCTATTTATAGGCTATTCACGGTAAAGTGAGCACTTTTGAAAGCCTTCTCATTTGGAATAATAGTTGATAAATATATTTTATTTTAGCCTTAGTCGTCAACTTCCGAGTGCAGTGGAATATACACACTGTGTTTATTACTTATGCGGCAATATTTATTTAGAAAGGTTTTTAAAGCATAGAAATTGGCTGAAAGTAAAAAATAATTAGGGCCTCAAAAGTGCTCACTTTACCGTGAACAGCCTATATCAAAAGCTGTATCACTGAAGTGGTTGTTTTTGGAATACATTGCTCTGTGAAAGAAAGCAGCAGAAAAAATGCTTTTGTTTGCAGCAAGAGGACAGATAATAAAAAAATTCTTTTATGTGGGTAGCAATTTTTCTTACAAAAAGTCTTCGTCACAGTCATCGTAATAAAGAATCGTTCCCACTAATTGAATTAATGTTGTGGTGTAAATGGATATTACGAGATTTTATAGCGATTCGTGAAAATTTCGACTCCGTGGATTTAAATGTTTGATTTTGTCTGATTTAGTTATGGTGAAATCAAGTTTCAATAGAAACAATTGATCACTACACATTTACTGCTAATACGTGACTACGGGGAACGCACTACAGACTTAAGATACCCAATAGTATTTCTAAGAAGGTTCACAACAATAATTTTTTATTTGTTATTCGTACGACAAGAAATTGGCGTTATACACCTTAATAAATACTTAGCTTTAAAATGCATTACACACTGACACGCAGGTCGCCAGTTAATTTGGCAGCAATCTGACACTTGATGTATCATGAGTGTAATGTTTAAATGTCAATGTTTCTTGATTTATGCATATTAGAGCATAAATTTGAATATTACAATCATTTTTAATTTCCTAAAATTTTACGGTTTAACTTGATTGACGCATGAATAAAGTGATCACGTCGATGGTAATGCTAATTTTACATATGGTGGAAGAGTAAAAAATGAGAAAAAAGTAGATTATATGCAGGGCTTCCAAAAGAGCTCAATTGACCTTTTACTGAT
This sequence comes from Dryococelus australis, assembly GCA_029891345.1. Taxonomy (NCBI): domain Eukaryota; kingdom Metazoa; phylum Arthropoda; class Insecta; order Phasmatodea; family Phasmatidae; genus Dryococelus; species Dryococelus australis. The sequence continues at coordinate 336,711,226 of CM056993.1, read as the reverse complement.
TCTACTGCGTGAGAGATTGACGAAGTTCATATTAAGGCTGCCATCTGCCCACGCTACCAAAAGAGCTTCAGTCAGGTGGCAGGTTTTTAAAAAACATTAAAATTTTTTACTTATCTCTGCTTCCTATAGATTGTTAGTAATTAGTTAAGCACTTTTGAAAATCAACCTTTGAAAAACGTTACTGCCCCTACCTGTGCACCGACTATCCCTAATAATCTCCCAGTTTTACTTAACGAGCGCATGAAAAAAAATGCGGCCGCCGTCGTCGTCGACCCTCATATGAGACCGGAATGACACGTGTGTCGTGATACCGGGAGCCACAGCTCCCATAACTCACTGGGTGTTTGTAAAAACAATTGCCACCCGACACTTGGACTAATCATAGGGTCCACAGGCGGGGGCCGTGTCAGTGTAAGTCTAGGGCACCGGGCCCACATTTAGGCTGTTTTTGTTTTAGTGCCTATTATTATGTGATTTTACATGTTAATATTGTCGGCGGGGGGAGTGACACTCCCCTCCAGCCTCCCGGCTGGAGTGAGTGTAAGTGTCGTGATGTCTGTCTAACGTGTTGTCATGTTGTATACAAGTGTGCTATTTAATCTCGCATGTAGTGTGTCAGTGAGTCCTTAATCGCCCAGGAGCAACCCTCGGGGTAGGTTTTATCGTTTCAGAGTGGTGTGACATAGGAATGGATTCCAGTACTAGTAACAGAAACAATAGGAGGGGCCCTTAGGGCCAGAGTCTGCCAGGCTCTAGTCAAAGCAGAACACCCTCCCTCGTCCTCTCTTCAACGAGGATCGTCTTCTTCCCGACATAAAACAGACTATCAGGGCGGTGCGTTATTTCAAGGAAATAATAGTGTTTGTAACATATAAGACACTATATGTTTTAATTATTTATTTTTTTAAGTGTTTTGTATTTTGTATTTATTTTTATTTTTTATATGTATATATTTTTTATATTTTATATTTTTATAAATTTTTTAAAAATTTTTTTAGTATTTAATTTTACTATAATTATTTGAAATTCAATTAATTTTAATATATTGTGATATTAGTAAAAGCTTAATCTACATTAAATTGTTTAAGCTAGACAAAATAGCTATGTCATATTGCGTTTGCCCCCCGACCCCTACCTCGACTAGCATGTGTGTCACTTGACCTGGAAGGCGAGTTGTGGTTGGGGCTATTTCCCACCTTTCCCGAGTTCCCACATAAACCGCCTGGACAGAGCGCCCTAAATATTAATACCTGTGTATTTAGTACGACAGTGTCATTTTGGGGTGATTTGATAGTTAAATCCTCAACTATTGTTTGTTTACTGTGGTAAAGAGGCGAGTGCTGTTAGCAGCAACATCTGCTTCTCGTGTAGTGTTGTTAAGGCTTTTGCCTCTGTGCTGACGGACCTAAAGTGGTCCAAAATTGTTGTGAATTGTGTTTCTCGCAGAAAGGCGGCCAGTTCTTGCAATCCTAAGAGCATGGTCTCATTTTCTGTTGTGTTGGTGCTCGTTCCCAGTGTGTGTTTCCTTGTTCAGTCTGTGTTTTTCCCTACTTGAAGGGGAGAAAATTCAGCGTTATTTGGTCGTGTTTCCTGCCTATTATTCTGTTCGTTTAGTGGTTTTACCGCCCATATTTTTTATTTTTTTTTATTTCTATATGTTTCTTAATCACTTCGCACTGCTTCCACACAGCCGAGTGTCCGTTTATTTGCAAAGTTTACAAACCCACTTTGATTTGTCTTGTTCGTTAAGCGGGCAGTCTGCTTTTCTGTGATCCTTTATGCAGAAAATGCAGGCTTTCCCAAGTGTGCAGTATTTCTGAGTGTGGCACAGTGCACAACATCTCATACATTGCACCACATTCTCAATGCGGGGTTTATACAGTTCTAATCGAACTGATATGCTATAGAGTGTCCTAATTTTTAGTACATCATACTCTTTGTTTTAATGTATAACAGCCCCATAGACTGCAGGTTTGTCTTCTGGTGTTCTAAATTTGCCATACGTGGATAGGCCTAAAGCCATAATCATCGAAGTCCTCCTTAAGGGATTGTGTGTCTGTGCCATCTGGTAGCCCTTTTATGACCACTTTCATTGGCTTTTCATCTTTATCCGCATATGTGTAATATGATCTAAAATTCTTCCGAAGAAATATACAGAAACGAGTGTGATCCTTCTTCCTGACGATTACCCTCAGAAATTGATTTCTAGTTACTGAGAATTTTATGAAAAAATCTTCATTAAACTGGCTAATCAACCATTTAACTATACTACTATTAAATAAATGTATAAACCGGTGGAGCAAGTGGTGTTTTACACGTGTGCTGTTGTGATACTACTGTGCTTGTACTACTATGACTATCGTCTGATTTTGGTCTGGAGAAAAAGAATTCTCAGTTGGAACTGATTTGCTAATCTGTGTCGTTTTAAATGTTTTTGCTGTGTGTTTTTTGCTTGGCGTGTGATAGTCTGTATGTTGTGTGCTGTGTTGAGGTGTATTCGTGTTATCAGAGGATGAAGCAGGCAAAGCAGCTGTTACCTTTCTGCCCTGCTCCCCTCCAACATGTCGTCCTCCGTCGTCCGACATCGCCCAGTCGGTGTTGTCGAGTCGCAAGCAATTCGACCACAACTAAAAGCCTCGATGGCTGACCAGCTCCCTTGAGGAGGGAGACAGGCTAGGCCTTTGGGAGGATATTCTTCCAGCACCGAGGTTCGGTGCGAAGTGACCAGAATGGTGGGTTGCAATGTCAATTGTACATGTGGAGGAAGAATATACAGCATGTATACAAGAAGGCCTAAAGCAGGGCTTTCAAGTGCTCAATTTACCGTGAACAGCCCATAGCAACATTTAACCCATCCAGAACTGATGTTGGCCTACACAGTTGAGTACATAACGCACATCGTTGTTTTCGGACGGTTCTGTACACTTCAAAGCTCATCGCCCAACGATATTTCCTATGAATAATCGATTCACAAACCGTAATACTGTTTTAGCTTATTATTCCTTCAAATATCTCCTTTCTCATGTCCGCGACAACAAAAATATTACTCTGTGACAATGTTCACAATATCAGCATTCTTTGAAGTTGGGAAGCTAAATTTTTCTGATTACTTCACATCTGCCAATTTCTATTTACCTTCAGTATTACTATATGTAGTACTCACTTGATTTTCCAGTGTCTACTGCAATGTGATTTGAAATAACGCCATTCTACTTCTGATCACAGTAAACCTTATGTGCCAAATCAAAAAGGTCGAGAAACTTTCCCACCCCTTCCACGAGTTTCGCATTTTCCTTTAAAGAAAAATAAAACTTTTTCCGTGATTTCAGATCACATTCAGCGCACAACACGAAAAAAAACACCTCTGCAAAAGAATAGTCGCTGGCGACGGGGGGTCATTTTTCTGTTTTGCGGTCTGTTTCTATGACTGACACCAGCTTCTCCAGCTATCAGTGCTCGGGAGAAAAGATCACGGTGCTACCAATATATACCGGTCACATGTGGTAGTCGTGGAGTGATGATTACAGAGAAAAATTACTATGAGAGATGCTCAGAGGAAAATGTTCCCTAATACAAGCTTGTAATCGAGATGGTATAGATTCTTCGGCATTCCTGTGCTTATAGACTCCCGTCTAGAATAAGGGTGGAAAACGACTTGGGAGAAATCATCATCCCTTCTGTGCAGACAGTCACAATCGAACCCACTACCTCCTAACTGTGTGAGTCAAATATGTTGCCGCATGTCCGCAACACACACGCACACACATACTCGCTCCTGCTGAAAATAGCTGTGATCTCCATGTACTAAATAGCAATGACGAGCGTGATGTACTGTGATTGAATCCCAGCCTAGCCATGAAGAAGTGTGCTGTTATGAGCTACTGTAAGTTAGACTTGGTGTGTGAGAACGTCATTTGCCACTTTAGTTACAAATCACTAACTATCAAGGTAATAATATAGGCCATAATGACTAGTCTCACTGTTTTATGATTATTTACTTTAATGGATTATATTAGTAGGCTGGCTATTGTTTTCTTACATGAAACTAATAAAATTATATCATAAACTATTCCTGTGTTTTGTGAACACAAACACAAATTCTTATAAAGCATGATACCGGCCATAGACTGCCACTGGTTTTGTGTCATACTTCTTCATATTAGATTATATTACAGGTAGTTTTGCTCCATAAGCTAACTGTCAAGGGTGGCCTGCAGTTCTGAGATTGTCTTCATACTCCTTTTTGAACAATATTTATTTATGTTAAAAGCAAAGTTTTTACTGGCCACTGCAGAAAGAAGTATTCAATATTGACGTATAGCGCCCATTCAAAAAGAGTACTAGAACAAGCTATTCTGGTGTTTGCTCCTATCTGTCATTCCTTCGCTATTGTTTACTTGATGTAATTCAGCTTCTTAACTCGAATCTTGTATTTTCCCCCCAGATATCTCGTGTGATCCGACACCCTCGAGGTAATGTGATGCTGGTCGGAGTAGGTGGGTCCGGAAAGCAGTCTCTTACAAAACTGTCGTCTTTCATTGCTGGGTACAAGACGTTCCAGATAACACTTACAAGGTATGTCCGTATCGTGTGGCTGTAATGACAAGTGCTGCTGTGGCATTTATTCTTTCAATGTTTTCCTTGAAAACACTTATACGGTCGTACCGCTGTCTGTACGTGTGGAACCACACCCCTCACTTTTCAATATAAAAATGCAACCCTTATACTTATTACACCAGATTCAATTATGCTTTCAATGCTTTATAAGTACGCTTTACTTTTGCAGTTTTCAACAATACAGGACAACTATTTTCAAAATGGCGAGTTAAAATTTTTTTAGGGATATGGCTAATAACTCAAAGGCTATATAACCATTTCAAATCACGCGTTGTAGTTTATCAATAGTTACAAATATTTAATTAACTTTTTAACTTCCTATTGAGTTCACCATTTCGGGACATAACATCGCCTTAAAAATTAGGCTTGTGTGATATAGTCTATTACTTAAAAAGCTAGCCATGCAATTTCCGTTTAATTAAGTATTTAAGTAGTTTTGAAAAAAAAATCTGATATATCATATTTTTATTTTCGAAATGGTAGCCATACAAATATTTTAGAGCGATAGTTCATATTTATAGAACCATTCGACAGATTAAAACAGAAAGTTCTGGTAGTACCTAACAAAATAAGTATAATAATTAGCCAACTTCGTCTACTTTGGCAGACAGTGAAACATGAATGATTATGTTAGTACATTTCAGGAGCAACTTTTTTGATTCTACCAAAATTTTGAATACGGGTATATATAATGAAGACATCTAATATTTCCACAATCCTGACATGCCGGAAACCTATTTTCAAACTGGAGGTGATAAGATATGGTGCCGAAAAGTTTCGAGGCAAGCTCTGTTTACACGAAAGTACTTTGTCTACGTTTACATGCTATTGCCTTCAAATTAGTTCCCTCGCACAGCAATACAGCCCTCGCAGCGTTCCCACCACTCCTGGAATGTGTCCTGGAAATATTCTTCTCCAAGCAAGTCAAGAAACTTCTGTAATCCGCGCTGGATCTCCGCAGTGGTGTTAAAACGCGACCCGTGAGCTGGATATTCATCTTAGGGAAGATTGCGAAGTCCGCAGGAGCCAAATCTGATGAGTAAAGGCTGTTCACGATAAAGCGAGTACTTTTGAAATCAACCTTAGTCAAAAGTCACTGCCCCTGCCTGCATACATTTTAACGGGCGCCCGGTAAAGTTGGTAACGATGGATGGGAAGTAGTTCCGTTTCTTAACGTCAAATAAAAATTGTAAGATAACTATTTGCCATAACTTAAATTATTTCTTTCACTTTCTGTATTTTTTTTTAATGCACGGAAGTGTAAAAATGAGAAGATTTGTTAAATATTTACTTTTCTATAATTCCACAGTTTCGCTTGACCGACTCCTGAATAAAGTGATGAGGCCAATAACAGTGTTAATCTTGCATAAGGCGAAAGTATACACTACGTGCATACAAGTAGATCTTAATTAGGGCTTTCAAAAGTGCGCAATATACCGTGAACAGCCTGTAGGGTGGGTGCGGAAGCAAGACACTGTTGTTTCCTGCGAAGACTCGCGTGTGAAGAGAGCTCGGTGAAAGGGTGCATTGTCATCGTGGATCCTCCAGTTACTCGCACGTCACAAATAAGGACACTTTCGCTGGATATCCTCCCGCAGAAAAAAAAAAAACTAGTCAGTAGAGCTCGCTATTGACGATCTGGCCCCTGGGACGAATTCTCGATGCACGATGCCACACATGTCGTAAAAGACGATGACCATGAATTTGGTCGATCTGCGGACCTGCCTCACCTTTTTTGGTCGTTTGAATGATGAGCAAATATCTCTGTGGCGTATTTGCCCAGTTTCACACAGGATCTGGCGTTCACTCTTCGGTATAACTCGCTGCCCATGACCTAACCGCACACGTGGTAACTCAACTAGCCAGGATAGCGCCAGTTGCACAGCTTACGATGTAATATAAGCCCAACCAGATACATTTAAATAAATAATGCAATACACCTACAAACCAGTCATTAACAATGCATGTAAATATTAGGGGAATAAATGTTACTGTAGGCCTATGTTAAATACTACTGTTGTTTCCGCCACAGCTGTAACAAACATCGTCGTGGAACAATATTAATGCGTATTATGTGTAACGTGCATTATCGTGTGTAACAAATAGTTATAAAGCAGACATAAATATTGTTATAGGCCTAAATTGTGAATATTCGTAGGAAATGGTTTCTGCAATATGGCATAATTCTATGAACAGCTGTAAACAGCAACCAACGCATTTGGCAGTTATAAAAATAGAAGTCACATGGCAGTGTTTATGTTTACGTGTTGCGGAAGGATACGTAATCAGTAACCAAAAGTAGAAATTTAGCAGGGCTTCCGAAAAGGCCGAAGTTATCGTGAATCAACTATATCATCAACCATTCTGAAGACAGCGCAACGTGAAAAGTGAAAGTTACATGTAATACGGACCCACAGATCCTGCCAAAAGTAGTGCTATTAAAGGCGGGTGATACCTACTTATAAATTCTGTTATTCAGATATTTTTATAGATATGTATGCTGTTTAGGAACATAACTCTGGAGCTACTGGACCGACTTGAACAAGTCTGCGTGCCGTCAGTGTCTAAGAACATTTGACATTCATATTCATTGCCTCTTTTATCCTCCACACTGATAAATAGCGCCGCATGAAAATAGTTTGTAATTCTCAGGAACCATTTGAGATGCAAACTGTGTTTTCGAAAATTCCTCAGTAGCGCATTAACGTGATAAGATATCGCTATTTTATTTGCCCCAATAGACTACCTATCTAAATGTCTAAAAACCTAATTTCAGGATATTTTTGAATTCGACCTCTAAAGGCGTGAAAGATGATAATACTTTTTTCGAGGATTCTTTAATAGCTCATTAACTCCATAAGATATATTTATGATCTTATCTTTAACAGACTACGTAGGTATATTTGTTTAAAAATTGGTTTTAGGTTTCTTTAATTCAGCATCTAAGAGGGTGAAAAGGGATGAAATGTGTTATAGAATACTCTTGAATAGCTCATTAACCCAACGAGATATCGTTATGCTCTTGGCTTCAAAATGTTACCTATATAACTATGTAAAAGCCAATTTTAAGTAATTTTGAAATTCATCTTTTAAGGAGGCGAAAAGGTGTAGAACGTATTTTCGAGGAATCTTCCTGGCTCATTAACCCGATAAAATATTGTTATTCTCCTCGCTCCCAAACGTCGACTTATTACTTGAAAATTAATGTCAGGATGTTTAGGAATTCAACCCCTAAGAGGACGAAAAGATATAGAATGTATTTTCAAGTATTTATCAATTGCCCATTAACCTAGTTAAATATCTTTATGCCCTTTAATTTAAAAGGTTTGTTACATATATACTTGGAAATTAATCTTTGAATATTTCTAAATTCCATACCTAATAAGGTGAAAAGTGTTACAGTGTTATTGAGGAATCCTTCAACAGCTCATTAACCCGGTAGAGTATCATTATGCTTTTTGCTTCCAAAGGTTGGCCTTATAAGTACATAAAAAAATTAACGAATTTCCGGAATTTTATAAATTTAAATCTCTAAGACAGTGGAAAGGGATAAAATGTGTTTTCGACGATATGCTACCTACATTACATTGCCTTCATGTGTATAACTTTCAAACTAGCATATTCTATTAAACTTACGAACGATAAATGTATGTACACAAAGGATACCCGTATCTCATTGTGAAACAAAATGTTTCAGTTTCCTGGCAAACAAAGTTGTCATAACTGTCATAACTGAGCAGGATAAATAAATAAATAACTTATTTTCATAAATTGCGATGTCAGTGAAATACATTGTGCTATGTTCTTTTTTATGAGATTATATATATATTTATTTATTTATATTTATATATATGCGTTTATATCCCATTTTATACCAAGTTAGTAATTTCGTACGTAATTTTGAATAGAGAGTGAATTTGAATACAATTTACATTCCAACTGCACATTGACAGATCTCTGGTTTCCTGCAATCAAATCTTTCTGAATGAAAAACTTTCACTTACCTAGAGAACTATCAAAATCACGTGGAATTTTACCGAATGTGATAAAAAACCAGGCTAATAATTAACGAACATATTCACAAAATTAACCAGACATGACTAACATTAACAAAGACTAAGAAATCAAAAGTAAGAATACTTGTCAAACAGGTCCTAATAACCTAATTTACACACTCGGCTAAGTGTTAATATTTAATCTTCGTTCTACAGCTATCATTTTTCACAAATTCCTTATAATCATTGACACCGCAAGAATAACACTTCTTTTTCGTCTCTCCTCCCATCTCTCCAGCTTTTATATCATCTTAAATTATTTCTAGTGTATTTAACTTACCATACGTTTATTGTTGAATTTATTCAGGACTGGACTAAATCATGCTTCCACTTGCACATACTGGCATTCATGCTCTTAAACTGTTGCTTTTGGGTCAATTGTGTGCTAAGTGCTTTTTTTTTTATATTATTATTCACACTTATAATCTTTCCGAATTTTCTCACCTCACAGCCACCAGGGAACCATTTCCCATGTGCGCACCTCAAGCAAATGAAATTTAACCAATTTCCATTGCAGAGGAAATCTGTCTTAAAATGAAATACTGCCCATTCATTTATTTTCAGTAAAGTAGTAAATTTTATACTTAGTAAACAAGTTCATGTATTTTCATTAAGCACATACACTAACGTTAAAGTGTATCTTAACCTGAATGTAGTGACATCTTTTCAGGCAGTTCACAATATGAAAATGAAGGGACATCGGAAGTCTGCAGTCAAAGGGGCATTTCCTCCTCTCCCTGTTTCAGTAAAGGATGCCAAAGAACTCACCCGTTAAACTATATATTTTCATACTTTACTTATAATAAAGTCGTAGGTTACTAAATAATGTTGTATATTATGTTTCTACTACTATAACTTTTTGTGCAAAATTTGTGAACATGAAGCAACATTTGTGTGTGAACAATCATGCACTTGCTTTAAAAACTAAGTTTTAGGAAGGGACACTTATCCAACGCCAGGAGTGCCAGATACTCTACATGATATTCCCTTCTTCCTTCTTAACGTAACGTAACGTAACTAAGAAAGTTTACAACATCCCTGTGAAAAGGGTATTTTCTTTGTATGGAAATAGTTTCAACATATTTTAGATGATTCTGCACATGCATGACATCATGACATACAGTACAGATCGAGCCTTCAACAGAAGTTGTATTTTGTAATTTGATTACTGCACTACAAAAGACGTAATGAACTGACTGGAGCAAATGGATATAACTAGTGCATCAAGCGCAGAGAAGGAAATGCACAAATACTCAATGTGTAACTCGTAAGTTAAACATACAGTTTGACGAATACAAGTAGGCCTACTCTGTGCGTTAAGCAAGTGTTCTTCTAAAGGTACACATTTCAATGTAAAAATGCATAACATTCAAAGTGAAGCTTTTAAATTTTAATTAGTATGGTAGTAAATAATATAAACATGTATGCATATACAATATGTCATCCTATTAACAAAAATATAAAGATGGTTTTGCATATTTTTGTTTTTAATATGGCTAGGAGTCTTATTACTTCATGAAACGTTTGTTTTTGTTGGTTGGTTTTATATGGCACAGTCATGACGACAGCTTAACTAATGAGAAAACAATACAAAATGGGATTCGAACCACATGATCGATTATGTGTTCGAATACACAGTCATGGAGTGAATAATTCGCACAAACCTATTGATAATAACTTTTCAGTAAAAAAAAAACCCCTCATATATTTGCTATATTGCCACCACGTTACAGAAGTATGGGGTACTTGTTAATTTTCACTTCTTATTTTTTTAGTACTCATAGCTACGATTACAGTTTTAAGTGCAAATTTCCTTCATTAAGAATACAACCGATAAATCCATAATCCTAAATTTAAATATTAATCAAATGTTTGTAACTAATTAAAAACCAACTTCTGCAAATTTAAGTACTAAGACCAGGTTTTTCTTTATAGCACATTAGTTTCAAAAGTTCACTACATGGAAGTTAACGCTTTTCAACTAAACGTCAAAAGTATTGTGTTAGCAACAGGACCGTACATTAGTTTCTTTACGTAACTCTTTCACGTCGAACGTGCTAATAAATGGATCTGAATTTACTATAAAATATTAATTGTTTTGTAGGTCATACAATGTTGCCAATTTCCTGGAAGACTTGAAGTTGCTGTACAGAAGTTGTGGAGTTCAAGGAAAAGGGACAACTTTCATATTCACCGATTTGGACATCAAAGAAGAAGGGTTTTTAGAATATCTCAACAATATCTTATCATCAGGTAAATATATTGAATTTTCATCTGTATATAGTCGTGGTGAAGTAGTAACTGATTACACTGACATGAATTCCACAGAACGATATACCATACAAGTAATTATCCTCTAGGCGTTTTAGAGATTCGAACTTGAAGCGAATATACATTTCAGTGACCATACACAATTATTTCGCGTAGCTGCCTTTAACCTGGAAAAGAATAGCGATTTCACTCATTAACTTTGAACTGTTTTTTATTCCTTATGAATTATTGTAATATTTGCCTGACTCATTTCCTTACCGATATCTTCTCCTTTAGACCGGATATTTTCAGAATCATTTTCTTTGACATTCCTGGCTTTATGACATAACTGACAATTAGAATTGAGGCATCGAATTAATAATATAAATCGTCGCGTGTATTCCGAATAATTATTATATAGGCCTGTCTACATAAGCTGAGCGTGGATGGACGTAAAAACCAAGTAAGAACTTGATACTAAAACAGAAATGCATATTTTAATATGGATTTTGTTAAACAAACGGTGGTTATGGATATCAATACGCTTCATGAAGAAAATAAGGCTTGCAACCCTTATAATTACAATTTATTTAGTTTCCCTGTGAGTAATTTCACATGACAAATTATCCCAAATTTACATTGATAAACCAAGTTTCCACTCGTGAAAATTGTAAGTTTCATTTCAATTTTACTTTCAGAAGATTATTTCATACGTAACGGGCAGTTCATACTGCGCGACCCTTTTGTTATATATAGTGCATTAGGCTAGAGAGTGATTAAGAGAAACATTATACTAAATACCTCTGTACTCGCACAAAAAAATGGATACGATATCACAAAAGCATAGCGTTATCAAGTTAACATTTCTGTTAACTCCATACATGATAGGGTTAGGGAAGTGACTGAATGACAAGATGAGATGGTAGAGCAATACTAGTATGAGGGGGGTTTATTTATACATGAGGCACATACAATAACATGGAACTGCAATATTAAACACTCGGGGGAGCTAATATTAAATTGTATTACTTTAAATTACATTTTTATTATTACTCACGCCACTACTATGATAAACTAATTGGACTGGCCCCACCTTAAACATGTTTCCCGGAGGCTGTATCTAGTAGAGCGAGCGGATAGCGGCGATCGGACACACCCAATCTGCGCTCTTTGTTTGATGCTGGTCGGACGCGCTCCCCGCCTTCTTCTGGCCTACGTCGGCGCGTTGTTTAGACATCCGTGTACCCGTTTGCAGGGGATTACTGCTCTCGTCCTTTTGGCAATAACTTGTAATTCCTGGCGTTCTGATTTAAAGTCTAAAGGTGTGATGGCGCGTTCAGGCGAGGATGTGGCTTAAGGTCTGATCATAGCATAACAGTAGTCAAAACATATCTATTTCTAGCGTGGTTTTAACACGACCTACGAGCTCAGTCACACGTAGTACGGAGCCATTAATTGGCAGGCGTAAAACGAAGAGCACTTAATGAAATTAAATGGCTGGGTGTTTCGCCATAGTGAAAACTGTAATCCCAGCTCAACAGAACAACGTAACAAGTACGGGAGCAGAGCTAACACGGAACGGTAACATGTTACGCCAGTAAACAATCAAATATGTGCCGGATCAATAAGTTTATTCGCTGAATATAACCTGAACTTTATGTTTTGGTGACTAAATCACTGAATTGTGGTTGCAACAGCCTGAGTAATCTGGCATTCGAGAGGTTGTGAGCTCATTTTCGATCGACAGCATTTTTATTATTTCCTCACGCAGGCACGCAAAATTATATAAAAAGTCTTCTGCTTTAATAGTATTGGTGTAATTCTAGAAGAAATATATGCCAGATCTCTGGTGCTTTTAAAAGTGCTGAAGTAATTACTGTTTAATCTAATCTAATTAAGTAATATCTTACATCTTCCGCCATTTTGGAAAGTACTAGCAGCAAAAAGAAATACATTGTCATAGGCTAATATTATAACTCATAAAATTCTCTATCGATTATCATCAAATCTGTTTGGAGAATTGCCCTACTTATTTTTTCTAACTCACATCATCCTACTGTCTAAGCATACAAGCAATTCATCATAATTACTGGTATATACTGTTAGTGAAAAGTAGGCAAATTAGTGATACTGGTAATTACTTGTGATAAGTACTTATTTCATTCTTATATCTGTATATTGAGAAGTTTTATTTATTTATTTTCAAATACAGCAAGTGCTCTTCGGACGAACTAATCTCGTTTTCGTTGGTTGTTTATGTTGTAGCGGAACTTTTAATTAAAACGATATGCAATTAACGCAGATTATTTTTATTGTAGGTGTAATCTCCAACTTATTCACGCGAGATGAGCAACAAGAAATAATTTCGGAGCTGACGCCAGTAATGAAGAGAGAAAATCCAAAGCGCACTCTGAATAATGAAATAGTAATGGAGTACTTCTTAAACAGAACATGCCAGAATCTGCATGTCGTGTTCTGTTTCTCACCGGTAAGGCGGCACTGCATCTAAATTATAGAAATGCTATGTCTGGTTTAGTCCTAGGAATTCTCTGTGGCTAAATTGTTAGCAGTGTAAACTTAAGACTGTTCACAATAATAAAGTAAGCACTTTTGAAGTCAACCTTAGAAAAAAGTCACTCCTCCTACCTGCATGTTTTTAAACGGACACGCTGAGTAGCATGGCACCCAGTGACGATGGTGAGAAAGTAGTCCCATGAATTAACGTTGGATTAAAAGTGTTAATTAAAAATATGTGATAGCTTAAATTGTTTCTTTCGCTTTTTTTTTTATGCATCTAAGTGTACGAATTTGCAGATTTGTAAAATATTTACTTTTATAATAAATTTATAGTTTCACTTGATCCACACATGAATAAAGTGACGAGGTCCATGGCAGTGTTAATTTTGCATAAGGCGGAAGAACACACAATGTACAAACAAGTAGATCTTAAGTAGGGATTTTAAAAGTGCTCAGTTTAACATGAACAGCCTATACCATAAAGTTAGTTTTTTTTTTTTTCCTTTTGGAAATCGTATAAAATGATGAGGGTTTAAACATAACAAGAATGGGCAACTTGTTAAATAGTCCGAACTAAGTGCGATTAACATGAAACGTTAATTTGAGCACGGTAAATTCATTTTTTTTTCTTTAGGTTACCAATTTGTCTTGTAAAATTACGTAATTAGTTAGGGCCTTCACATTGGTTTCTTACATGTACATATCTTGTGGCAATATAAAACATTTTTTTTTGTTCTAGTCATTTTAATTTCTGGTACTTTAATAGGTATATTACTGAAAGGAGAAACATTGGAAATAAATCTGATTGCCACACGTGTCATGACACCCGGTCCACAGACATTTTAGTTACATTTCTGCAGGACTGCTATATTCGCTCCGCCCAGGTCTATAATTTTTTTTTTTTTTCCAGTAAGGTTGCTTGTTCTATCCACGTTATGCAGGCTGCCAAGCCCAGGAAAACATTTCTGAGAACATTTTTTTTAAAAGAAAATTTGAGCATATGCAAGATGCGATAAAAATGCATCATGACCTCATAAAAGAAATTTCGCATCTGATGAGAGCGTTTTCCATTATCGTTTTATAAATTTGGTTGTCGAGCAATTCGTCAAAATTTCTTTCCATTGTCATTTTAAACATAAGAATTTCGTACAAATTATTTTAGAAGTGCGAAATGCAGACGGAAGTTGGTAGGAATAAAACAGAAATGAAATGAATAGCAGAAAACCAATTAAAAGAATCGTCCCTTGAATCTGACTAGCTAAAATCACGTAACCTTTATGTTATGATGAAGTTGGGTAAAATTTTCCCGTGGAAGATTTACCCTTGATGCGCTTTTAATTCGATGTGAATACACTGCTGAGCAATCTGTACCTAGACACGACGACGAAACGTTAACGCCACAAGCCCCATGTTAACTTCAATCTACATTAATGTTGTCCAGGGCCGTCGGAAAAGAGACGGTCAACAGCGGCATTTGCCCCCCTTCCCCCCCGACAGGTTTCCCGTGGTGACACCAAAAGCTTAACGAGGAGGCACCACAAGAAAACAATGTAGATTAATATTCAGTGGCGTGCCTAGGTAGTGTCTTTGGGGGATGACATGGTAACGAGGGGTTTCTGGGGTATTGGAATAACCCCCAGGTATAGGCTGTTCACGATAAAGTGAGCACTTTTTAAGGCCCTCCCAGTAGGCATTAACCACTAATAAATATATCTTATTGTAGCCTCAGGCATTAAATTTTGATGATGGTGAAATGTATACACTGTGTTTATTGGCTACATTGTAATGTCTATATTAAAAAGCACCAGGAAGATGGAAATTGGGTGAAAGTAAAAATTTATAAGGGCCTTAAAAAGTGCTCACTTTATCGTGAACAGCCTATAAGAGCGAAGTTCTGGCGTCCTTCCCGGGGTAATTTTTCAAAACTTAACCTTCAGATAATACATTTAAAACCATTCGTATGGAATAAATATCGCCCGTTGAGGTATATGCGAATACTCCCCCCCCCCCCCCCCCGCCCTTTTTTCCCACACGTTATTTTTAAAAAGTATTTATATAAATAATAAAATACTTGCTCTGCCCTATGGAGAGGGTTGACTGATATCCCTGCCCCTTCCCCCCTCCCATCACTTGGTTACACCATTTTATGATTCATGCTTTATGTATATTTAATGAAAATGGGGATCAATAATAATGTGTTCAATAGTAATGTTTATACTGCTACGGTAAAATTTTGAGTAAAATATGCGAATAGGAAAACAATTTGTGTGTAAATATTGATGCAATTATTATTATTAGTCATTATTGCCCTTGAGGACAGTGTTTAAACTCAAATTATTCATGATTATTGAGTTTTTACTAGTCTACTTTCTTTTCTCTTCCCAAAACCTCTTCATTCGTTAACTGTGTTCCTGTTTTCTTTGTTATGTCCACTTTGTTCTTGTTTTCTTCTGTATTTTGAATTTCGTGTTCATAATTTTGTTCCTGAATTGTCCTATTTTTGTTGTCATTTTTCTTACTGATCCCTGCAATATTTAGGTCCTCTTCTATTTTATGGAAACAATTGGTTTTCCTGATTGAGCCATTCACCACATCAAAGATCGTCTTTGTGAGTCTAGTGTTGTTCATTCTCTGTATATGTCCGTAGAATTGTAATCTGCGTCTTCTTATAATGTCTGCGAGTCTATCTGTATGTTCATACAGTTCTTTGGTTTGTCTTTTCATCCATATTCCTTCTTTATGTAATGCTCCAAAAAATTTCTAAGGACTTTGCGTTAAACTTTTCCAACTTCTGTGACGCCTGAAGCCCCAATCGTGGTCGTTTCTGATGCATACAGTGCTTCTGGTAGTACAACTGTATTGTAATATCTGAGTTTGGCTTGTCTTGGTATATTTATTTTGTTATAATGCGCCCATGTGAGTCTGTATGCCCTTTGAAGTTTTTCTGATCTTTCCAAATTTTATGCCTTGTTTGATCCTCCTATTTGTATGTATTCCCCTAGATATTTGAATTTCTTGGCTCGTTTCATGTTTCCGTATTCTGTGTGTATTGTTCATACGTTGTTGTTTTGTTTTTCCATGTACTGCGTTTTTTCATACGAAATTTGTAGGCCTGTTTTGGCGGTGATCTGATCTAAATGTCCCAGTGATTCTTGTGCTTCTTGTCTATTGTTGTTGAGTATCGCTAGGTCATCCGCAAATGCCAGGCGTCTTATGATTGTTTTGGTATCACGTGTTCTTCCTAACTGTAATCCTTTGACCTGTGTTTCCCATTGTTTGATAACTTTGTCCAATACCACGTTGATTAAAAGCGGTGATAGTCCGTCTCCTTGCCTGACTCCTGTGCGTATTTCGAATGGTTTTGAGGTTTCTCCGATAAATTTTATTTTAGATGTGGTATCCATGAGTGTCTGTTGTATGAGAGTTCCTGTATTCTTGTCTATGCCGTAGTCTTTCATTATGGCAGAGAGTGTTTGTCTGTCTATGCAGTCGTATGCCTTCTTGAAATCCACAAATGTGATTACAGTGTTGTTCGTTTGTCTTATTTTCAGGAGTTTTCTCAGATTCCAGATCTGTTCGATATATGATCTCTCTTTTCTAAAACCTGCCTGGTATTCACCTATTTGTGGATCTGCCTGAGGTTTTACCTTGTTGAGTAGTGCTTTGGAGAGAATGTTATAAGTGACTGGCAGTAGTGAGATACCTCTGTAATTGTTGGGATCTTTCCTGTCGCCCTTTTTATGTAGGGGATGGATTAGTGCACACTTCCATTCTTGCAGGATTTTCTCTGTGACCCAAACTTCTGTGATAATTTTATGAATTTTCTTTGTGATGTTTTCGTCTCCAAGCTTCCAGACCTCGGCGATAATGTCATCTTCTCCTGGCGCTCTGTTGTTTTTCAGTTGTTTTATGATCTCCTCTATCTCTTTCAGTGTGGGTGGTGTAGAATCTGGACTTGGTGTGGTTTCCGCGGAGGCTAGTTTTCGTTTGGGTTTCTCGCAGTTGAGGAGATTTTCAAAGTATCGTGTGAGGATTTTGCAGTATTCTTTCGTATTTGCTTCAAGGGACCCGTTTCGTCTTTTGAAGCAGACGTTTGGAAGTTGGTAACTCCTAATATTTCCTCTGAATGTTCTATAGAGGTTTCTTGTATAATTTCTCCTGAAGTCTTCCTCAAGCTCTTGTAGCCTGTTTTGGTCGTATGAACGTTTTTCTTTTATAATTTCTTTCGAGGTTTATTTCTCGACTGTGTGAAATTCCTGCCATGTTTATGTTGTTCTGTTGCTGTTGAACTTAGTCCATGCCCGGATTCTTTGTTCAATAGCCTCATCACAGATCACGTTCCACATCTGTGCTTGCATTTTCTAGGAGGTTGTCCCCAACACATTGCCTTTTGAAATGCATTTGCAAGGTCTTTCCGATTTTCTGTTGCATTTCGATTAATTTCTTTAATGACTGTCTCTGTTTTTCTTCAGGTATTATGGATCTGGTCTGTTGGTTACTGATGTTATTATTTCAAAACCAAAATTTGAGGATGGGCGCTATTTCACGCAAAAGGAACGTCAGATTTTCTACAAGGCATCCACTCCCCCCCCCCCCCCCCCCCACTCCCTTCTCACCAATACTTGTAACAGAATTGTTCCGGCGTCCATTATGTTGCCTTTGTTCTCAGTGAAACCGAGATTGTCGGTAAGAAGTTGCGGAGTACGTATCTAACATGTTTTGTGAAGCCAAAAACATCTGTAAAGGATGCACCCCTTTTGAGCATCAAAACAAAGCATTGTCGTATTGACTACATATATTTCAGTTACGTGATAGTTGCGCGTTGCTATTTTCTACTTATACTATACAAACAGTTTCTAAAAATATTGCCGCTACATTAGAAGTATGTGTTTGTGTTACTGCCCCACATTTTTCTTGTGTAAGGCAACTATTTCATGAGCCTAAATATATGTCGTGTTTTCCATGTAATTTCACGTAATTAACTTTCAATACACTTGAGGCCACGGTGGCCTAGCGGTTAGTCTACTCGCCTCCCGCCAAGGCAAACCGGGTTCAATCCCCGGCCGGGTCACTCCCTGATTTTCGCAAGTGGGAATCGTGCCGCTGATCGGCGGGTTTTCTCGGGATCTCCCGTTTCCCCCGCCTTTCCATTCCGGCAGTGCTCCATACTCACCTCGCTTCACTCTCATCACCATCTAGATTTGGCGCAGAACTCATTGCGCGTCTGTGGTTCGACAGGTAGGGGAGAAGTTCCGCAACAGGGCGATGCGGTTCCCGGCGCTGGTTTCGGGCTGCACCATCGACTGGTTCCAGCCGTGGCCGCGGGACGCGCTCGTGCTTGTCGCGCAGCACTTCCTCTCCGACTTCGAGATCGCGTGCACGGCCAAGGTGAAGGAGGACCTGGTGGACGCGCTCGGTTCCATCCAGGACGTCGTAGCGGCCACATCCGCCGAGTACTACCAGAGGTAGCCTGCCCTAATGCTGAGTGAAGGCTTTTGCCTTGTTGACTATTTGGTATAAGAAAATATAGGTTAAGGCTCCAGCCTACCAGAAGATTTTTTCCACGTTTGAGGCCGAGAAGCGCCAGGAGATAAGGACGACACTGCCACGTACATTAAGTGCCCCATCGCCGCTAAGCGCAAGGCTCTGAACTGGCGTGCAGTGTTCTCGTCGCACTGCGTGTATCTATGGGTCTTTCAGAGTTGACCCAAATATTTTATCGATGGAAACTCTGCAGGAACGTTCAATGCAGTGCCCTTGAGTAGTTTTGTACGTATCTGACCCATATGAGATACAGCGCTTTGAAAAAAGTCGTTATTAGCCTTTCTTGGTGTGAGATGAAATGGTGTTTCTAATGCACGTGACGTTTTGCAAGTACTTAACTGCCTTCTTCTGAAGAGTGTATTTATTTCGCATATCAGCGCATTGAACGTACGTTTAATAGTTTCTTAGAAAAACGTGTATTTGAAACACACAACTCAGTTGTAGTGCCAGCTAGGCGGGGCCTTAAAGAAATTCGGTATTTTTGCGTTTCGGGCAAAGATAATTATAGCTACCATCGGGGAATTTTCGAGAAGAGAAACATGCGCTTCTTTACTATAAAATTATTTTGTAACATTATGGCCTGTTTCCTGGAAAGATAAAAAAAATCTTCATAATTAAATAAAAAAATTACTGAAAAACAAATTGTTATATTTGCTCCCATGCACTGTATTTGCTTCTCACACAAAGGTTTTTCTTTCAAGTTATATCATCTTCAAAATTGGCATCAGACCACCAAATTTCATTAACGTGTACTGTATTTCCCTGTACCGAATTCTCAGCCAGTCAACAGTGTTAATTGTGCGCCAGAGGTATAGATGGCAGCTAAATGCCTCTCAGGGCTGAGCCCCATACACGTAGAGAGGAAGGAATTCATGCAAGGAGGCGTGCATCACTGTAGAGGGAAATTGGGCAACCATGGACGCGACTGGGGCCATGACAACCTCACTCGTAGTACCTATAGTTGACATATAACCAAGAAGAGAGTACATGCATCGTAACACCACCCTCCCCTCCCCCCGGCAACCAAACACACACACACAAAACTGCTCTTGACGGGATTCTTTTCGCCGCCATCTTGGATGTACGTATATTCCTCCATAACTTGATTTCTGGATGTGATATTTAAAAACAAAATCAGGAGGCATCTTAACAATTGAGGTCAGATAGTGTAGTGCCTGTAGTAAAATTTGTGGCCGAGAAAGTACCGTCACATTGTCATCGACAATATTAATACAAAGCTAAGGATCCAAAAGTTTTCAAATTAGTAACACGGCTTTTAAATAGCCTACGGCTATTCGCTGGATCCTTCATCTAGTGTCTTTTATAGAGAAGTATCGTTACAAGTTTCCCGTGGGATCTAGTTTTCGTACGATATTTTCGCACAGATAGTTGTCATGCGAGGTTTCGTATGAAATTTCATTTTGCGTCGTGTAAAAACAGCTTTAATTTTTAAGTATGTAAGCATTGTCACGAAGTTTTTGTAATGTGATAGTTGTGTTGCGGCAAAATTTCACTTCATCTAGTCTCATCATTCGTGTGATACGAGCAGAATGGTAGTGTCTATCCGCGGTATCCTCACACTTTTTTTTAATAGCAAACCTTAGAAAAATCACCCCATCTATGATGATGCGTTCCGTTGTTTCTTAAATATGCAATGTATCACAAGCATTTCATATTTCTCTTAACATAGGAGTATCTTATTCTTGTCAGATTAGAGTTTTAACTAAACTACTATATATATATATATATATATATATATATATATATATATATATATATATATATATATATATATATATATATATATATGAAAGCAATGAGAAAGTAGGTGTGTAGGCAATGCCTAGTAAATAATAGTTCTTATGCAAAATGTCATTACAATGAGTGTACACGAATGCAGTGCGTCGTCCCTTTTGATGTAATTTTTTAGACTAGGTTAAGGGGAATAGTGCACGAAAGCCGTGTATTTACCTTAATTTTGGTCCAAAATAGTTTTTCAGAGAATTTTTCAAAATTTTTCGCACAAGACATTAATAATAATTTCTTACACCTTCTTACATTGATAGATATTCACTATCATTACTACTATCAGAGCACTGGTGATCGATAAGGAAGAATATGTTATTTCTAGAGATGATGGTTTACCGCAAGAAAAGTTGACTATTTGCTAGGATTCAACGGACAATGCACATGTCCGACAGTTTTCTTTCCTTATTGGCTGTCATGCGTGTATGAAGCTGCTGTCCTATTTCACTGGGGTTATGAGGATTGTGACATTGTAATGCAGAACGTTCGTAATTGGTCTGAAAACATCTTAGACGAGTCAATGACTCGTTCATCCAATCATGAAAGAATAAACTAGTTAGAGTGTTATACAAGATGCGTTGGCTCAAAATATTTTCACGACTTTTCCATTATCTCTACTTATTTCTCATCTTCCATCAGTGCTCACAGAATAATAAAGGTAGTGACTACTTAACAATGCAAGATGTTAAAAATTAATATTTACGTCTTGTAGTGCCAAAAATTTCGATAAACCCTCTGAAAAACGAGTGATAACGAAAATCTGGTAAATGTACTGTTTTCGTGCACCATTTGCCTTAAGCTTTGTTCGCATGGGGCGGAGGAGTATCCCGGAAGTAGAACTTCAGCAGGGCTTCAGAAAAGTTGTAAGTGGCCGGGAATGGAGTGTGATAGTTGTGGCGCAGGTTTCGGCGGGCGACCCACGTGACTCCGAAGTCGTACCTCAACTTCATAGCCGGCTACAAGAACATCTATCAGAACAAGCAGCAGGAGCTGAATGACGGCGCGCAGCGGATGGACACGGGCTTGGCGAAACTGGAGGAAGCCTCGTGCTCCGTGGAGATCTTGAAGAAGGACCTCGCCGTCATGGAACAGGAGCTGGCCCAGGCCTCCGAGAAAGCAGAGAGGGCAAGTATATTAATTCAAGTTTGTCCACCGACCCGCAAAAAAAAAATTGCATAAAACATAATTATGTCATATAAAGACCGTTCAGGATAAAGTGAGCACTATTGAAATGAACCTTAGAAAAAAGTCACCGCTCCTACATGCATATATTTTAACAGGAGCACTGAGTGAAATGCGACCAGTAAAGTTGGTAACGAGGGATGGAAAAGTAGTTCCATGTCTTAAAGTCGAATTAAAAGTGTTAGGTAAAGATTTGTGATAACTTAAATTATTTTCTTCGCTTTCTGTTTTTTTTTTATGCATCTTAAGTGTAGCAATTAGCAGATTCGAAAAATATTTACTTTTAAATAATTTCATGGTTTTACTCAAACGAGTCATGCATAAAGTGATGAGACCCATGGTAGTGTTAATTTTACATATGTCGGAAGAATACACAACTTGCATACAAGTAGATATTACGCAGGGCTTTCAAAAGTGCTCAGTTTGCCGTGAACAGCCTATAAACTCGCCTAGATATGCGAGGCTATGCTGTCAAGGAAGCAACACAGGGAAAGATACAGCCAGTTGTGAGAGGAGCCCTGGTTACATTAGGTGCACTGAAAAAATTCGAAAATTTTGTAAAAAGTTTGCATGTTCTTAGCGACAAGCGCACTGCACTGAAAGGCAAAGACTCAGCCTAAAACAATTGCATGTTCTGCTATATTATTGGGGGAATCTGATAACTGTACCATGTTGTGTACACAGTATTTACTACACTGTCTATTGTTTGTAAGCCTTGATAAATGTACCATATTTACATTATTAAAGGACTGTGTTAATACTTACCTTTATTATGTGTTAAAATTGTTGTTTTAGAACATCCCAAAATTGATTTATTCTTGTGAAAACTTTCAAATACTCTCAAAATGTATCAAAATGAAAACATCACTTTCCAGGTTTCAAAACGCTAATTTCTGGTATTTAAAAAGAACGAATTTTTCCATTCCCTTTAAATATGAAATAGTAACGTCTCCGTGAGTTCAGCGTAACTGGAAGTCTTCCGGGACGTTTTGCAACTCTTCATACAACGTTTTTGTTGTTCTTCCTCAGTTTCTCATTACTGAAGCTAGGCTCCTCGCCTCGGAGGGGGTACAAGCCGTGGGAAAGAGGGGTGTTCTTGTCCACCCAATTCTATTTCCCTTAAGCGAGGATGGTTGGGAAAGACTAGCTCCCTTCACCACCTCCCCCCCCCCCCCCCCATAAAATGATTATTTTCACAGCCATCCCAGGAGTTGGCCGCTAAGATTCCACAGCAAGCCTTGTGTCATGATGCTCCCCTCCCCCCTCCTCACAAACCAGAGCCTGCACAGAGGACGTAAGAGGAGTGAGTGAGGTGAGTGAAGATATTGGGGCGGCCCTTAACATCGAGGTCTTGCGAGCTGAAGAAAGCGAAGTGAGGTGATGACGGAGCAGTCTGGGTTTTAGTGAAGAACCCAAAGACATGGGAACGGACACGTGGTGAGGGGAGTCGGTGCCTGTGTGGGCCGGTCTCTCGGCCGGGACTGGGCGCACATGCATACTGGTGAGCTGAACCTCAGGAAAACCCACAAGTGCCATATGAAAAGGAAGGAGGAGCACGGGGTGACTTCTGAGCCCGGGTCAATGATTTTCCCGATGTAGCAGGCGGAATTTACCCCTGAATGCTTGAGTGGCGGCACGTGTCAAAGCAGCTTGGCGGTCCGCTGACAACAGCGACAACAGTATCACCGTTTACAACCCTTGGCTGACCACAATACATTAGGTTGACACTCATCCCCATGAGCATTACCCTCGGCACTTTCTAGCCAGAAGGAACAAGCATTGCCCCTCGCAAATAAAATTACTGTTCAAGCGTAGCCAAAAATTACACACCGAGCCAGAGTTCTCAGCGCCAGCAGGGGAGTTAACTCCAAAACAGTGATTCAAGGCACGCTGGCTGTTCTTTGTAGGTGGTGACAACGAAGCGGTCACACATCAGCGAAGCTTGGAGTTACCTCAGAAATGATTTTCAAGTGAAGTAATTTCGTGTTCTGTGTAATTAGTAGAGTGAAATTATACCACTTTCAGAGAAAAAAATTTTTTTTTTTCTTCAGAAAAGCCCCTATTCTGAACACCCCGTTTCTTTCCGTACGGCACCCCACTGTGCCGACATCTCACCAATGGTATGATGATGTACTTAGTAAGTTCTTTTCCTGTCTCGATCGCGTGGGTGTCCGTCCTTTCCTACATGGGAGTAAAATTCGTCGGTTACACCGGTCCCAGGTCACGGAAGGAAAGGACTCGTGCTAGCAGTGGTTATATTCGCACCCAGGGGGCTAATGAGTGGCAAAAGCAAAAGGATATTGTTAACAGCACCGAGTAGCCAATACTGATAGATAGCCCACCTGAAAAAAATCTGCTGCATAGGACAGTATTGAAAACTTTAAGGAGCATTGACTCCATGTTTTATATAAGGATAATATCATGACAGCAAACTGATAAAGTAAATGGTAAGACCTGGACGGTTGTACGGCTATGAAGGTCCAAGCTCTATTACTGCCTACTGTCTAAACGCTCAGCCACCGTGACCCCACGTAGGAGGAGGCAGCAGTGAGTCCGCTCCCTTGTGATGTCCCTGTATCAACGGTAAACTTGAAAATTGCAGGTTTTGTTATAGACTAGACGAGATTTGGTTAGGACCACAAAAATAGCCTGTGAAGTTTACTCACGAAGGTCTGGGTAGAGAGTTGCATGTAATGAAATGAGATGTGGGTGATTGGATGTAAATGAGTTATTAATAAATATAATAGTAAGTAAGGTAATATCACTATAGTGTATTCACGGTTTCTTCACACTTTTTGAGTCAAACCTTTGAAAAATCACCCAATGCATGAAATGTTTGGTTTTTTTCCTAAATATGCCGTGTATCACAAGAGTTTTGCAATTCTGTTAACATAAAAGTATTTAATTTCATATTAAAGTAAAGAGTAATTTATATTTTGTCTTAACAATACAAAATTTCATTTATTATCAATGTAAATAAAAACACTGAGAAGATAAGTGTGTTGGCAATGCCTAGTAAGAAATAGTTATCATGCAGAATATCATTAAAATGATTACGCATGAATATGGTGCGTTGTTCCTTTAGTGTAATTTTCTAGACTCGGTTAAGCTTTGTTTGCATAGGGCGGAGAAATTTCCTAGAAGTAGAATTTCCGCTAGGTTCCCGAAAAGTTGGAAATAATAATAATTGTGAAGTGACTATATGCACATTGCGTATTCTTCCACCACATGTAAAATTAACATTGCCATGGCCCTCGTCACATTATTAATGCATCGGTTAAGTGACACTGTGAGATTGTTATAAAAGTAAACATATTATAAATATGCTAATTACAACACTTATATGCGTTAATTAAACAAAAACAAAAAAATAGTCTAAGTATTTACGAATTTATGTTTTCCTAACACTTAATTTAATGCTAAGACCAATGCATGCATGTTATTGAAGCCAGACGTTAAATTTAGAGTCCGGTGAGATATACACACAGTGTTTATTGTTACATGGATTTATTATTACAACTATATACAATAAAAGAGTCTGACTGTGATTTTCGAATTTTTCACTTTTAATTATTATTTCTTATAGTATAATTGATTACTAAGCCATATATAATGATAATTTTTTCCGTATCTGTTGTCTGTCTGTCCGACCGGATTTAACTCAAAAACCACTGAACGTGTTGACATCAAATTTACACAGTATATATATATATATATATCAGGACCAACTAAGTCTTTGTTTCATCGAGATATCTCAAACTGTTCCAAAAATATGGTGATCAGAGATGTACATAGGTAATGGATTAAACTTTTCTTAGGATTACGGCAAAAAAATAGCATTGTTAAAAAACCATCGTTTCTCCTTTCTTTTTTGTCTATGGGCTGTCCTCCTTTCCTTCCCAAGAGCGATTCCAAATCCTAAATGCCATGCGTACGAAGAAGCACAGGAAAGCTATAGTCCATTCCCCACTGGAAGCAACTTTCTCGGAGCCCTGCTAAATATCTACATGCAGGCGCGTTTCGTATCCTTCCGCCAAGTGTAAATAACCATTGCCATGTGACTGTCATGTAGCATCTGTCAAAGTCAATGTTTACATACCATTGTGTGTGTACATGTGTTCGTATACTTTCGCTACACCTTAAATTAAACATTGAAATGTGACTTCTACTTTTATTTCTGTCAAATGAGTTGTTTACTGTTTACAGCTTTTCAAAGAATTCTGTCGTAGGTCTTTTTCAAAAACCATTTCGTACGAATATTGACAGTTTAGGCCTATAACATTATTTATGTCAGCTTTATGACGTTTTAAAATTGCCTGAATTAACGATAGTTCTTACGGTTACGTTACTTTAACATATTTGTTTACCACGACATAGCACATTACCCGTAATGCACGTTCATATTTTGCCGTGACTGTGTTAAACACTGTTACAACTGCGGGGTAATGAACTGAAGTATTTAACTTTTTGTTATTGATACGTGTTGGGTTATATCTTTAAAAGCACGGCCTCAGTTCGAATAACGAAGGAATAACCAGTCCAACGAAAAAGAGACATTAAAATCAAGCACGCAACTCATGTCGCTCATTTTTTGACATACAAACTTAAAATATAGCGGTGAACATGCACACAAATAAGCCTACCGTAACTTTTATTCCGCTCATATTTATATGTATTGCTACTTACTGTGTATTAGGTTTAATGAAATTTATTGGGGCTGGGCTTGGTTATTTTGTTGGGATTGGTAGCAAATCACGTTAAACGACTGTTTTTCAAACACCCAGGGCAAAGGTACGACGTTGTGATAAACATACGTGGATGTAAATAAATAACTTCGTCATAAAAACTGTTTACATTTAAAACGTATAAATAGGTCACATCAAATATTTGAAATCACGCACAAACACAGATCCAGCATAACGATCACCACGCAGGTGCGCCACTCTATTTCACACGCAGCGGTTAACGAAACACACCGTAACAGTATATTTATTACTGCTGCTGAAACACAGATTTATCACAACCTTGTAACTTGCTTAGGTATATTTTAAAAAACACAACGTCTACAAACGTCATGTGGTAATATGAAGTATTCTTCGGAGTAAGTATAATTTACGGCCCGTTTTTGGTAAAACAGCAACACGCCATGTAATGGCTCGCCACGTCTGCCAACTTCACTTTGTTTCTGCCCCACCATCATATCTAACTATATTTAAATAAGTATTTAAAAATTAAAATCTCTTTTCAGGTGTAAATTACAAATAAAAAAATCATTATTTTGCTGTAATAAGTATGAAATATGCTACAATTGAAAACATGTATAATGTAACTATTTACTAGCGTAGTGAAACTTCCCGAGTGTGAAAGAGACAAAGAGAGAGAGAGAGAGAGAGAGAGAGAGAGAGAGAGAGAGAGAGAGAGCGACAAGCCTCTCTCAGCAGACATTTGCTTTCTCGCTCGATAAAACAACACCGTAATATTACGGCCTACCCATGATATTTTCCCCTGTTATTTTAAACTGTAAAAATGAGATATGTTGCCATCGGGGCTACCTAAATATATAAATATTTCAATAAACACCGTTTAATTTACAAATAGTATACTAAAAAACTATGTTAAAAAAATTATTAACTGTAAACTATTTCTTACCGGCCGTTGCCAACACGTCGCTGCTCTCCCTGTTGTTAAATCAAGTTTGAAAGAAATTAATATTACAAGTCATAGAAGATATTATGGTAAAGTTTAATTTATTCAATAATACAGTACTCTTAAAGTTAACCTCAGTGTTATATATTTGTGGAATACAGGTTATTGAAAAAAAAAAGGTTGACATGTAATGCCTACAGTGTTTTTTCAAAGGCTGACTTTCATAAGTCGCTTCCAATCGGGAATGGATGATAGTTATTTTATAAAGTGGTGGAAGATAACTGGTAAGAAAAAAGTAACCGGGGCGTCAAAAGTGCGCTGAGCGGTGTAGTGTGTGAGCGAGGGCTTGTCGGCGGTGGTTGCAGGTGCTGGTCGAGGTGACGGAGCGGGCGATGCAGGCGGAGACGGTGAAGAACCAGGTGATGAAGGTGAAGGAGAAGGCCGAGGCGCTGGTGGCGCTCATCTCGCAGGAGAAGGCCCGAGCCGAGGAGAAGCTGGCCGCCGCCAAGCCGGCCCTCGAGGAGGCCGAGGCCGCCCTCAACACCATCAAACCCGCGCACATCGGTAACTATAGTTCGCTCGCGGTTACTTCAGCCTTTCCTCGAGCTCTGCTAAAGTTGTTACTTCCAGGATGTTCCTCCGCCTCGTGCAAACTAAGCTTAACTGATGCTGGAGAATTACACCCAGGGGGGACAACGCACCAAATCCGTGCGCACTAAGTAACAGTATTTTGTTTAAGGACTATTTCTCACTAGGCGTTACCGACATACCTATTTTCTCCCTGATTTATATTCAGATTATTTACAAA
This sequence comes from Dryococelus australis, assembly GCA_029891345.1. Classification (NCBI taxonomy): domain Eukaryota; kingdom Metazoa; phylum Arthropoda; class Insecta; order Phasmatodea; family Phasmatidae; genus Dryococelus; species Dryococelus australis. The sequence continues at coordinate 336,682,801 of CM056993.1, read as the reverse complement.
TGAAGCATTACAAATTATAGATAAAATATTAATAACATTTCAATTAAACAGAAAAAAAAAGTAACTTTTATGAACACAAGTATAAAACGCTTGTGTTACAGGGCGTATTTAGGAAATAACTAAACACGTCATACATGTGTGGATTTTTCAAAGGTTTGATTTAAAAAAGCCGAAGGAATCGTGAATGGACTATATGCAATGTTCATGGTAAAGTGAGGCACTATCTTAGGCAGTTACATCAAACATAATATACGTAAAAATGGCAAGAGACGTTATTTTAGAGAATTTAATTAGCTACTAAATTATAATAATCCATTTTTGCCATAACTGTATTAGTTTAAAGGCTGTTCACGATAAAGTGAGCACTTTTGAAATAAACCTTCAAAAAAGTCACTGCCCCTACCTGCATATATTTTAACGGGCGCCGTGAGTGACATACACCCAGTAAAGTTGGTAACGATATATGGGAAGTAGTTCCGTATCTTAACGGGGAATAAAAAGTGTTAGGTAATCATTTTTGATACTATAATTATTTCTTTCGTTTTCTTTCTTTTAATGCATCGAAATGTAAAAATTAGCAGATTTGTAAAGTATTTATTTTTCTAATATTTTCACAGTTTCATTTGACCGACGCATGAATAAATTGATGAGGCCCATGACAATGTTAATCTTACATAAGGTGGAAGGATACACAACGTGCATACAAGTAGATCATAAACAGTGCTTTCAAAAATGCTAATTTTACCGTGAACAGCATATATACGCTGTTAACGGTAAAGTGAGCACTTTTTTAGGCAGTCTCATCAGACATAACAACAACCAATAAACAGGTCAATTTAATTGTGGCCTCTGACTTATGGTTTTGAGTATGATAAAATTATATACTGTGTTTATTACTCACATGGCAGTGCTTACATTAACAAGTGGCGGGAGGATATATATTGGCTGAAATAAAAAAGTAACCAGGGCCTCAAAAGTGCTCAGTTTACTGTGAACAGCCTATACCTACTTTCCAGACACTGTCATAGCAGAGTAAAAAGCTGTTAGCTCATTGCATTTACGTCCTAAATTGGACGCAAGGAAATAATTGTCGTAATAGTAATGTGTTTGTATTTCTATCTATTTCACGTGCCGCTTGGTCGACACATAGGCTATAAATGAATAATTATGTGCACAGTGATGTTAACTCATATGGAGGATGCACAATAACATTAAATAGGAAGCTACGTAAGACTTAGAATGTGTTCAGTTAAGCGCGAACTGCACTCTAAATTCGAATCAGTGAAAATGGCTCCACTTTTAATCAGTGGAAAACCACTAATTGTTTCAGTGAAAAATTTCACTAATTCAATTAGTGACGTGTAATTATTTCACTGATTGAATAAGTGACGGCAGGCTACAGTGGCGAAATAAATATTGTTTTTATTGAATGTAGCCAAATAATTACGAGAAATAAACATATTTACGACGGTTTACTACTTATATTGCGCAATGTACCATAGTTTTATGATGCAAGAAAACCGGAGATGGCCAGGATTGAACTCACACACCCTATCTCTAGGCCGATACCTTACCACCTGCGCTACCACGTCAAGTAGAAGTATTTAGAGGAAAATATACATCTTATACTTTCGCGCGAAAACGTGAAAATTTAAATTGTATGCTCTTACTTTTGGTTTTTAGTTTAATTGGTACGGTTAGAATTGTTAAAACGAACGAGTGCACTCTCTTTGCCACATTACATGCAGTTTAAACCTTCAAACAGAGCGCAGTGACGATTACATGAAAACGAAATGAAAGACGTAAAATCGGAATGAAAGCCTGTGTGTTCATATTACCTCATGAAATGGGGTTTTTGAAAGACGAAACACATTTTATAAAGTTGCTTGTATTGGTTTTATTAGTTTATTCGTTGTTATTTTACACGATACATGTTGTTTAACGGCCATTTTTTAACGTTGTTTGACGGCCATTTTTACACGCTGTTTAACTGATACATCAGTCAGAAATAAACCACTGAGTAAACAGTGAAAAAAATGACTGACGAATCAGAGTGAAATGTCACTGAATCAATAAGTGAAAGAAACATTTTTTTTTCTTCTGATTCGGTAGTTAAATTTACTGAAGTGACTGTTGAATCGGTCAGATACGTTTGATTGATTTAAATAGTGAAATTCTCACTGATTCAGATTTAGGGTGTGACTAAAGGTAATATATTCGATCAGTTCAGAGCTACAGATGCATGTGTTCTGCCACAGGCGAGTGTTGTACAGAGCGTGTGTGAGAGATGGTGTGCCGACTTGGCTTTGCAGCGACGGTGCGGAAGCTGGGCAGACCGCCTCACCTCATCATGCGCATCATGGACTGCGTGCTGATCCTGTTCCAGCGCAAGCTGCACCCCGTCATCGGCGACCCTGCCGCGCCCTGCCCCAAACCCTCCTGGGCCGAGTCTCTCAAGGTCAGTGTCCTGTCGCCTCTCAGTATGGAAAATATTGAAGAAGAAACGAAACTGTAAAATATAATGGGTTTGGCTGTGTTGGGGATACGGCCGTTTGTTTAGCGTGAATACGTCTACGTTAACACGCTCGAACGCCTTAATATTTATTTTACGTTCCCGGCACCGCTTCACCCGATAATATGACATTTTATGGATATCACTGGATTGCTTTTAAGATGCTCTTTCCAACCGTATACGATTTGTGTATTTCGACTTGGTTTTTTGACGAGTATAGGCTGAAATGGTGTTAAGTTTTCTTATTTTTTTACATTAAACGCATAATACAATTTCACCATAACCACGCCACACATTACCGAGTGCCATAATTTCTCCTGGTCAAAAGTTATACTACGCGGAAGTTATGAGACGCAACGAAACAAACTCAAAAGTTCGACCCCTTCCCCCCAACCACAACCCAAACTACGGTGTGCGATGCTTCGCAGTCTTCACACAACGTAACATATTCTTTGTTCCTTTGGCAATCGAGTGGTATAATTGAATTTTGAATGCAGACGATGGATTCGGAGCTGGAATGCCAAACTCTATCCCCCGATTTTTTTATAATCGGATTTTCTGGATTACCTCCCACTATGGTTGCAAATTTAAAGACGTATTCACGTCAAAAAGAATAAAAAGATAAACATGTCTTTGGAGTAATTGCTATGTACCAAAGTGAATTACGCTAGCTATGGCACCTTCTGTTGCCGCCTTCCTCTTGCCACACCCAAGTGGCCAGTATATTTGATGATCTTAAGCTGGATTCACAGCAGAGCGAAGTGAAGCGCCAAAACGATAAAATCAAATATTACTTTCACATTTCGATTTTAGACCATAACCAGCGAAATACGGCATTTACAATTCATCACATAGAACACTGCAGATATAAAGTTCAACACTTTATAAATTGATTTTTGATAAACAACTAGCAAACTAATCGAAGTTGACTTTCTTTGTAAAAGCAAATGACTGCAAACAATGTTTTCTCGTGTTACATATCCTAGTGTAAGTGCCATTTAAAAAACACTAATTGCTACTAGAATATACATTGTGCAACATAAGATTGGGTGATTTTTTTTTCCCCCAATCTTTATCCAGCACCGGCAAAAGTAACGTCAGAATTTCATGCAATGTGATCTTCGGCGTCAGTCGGTGACGGACGGCTACTTCAATCTCATTGGTTGCAGCTCACTGCACCGCATCGTTCTATTTTGAGAAACTAGCTTTTTAAAGATATGGACCGACATCAAGATGGCAAGTCCAACTATTTACGTGATTTATTTGGTAAGAATAGCAGATTTAGCAGCAGTTGCAGAGATTTCGTCATTCGCGCGTAATCCAGGCACGTTATATCCTTCAAGTACTGAATGAATTGTAGTTTAAACCTCACGTTGAAGGTAGTATACGGGCCTCGGAAACAACTTCAAATCACAAATTTATGCGTGACGAACTCACGGCCATAGTTCGTAAATGTAACTCAAACTACATCCTTCATAAAATTAACAATTCAGCAGTCAAACGCTCTTGTTTACAATTGTCCCGCTCACATAATCTTTCTGGAAAATATGAAATTTCAAGAGAGATAAGAAAATTCAGGGCGTGACTGTGTCAGATAAATGGCCATGGGTTTCACGTGTATACGTGTACATTAGTTGGTAATATTTTCTTTGAAGTATGAAAATATAATGAAAGTTACGAAAAGGATACTTGGCTTCTATTACTTAAATCGATAGACCGAGACGAGATTTTTCGTTTGACACAAAAATCAGCGCGATAACGCATCGGAGTCGCGAGATATATAGCTCGGAAATTTTTGCACTCGCTCAAAATTTCTGTTAATCGCCTCAGGCTCCTACCCACGCCTCACACTTGTGCAACTACAAGTCCAAGTCATGTTCGCTTCGTAGTCGTATACTCGATCGAACGAGCCCACATATATTTAAATGGTGGTATTAGTCACGAAGTTATAGTTCGAAATGGTTCACTCTGCAAACGTTATATCGTCATTTCCATTCTGGTACCCCATGTGTTGGTCTGATTTATATAGGTTATTCACTGTAAAATGAGCACTTTTAAAAGCCCTGCTTAAGATCTACTTGTATGCACGTTGTGCGTTCTTCAGCCTTATGTAAATTAACATTGCCATGGGCCTCATCACTTTATTCATTCGTCGGTCAAGTGAAACTATGATGTTATTATAAATGTAAATATTTTACCAATCTCCTCATTTTAATACTTATATGCATATAAAAAACAGACAGTGAAAGAAATAATTGAAGTCTTCACATGTTATTACCTAACAATTTTCATTCGACGTAAAGATATGGAACAACTTCCCATCTATCGTTAAAGGCTGTTCATGATAAAGTGAGCACTTTAGATATGAACCATTGAAAAAAGTCACTGCCTCTGCTTGCATATATTTAACGGGCGCACTGAGTGGCATTCACCCAGTGAAGTTGGCAACCATGACTGGAAAGTAGTTCCGTATTTTAACGTCAAATAAAGAGGGTTATATAACCATTTATGATAACTTAAAATTATTTATTTCTCTTTCTGTTTTTTAATGCATCGAAGTGTAAAAATAAGCAGATTTGTAAGGAATTTACTTTCTTAATAATTTAACAGTTTCACTTGACCGACGCATGAAGAAAGCGATGAGGCCCATGGCAATGTTAATTTTACATAAGGCGGAGGAATAAACAACGTGCATACAAGTAGACCATAAGCAAGGATTTCAAAAGTGCTTATTTTACCGTGAAAAGCCTATACCAGCTTAACTGGGCGCATGTCACTCAGTGCGCCCGTTAAAATACATCCAGGTAGTGACTGTAAATTGTTTCTAAGATTGATTTCAAAAGTGCTCACTTTATCGTGAACGGCCTTTAGACATGTCTACGTCAAATATCGCATAGAGAAGTCGCAAATGAGTACTCCTGTTGCAGATGATGGCGAGCACCACGTTCCTGCTGCAGCTGCAGAACTACCCCAAGGACATAATCAACAACGAGATGGTAGAACTGCTTCACCCGTACTTCGAGATGGAGGACTACAACATGGACACCGCGAAGAGAGTGTGCGGTGACGTGGCCGGGCTGCTGTCGTGGACCAAGGCCATGTCGTTCTTCCACAGCGTCAACAAAGAAGTGCTGCCCCTCAAGGTCACAGGACAGTTCTTCGCCTCTTGTAGTAGTACTGTGTCAGTAGAGGAGACCACAATCCAATTAAGATAAAAACTGTACATACAGACGAACTGTTCAACTCTCAATGTTATTGCATGTTAGATCATTCGTGCTGCTACTAGTGCGTATAGGGTTTCAGGTAGCATCGTTATACAGAGAAGAGCTTAAGGCAACTAAATGTAATAGCAACGAGATATAAATACGTAGGCCAACGATATGGTGCTCAATCCTGTATCATAGTGCGGCAAGTTCCTCGAGTAATCAATGGTTTGGTCTTATCTCTCAAAAGAAAATCACACGACGCGTTAATATTCTCGGGCGGAAACATTTTTCAGCTCTACAGATAAAAAGTATGTGTAAAAAAACATTTTAAAACCAAGCTTTTATTTATAAATGAACTAAACAGATAAAAATAATTATAGGAGTAGTTACAGAATTTGTAGAACTTGTTAGACGTGGTCGAACAGCCTAAATAAACTTTATTACAAATTAATATATTTGTAACAATTTATATTTAGTATAAAACAGCTTGGCGCAATTTATGATGTATACCTCATTTACGTAAGTGTAGTAAGCACTTATCCTCTTGTACAACTTTGCATATATTCACCAATATTTAAATAACATCAGCGACCCACAAAGATTGTTGTTCCTACAGACTACTCTGTTGTATGCTACGTCTAGCCTATCCATCCTCCCCTCTTTCTGCCTCTGTACACAGTTTGCACAACTCTTTAGCTGAATAATGTTCGTGGTTTTGATGTTCTTTCAAATTTCTTGGAGCCCGGATTCTCCATCTTGAGTCATTTGGCATAGTCCTTATAACACCAGTGTCCTTTCGTACACATTTTCTTGGCAGCGTCGCTGTCCTTGTCTGTGTATCTTTAAGGTTGCTACTGTGCCTTGTCTTCCTGCGGTATCTGGAGGGCAGGCTGGTGTTACGTAAATGTATGCAGCTGAATGTCTCTTCATAGCCAGTGAAAGTGGCTTTATATTCAAGGCCATTCTCTAAGTGTCTGTTTTTCTTCCAGTACTGTACAACCATATGTAGTGTATCACGGCCCTTGCTGATGGTAGCATTGCTCGGCAGGCGAACCTGACGCTGCAGGAAGCACGGCTCACAGTGGCCATGGACGACCTGGCCAAGGCCGAGCAGGAGCTGGCTGAGCGCGAGAATGCGCTGCAGGAGGTCAAGGAGCAGTACGATGCCGCGGTGGCGGAGAAGCAGCGCCTCATGGACGCCGCCAACGTTTGTCTGCGCAAGATGACGGCCGCCACCACACTCATCAACGGTCTGGGCGGCGAAAAGATTCGCTGGACCCAGCAGAGCAAGGAGTTCAAGGAGCAGCTGGGCAGGTCAGGCTCCTTAATGTCTTTAACTATCTCTTGGGAACTCAGAGTATGTGGAAGAGTGGCATATCGCGTATCGCACTACCAGGTTGAGACTTGGGACGATCAACTACGGTATTAGCTAAATACTCTTCTTTGGTGATTAAGTGTAGCTCAATCCTTGTTCTGTGGGAGCCTGCCGACGTAGTTCTGTTAAACTCCAATAAGAGGTCGAGTACGACCGTCAGGTGCATCGCCCTAATTGGCGACCAGAAAAGCAGCTTTGGTGAGTGCTGAACCTATGTCTAAACTGAATGGATGGGTCTGAGTGCAAGGTTTTAAGATACAACATGGGAAGGCACAGGAAACAAAAGGTGCACATCTGCACCAGCTTCGGAGATTGTTGCTGGTCAAATGTTGTACCAGATGGATGTGCCTGTGTAGATTGAGAATATTCAAATCATTTGCAGTCGGGCTGTCACTCAGAGCTCCTCGGTACGCGTTTTGCTGTCGTGAGGTTGCCCCTGCTAACATGGTAGCTGCAGTTCCCTGGCGCCAGATAGCGTGATGTATTATATCCATAGGGAATTTCTTATACCTTGTCCCCTGTGTGACATTGTACTGGACAGTTATTTAATTCGACTGTAGTTTACAAAACATATTTTCACGCTATGGGACATTACTAGGGAATAACATATTTCATTGTTTAGCTTTCCACCGCACTAGAGTAATACATGTATTTGTTATGGAATGTTACGCATGTTACGTTTTTCGTCTTTATTTAAAAAATAGTGGGTTAACCTGGGAATATTTCACTCATAAATGTAAATGAAATTACTTCAAAGTAAAGTGAGTATAATAATATTCCTTTTATTCTGCCTCGTTAGTTTTAGAATTAAAAGTTTAGGGATGCGGTACCGAAAATTCACGGAATACATGTTTTTAATTGTTCAAACTTCAATACATTGATGTAATTTAACTAACACAACCTCCATATATTTGGACCAAGTAATTCTGAGCTGAAAACGTAGATCGACCAAGGATATTGTTGACATTTTGAATCAAGGTTTATTTTATTTTACATCCAAAACACACTCGAGAAGTGAATGACATTAATACTAGGGCTATTAGTAAATTACACTGAAACTACATCATCCAGCTATGAAAAATGTCTAAGATGTAATGAAACACCATTCGCAAGATCATGTAATAATAAAATTAAACATTGTTCTTGTTAAAATAATTTCTTTATATATTTGTGTTTTTCCTGTACTAAAAATTTCATTGCAATTCATATACCAGCTCTTCAAGCAATACGTAACACGCGGATGTTGCTTGATAAGTGCTGGTTTTATCGACAGCGTAATTCAGTGTCTGGAATTTCGTTGACTTTCCAGGCTTGTTGGTGATGTGCTGCTGGCGACGGGGTTCCTCTCTACTGTGGCCCTTACAATCAGGAGTTTCGAACAAGTCTCGTCAACAGTTGGATGAGCATCCTCAAGACACGAGACGTGCCATTCACTCAAAACCTCAACATCACCAACATGCTGGTGGACAGTGCTACAGTGAGTTGCGTATAAACTAGGTCTGATGACGAGACCCAGGTAAATGGAGTACCCGGGTACCCGAATAACCATTACAGCGGGTACCCATAGCGAAAATACCCGGGTATCCATTAGGTCGTATACGGATACCCGAAACCGCGAGTACTCGGGTACCCATTACGCATAGTGCGTGTCGTACCCGATGCATCGGGTACCCAGTAAGAAGCTGTTTTCGTATATTTTCGGATATGATTTAGGTTTAATGGTCTGTTGTTTCCCAATCCCAGCAGCATCCTCTTCATTCTTAGTAGTGACATGAATTGTCACTCGGATCACTGTCCCCTTCTGCTATTTGTTTTCCCTGTACGATGTTATAACATTCGCAGTCATAGTGCAAGGAACTCCATTAGTGTCATTGTCAGTTGTGTTACCTGATCACATTACAACAGCAGTTAACATTCTCCGTTAGCTTCCAGTTTAACAGGGGGAAATCGCAAAATGCCAAAACCAAGCTGGGTGTGGAAATTCGCGGAGAAGACGGATCGAAACACAGTTCTCGAAGACAGGATCATAGCTGGTAAAATTCGCGCTGTTGTTCATCATAATGCAAATTATATTGCAGCTGTAGTTTGTGTCTTAGTAGATGTCGAGCACAGTATTAAATGTTAGGCACACACGCTCCAAATTTCCATAATGGATGCTGTAAAAAGTGTACAGGTGTATTGTACTGTTTATGATCAAGTAAGCCACATTGTCAGTCACTTTCATGTTTCCGTTGTTGCTTCTTCTGCCTTGCACAAATAAAACAAACCCAGCTTGTTGTCAACAATGAACAACTTATTCGAAGTTGCCCTACACAGTGGGATTCAACCTTCACGATGTGCGACACTTTTCTACGCAATCGCAGTCCAATCAGCGCTGTCCTGGCAGATCTAGTGTACATAACAGCCGCCATCACTGTTAAGCTTGAGATCTGTGAATGCGACTGGTCTCTACTAGAAGAACTGATCAATCTGTTGAAGCCTCTTAAAGAATCAATGTTATTTCTAGTGATAGTAGGGTAACTTTGTCGGCTGTCCGTCGATTAGAGGGCTTCTTAACAACCACTTCTGTCCGAATTTAAAGGACAGTGACACGACAGCAACCTTCAAAACCTCTATATTGATGTCCCTTTGTTATCAAATTCAAATGGACGTAAATACACCCGAGTTAGTGATTCCACAGAAGGTTGCTTCATTTCTTGATCCCCGATATAAGGACTTGCATGCTGAAGACGAAACCGCAGAAGTTGTGATCTGAAAATATGTTCACCAGATGGTAACAGTTTTCCACACATACAATGGAAGACTGGCTTAGTAACCAATTAGGTGATAGGTATTCGTATTTCGGCCTTATATTTGCTACACCCAAACAGAGATCGGATAGTATTCCTTTTTTGAACACTACCTCAGCGAACCTTAGGTTGGACATCAAGTAGGCCCTCTTGAAGGGTGGAATGTGCGCTGAAAGTCCTACTCCGTGTTAGCTCTTTTAGCAAACATATATTTAGGATGTCTAGCATCTTATGCTAGTTCAGAGAGAACCTTTTTGACTGCAGGCAATATAGTTACTTCTAAACGTAGTTCTCTGTGCCCAGAGAACGTTCATTTGCTTGTATTTTTACACACTAACCGAGCTTTCCTAAACCCCTAAATTGGAGATCTCATTCGTTTCCTTACTTTTTTATTTTTGTTACAACAAATGTGTAACATAAGTTTGGTTTGTTTGTTTTGAGATAGTCGAGAAAACGGTAACGAAACTTTTCAAAAGACTCCTCCATTGGTTTGAATGGTTTTTCGCCATCTATGCGCTATTTTATAAAACCAGACCTTACGGTGTATTTGTAAGTTTCGTTGAAGTTCCATGTTATGTTCATGTGAATAAACGTCTAAACGAATAATGTCTGAGTATAATATATGTATTTAAACTCATTTATGGGTACATGCCTGTTTCCCGTAAGAAAATTTCCCATGTACAGATTTTAAAATGTGTAGGAAGTAGATATCAACAAATTAATTTACATCTGTATTCATGTGCGATTTACAGTATATTCTATAATAGCCATTACATATGGCACAGCCTATTTTTCTTTACAAAAGAACTGTTCAGGTAGAATGTACATTTCGGGGTAACCATTATGTATTCGTGCTCTTCGATTACACAATACATATTACACAACTTCAAGGAACGGATACCCGGGTAATAAGCTCTATGTGAGCGGGTACCCGCTTCTTTATACTCGGGTACAGGTATTACCCGAAGACACTGGGTACAGCTCGCGTATCCGGGTACCCGAATACCCGGCCTAGTATATACACCACATGCTCTAGTTGCTGCCAAATTGTCTTGTGAGAGAGTTGCTGACACGACACCGAAATACCAAGTTGATGTAGACAAGTCATGTTTTAATGTCGTAAGTAGTAGAAAAACGGGAAGTTGGGCACAAGGGAGTAGGGCGGGGAAGCCGAAGCCGGTCTCCGCTATTTTGCAATTTTCCTTCTACCTCAATAATCCCGTTTTTCCCTCAAAAACACCGATCCCTCCAGTTGTAAAAACGATCCCCCAAAAGGCACTTTTCAGCCGATTCGGGGGGATTTGGGGGGATCGTTTTTGAGGGCAGAGCATTGGCGGCCATATTGGTTTTATAGGCTTAGGGAATGCCAAATCGATATAGTTCTGATCAGACCTAATCATCAGTCATCCTGTACGCCATGTTGTATGTCAACGACCTTGACCTTTATCCCAGTGTCCATTGACCTTGAACCCAAAAATTTCCTAAAAAATTATCAAAAATACACAAGAATCCAAAAAAAAATCCAAAAAAATACCAAATATTTATAGAAAAATATTTTAAAATGTATTTTAAAATTTATAAAAATTAAATTTGAAGTGTTTGGGTTTATAGGGAATGATGCACTGGAACCGAGCAGCCAACATGTTATGTCACCCAACCACCATGTTAGAACCAGGTGATTTTGACCTTGACCCATGACCTTGATCAAATAACCATGACCTTAGAACACATTGAAAACAAAAACTCGAGAAAAATGTTAAGAATTGAATAAATTCAGAAAAGTCAGCGAGCATATTGCCTTGCTAGCTACTAATCGCCATCTTGGATCCAGGTGACCTTGGACTTTGATATTAACCCATTGAACTTTGACCTGAAACCCAAAAATTAGTAAAATAAATCCTAAGAATAAAAAAAATTATAAAAAACATTATTACAAATTATTCTTAAAACTTCCATTTTTGGAGATCCCCCACAGCACTACATTCAGAAGACGACTGACCCCCTCAAATCAGTCACATTGTATTAATATTCCGATCCCCTTTCCAATTCTTCTCATTAGTAAATTAGTCGACAGGATTCCAAACCCCTTACCATTGCTCATTCTGTCGAATGCACTCCACCCGCCATATTGGATTTTTCTTTTGTCATTTGTTTATATTTTCATCACCTAGGTGGCATTGATGACTTCGACCAACATGTTAGATCTGGATGGCCTTCACCTTGACCTCACATCTGTAAACTTTACCCAATGCCCATGACCTTTGATAACCTTGAATCCAAAAATAAATTCTAAAAACGTTTATCAAATCAAAAAAATTACAGAAAAGTATTACAAAAGTTAAAAAAAATTAACTAAAGACTTTTTTTTCATCAATTATTCATTCAGTCTTCCAATCTTTCCATCAGTCAACACCACAATAATCACCACAATCAGCAATCCACACCAATCCACACACCAAACCCCGCTATTCCACACCAATCCACACAACAATTCACACAGCAATCCATTCCCCAATAGCTCCACATGCTCCACAATCTTTTCACAATCCTTCCACATGCTCCAAAATCTGCTCTACAATCACTCCACATACTCCACAGTCTGCTCCGCAAAACCACTCCACATCTCGGCAATCACTCCAAACACTCCACACGCTCCACAATCGCTCCACATGCTCCACACTCCGATATGCAATCCTCCTCCGCAAATCACAGCGAACCATGCTAATCTTTCCATAAATCCTAATCCTTGGACCAATCCCAATCCTTAATAATCCTCCTCTGCAATCCACAGCAATCCATGTCAATCCTATGATCAATCCCAATACTTCGATCGATCCCAATTCTACATCGAGCCCAATCCTACCATCGATCCCAATCCTACCATCGATCCCAATCCTACCATCGATCCCAATCTTACCATCGATCCTAATCCTACCATCGATCCCAATCCTTCGACCAACATTTAGAGCAATCCTTATATTTGTCACCCACCCATATGTATAGAAATTACATTCGTTTGCTAACTGTCTACAAATTTGTATATGTCGACAGAATTAAGGTTTTTTATACCGTCAACTATCCATGCATTTTCATACTAAAGTATTTATTACCATTCTGTATGCAGACCTTTCTGTTAATAGTCAAAAGCTCATAAACCACTTTAAAGTTGTAAGGGAAAAGGGATACGGCACACAAAAATAAAGGAAAACCAATTATTCTATAATAATAATGTATTATTATTTTGTAATTACAATTTCAGAATAAATCAGTTCATCACATCATTGTTCATTCGGGTCTTCAAGAAATATGTAGGCAGTATTCTTGGCGTCTTCTGCTTTCTTCATGTCGCTTGCTACAACAAATGTGTTGGAGGAGTATGTCAGTGTATCGAGAAAATTGCCATCACCGTAAGGTGAACATCGATTTGTAAGTGCTCTCTCGTCATACCACGAAGATTAATTGCGAATACGAAGGCCTACCTTTGACCTCAACGATCATGGAGCCGCAACTTCCAATATCGCTAACTGGTTATCGCCGGTGCCAATTCTGTGATCGAGTTTTCACCTATGGTCAATGCTCATTAGCATGAAAGAAAGGTCTGTACGAAGAATCCTTTTCGCGCGATGAAGGATTACAAAATTGGTCCCATGCCTTTTATGCAAGGCGATACATTGAAAGAACATACAGAGATCTGGAAGCATTCGTCCACTTAGAGTCAGCAAGTGGTGCCAGTAATACATCTTGCTACATCGATAGCTACCAATTCGACGGGCGATTATGATAAGACAGTTAATGTTAAAGACGGAATAAGTGCAGTAGAGTCGGTTGTGTAGAATGTACACTTGCAAGACTATTGCGTAAAGTCAACAAAATTCAAAATAAACGGCCTTCGGATCTAAATACTGATGAACCTACAACTCCTCCTACAAGAAAAAAAGGCAAATTTAATATTGAATACAAAATAGGAGGTGAAGATTACCATGAAGAGAGCACTGATGAAAATACACTTGAAGACAGAATTAGTGCTGAAGATGACGATGGCAACTTTCTCGATGCACTGACACACCCTTCCAATACATTTGTTGCAACAAACGACATGAAGAAGGCATAAAACGCCGAGAATACTGACCACCTTTTTCCCGAAGACCCGAATGAGCATTTGAAAGAGACAGATATTTTTGACCTTCAAAAAGGCGGGGATCTAGCACCCGTTTATAAGATATCTTCAATCATAAGTAAACTGAAGAATCGGGGATATGTCGCATGATGTGATCAACTGCTTTGTTCTGAAATTGCAATTGCAAAATAATAATAAATTATAATAAAGAATGATAATAAAGACTTTAGTATAAAAATGCATGGATAGTTGACTAAATAAAAAACATTAATTCTGCCGACATGTACAAATTTGGAGACAGTTGGCGTACGAATGTAATTTCTATACATACGGGTGGGGGACAAACCGAAGGATTGATCGAAGGATCGATCGTAGGATTGGGATCGATCGAAGTATTGGGATTGATCGAATGGTTATGATTGATCAAAGGATTGACATGGATTGTTGTGGATTGCAGAGGAGGATTGCTAAGGATTGATATTGATCCAAGGATTGGGCTCGATCGAAGGATTGGCATGGGTCGCTGTGGATTGCGGAGGAGGATTGTGGAGTGGATTTTGGAGTACGTGGAGCCGGTGGAGCGATTGTAGTGTAGGTGGAGCGATTGTTGAGCAGGTGGAGCGATTGTGGAGCAGGTGGAGTGATTTTCTAGCGATTTTTGAGCATGTGGAGAAGGTGGAGTGAGTGTGGAGCATGTGGAATGTATTGTGGAGAGTATTGTGGAGCATGTGGAGCGATTGTGGAGCGGATTAGGAAGGATTTTTGTGGATTGTGTGTGGATTGGAGTAGATTGCTGGTTGCTGTGCTGATGTAGTGCTAATTGTAGTGCTGATTGCGGTGCGATTGATGGAAAGATTGTGAAAATTATTAAATGATCAATGAAAAAAATTCTTTAATTTTTTAATTTTTGTAATTTTTTTTTGTAATTTTTTTGATTTTATAAAAGTTTTAGAATTTCTTTTTGGGTTCAAGATTATCCGAGGTCATGGGCATATGGTTACGGTCATAGATGCGAAGTCAGGGTGAACGTAATCAAAATCTAATAGGTAGGTCGGAGTCATCAGTACCACCTAAGTGATGAAATTGTATACAAATTACAAATGAAAAAAAAAAAACAAATATGGTGGGTGGAGTGCATTCCATATAATGAGCAACGGTGAGGGAGTGGAGGCCTGCCGACTAATTAACCTATGAGAAACATTGGAAAGGGGAGGGGAATGTTAATAGACATTTTAAAAATCATTTCTAATAATAGTTTTTTAATAAACTGTTACAAATCCTTTGGAAATGTGTGGGATTATTGACGAATTTTTGGTTCAAGGTCAAAGGTCAAGGTCACCAGTATCCGATATGGCGATAATAGTCAGTTATGTAAAATGCTCGCTTAATTTTATGAATTTCTTCCATTTTTACCATTTTTCTCGAGTTTTTGTTTTTAAGGTTATCCAAGGCTATGGTTATCGAGTCAAGGTTATGGGTCAAGGTCGAGATTTCCTGGGTCCAACATGGCGGTTGGGTGACGGCATAACATGGTGGCTGGTCAGTTCCAGTTCCGTGTTCACTCTAAGCCCGAACATTTGAAATTTTGGTTTTATAATTTTTTAATAATTTTTATGAATATTTCTTATTTTTTTATTTTTTGGGATTTTTGAAAACCTTTTGGAATTTATTTTTATTTTTTGGGATCAAAGTCGAAGGTCATTGGGGTCAAAGTCAATGGTTATGGTCACTAACATTCAACATGATGGACAAGATGGCTGATAGAACCAAGATGGCTGAAGGTCAAGCCTGATTCTGGACCCTGTATCCTGTTTATCAATTTGGCATACCCTATGCCTATAAGACCAATACGGCCGCCACTGCTCTGCCCACAAAAACTATCCCTCCACGTCCCCCCGAATTGGCAAGTGCCTTTCGGGGATCGTTTTTGTAACTGGGGAGGATTGGTACTTTTTGAGAGAAAAATGTGTAATTTTGAGGGTAAAACAGGACATTTTGAGGGATAAATGGAAAGTTTGAGGGAAAGGAGACATTTTGAGGGAAAAGGACATTTTTGAGGGAAATTTAGTTGATTTTGAGGTAAAAAGGGAAATTTTGAGGGAAAATGGTAATTTCAAGATGGCGGAAGCCGGCTCCTGCTCCCCGCCTTCTACCTTGTGCCCAACTTCACTTTTTTCTACTACTATCGTATGTTTCTGTTAAGGGCTAGACAATGTACAATGAGTTATCAGTCTAGTAGAGTCATAATGTTTGAACTGAAAATAAAAATCTGCTTTGTACAAGTGTTTTAATACAAAATGTGTACTTTTTCAGGTTTCCGAATGGACTCTCCAGGGTCTACCTAATGATGATCTCTCAGTACAAAATGCGTTGATTGTTACCAAGTCAAGCTCTTACCCTCTACTCGTTGATCCGCAAACCCAAGGAAAGATGTGGATTAAGAATAAAGAGTCAACCAACGAATTGCAGGTATAAAAATTATTTGTATAAATTTACAATAGTCAAGATTTCTTTGGCATTGCTGAAGTGTTAGTGTTTGTAACGCATATGGTTAATAACTGAAATGTGTAGAGACAGAATATCGCTGTATGTTTTACGAATTGCAAATTTGTTGGAACCCATAAGTTAACAGACACACAAGTCGCTATAAAACGTTGGAGTTACTTTAGCAGATTATATTTTTATAAATAAAGTGTCGCTTGTAGTATATAGACCATTCTGGGTATCTTCATACTTCTTCAATAAAAACCTTTGGAAAATTACCCCATATATAAAGTTTTTATTTGTTTCATAAATATGTCAAGCATAACATACATGTTATACTTGCGTTAACATTAAAGTAACATATTTTTGGTAAAATCTAAATTTTATTTATATTTGTCAATGAATTATAATATTTCATTTATAATTAATATGAATAAAATCCAAAATATAATCGGTGTGTTGGTAATGCCTAGTAAGAAATTGTTCTCATACAAAATATTATTTAACTGAGTTTGCATGAAGTTGTCACTTTAATATAATTTTTTAGACTTAGTTAAGCTTAAGTGTGAAATTAGGTGAAGAGTAAACAATAACTTGGCAAAAGGGAAAAAAATAAAGATAAAAGTACATAGGTACATAAAAGAGATAAAATGCATAAAACTAATGTTTTTATTCAAAAGTATTATAAATATATTAAATATTCTATTTTCTTCCGAAAAAGACAAAATAAATTTTTAATTACAGTTATAATGTTACTTCGCAAACATATTGCAGTTCAGTATATCAGGAAAAGTAATAATAAACTGAGTATTAAATATTAATTTTATCCAAAAAACATATAATTATATATAACTTACGAAATCAGATAATAATTAAATTAAACATTAAAATAACATTAAGTATACACAGAAATTGAATTAAACTGTGTACTGTATATCTTACAGAAACGATAAATATTTAAATGAATGAAAGACAAAAGGTTGATAAAATTTTTGAAACATAAGCAAAGGATATTATATTTGACACTAACACTCCACGACTGTATCTGCCTCTAATGCTGGAACAATGCCTGCAAAAAGAAACCTTGGATGTGGTGTAAACATTAGTAATTTGTAAAGTGATTAGTTTATTTTAGAAAGTAGTATTTCCTAAGTACTGCAAGAATGACAAAATATTGTATTCGGTATTCCATTAAATCAACTTTTATATAGGATAATATTAAAATTTTAACAAAAACAAAGAGACATTAAAACAGAAATAAGAAAAATAAAACACAAAATTGATTTGAAAATGGTGGCTATTTATGTGTATCAATTGCTGTATATCGAGTGCAAGTGTTATAGTATATAAATTTGTCTGTCGAACAAATAAGAAAAATAATTCTGAAAAGAAATAATAAAAATACATAAATTGACTACAAAAAGATGGTAAAGGATCAGTTGTTTTAAAAATTTCAGTTCATAATATTGTGAATAACTATGCCAGATAATATTGTTTTAAAAATCATGTTTTTAAATGTTTCATATGTTTATATAATTGATGTAGCCCCAAAAAATATTTTCAAAAATTGGTTTGCTTTAAAAAATAGACATTTCTTCACATATAAGAACATATTAAGTTTGCTATTATTTATAAAACAGATATTATTATTTTGATTAGTTTTGTGGAAACAGTTCTTATACAACATTTTATTTTACGAAAAATATTTTGAAATAATGATTAAATACAAAAATGTTATGCAGTTATTTGTAATTTGTAACAGTCTTAGATTTTATTTCAAAATGTTTTATAAGTTTTAATAGGAATCCTTGGAATAAATATATTAAAGCTGATGAAAGAAAAAATAAATGGAATCCGAAATTAGTTTTGATGAGTATGTGAAAATTTAATGATTTGGTAGAAAACTTTAAAATTTTCTTACTGTATGAAGAATGTTACTATTCCTAATCATATTAATGATAGTTAAATAAAATTTCTTGTAAACATTCAATATACCCTTATTCTTAAATACTATGTAAGTATGTTGTTAGATTCAAAATTTTAAATTAATTGAAATCTTAATTAAATAATTATACAATTTATGATATTTTTG
This sequence comes from Dryococelus australis, assembly GCA_029891345.1. NCBI lineage: Eukaryota > Metazoa > Arthropoda > Insecta > Phasmatodea > Phasmatidae > Dryococelus > Dryococelus australis. The sequence goes on along the minus strand of CM056993.1, from coordinate 336,664,226 downwards.
AAAAAAATATTTAATGAAAAATGTTTTATTAGTTTCTAATGTAATAAATAATCCTATCTGATTATTTTTGAATTAAAATATTTAAACTAAAAATTTTAATAGCATATTTATGTTCAAAAAATAAATAAATAAAGACTTCTAAATAAGTGTGCAAAGTAATTAGTGAAAAAAAAGTATTCAATTAACATTCAGATTTAAACATTTAAAAAACATATTAATAAGTTTAATTAATGATTCAAATATATTGTAAAATATGGATTTAATAAAATATAAATGATTTGTTTACTAACATAACTTAAAACATTAAAAAATACTGAATAAGCAGTAATAGTTCGTAAATGGTTTGTAACAACAATGTTAACCATAATACCCAAACAATAATTTGAATTATTTATTATTCCAATGAAGTTCAAAATTTATTAATTACTATTTACTATTGGAATATAAAGGTAAGATTTATGCCAATAAAATAATTTAAAATATTGGTAAGTAAATTAACGGTAAGAACTTTAAAATAGTATGAAATGCATGTGTGGTGCTATACATTCTCGTGCAGATAACGTCGCTCAATCACAAGTATTTCCGCACCCATCTCGAGGACAGCTTGTCTCTCGGCAGACCGCTTCTTATCGAAGATGTTGGCGAAGAACTGGACCCGGTCATTGACAACGTCCTGGAAAAAAACTTCATCAAGTCTGGTTCTATTGAGAAGGTAAATTCAGTATGCTCCTATAGTCTATATGATCTACAGTTACATGCTAGAGCAAATGTAGCACGCTTATTTTGATTCAAAACTGTAATTGTAGGTGGTGGTAGGAGATAAGGAGTGTGACGTAATGCCCGGCTTCATGTTATACGTAACCACCAAACTGCCGAACCCTGCGTATTCGCCAGAAATCAGCGCCAAGACATCTATTATCGACTTCACGGTCACCATGCAAGGCTTGGAGGATCAGTTGTTGGGTGAGTTCTCGTCCAAATTCACCATAAATCACTTAATGAAGTAGTAACACTCCGTATCACTCAAAACAAATTTAAGTATGGCTTTAAGTAGTTGATATCACTAAATGTAAGTCATCATTGGCGGTAAACATTGTCTTTCAAACACATTATCTTATCTCATTCGGAAAATCAATGACGGTACTGTTTTTTTTTTTTTTAACTTCAAAGAAGTCCCCCCCCCCCCCCCCCCCCCAGATACCGAGTGAGTTGCGTTGTTATTTTAAACGGCAATTTTTAAAAGTTATTTCGCCAGAAAAGGTATTCAAGTGAAACCAGCATACATGCTTCCATTTTTACTGACAGTAGAAGACAGCAATGAAGGTCCGCTAAAAATCTATGTATTTTTTAATGTAGTCCTAAATTTCCCATTTGCAAATACTGTACGTTAATTTGAGTAATGCGGTGGTTGAAAATGAATCAATGCTGCTCGTAACTTTGTTTTGTTACAAACAGTATTGTCCTGAACTCCATGTACACAGTTTGTGAAATGATTCGCTATTGAAAATGCGGTAGTAAAGTTATTGCGACCATTGACCTAATGTAGTTATAGTATATTCGTGGTTTATTCTCAAGTTTTGAATCAAACCTTTGATAAGTCACCGCACGTATCACGTGCACGGTTGTTTTTTTTTATATGGCACTTATTTCAAGCGTACTATACATACTTCTGTTAACATAAGTGTACCTTACTTTAGGCTAAATATAACTTTTACTTGTATTCTATCTGCAAATTATAATATTTCATTTGTTATAAATATTAATAAAAACGTAGAGAAAATAGTTGTTTTTTTTTAACGTATACTAAGAAATAGTTCTTATGCAAAGTGTTATTACAGTGGGCGCGGACGAATGCGGTGATATGTGCCTTTGGTGAAATCTTCAAGATTCGGTTAACCTTTCTTTGCACGAGGTGGAGGAATATCTTGAACGTACAATTAAAACAGCGCTTCTGAGTTGAAAGTAATCGTGAATGAACTACGTTAGGCGGGGTGGGCGGGAGTGTGGGGGGACACGCCTTTGAAAAATGGGAATTGAAACATAGTTATTTGTGAAATATCAGAAACTACATGAGATGTGACAACTAATTCGTATATAGTGTTAGCTTAATTTCATATCTGCCACCTGTGACATCGCCAATCATTAGTAAATTAGAGGGTCCTGTGTTGTAAACCAACAAATGTATGTTAAAGGCTGTTCACGATAAAGTTAGCACTTTTGAAATGAACCTTTGAAATAAGTTACTGACTCTGCCTGCCTATATTTCAACGGGCGCACTGAGTGACATACGCCCAGTAAAGTTGGTAACGATGGAGGGAAAGTAGTTCCATATCTTAACGTCGGATAAAAAGTGTTAGGTAGCCATATGTGATAACTTAAATGATTTATTTTCCTTTCTTGTTTTTTCAGTGCATCTAAGTGTAAAAATTAACAGATTTGTAAAATATTTACTTTCCTAATAATTTCACAGTTTTACTTTACCGACGTATGAATAAAGTGATGGGGCCCATGACAATGTTAATTTTACATAAGGCGGAAGAATACACAACGTGCATACAAGTAAATCTTAAGCAGGCTTTCAAAAGTGCTCATTTTACCGTGAGAAGCCTTCCGTGGTTGCTTATCGATTCTTATAACAATCACGTGTACATTTAAAAAAACACAAAACGATGTCTGGTTGTAGCACGTTCAGGCGAACGCTTATTGAGAAAACATACCAGTATTCAGAATTGTGGCGTAGGGTTCCTTCCTGCCATCTGTGCACCGTTTGAAACGTTATTGTCACCCGCTGAATGTTTACAGAAGGCATATATACTATCGTAGTATCTTCACACCTTTTTAGACAATCCTTTGAAAATCCCCCTTTGCACTGCGTGTTTTGTTCTTTCCTAAAATTGCCGTATATCACAGACGTTTTATACTACTGTTAACAAACAATTGTTTGATTTGTTTTCTTAAATTATAACTTTTAATGTAATTTATCTATAAATTATAATATTTCATTTATGATTAATATGGATAAAACACGGAAAACGTAGGTGTGTTGGTAATATCTAGTAGAAGATAGTTATCACGCAAAATTTGATTAAACTGAGTAGTTCACACGAATATGTGAGTTGTCTTTTTGATGTAATTTTGTATAGGCTGTTCACAATAAAGTGAGCACTTTTGCCTGCGCTTTCATTTGGAATAATATTCAATAAATATATTTTATCTTAGATTTAGACGTTAACTACCGATTGCTGTGGAATATACACATGGTGTCCATTACTTACATGGAAAGATTTATTTACAAAGGTGGGTAAAGTATTAAATATGTCTGAAAGAAAAAAAGTAACTAGGGCCTTAAAAGTGCTCTTTTAACCTTGAACTACTTATAGATTTAGTTAAGCTTTGTTTGAACGAGGCTAAGGAATACCCTGAAAGTAGAGCCTCAGTAGGGCTTTAGAAAAGTTGTAAGAAACGGTGAATGGGTTACATAAAATGAAGTTAACGATTTGTTGTTTCATTTAACTTAGTTTCTGGCATTTTGCCACTACTTTTATAGGCTATTCGCGGTAAAGTGAGCACTTCTGAAAGCCCTCTCATTTGGAAAAATAGTCAAACAATATATTTTATTTTAGCCTTAGACGTTAATTTCCAAGTGCAGTGGACTATAAACACTCTGTTTATTACTTACATGACATTATTTATTTTAAAAGGTGGTTAAAGGATTTAAAAAAATGGCTGGAAGGAAAAAGTAACTAGGGCCTCAAAAGTGATAGCTTTACCGTGAACAGCCTATATTTCTTAATCTTCAATGCTGCTCACAAAGTTTGTACCTGGTGTTTAGGATAATCCTGTATGCCGGATTAAATTCCAGGAGTTTATTAAGAGGCTTTATTTAACTCCAGTTTGTAAAAAAAACTATACCCATAAATACTTATTTTGTAGAATATCTATTCTAAGTTTAAATTAAACACCATAGCGAAGAGTCTCAAAAAATGTAATATACCGTATAGTAATTTAGATACGTAACGCCATTTGAAGGAACTGATGTTTATGTGATGTGCCATAGACTTAAGCGTCAATAAAAGTACATAACTAGCATTATGATTTCTGTATAAAAGGCAGAGTTATTCTGATGGAAAAATCTGACTTGGAAGCGGAGAGAGTGGCCTTGTTCGAATCGGTGATGGAGAATCAGAGAAGCATGAAAGAGCTGGAGAGCAACCTGCTGTGTCGCCTTACCTCATCTCAGGTGTTGTAACACGTCGCTTAGTACAGCTTTCTGTAACACACTTGCACGTGTCCAGATGACGTTTATGTTTGCATATCTAGAGGTTATTGTAATGAAAAAAAACTACTTCTCAAACTATAAAAACAGACTTATATGAGTTCTAGTTTGTGAAGTTTGTGTTCCCTCCTTAAATTATATATTTATTTATTTAATAATTTTACAAGCTAATTAACGTAAATTAAAAAAATTCCACTTAAACTTTTCTTAACGTATTATTATTGCACATATTTTAAGTACCTCGAGTTGTGAATAAAAATTTTGTTTGTATAAATTTTTCGCAATACTGTACAAATATATTTCACTATCTAAAAGTGAGAGCAACATAACTGTTTTGCAAAATAAATGCTGTATTTTGCAAAATAAACTCGATGTGATGACAACTTTCACTTCAAATGAGCCAAACGATGCGGGATAAATTCTAATTTTATGAATGAACTTGTTATATCCGTGAATAGTCAAATTTCCGTCTTCCAAACTGATGGCAGTGCTCCGATTTGTGCATCTACCAAGAGAACTCAATGCCATTTTAGACATAAAAGTTATTATTGGTAAAATTCAAATTTGGAGTAACAGGGCGAATATCGCCACTTGGGAGTACTTTCCTACGCATAGTGATCCATTTTTATCACTTCCCATTGCATTATTACTTAATCCTCAGATTTGCAGCCCACTGGATGTTTTTTTTTTTTTTTTTTTTTAATACTAAATTATTGATAATTTTATTTCCATGTACGTATTTAATTGTAAGAGCACATTAAATTTACACAAAGTGTTCAAATTCAAATTAAAGATATCCATTTGTTGGCATTTGGTTTGAAACTCTAACTTTTAATACTTACGGAGACAAACGGTCAGTGGTAATTTTATTTGTGATACGTTGGCAATTATACTAGTACATTCAATAAGTTCGTAAAATGGCGTACCGAATGCAGGAAGCCGCGCACCACTGTGACGATGGTCATTAAGTTCGTGGACTGCAGCCTCGGGTGTCGGGAAGTCACGCAACACGGTGTCCATATACACAGATGCACAGCGTCCCTCAAACTGGCCACCGTTGGCCACTATATACATCTGCCAATGTTGGCATAACAGTTTGAAACACTGCTGAAGGATATATTGGCTGTTCACGGTAAAATGAGAACTTTTGAAAGCCCTGCTTAAGATCTACTCGTATGCACGTTGTGTAAACCTCCACCTTATGTAACATTAACATTGCCATGGGCCTCATCACTTTATTCATCCGTCGATCAAATGTAACTGTGAAATTATTAAAAAAGTAAATATTCTAAAAATCTGCTCATTTTTACACTTCGAAGCATTAAAAAATCAGAAAGCGAAAGAAATAATTTTAGTTATCACAAATGGTTACCTAACATTTTTTATCCGATGTCAAGATATGGAACTACTTTCCATCTAGTGTTACCAACTTTACTGGGTGAATGTCACTCAGTGCTCTTATTAAAATATATGCATGCAGGGGCAGTGACGTTTTTCTAAGGTTAATTTCAAAGTGCTCACTTTATCGTGAACAGCCTTTAGGCAGGAAGATCCTGTACGGCTTCTCTCGTGGCAGTGATCATCTCCTCGACCGAGGGAAATCTACTCTCACTTGGCTGTCCTTTCAAACGGGGAATGACAAAGAAATCTCATAGTGCGACATTAGATGAGCACGGAGCGAGTGAGTATATTTGAGCGGCTCGTAACATTAAGGTCTTGAGAACCGATGAGGGTGAACCGAGGTGAGTATGGAGGAGCGCCGGAATGCAAGGGCGGGGGAAACGGGGAAATCCCCAAGAAAATCCGCCGGCCAGCGGCATCGTCCGGCACGATTCCCACTTGCGAAAATCCTTGAACGACCCCACCGGGAATCGAACCCGGTTCGCCTGAATGGGAGGTGAGTAGTCTAACCACATATGAGTATGAAGAGTGTGGCACCACGGCAACCTGTTGCCTTGCCATTTCCTCTTGGACAATCACAAAAGATGTATAGGGACGTTGTTCCGTAGCAACAGCCAGTTATTCCTACGCCACAGCTCAGGATGCTTACGACGATTTGCATCGCTTAGACGTAGAAGGATATCCACGTAGCGGTAGTGTTTGCAGTTGCTCCTTTTGGATGGATTCCAGGTGAACAACTCCAATGATTCAAAGAACAGTACAAGAATCATCTTGCCTTTTGATCTGCCTTATCGCGATTTTCCCCGCCGTGACTATAACGGCGTTTTTTCAAATGGCCGACTGTCGCCACAGTCGCAGATGATACATAAAACACATGTTTCGTCCCCAGTTATGATCCGGTTGAGAGACACCCCACTGTCGTCAGGACTATTGATCGGTTCACCGTAAACTGTCATGCAATTGTCACGTTGTTCTTGCATGAGGATGCGTGGTACGCCGTGCTGTATAACACGCGACGTGTTCAGGTCATCCGACAGAATTCTGCGGTACAAACTATGGTTAATTCCTACTGTTGCACTACTGATATCAAAATACAAATAAGATACAGCTTCTAATTTGCAGATAAATCATAGGGGCTCGGCTTTCGACTTAAATCAAGCACAGCAAACTGATCATCTTTTATTATACTCTAAGAATAATTAGCTGCATATCTTTACTGTGTTCAGATTATGGTATATTTGTGTACCATGACGACCTCACCATGGTATAAGGTAAAAAAGGGCTAATTATGGCACAAGTACCATGAAAATGGTACTTTTAACATCACTGAAAATGGTACGTTTAACATCGCTGCTATCTGCTGCAGTACACCACAACGACATTCTGCGGTCATTCCACGAACTTATTGAACGTCACTGCGATGCGTGGCTGCCTACACTCGGCCGCCAGTCCAGGTACTTAACTGTGGTAGTAATACTTGGTATAGGCTGTTCACAGTAAAATGAGCACTTTTGAAAGTCATGCTTAAGATATACTTGTATGCACGTTGTGTACCCTTGCGCCTTACGTGAAGTTAACAGTGCCTTTATTCATGCGTTGGTCAAGTGAAACTGTGAAAATATTAGAAAAGTCAATACTTTACGAATGTGCTTATTTTTACACTTCAATGCATGAAAAAAAAAATCAACGCGAAAGAAATAATTTAAGTTATCACATACGGTTACCCAACGCTTTTCATTCGACGTTAAGATATGGAACTACTTCCCCTCCATCTATACCAACTTTGCTGGGCGCAAGTCACCCAGTGCGCCCATTACAATATATGCAAGTAGGAGCAGTGACTTTTTTCTGAGGTTGATTTCTAAAGTGCTCACTTTATTGCGAACAGTCTCTACTTATTTTCCTTGGGGCGACTGAGTAGTGTGAATTATTACTTCTCGTAGGAATGCTTATTTCGGATTTTAAATACAACTCAACTTTGATTAAAATATATTACTTTGTCATATATTACTTATTTTCTAAACAACTAAGTATTCTACAAGAATCCCATCGAAGTCTTGCCCGAATAGTTTTGTTGTCTCAAAAATAAATATTTTAGAATGTTTTGTGTTACTTTACTTTAACGTTTATACTGCGTCATTCTCGCGTGAGAATACCATTCTAGACAAATACAGTTTGCAATCAGTGCCACATAAAGCTGTGTTTATTAGTTTTTTTTTATATCTATTCTTGAGCAGAAATTTTTAAGTATAATTTTCCCAAAAATTTTAAGAGAGGAAATGTAAGAGATGATATAAAAATAATCTTTTTTGCATAAAATATTGCTGTAATTTCTTTCGAATAAAACGGTTATACGGATATTATTTTACGGTAGTTGCACGAGAATCAAGTACATTCCACTTATTGACCATTATCCTCATGGTTTTAAAGCATAAAGTGCTGTAAGTAGCAGTATGTTAGTTATAGGTTTTCATATTATATCCAGTCCAAGGTGGGAGCTTGCATTACTCCTGTCCGTGGAGTTGGAATATACTGGAAGTCTTGATACCTCATGAGTCATCAGCTGTCAGGATCACGTCACGTTCGCTTTCACGCTATTATAAAACAATATTTATTATTCTAGGTAACTTTTTTTTTCTAATGCACGAAGTTATTACATTTATCATTAAATATATTAATCATCACTCTTTTCTGTCTACTTTGAAGGCTTTCCTTGTTTGATCCTTTTCGAGACGTAGCGGGAAACTCCAGCCCGACCCGCCACGTCTGCCATCTCACACAGCACTGATTACTTGATGCGTTTTTACACTGAAGCAATACAACAAATAAAATAATTCTGCTTTTTTATTGGCATTCACTTTTGCTTGCGCACAGAGTAATTTAGTATTATATAGCACTTATGGACTAAGCAATAATTAGATTACTAAGATAGGCCTGAAAAAATTAGAAAATACTGCTGGAACTACTTTCTGGCGTAATCACGCGGTGAACCGACCAGCCAGCCAATAAATGGCTTTGAATTGTCACTGGCGATATTCCCCTCTGCTGTCACCTAGCAATAGTCAAAGTATAGAACACGAGTATAGGCTGTTCACGGCAAAGTGAGCACTTTTGAGGCCCTAGTTACTTTCTCCTTCCTGTCATTTATTATTCATTAACCACGTTTTAAAATAAATATTGCCATATAAGTAAATCAACACAGTGTGTACATTCCACCACACTCGGAGGTTAACGTCCAAGGCTAAAATAAAATATATTTACTCACTTTTATTCAAAATGAGGGGGCTATCAAAAGTGCTCATTTTATCGTGAATAGCCTATACTTAAGAACACAGGGACCAGCAAATATGTCGGAATGCCGTTCGCCAATCGGCCGGCAGATCGACCAGTAGCATGTAGCAGCCAACCAGACGCAAGGCCCACGTCCAGAGCCTCGCCCATCCAATCAGAGAATGGGTATGCCTGCAGCAATTTAACCGTAACACGCCACTTCGCCTCTGTGTTCTTATCTGGAGGCTGTTCACGATTAATCGATCACTTTCTAAATCAGCCATTGAAACATGTCACTGCTCCTACCTGCATACATTTTAACCTACACATTGGCTGGCAAGCGCCCAGAAAATGTCTCAACATTGAATTAAAAGTGTTAGCTACACCTTTATCAATACTAAAATGATATAGGTTGCTGTAAATTGTTTAAAGCAGATAAAGGTAAGAATGAGCCAATTTCCGTAAAATTTACTTTTCTAATAATTTGAAAATTTCAGTTGGCTGACGCATGAATAAAGTGAACAGGCCCTTGGCAACGCTAATTTTACGTATGGAGGAAGAATACACAACGCGCGATCTTGAATAGGGCTTTCAAAAGTACTCAGTTTACGATGGACAGCGTATATAGGGTATAATGTATTCGAGGTTTCTTCGCACTTTTTGAGTCAAACCTGTGAAAAATCATCCTATGTATAACGTGTTTGGTAGTTTCCTAGATGCGCCATGTATCATAAGCGCTTTGCACTTCTATTAACATAAAAGTACTTAATTTTTGGTTAAGTTGAACTTTTACTTGTATTTTATCAATACATTACAATATTCCATTTTTAATTGAAATGAATTAAACTAAAGAGAAAATGTGTGTTTTCGCAGTGCCTAGTAAGAAATAGTTCTTATATAAAATATTATTAAACTGAGTGCACACGAGTGCGGCGCGTCGTCCTTTCGGTGTAATTTTGTAGTATAGACTGTTCACGGTAAAATGAGCACTTTTGAAAGCCCTGCTTAAGATCTGCTTGTATACACGTTTTATGTTCTTCCGCCTTGTGTAAAGTTAACATTGCCATGCGCCTCATCACTTTATTCATGGTTTGGTCAAGTGAAATAATGAAATTATTAGATAAGTAAATATTCTATAAATCCGCTTATTTTTACATTTCGTTTCATTACAAAATACAGAAAGCGAGAGAAAATAAATATAGGTTATCACAAATGGTCACCTAACATTTTTTGTTCGACGTTAATATATAGAACTACTTTCCCTTCCATCGTGACCAACTTTACTGGGCTCATGTCACTCAGTGCGCCCGTTAAAACATACGCAGTGACTTTTTTTCTAAGGTTGATTTTGAAAGTGCTCACTTTACCGTGAACAGCCTTTAGAATTAGTTAAGCATTATTTGCGTGAGGGGAAGGAATAATATCCTGGAGGTAGAACTTTAGCAAGGCTTCAGAAAAGTGGGAAGTAACTGTGAATGGACTACGATATGTGTTAGTTAGGCAGGATTTACAACAACCCGATGCGTCCGTCCGTCATCCGTCCGTCATACGTTCGTCCGTCTTTCAGCCAAATGATTTACAACCAAACTTCGTCCGTCCACCGTAAGTTCATTTCTGCGAACTAATAAAAACAAAACTGTTTAAAAATAAGAAAAAAATTCTTCATAAAAAGTGAACATTTTTTGCAGTATTGTGTTTCTATAAACCCAAAACCGTAATACGCGTACGTAATGGCAGTTAATCGATGTAAAAAAATGTTCAAATAGAATATAAAGCATGATTGTATTATTTTTCCTATTGCACAAAAGGAGCTCGTGTTTCCTAACGTAATTATCAATTAATCTTCAGGAAAATGTAACTTAATTTCATTTTAAAGTTACATCAACAAACATATGAAAACAAAAGACAGCCGAAACAAAACACTGCACGTACTACACAGCCTTGTAAAGAACTCTGGAAGAACGAGTAACAAGACGTGCAAGTTTAGAAGGCTGTAATTTCATCCTTTCGTCCGTCAAAAGTTAAAGCTTGCCAAGGTTTTGACGTACAGACGGACGGATAGAATTAATGATCACCTCTGATTGGCTGTTGGTCACGCGAATGACGGACGGATGATGGACGGACACGACAGGTCGTTGTAAATCCTGCTATAGGCGTGCGTGGGAGCCGGCCTGAGCGTGTGGTTTGCGGGCGGGGGCAGGGCTCCCTCGTGGACGACGAGGCGCTGATCCAAGTGCTGCAAGAGACGAAGCACACGGCGGAGGAGGTGAACGAGAAGCTGAAGGTGTCCGCACACACCGAGAGGAAGATCATGGTGGCGCGCGAGGAGTTCCGCGCCGTCGCCGCCAGGGGCTCCATCCTCTACTTCCTCATCGTCGAGATGAGCAACGTGAACGATATGTACCAGAACTCCCTCAAGCAGTTCCTCAACATCTTCGACAGTTCCATCACCAAGTACGTTCGCGAGTTGTGTATGGCATCGCGCTGTGCGATCGTAGCAAAGAGCAAACTATCACTTCTCACCGTTTCATACTCACACTTTTGCTGAAAGTGTTGGAGTTGGTAGCTCTCTCCCTCCCTACCTATCATAGGTCTCACCCTCCGCTCTCCACTCTTCACCCACTTCACACACACCCTCTCCACCTCTTCTCACTACTCCCTTCAACCTATCTCCCCATATTACCATCACTTCGTTCCATTCCTCATGCTCGTCTCCCACCAAAGCGAACAGGGTTCAATCCCCGGCTTGGCCACAGGATTGTCGCAAGTGGGAATCGTGTCGGACGATGCCGTTGGTCAAAGGGTTTTCTCGGGGATCTACAGTTTCCCCCGGGCTTTCATTCCGGAGCCTTCCTCAGGCTCCTCTCTCCCCTACTCCTCACCCCATTACCTCATCTCCTCCTGCCCCTCTCAATCCTTAAAAATCACCCCCTCACCTTTCATCACTCTTTCTCCCGCTCTCCCTTTCCTCCCCCTCTCTCTCTCTCATACCCTTCCAATTTTTCCCCTTCTCTCCCCTCTCCCATTTTTTCTCGCCCTCTCTCTTTCTCTCTTTCCGTAAAATTCTGATTTTTTTTCGGTACGTTCAACAGAAAACCCAAAATTTTCCTCCCAATCACTATTCATTCTGGTAATTTTCTTGCAACTTTTGGTACATAATGACATCAATGTTCGTGACATCACGAGTACAATATAGTCAGTCATTTAACCCCACGGCTTCTCAGGTCCTTGGTAGCTGCGATGGCTAAGGCATCGCCCTCGTGTGGCAAAAAATCTGGCTGAACCACAATCTTTCGAGAACCAGCTACGACGAAAGCTAGGAATATTTAGCATCAAGTCAGTGCACAAACAGTTGTGATCATGTTATAGTCTGGAGGATCCCGTAATAGTTATATTTTAGGTACAGAGCTATGTGATATAAACTGACAACAAATGGTACACAATATCTTTGTGCAGAAACTTTACATTTTGTGCAAAGTGTTTTGTTCCACTATTGTCGTGTTCTTCGTGATGCACTAATTAATCAGCTTTCCCACGACATCTAAATCGTCGTGGTGAATAAAACATCACATTATATACTTTGTCTATAAAAATACAAAAAGGTGTATTTTAGTTTCTTACTACCACTAATAACGGCCCTTGTAAAATCGCGCACAATTTCATGGTAATCGTTATTAACACAATATTGTTACTGTACTGTCACTTAAATTTGTTTTTCTTGTATCTAAAACATTTTATAAATAGTGTTTCTGGGTTCGAGTTCCGAATAGTCAGTTCCTGTAAATAATGACAACTTTACGTGTATGTTAGACGTAGCAGTGTTGTAAATGATCCTTTCTTAACGTTTTTATGGGTCAATTTCCTATTTTTCTGTCACACATAATTTTATTATGTTGGTATGATTGGACTGTGTCCATTGTTAACCATGAGACTACATATGATAAAAAAACGAACTCTCACAGGACTTAGAACATATATATACATATTAAAAAATATAAATATATACACATATATGCATATATAAACACATATGTATAGATATATACACATACATTCTCATATATACGTATACATATACATATATACATATACAAGTATATATGTAGATACATATATTTACATACATATATACACACATATACATCAATATACATGTGTATACGTGTGCATACACATGCGCGCACACACAAATATGCGCGCATACACGCATGTATACACACATATATACATGTATACATACATATATACATGTATACACTCATATATATATACATAAATGTATACATATACATGTATACACAGATATATATGCATGTGTATATATACATGTATATATGTATACACGTATATACATACATGTATACACACATATATACATACCTGTGTATATATACATGTATACACATATATATACATGTATACACATATATATACATACATGTATACACACATATATACATACATGTATACACACATATATACATACATGTATAGACACATAAATATACATGTATACACATACATGTATATATACATACATGTATTCACACACATATATACATGTATACATATACATATTTACATGTACACACATATATATACATACATGTATACACACATAAATATACACACATGTAAACACACGCACATATATATATACATGTATATACACATATATATACATGTTTACACACACATATATACATGTATACATATACATATATACATGTATATATGCAAATATACATGCATATATATGCATATACATACATATGCAGATATATACATGTATATATGCAAATATACATGCATATATATGTATATACATATGCATATATATACATATATATGATATATACATATATGTTATGATGGTAAATATATGTAATTCTTTCTTGCGACAGTACAGTGGTAGATATTTCCTACTTGCATACAATTTGATTGGTTGCTGACGTATATGACGTAAGCCAGGATCAAATTCAATTTACTGTATTTAATGTCTACACTATATATTTATCACAATGTAAATTCTCTTATATATACAGGATGCATCTAAATTCGACCGATAAACTTCGGCTGCAAATTAATCCCGAAAAAATTTGAAACATTACATACGATCCTTGGTCTAAAGTTAATCCCTAAAATAATAACTTCAACTTAATCTCCATGACGCAGAATACATGGGATTTAAAAGATGGATTATTCATCCGCATGTCACAATTAACATTACACATTATCCATACGCACAGTGTTCCATCTTTAATATGTTCTCCGATATTTGTAACATACTCATGCTTCAAGTCCAACTTAAAATATGGGTACTACCCTTTCGGATTCACTACAGACCATAGTCGTATATATATATATATATATATATATATATATATATATATATATATATATATATATATATATATATATATATATATATATATATATATATGTGTGTGTGTGTGTGTGTGTTTTCATCTTCCTTTTTCATGATTAACCCGCAGTCTAAGTTTGTTGGTCGAGTTTAAACACAGTCTGTATAAAGTGATTGTGCTATTTGAGAATAATTGTCATCGGTGTCCAGTACTGCACAGTTGAGTCTTAATTCTAAGCCATAACGAAACGGTTGTTACACCTCACAATTATAAATTTTAGAATGCTGTAACAAAGCACTGCAACAGAGAAGTATATCACGAATTTTACACTACACGCAGGAACGGACGCAATACAGACTTTTATATGCTACAATTTTTATTACAGAAACCCATGAAGTTGATGAGCAACAATACGTGAAATTCGGTGACAATATGTTTACCATCATTTTTATTAATTACAATGGATATTAGTTGGACGCTAAGTGCTAATGATGTTTTCTAAATTATCTCTTCATAAGTTCAAAATGTAAATTAAAGGGCTTAAATGTTATGTTTTCAGGTCTGCGAAAAGTTCCATAACGGAAGAGCGAATAGATATTATATTGCGCTACTTAACGTACGAAGTTTGGAAATTCACGCTACGAAGTTTGTATGAAAGGCACAAGTCTTTATTCACTCTTATGCTGGCAATGAAAATAGATGTCCACAAAGGTATCATCTCACATGATGAGTTCAGTGCATTTATCAAAGGTAACTATAAACGAAGTTCATTAAATTGGTACATTGATAGATTGAGTAGAGCAGTTCTAGGTCAGGACACTAAACTGTTAACGCAAGAGTATTTGTTGTGTGTATGTCCTTCGTAACTACCAATTGTATCATATGTGTCATCATATGTTCTCTCTTCTAAATCCCCGATATCTCGTTAACATTTTTTCACATTTCCACAGAAAATTTCCTGTTTTATTTCGGTAATGGATTTTATTTAAGATTAAATATAGTGGTTTTAATTAGAAATAGACTTAACTGTTGCCATATTGCAAAAGAAGGTTAAATTATGATGCAAATTGTTATAGGACCACTAATTTGGCTTATTTTCATCGAACTGTGGACACCACTAAACGGTATTTTAGAATTAATAACATAATAATTAAGCCTCGTTGATTTGATGTATGTTGATGCTATGTAGTAAGTTAAACATTAAAATGCATACGATAAGTGTAGTGTATAAATTATTCTCCCTGTTACGAAATAGGCCGACATTTAAAATAGTCTCTTAGAAGCGTATTTGTGAACTTACAGGTGGAGCTTCTTTGGACCTAAATGCTGTGCAGCCGAAACCATTTCGCTGGATTTTGGACATCACGTGGCTAAACTTGGTGGAAATACACAAATTGCCTGTTTTCTCAGACATATTGACAAAGGTATCAGGCTATGTTAGTTCTGAATGAGCTTTTTGAAAGTGCAATAAGCATTTTAATTATTTCTAACATATTATTAGAGACCTGAGAAATTCGCGAGTTCATTGACCTGCAGGTTATACTGCACGGTCGCATGTACAAACATGCCGATATCAGCTGCCCATTGGTTGTCCGCTGTCACAGTAGAAGGCGACGATTGGGCCAGCGTTTTCCAGGAGGTGTCATACACCGTGTGGACCAATGTCTAAAGTTATATAAACATGTGTGTTTTGAATTCCAGCTTGTTCCAAAATGAATCCGCGAATTCTTCAGGTCTCTAAATAATGTTATTACTGCCTTAGAAATGTCGATTAATAATTTTTATCAATCGCTACATAAAGCCAGTCTTATTTTCTTCATATATTAGAAGATATAGTCTAGTATATCATATCTGTTCATCTATGGAAAATAGATGGGTTAAATAAAACTAGTTAAAAGAGAAACCCGAGCATTCTGTGAAATGCATCAAGTTATAAGGTAGAAGAAAGACTTTCCAAATACATAACTTCCTGTTTGTGTGAAAAATAACCGTGTTTTCAAAAAACATTTTCCATTCGAACATTCTTTAGGAATGCATTAAAATGTTTTTTTTTTTTGTAATGCAAATAAGGATTTTTATTTCCAAGTATAAACTTCATATATATTCTGATAAAAATGTTAAGATCGAAGAAAATGAACGGGAGTGGCGAATTTGGTACGAAAAGGAACGCCCTGAAGAAGAAGATATCCCCTGTGGCTACCAGAAGTCACTTGATGTTTTCCGAAAACTCTTGCTCATTCGTTCATGGAGTCCAGACAGAACGCTGTCGCAAGCTTACAAGTATGTCATAGGTAAGCTGGTTTTCACAAAACACGTGTCTAATGTCTTGGCTTTCGACCGTAATTGTTTGGTCGTTACTACTTCCATCCAGAGTATTTGTATTTTGTACAGTAGTAGCAGGAATATTTCGGCAGGGTTAACCAGCTCTTTCTAAGTATTACTGGGTTCGATTCCACAATCTTAAAAGGATATAGTTAAAACTGTTCCAAGTACACGAAATTCGACCACAAACCAGTGAAAACTGCTCCTTTAGAATCACCCCCACCCCCACTGATAATCACAGTGAGTTTCACTGACTCAGTACTGATCTCCATTTATCCAAAAGCGAAACCCACAGCTCTTGAGTCAGTGGTTCCTTTCGCATTCAGTTTAGTCCCTCTTAGCACGCCCTTACCAACAGATTTTTCAATGAGCAGCGTGTTCCTGTCTAAAATCACTTATTCAGCTGCAGAATGCAGAATCTGGCAGTGCCAAAACTTCCGACAAGCAACTATCGTTTTCAGCCTTCAGTGTGATTTAATGGAGGTATATTCTTGTTTTCTGCTGACATGTAATAAGTACGCCTACATGACCAATTTATTTTAACATCCGCTATGTTACTTTTATATTTTATATAATATTTATACTACCCTTGGTACAAACTAAAAGTTGTTCCACATACTAGAGATAGTACGGTTCTCTGAATAAGACAAAAGATGTTCGGAGGATGATCTACCCTAATTGAGAATTCGATAAGACTAAAAATTTACCTCTTTCATTTAAATATTCAAGTGGAATGTTTAAAAAATTTGCGGTATTTACGTTGTTAGACTAAGTATAAAATTAATTTTCACCATTCCCTTGAAAAGCTATAGTAGTAAAATCGTTGTAGTTAAGTTATAGATGTGGAAATTTTTCGTTTCCTTTATCATTGTCTAAAATAACACAAATAAATCAATAAACAGAGACGATGCAGGAAAAAAATTAATAAATTCACAATGAAAACTGTGATTTTTCAAGTCATGTTTAATTTCATAGTCATTTTACGCATTTTCAATCATCAACTTATTCTGTTCACTATGGATTCCAATTCATCTTCTCATCTGCCATCATGCAGTGGTTTCTGTACCTTTCTTATGTCAGCTTAGGCCTACTTAATTTAAAACTGCCATAGATTCGTTCAGTCTTTGGCTGACCGATATTTATATATCTCCGTTTTTAGCGTATGCACTAGTATTTAACTGTATTGGAGACGTCGAGAAACGGTTAATCACTTCTTTATTTTTATTGATCAACGCCAAATATTGTGGCTTATCTTGGTGTATCACGTTGGTAACCAACATGATTAAGTGTTTACTATTTATTGCACCCTCTAGTAAAATAATGTAACTATATAATTTTCTGACACTTCAAAAAATTGTGGAAAAAGTGCCACGGCTTTATATAGAACATATTTATTATGTATATATTTATCATTAGAGTTTAAGTACAACTTTTTATTTATGCGCTTAATGCACTTCACATGAATTTGCCGAGAACCTGGGATATTATAGTTTGGACAGTATTTTGCTGGGTAAGCTATATGACTGACGTGTTGTGGTGTTTGTCCAGAGTCGCTGGGCCCAGAGTACGGCGAGGCGTGTATTCTGGACTTGGAAGCCACGTGGCAGGAATCCGAACCACGCACTCCTCTCGTGTGTATACTGTCCATAGGCTCCGACCCGTCGCCGCAGATCACCAACCTGGCGAAGCAGAAGGAGACACGTACGTAATCCGCCCGGGGGCCGAGCCTGCTTAGTGGAGGTGGTGCAAGGTTGCGACTTGTTTCATGTTTGTCTTAAGGGACACTTCCCACAAATCGACACACGACATATGGGACGCGATTTATCATACACTTTTCCGCTTATCGGGAACCCGATTACGTGAGCAAGGGGATGCCGATTAAAAATCGATTTTTTGAAAATCGATTAAATCGGTTCCATAAAATATATTTCTATGTCGATATTTAGGCTGCCGATTTTCACATTGTACGGGATTTAATCTTTTTATCGCTGATATTTTTATGAATTTCTGGTTAATAGTATTTCTAGCACTACAAGTTTGTTTCCAAGGACATGAAATATCTTACTGCATAGAATTTATGTTATGTTAGTACAAATGGGCCGAAAAAAATCGAAATCGATTCGTTGTGATTTTTTCCGTCAGATTTTATATGTGCACCGATATTCTGTGCTCGATCTAAATATATCCCAGAAATCGACTAATTAAGTAAAGATCGGCATGCCTACGTGAACATCGCTAGCCAGGGATGTAATGCAGTTTATATTATTCTGATAGGCAGGCGACCACTACACTTTATGATATGGCAAATCCCCCCCCCCCCCCCAACTCCCCCGGCCAAGCTTATTGTTCGCACCATGTAAATCGCCCCCCCCCCCCTAGCCTAAATTAAATTATCAAGGAAAATTGTTATACAGGAGGTTCAAGGGTAAATTGAGCACTTTTGAAATCAACATTTGAAAAATGACACTCCCCCTACCTGCATATATTCTAACGGGGACACATTAACTGGTACGCGCCCAGTAAAGTTGGTAACGTCGGAAAGAATGTAATTAATGTCATAACGTTAAGTTAAAAATGTTAAGTAAATATTTGTGTTTGTGAATACTGAAATGATTTCGTTCGCTTTAATGCTTTCTGTTTTCTTCATGCACGTTAGTGTAAGAATAAGCAAATTAAATAAAATTCACTTTTTCGGTAAGTTTACAGTTTCACTTGACCGACATGGGACATAAATGAACACTTACA
Organism: Dryococelus australis; assembly: GCA_029891345.1. Classification (NCBI taxonomy): domain Eukaryota; kingdom Metazoa; phylum Arthropoda; class Insecta; order Phasmatodea; family Phasmatidae; genus Dryococelus; species Dryococelus australis. Next base: position 336,644,846 of record CM056993.1, on the reverse strand, counting down.
GAACTGAATTTAAAATGTATAATAAATTAGAAGCATTTTGTGAAGAGTGTTTACGACCAGACATAGTTGATCCGCGGTTTCCGAGGAGGATGAATATGCCATGCCCTCTTAAAGGACTATACATTGTTAACGGCTAATTGAACCCTTTTGAAAGCCCTGCCAACGATCTACTTACTTTCTCGTTTGGTAGGCTTCCGCTGTATGTGGACCGTCCCACTTTATGAGTACGTCATCCAAGAAGAGAACCATGGAATTATATTTTATGCATGTAAATGTGTTAGTAATAAGCAAATTCGTGCTACGATGTGTACAAAACAAACACTGACTTCAATAGCCATAAATTTACATATTACAGTCTCAATACAACGTAAAACCTTTGAACTATTTTTTACTAACTCGCTGCCAACTTAACTGTGAGACTGCATGTCAGTATCTCCTGTAGTATATATTGTATAGTCTATTCGCGGTTTCTTCACCCTTTTTGAATCAAACCGTTGAAAAATCTCCCCATGTATGAAGTGTTTAGTTATTTCCTACATACGCCACGTATCGCAAGCGTTTTATACCTGTGTTCATAAAAGTTACTTTTCTTTCTGTTAAATTGAAATGTAATTAATCGTTTATATCCCATAAATTATATGCTTAATTTATAAATAATTTGAATAAAAAACAGCGAGGGAACATGTGTGTTGGTAGCGCCTGGTAAGAAATAGTTCTTACACAAAATACTGTTACACTTAAAGCGCACAAATTCGGTGCGTTGTCCTTTGGTGTAATTTTCTAGACTTAGTTAAGCTTAGTTTGTATGAGGCGGAGGAATATTGTGGAAGTAGAACTTAAACAGGGCTTCAGAACAGTCTGAAGTAGCCGTGAATGGATTATATGTGGTAATGCACAGTTACTTGTTTTTCAGAGGTTTATTAGTGTTTACTTTACCGTGAGCATGAGGATATATTGAAGTAGGTGTGCGATGTAGTGAGGTGTTGTTGGCAGCCCTGCGCGCCGTGTCGATGGGCCAAGGGCAGGAGATGCACGCGCGACGCCTGATATCGGACTCGATGTCTGCCGGCGGCTGGGTGCTGCTGCAGAACATACACCTCTCGCTGCCCTTCTGCAACGAAGCCATGGACGCCCTCGTCGAGACGGAGAACGTGCACGACAGCTTCAGGCTGTGGATGACCACCGAAGTACACTCGCAGTTCCCCATCGCCTTGCTGCAGGTGAGCTGTCAACCCGTACGTCGCCGGCAATACAGCACGTTCCTGCCATGTGCAATTGAAATATAACCGTCGTGCTTTGACGTGAATACGTCAGTAAATCTACAACCATAGTGTGAGGCAATCCAGAAAATCCGATGATAAAATCGTGGGATCCAGTTTGGCATTTCAGCTCCGAATCTATAGTCTACATTCAAAATGCAATTAAATCACTCGATGGCCAAAGGATCAAAGCATATGTTACGTTGAGTAAGAACTTAGAAGCATCCGAGGGGGGGAGGGGAGGTGTCGCCGCAATTTTGAGTTTGTTTCCCCGCGTCAAGCTATGACACTCGTTTGAATTTCAATCGACAGCTCTCGTCAAGATAAATCGATTGCGTGTATAAAAATATTTCTGTGGCGGGGTTATGGTGAAATTGTATGCGTTTAATGTACAGAATTAAGAAAACTTAGCACAATTTCGGCTTATAATCGTCAAAAAGTTAAGTCGAAATACAGAAATAGTATACGGTCGGAAAGAACATCTCAAAAGCAATCCAGTGATATCCATAAAACCCCACATGATGGAGTGAAGCGGTGCCGGGAACATAAAATAAACAAAGTCGTCCGAGAGAGTCAACGTAGATGTATTCCCGCAAAACAAACGGCCGTGTCCCCAACACAGTCAAACCCAATTTTTTTTTCGTCCCTTGGAGAATTTACACATTTTATTTTACGTGTTTACTCTGTTTGATAGTTATTTGGGGTAACCAAAAATCAGCCAGGGCGACTATGTACCACCTGCCTAATTTAATTTCAGATGAATGCTCCATGAATCCTTCCACGTTGCGATCTTCTTATATAGTTTATTCGCGGGTTTTCCACACTTTTCGAATCAAACTTTTGAAAAATCACGTCATGTATGACGTGTTTGTTTGTTTCCGAAATATGTCATAAATAACTAGTGTTTTATGCTTCTGTTAGCATAAAAATATGTTATTTTTAGTTAAATTAGAATTTTACTTCAATTTTATCTATAACTTATAATATTTAATTTGTAACTAACATAAATAAAAACAGGGAGAAAATAGATACGTTGGCAGTGCCTACCAAGACATAGTTCTCATGCAAAACATAATTACACTGAGTGTGCACGGATGTAGTGTGCTGTCCCTTTGGTGTAATCTTCTCAACTTGGTTAAGCTTTGTTTGCATCAGGCGGGGGAATATCACTGGAAGTAAAGCTATAGCAAGATTTCAGAATAATTGGTAATATTGAATGGACTATAATTAAAATGATTAATAATCATATACATCACGGTGGTTACAGTAATACATTCATTTAAATGGAAAAGTGTGGCGTAATGTTACCCTGAATTGGTACAAACACTCCCGAGAAATTATTCGCAGATATAACCCATCAGTGTATACGTATAGTGAGAAAGAGAAAGTGGTAAAGTTTTCTCCCCATGCATCCCTGGTAGCGTTCATACGTTTAAATAAAAAGCCAAATTCGTAGTTAAATCCCCAAATTTTTATAACAGCGACACTTAAACATTTCTACATTTGCAGCCTGTACACGGGAACTATTTCCATACTATTTGTAGGTTTAAAACTTCCGTTACATTTAGGGAAGTATACTAGAAATATTTCTACAGCACATTAACCCAGATGACTGTCCGTATTTTACTGGACGATCTATGTATTAGATTTTAATTTTGCAAATAGGAAACTAATTACTGAGGATTCCGTTTTGAGTAACATTACCTTGAATATGTAGCAGATCGCTAATTGGTGTAGCGTAAGGGAAAATAAGGTGATTTTGCAAATTTGGTAAAATGATGGTTAGCCCTAGACAATTTTTATCAGTTTTTCTTTAGGATATTTGAACTTCTATACAAAAACTTAACGAAAAATTCTCTACAGACTATGCCTATCTCATAGTAAAACTTTCAATGATCATACCTTTCTGCTCCACTTTCAAGGATGTATGCCGCCCTAGGGAAGCGCCTTAGAACATGTGTGTGCCGTGTTATGTTTACGCCTTGTGACGAATACACAGGCGGGGCTTGTACATGCAATTACGAAACATTCTGTATGTCAGTTAATGTGTGTGCTTATAGTGTATATATTATATTATTATATATATATATATAATATACAATTACGAAACATTCTGTATGTCAGCTAATGTGTGTACTTATAGCATATATATATATATACACCATGTTATGTTTACGCCTTGTTTGTTCGTGACGAATACGCAGGCGGGGCTTGTCCATACAATTACGAAACATTCTGTATGTCAGCTAATGTGTGTACTTATAGCATATATATATATATACACCATGTTATGTTTACGCCTTGTTTGTTCGTGACGAATACGCAGGCGGGGCTTGTCCATACAATTACGAAACATTCTGTATGTCAGCTAATGTGTGTACTTATAGCATATATATATATATATATATATATATATATACACACACACCATGTTATGTTTACGCCTTGTTTGTTCGTGACGAATACGCAGGCGGGGCTTGTCCATACAATTACGAAACATTCTGTATGTCAGCTAATGTGTGTACTTATAGCATATATATATATATATATATATATATATATATATATATATATATATATATATACACACACCATGTTATGTTTACGCCTTGTTTGTTCGTGACGAATACGCAGGCGGGGCTTGTCCATACAATTACGAAACATTCTGTATGTCAGCTAATGTGTGTACTTATAGCATATATATATATATATATATATATATATATATATATATATATATATATATATATATATACACCATGTTATGTTTACGCCTTGTTTGTTCGTGACGAATACGCAGGCGGGGCTTGTCCATACAATTACGAAACATTCTGTATGTCAGCTAATGTGTGTACTTATAGCATATATATATATATATATATATATACACCATGTTATGTTTACGCCTTGTTTGTTCGTGACGAATACGCAGGCGGGGCTTGTCCATACAATTACGAAACATTCTGTATGTCAGCTAATGTGTGTACTTATAGCATATATATATATATATATATATATATATATATATATATATATATATATATATATACATATATATATATATACACCATGTTATGTTTACGCCTTGTTTGTTCGTGACGAATACGCAGGCGGGGCTTGTCCATACAATTACGAAACATTCTGTATGTCAGCTAATGTGTGTACTTATAGCATGCATATATATATATATATATACACACCATGTTATGTTTACGCCTTGTTTGTTCGTGACGAATACGCAGGCGGGGCTTGTCCATACAATTACGAAACATTCTGTATGTCAGCTAATGTGTGTACTTATAGCATATATATGTATATATACATTATATACATTGTTAATAAACTTACTATATACATATATAAACATAAACGCACCGTCTAAGAATTTTGGAGTGGGGAGTTTTGAGGGATCTTAACGAGTTCTTGAGATCCGATGAAGGTGACGCGAGGTGAGTATGGAGTATGGTATGTGTTTTGTTCCGATTAATTTCCTAATGTTTCAGATGGCAATTAAATTCACTAACGAGCCCCCACAAGGAATACGAGCCAGCTTGAAGAGGACGTATCAAAATATTACTCAGGTATAAATAAGTTTTAACATAACATAATATTCTAGTTCTCCATAGTAAACTTCAATTTATTTCCTGCGATGTATTTTTATTCTTCGTTAATAAGCACTAAAATAAAATACTGCTTTTTGAATTAAATTGATTTCCCCATGCCATGTTAATAACGGATAAATTTCATCTGCTTCTTATTTTTTCGACTGCGAAGTCTGCATATTACCATCGGGTTTCATTGGTTCGTAAGCCTCAAGTCTGTTACCTAATGTTAATTGTGATGTGACGACACAACAAAACGCTTTGCGATATGTCGTTATGTACACTACTTGATATTGCGGAAACATATGTGTTATTTGCAATTTAATCTATGGTTATTTATATATGAGAATCTGCTGATGATCGACTATTTTCTCTGTGTTTATTGAAGTAAATGCACTTAACCTTCCAAAATATTTCAAATTATAGTTTTTGTTTAATCGTTGATTAAGTGTGGGTATACGAACTTCGAATTAAAAATTTTTGACACACGTAGAATTTTGAAAATACTTTTGTTTTCAACTACTTTTTTTAAATATGTGAACATAAAAATTTTTTGTGATGATATAGATGTTATATCATTTAAGACTTTCACAACTAAAGGCTGACACATGCATCTCAATAAAATAATTAAGTTCCAAAAATATTTCCAATATGCTTCAAGCCATAATTTGGCGTATTTGCTTCACATGTGTTGGTAAATGTGCTTTACATAATTTGAAATCAGAAATTATCGCCACTTGAAATAAAGGTGTCACGGATTTGTGAAGCCGGAAAATCATTAAGTTAAATGATTTCCCTATGTGTAAGATGTGCATCCGTGTTCTGTTTTTGTTCGTATGTACAATGCACTAGCCCACTTCATGAAACTCGGCTGTATGAGAGCGAATCCGTTATAATAGGCAAGGAATACATAGTTTGACCGTTCAAACGCCTTGATGACACAGACCAAGCCCACAATGAAGAAGCAGTACAATACAAATGACGAAGAATGGGAATGAAGAAGTAGTACAATACAAATGAAGAAGAATGGGTGCATACCCCGAGAAGACCCGTACACGATCAGCAGATTCTGTAACATTTCCATGCGTAGAAATATACTGGCATTACTTGATTCGGGGTCAAATTAGAATCATGGTTATGAAAGACCCTGTCACAGAAAACAAAAATATGAAGAAGCGAAATATCGGGACGGTTCATGATGTACACGAGGTTATAAATAAATATTCAGCATACAAAACTAATTCATGGAAGTGTTCTTTTAAGTTAAAGTTTGAGTTTTACGTTTTGTGTTTGAGCATAAAACTGCTGCAGATGACATTTTTTAAGCAAAAAAATTGCTGCTAATGCAACGTCATTTAAGAAAACAAATGTTTGCAAAAGACAACCTGCTTTAAGTAATGAATGGCTGGAAATAAGTCAATTTTAAGCAAAAAAAATGTTATATAAGACAATCTCTTTTAAGCAATATACGGCTCCTCCTCCATACTCTGTGTGTCGAAATATACAGTTCTAAACCATACTATACATTGGGGCTTTAGTCATATTTGGAAACATAAATTTCCTAAGTGGTGAACGGATAGGCTGAATGTGAGACAGAATGGAGTGGAGATATTTGGGCGGCTCTTAACATCGGCGTCTTTAGAGCCTATTAGGGTGAAGCGAGATGAGCATGGAGCAGCGCCGGAATGCCAGGGCGAGGAAACGGGAGATCCCCGAGAAAGCCCGTCGACCAGCGGCATCGTCCGGCACGATTCCAACATGAAAAAACCCGGGAGCGACCCTGCCGAGAATCGAATCCGGTTCGCCTTGGTGAGAGGCAAGCACTCTAGCCGCTGCATCGCCATAGCCCCCGTCACGAGAGGTTAAGCAGTGTCAGTAAAACATGATTTTGGCAGGTGATTCAAGTTGCCGTGGGTCCTCAGAGATACTAAAAATGTGCGTATGGCAGTATCAGTAAATACAAAATAGTCCTTACGGAAATCCCGAACACAAACAGTACAAAAATAAATGTTGTTAGCAAAGCTGCCTTTCTGTAGTCAAACAACTATGAATAATTGATTTTACATGCGTGAGAATTCTTTTAAGCCAAGGGGAAAATAATATGATTCCTAGGTTCATCAATTAATTCCTTTTATATAATTTTAATGAATACTACTGCCGATCGTTCCGAAACGATGAAGTTACTGACGATCAAAATACTACCTGTTTACTGCTGGCTGTTCCCTCGCTGCTGACGAACGCTGATGAACCATCAGTGATTTCAGTGCTCATCAGCAGTAACGGAATGCGCCGAGAATGCTACGTATGCATGTGTGGCGGCAGGACACAGTTTGGATGTGTGTGAGGTGGGAGGACATGATCTGCATGTATGTACGTGACAACAGGAAACCCTCTGTGTATGTAGTGTCAAAGTCACGCTCCTTGTAGGTGTATGGCGGCAGGACACACACTTAATATCTGTGTAGTGACAAGGGATGCTCTGTACATGTGTGCACGGCGGCAGGATACCATCTGTATGTATGCATATGGCGGCAGGACACGCTGGACTACTCGACACAGCCGCAGTGGCCGCCGCTACTGTACGCCGTCGCCTTCCTGCACACAGTGGTGCAGGAGCGCCGCAAGTTCGGCCCGCTCGGCTGGAACGTTCCCTACGAGTTCAATCAGGCCGACTTCGCCGCCAGCGTGCAGTTCATACAGAACCACCTCGACGACATGGACCCAAAGAAGGTAAGTGGCCTCCCAGCCCGGCGGGCGGCGACTCAAGGAGGTAGTAATCCCTCCAACTTGGAATCAATTTTTGTTGGACGGTAGCGGACTTTTCAGATTATATATTTTAAAACTAGTACCATCAGGGCATTATGATACAAGTTGTTCCACGCCAAACGATCCCAGGTATTCATTTAATAAGTTTAACAATGATGAAGTTATTGCAACGAAATGTTACTGACCTTATTTTCTTTATGTGAAATGCGATAACATGCGCTTCCATACAACACTGAACTCTACGCTCCATGTTGAATATGTTGCAGCGAAATAAGGTTGCGAAATGCGCGCCCGGACTGTGTCATTCCATTTTGGATTGTGGTGTGACGCGCTTGCCCACGGTTGTTTTGTCTCGTGGTCACCAGGGTGTCGTCAGTCAGTCTGATGTGGTGCGGATATTGGTAGGCAGCTATTGTTTTGCCTCGTGGCTACCAGGGAGGCAGACATACACTGAGTAAGTTCACCATTTAGGTGCTGGTGAAGAAACTTGAAACAAAGGGGACTGTTAGAAACGAATGAAGCTGCTCGTCCAAAAATTGACACAGGAAACTTTTGAGGATGCAAGGATCCGGACTACCCGCCACTCCTAAGAAAGTTACTTCTGTGATTTTCTCAGCAAACTGGATTGCCAAAAGTTACTTGTCATTGTGCAACAAAAAAATCCATGCTTAATGCATCTCTATTTTCGTCATTCACGAACTCGAGGAGCCCGACAAAGTGAAATGTGCGACATATCGTCGCTGGTTGCAGTCACTCAATCATGCAATTCCGACTATTCTGGATCTTGGTTTTACGTTTCTTATTATGTAAATTCTCAAAACTTCCATCTTTGGATCAGTGAAGATCCCCAAGCGATTCAGAAGGACCCTCTCATTTCAGAAAAGTGCGGTGTACAATTTCCTGCCGGCACAAAATTGGTCAAATTTTCTTCGAAACAACCATTACGACTGATGTATACATGGAAATCTTAAACTCTCTCCATGGTGTCATCACATTTCACACAAAGCAAAGTAGGTTTGTTGAAAATTTTGTTATAAAATCTTAATTAACGTTCACGTTAACGAAAATCTGGCTTCGGTTTGGAGTGGGGCATACTGTATGATTAGAGCCCCGAGTATTTCGCGAATTGAGTTGGCAGCAAGCTACGCTGGACAGCCCTCTATACACTCGAGACATTATCGTTTGCTTATTGGTTACAGTGATCAAGTGAGGCCTCTGTACAGGATTGTTAAACACTCGCTCACACTACTACTGCTTCCTGCCTACTACTGGCTCACATTTAAACACGGCGTGTCCTAAACAACTGTCGTCCAATCACAACAGTAGGAGAAAAGAACAAGTGTTTGAAGTCTACCTCATCTCCGAATGAATTCGCGAAATACTCGCGGCTCTATGTATGATGGACCTGATTATACATAGGTGTGTAAATGGTCAATACATATTTCAAAATCCGCAATATTTTGCCCATGTTGTTTCTGTTGCATCTGTGACCATAATAAAGATGAAATCATTATTTATTCATTTTCAGTCTCTCATGAGAAAATACAGACTGCAGTTGGTCCATTCTGGTTCCAGGAGTTCTGTAAACTAATTGTTTATTTAATAATGTTTGAGTTATAATTATAAATATTAACAGCATGTTATAAAGAGATATAAATAAACACAAAATGCATTGATACCGCCACTTTAAGTGTTCTGCCTGCAGCTATTCTGCACGTTCAAGCTTTTGAAACGCTTGGGATCTAAAGGTTATTTCACACGATCAAATACTTATTTATTGAATTTAATTACTCTAATTCAATTTATTGAACTGAAAAATTACTTTATTTGCCTTCTGATGATTTTCATTCAATAAACTTTAAAGTAGCCACATAAATGTGTATCAAAAATGTTTAATGAAACCCGTTAAAAAATACCAAAAGTAAATTTTTAGAAGTATCTACCATTCATGCTCGACACGAAAATAATTGATTTAAAAAATATTTTTTTATATTTTATTTAAAAAAAAATAACCCATCCTTATTCTGTAACAACTTTAAACGTGTGCATACAACTCTATTATTATGAGATTACTCACATTAATAATTAATATTGTCAGAAAAGCTATGATCTGCGATTGTAATTTTCGATTCAAGAAAATATAGAGCATGGTCTAAGCGAAGACCTTGAAGGAAGATGAGATATTCAAGAAATCGAAAGAGAAAATGGCAGTGGTTATGACGTTTGTATGATGTCATATAGTATTCAATGAATTGAATTCAATAACAATTGAAGGTAATTTAAAGAAAAATTTGATAGTGAGAAAGGGCCTTAAGGCCGACTCTTACTCACTCGACACTTGCCTCACCGCCTTTAAGCACAAGGCGTTTGACTGGCATGCAATGTCGTCATCGACTCGCCTGGGCGAGATTTTAAGCGGTAACCCTATATTTGTATGGCATGCTATCAAAGATAAAGGTATTTAACGAGACTAAAGATATCTCTTAAGTTTCTGAATAGCAAATTTAGCAGCTACAGCTGATTCTGAAAACACCAGTTTTAGCCATTTTAACTTTTTAAAACATTTGCAATTGAAATGAGAACTTGAAAAATATCTTCGTGCGCGAATTTTTCTAAAAATACTTTCCGTTTTCAGACACCAATACAAAATATACAACAGTTTTTGAATCACGAGTTTTCTACTAACACATTTCATGCCTCAGCCAGCCGAGTCCTTAACAAGGGATTATTGAACGTGCTCAGAATTTTATTTTACAAATCTAAGTTTTTGATATTAAATGCGATGTCTACTTAATACAATTATGAAGCTAAAAAAATAAAAACTAATAAAAATTATATTTTATAGAGTAAGCTTATGGTATACTGTGAATGAGCGATCACTCTGTTCAAAATACTTTTCATTGGTGATATTTCTTTTTGCAGATGTATATTATACATATTCCATCTTTTAAAGCGTGAATAATGCTAAGTTACCTTTTCGGATCGTATGTCAGTACTTAAGAATCATTTTTGTAATTATAGAGAAATTCCTGTTTCCTAATCTTTTTATATTGAAAATTTTCTTTGCAGTTTTGCTAGACTTTAAATAATGATAGTACTTACTTAGCATGCTAGTATTTCTTTAACTTGACTTGTTCTTTGATCCCTATTGTGTATTTAATTGTTTTAAGAGTTTTATTAAAATGTTATGGTTTCATCTGTTTTTGTACTTATTTAGTTTATCGTTCGATTTTGTGCTCTCTAACACTTTGGATAATGTGGAAACTACTTAATTAAGCTTTTTATGAGATTAATTTGTTAAATGTAAATTAGAATAACGCGATAATAAAAATATTGCGAAAATACAGCGAAGGAGGTTTGAGGATGCAACAAATTAATTGCTACCACAACCAAGAAAAAAAATAGCAAGTGCTTGCGGCGCCCATTGGCTAAAAAATAATGTTTATAGATAAAAAAATTTGTAACGTTGCGGTTTTCCAGATAATATTATTATTATCATCTTCTTGGTATCTGATTACTTGGTTGTGGTGGCGATTCATTAATATAAATTTCAGATTCATATTTAAAGGTTATGGTTCATTTAGCCCTTAGAGGATAGTAGTATTTAATTTTGTAAATCACGTGAAACTAAAGAAAAGGATCCTGATTGGCTCTCGTCTCGCCATTGCTGATTGGATGAGAAATGTGGCGTGACCAGCCGACAGCCAATCAGGACACAGGTTACAAGAAGCGTGAAGCAGAAAACTTTTTCCTTTAGCAGAAATAATGCCATCACCGCCTAGAACGGACGTGTACGTGCGAATAATCATAAAAATTAGTTAGTATAATGTAATTCATTCAAGATATTTTAAATTATATAATGTAATGTAATTGGTGCAATATATTTTAATATTTCATAATCGAGAACGAAATGAGTGAATCGAATGATATTTTTATTTGTTGTGAGAAGACGAATGAATTAGAAAAATTTATAAGAGAATTAAGAAATACTAATTCAACAGAAATGTTACAATTTCCTAGTGTTGAAGAAAAAACTATTTAAATAATTATTCGATAAAATTATATTAATTACTTTATTTTATCTATCAATTACATTTTTTTATTTCAATAATTTATCGTGTATTTCGGTTTCCGAATCGCAGAATCCTTATTTTTTGTAGGGTGGTAGTAGATTTGAACATATGGGTCGAGCGAGAATTTGGAAGTAAGTTAAATTTACTTTAAAATCTGCGGGATACATAGATTTTTGCATAAATATAACTTTGCTGTGGAAGGGGTGTGGGATATGTTCGTATCTACTGCAATGTTCAATTGAATACCTGAGTTTTAAATACTGACGCCGTCGGGTGAGACACGAGACAAACTGTGACACAATAACTTACGGTAGATGGGCGCCAGCGGTGTTTCCCAGTCACCGCACTGTTGAGACTCAGGGTTCTCAGGGATACTGTGGGTTCTGTGTGTCTGTCTCACCCGAGTGTACTTATGAAACACTTTTCATTACTAAACATCATTACTAAACTTTTTTGACACTGAAAATGAGGCGAGGTTGGTGTCCAGACAAGGAAATACTTTATGCACTGAGAATATAGTGTTTATTTTACCACTCATACGAAAATGTGCCATAATGTTAGGTGCTGAAAATCGGAGGTGTCTAGCTAAATCCGTTGGGCGCTCCCCTCGTCCGAAATTTGTCTAGCGCACTCCTAGATGGATGACTTCTACCGTGGTGTTAGATAACACAGCCTTCACAAGGAAAGGGGTCTACAGCCGCTAGGGTGGACTGTAGGTTTTTCCTGAAGACAGGGCACGGAGAATTACAAAATGAATCTGAAGATAAACACGTGTGATTATTTGGTATCACTAATACGGACTCGTCTGGACTCGCCTCCCAGCACTTAGTAAGTGTGGCGACGGTCTTTACACATAGCCGGCTAGGACGGAAATAATATCACCGTACAAATTACACAAATACATATGAAATAGCATGAAGCACGAGACGAATGGTCACGATAAACACGCAGGTGCGTGAAAACACAATTATATGGCGCGGATGGTGCTGGATGCAGTTCGTTGTGGATCACGTGGTGCAGGTGAAATTGCAAGATTTCTCTGGAAAAACGGCAAATTATTCTCAGCCAAGCTATTATTGATGTTGGGGGAAAATATTCTCCTGACGATTTAAACAGATGTGGGCTTGTAACACGCCTGAGGGCGGGAAAATCAATCTTGAACAAGACAGCGTGGTCAGACATACAAAGTATCAATTACGTGAAAATTCCACGGAACCCTTAATTAAAAAAGACATAGAACCCTGAAATAAATTATGGTGCACATGATATTACACAAATAAACTCTCAAAGAGCATGGATGACGCAGACATCGACTTGGCGGCGGTTAACCCCAAATGATGTGGCTGTAAAACAATTAAACATGAAAATTACCCTGAAACGCATACATGAAAATACAGCCCTTAAAATTGCACGCAGTAATTATACATAAATTACATTGGAACGCCTTTAACATTGGCGGATGGCGCCTGATTCAAAGTTCCGCGGACCGCGTGGCCTCTCCGACATCTTTCTTCTCCTTCACCTCGATTATAGTTAAGAAGCCGCAAGGGCACAAATTATTAGGTTAAGCGGAAGCATAATGCTGGAGAATGTCTGGCAAGACGTACGCAAAGCAAAGGTTAACCGGTATAAAAAGGTGAAGCAATGGTAATCTACATCCGTGCAAAACGTTTGTAGTGCGTACGTGAAAGCGTCTTACCTCGCCAGCTGTCCTCGATGGACTGCCCAAGGCAAGCGTCGTGCGTGCCTACCATGGCCGCCTAAGGGGGTTCACACAGGCGGAAGTGCTAAGCATACCGCCGAGTAAAATATTTATCTTTGTAATTAAAAGGTACTAAATTAATTTAAATATACAAGTACATTGGACATTTTAATCGCGAATTTTCTGTCTTCTCTGATTGTCTTTTATTATGGCGTTCACGCCGGAAGAATAACGTACATGTTCTTTGCGCAGCGCGCATTTTGAATTTATAACCAAACATTGTGCAACATTTTTATGAACACACTAATTTTATCATTTAATAACACTGAGCCCTGAAATAAAGAAAGACATGTTGAACACTCGAAAACATTATATTCACGTTATGAGAAAGTCCAGGTTAAGGACTCTTTGCGCACGTGTGTGTCCACGTGTCACGTGGGTGGTGAGCGCCATCATGGTCTTAATGCGGCTAGCTGTTAGCCGGTGTCAATACATTCTAGTGATTAGAACTATCTTGTGATGTGGCGCAAAGCCGACGTAACATACAGTTGCTTGGCGTGAAGTGGTTAACTCTAATCCCATGAAAATATTTTAATGCCCGCTATCCATAAAGAGATGCATTGTAGGAATTAATGTCATCAAACAAGGTAAGAATAAATGAAAAAACTGTAAATTGAGTCCAACTGTAGCGTGAATTTTTTTTTTCCCTGCAAAGGATATATATTTTTTTGAAATCCAAGCGTGTGGAGACACGAGAGCAGATTCAATACCATATCATCCATTATTATCAAACCATTCACGTTTGCTTCGTGTTCCCTGCGCTTTGTTTAAATAAAAAATGTTAACGTTGCAAATCAATACAGCCAACCCAAGACTGTAAAAATTCTTATATGTGAAATAGTAATAATGTGTTTATGTACTGTATTCTAATTGGTCACACATAACTGCATCTGTTGACGTCAACGCTGATTGTGCAAGGGTAGCAAAATGTATATGCTGATTATGTTAAATTGTCAAATTGCGTTAGAGGGCTTACATCTATAGTGTTCGGTAAATGTCTGGGCATGCGAGTTCCTGCATACTCGCTAGTATGTAGCCCATCACGGACTGGTCTGTAGCTGACCACAGAACGGCCCAGCAGCTTATGCGGCATGTCGCATGCGTGGTCTTCAGTCTTCAGTGACAGCAGTCGTGATGGTTGTCTCGAAGGGAATTTGACCAATTATGTGCCGGCGGGAAATTGTACACTAAAAATCGCACTTTTCGGAATGGAGTGGTTTTTATGCATAACTTCGGAATTTTCACTGGCCTAAAAATGGGGATTTTGAGGGATTACATAACCCGAATTGTGAAACCAAGCTTAGTCAGGAAGGAGCCGCGGTGGCATATTATACAGAGGGTTACTTTAATAAATATATTCTTACTTGCGAAGCTGTGGTATGTGTCACATATATTCCCACTACCTCGTCAACAATGTGCACAAATACTACAGATTGTTGGCCGCATGTTGTGGAAATCTTATATATTTAAATTATCTAGGCCGCAACTTTATCTTTCCTTGCAAGACGGAGGCCTCAGTCTAATTAATCACGTTTTGAAGTGTGAGGCATCAGTCTTCAGCAATTGCAACAATTTTGCGTCCAGAGGACATTTACGCAGCATTACAGAAAATGATGTGGTCTGAAGTTAGACGCATGCCACTTCAATACCGTCAGGCAAAGGAAGCACTCACAACTCTAGTAGAACACTTACCGGAAGGGACAGTCGCATCAGCGAGATATTTGTACATTCGGGCTTCCAAAACGTCGGCTGTCATACCATCTGTTGTGAATCGCACCCCAACCATCCGTTGGAGGCGTCCATGGAAAATACTTGCCGATCCTAACCTTTCCTCGGATCTTCGAGCTGCAACATTCGGCTTCTACAATAATATCGTGGCAACTCAGCAGCGTAAATATAGCATTCACCTGACAGCTGACCCTACATGCCCGCTGTGTGGCAACACCGACACGGCCCTTCATAGGGTAATTTCCTGTGTTTATGCAGCTCCCATCTGGCAGTGGTGTCGCGTACGAGTACGAAAAATAATTCGCGATGAACGTGGAGATGTCAGCGACACGCACATGCTTCATTGCGATTTCTTCACCTTCCCCTCAGTTCGACGAAGAGCTGCGGCCTGGTATTATACTTCATGCGATCGGTTTTTTGGTGGACCATTCGAAACCGGTGAAAGTTCAAGACTTTGTCCAGCTTCTTCGTCAAGATGGGTGGAACATGGCGCGGCGTGACACATTGCGTCAGCGGTACGGCAATTTTTTATTTTCATTCTGACGTTCACACCTACAGGAAGTGCGTGTATATTACCGAGGTTGGGTGACGCCGTGCGCTGCCCACCCCTCGGTCCTTACAAGTGTACAATTTAATGTTCCAGTAGTAATCGTCGATAGGTGGTAGTGTTATAAGTCAGTGTCACGTGTCGGGGTGTACGCCGTGCGCTGCCCCTCACGTTAAATAATTTTTTATGTGTTCATCGTCTTTGTCAGTAAAACCAATTCATCAAATGTTCATATCGTTTTGTACCCCTATGTAAGAATTGTGTAGATATTTTATTGAGTATTTTGTTATTGTTTATATTGTGGGCTGAATTTGTACTGTACATAATAGGTTAAGGGTAAACGCCTCTGTATATCGTGTGTGATAATAAATCTATTTGTATATTTAAAAAAAGCGGTTAGCCCGCTCGCCTCACACCAAGGCGAACCGGGTTCAATCCCCGGCCGGCTCACCGGACTTTTGCATGTGGGAATCGTGCCAGACGATGCCGTTGGTCAGCGGGTTTTCTTGGGGATCTCCTGTTTCCCCCGCACCTTCATTCCGGCACTGCTCCATACCTCAATAGCCCTCATTTGCTCTCAAGACCTCGCTGTTAAGAGCCGCCCAAATCTCTTCACTCACTTCACTCACTCACTCAGGAAAAACATGAACAATCGAAAATACTCAGACTTGCATGGTCGAGTGTCTGCACCCAGTGGCAGTATGTCACACATTTCGCTTTGCCAGCCTTCTCGAGTTCATTGATGACTGAGTAATGGATGCGTGTTGCTTGCCTTTTTTTTTTTTTTTTTGCTGCATGACAAGTGCTTTTTGACAATCCAGTTTCTTGAAAAAGTCACCGCAGTGACTCTTTGGAGCGGCCAGTAACCTGAGCCTTGCAACGTTGACAGATTCCTGCGACAGCTTTGGACGAGCCCCTTCATCTGTTTCCAACATATTCATTGGTTTTGAGTTTCTTCGCAAAGGCCAAACGATGGACTTGCTCACAGCATGTCTGCCTCCAAAATTTATCTGGAACATCTGTTGACGTAATTTAATGGAATCTGTTTTCAATTATGTTTTTCATTATGCCCGTGCGCTCTCAATGTAATAGTATCGTTACATGTGGACGCCTGAGGGACGTATCTGAGTTTTTGAGGGATGGAGATCTTAATGAAAATAAAAATAAGAGAACTAAATTTGATTTTTACTTTATTAACACACCTATTATTTACAGTATTAAATTATCTGTCTCCTCATTTACTCTTTCTATTTAACAGCGAGCGCAATATTTGAAGTCTATTTCAACTCTAATTAATATCCTTCTTAATTGTCTCTGTTGGTTACAGTAAATTAATTCATACTCATTATCAACATGTGTTCAGTCTATCTGTTGCCATTATTAATAATATCTTTCTCTCGCGCATCTAGTCCAATAGTCCAGCCTGTCAGCCATGCCTTTCACTGCTTGATACTCGCAGTCGCAGACTTCCCTCCCGCTGCTCACTTCTCTCCTCTCGCCACTCGCTCTTCTATCGCTCGGAACTCGGCCACTCATTCACTCATCACCTTCAACTCAACTCCCGGCCCGGAGGCCTGTCGCAACATTTACAGTGTGGCCCTGACCATCTCGAAGGTTCAACGCCCCCAAGTCACACTGAGAGAACGAGGTCAGTAATCCAGAGCATTCTTCAAATAAACGTAGGAATCAATACAATCAGGGTCAGGAGAATGCGCGGCGTAAGAGTTTATCGTGTCTGCTGTCTTTATATGTAACTGATACGCGGCCATCGGCTTATCATTCGCCTGCCATTCAACACATTACACTGGCATGCTGCTGCCGCCGCTATCATATAAAGACTTTCCATCCTCCTCTTTTCTCGCTTGCGCCAGGCGGGCGAAGGTCAGCAGCGCAGACCAGCGACACGGAAGAGTATTTTGCATAAGAACTATTTCTTAATAGGCATTACCGACACACCTATTTTCTCTCTTTTTATTCATATTAATTATAAATGAAATGTTGTAATTTATAGAAAAAATATAAATAAAGGTTCGATTTAAACAAAAATAAGGTACTTTGATGTTAACAGAAATATAAAACAATTGTGATAAATGGCAAATTTAGGAAATAACCAACCACGTCACATTAGACGGGGTGGTTTCCCAAAGAAGTGTGAAGAAACTGTAAGTAGACTACAAGCTCGTTGGCACGGCGTGTTTCAGGGCATCTCGTGGCCGACCGTGTGCTACATGCTGGGCGAGGTGCAGTACGGCGGCCGGGTGACGGACGACTTTGACAAGCGGCTGCTGACCACCTTCACGCAGGTGTGGTTCTGCGACGTGCTGCTGCGGCCGGGATTCGAGTTCTACCGCGGCTACAAGGTGCCGACGACGCGCAACCTCCAGGGTTACGTCGACTACATCACCAGCCTGCCCGCCACCGACAGCCCCGAGGTCTTCGGACTGCACCCCAACGCTGACATCACGTGAGTCCGAATCTTGTCCAGGGGGAACCCCATTCTCATCCACCTGGGGTTTTCACAGCTGGGAATCTCGCCAAACGATACCGCTGATCGGCGAAGTTTTCGTGGGATTTTCATAATCCGAGTAATGGAAATTCTGTTTGTTAACACTTTCGTTCAGGCGAAAATGTGCTTCGTCCAACATCCATAAGTTGTTAGTGAAATTGGCACCCTTGTCGACTTCAGCTAACAATTGTTAACAAAAATGCCGAAGCAGGATATGGTCATTGGAGTTAAAAATTTATCCTTGTATGCTCATTGGCACGACGTGTTGCAGGGAATAACGTGGCCGATGACTTTTAATAGAGGGATCCATGTTTTTTCTCTTCATTTACTAATAAAGTATGAATTATGAAATAAAAACCAACTTTTCTTTCGAATTTTCTCGTTGCAGATGCAAACTATTTTCTTGGGGATCTCTCGTTTCTCCCGTGCTTACATTTAGGCGCTGCTCCATGGTCACCTCGCTTCATCGTCGGCTCTCAAGACCCCGCTTCCCACTCTCATTCAGTTTTCCGACTATCGGCGTGAGCTGCTCTAGCCAGGCATAACTGAGTTAACGATACTCTGACAGACAGGTGACCACTAAAGTTCTTGTAATGGCTACTTCTAACACTCTTGTTATTTCCACGAGTCATGGACCACGACACAAAATGGATCCCGACAAACGAAAAAGCCAATGATGATCACGCCCCTGGATCTGTGGCGTAGAAGGGTGAAGAGGGGGGAGGGGGAGGAGGAACCGGGCCCCTCTCCAAGACAAATAAATAAATAGAGAATATAATTTCCAGCCAACACCGACATACCAGTAATGTGTAAAACTCTAAGAAATGATGGAAGGCTGCCGAAGTAAGCTTTGTTTTTCTTCATTTCAACCTTCATCTCTTCCCAGTACAGAGTGGCTTTGCTCCCGCCTACCTAGTGATTGAACTGCATTGCAGAATGTATGAAATCCCAATAATATTTCCAGTGTCACTTTCTAACAGATTAATTTTTCACTCATAAATATTCCAAATAGAATTACTTTTCATCCATATATTTTTTTCTTTCGAATTAAGTTGTAGAGTTTATTATTATTCCTTCTCATATTCAAATGCGTTCTCTTCAAACTGGCGCCCTTACACGTACAGTGATTTAAAAGGTTAAAAGGAACAAAAAAGGGCAGTGAAAAATACCTTAAACAACCATAATGAATGAGAAGCAGCACATGAAAAGAACACTTATACATGTAAGAGGTGATTCACATCTTCCCACGAACTTCGCATGTCAGCAGAATTCACAAGAACATAGGAAGCACCGTAACAAATGCATGTTAATGAATTGAACTGCCATCAGAAACATACAGAACTATGAAACACGAGTCAAATGTAGTGGTCCACGTAAAGAACACACACCTCAGACAAGAGCTGTTAAGTACTTTCAAGACGTCACACACATTACAAACACCATTTAACAGTGCTCAATCATAACTAAAAACGGCTTTTTCAAAGTGCTGACGTCGCCCTCGCTCTGTGCGCCACTCGGGGGGCAGCTCGATAGTGCTCGCTGCTACATGAACCGCACGTTGTGCATCAGTGTGTGTAGTGTGGTATGTCGTTCGTGCGTGAACGAACGAGGGATCCGTTCACTGCATTCAAAGATCAGCTTGCCAAGAGTAACCGGCGCCTAGCCAGTTTATGTCTGTGTAAAAGTGTGACCCCCTTAAAGCAGAGTCTAATGCATGCCCGAGGAAGTGTTCTCTCCTCCTTGCGTCCCTGCCTTAATTTGTAATGTTGAGTGCTCCCCCACGCGGTAAACGCGTATTCACACAGACACAAACTGAGACGCTCTAAATTATCCTGCTATTTTTCCAAGTGCTACGTTGTGTGTTATTTTGCTTTGAGATGCTGGTAAATGACTTCACGTCTCAAACAGAATAAACATTCAAAGACACTGCAGTTCAGGCAGCCATATTGCCAAGTTCATGGAACAAATTTCCAACAGCTTTCGCATTAATTAATTTCGCTGTTTGAAAAGGGTTTAAAAGTATGTTTTATTTTTTTAAATTTTACTATAGTGTTTTATGTCTTCTGCTCGCCTGTTCTGGCATTGTTAAATGTTGTGCAAGTTTCAGAGATGCTTAGCAACAATAACGAGAGACTGTCCTAAAGAACTCTGAACATTCTACTCTACGTAGAATAATCTACTGATTATTTTCCTGCACTCAGCAGGTGTGAAGTGTTTTGCATTTTGTCCTGTGTAAACACTTCCCTCGAGATGCTGGCGTGAAGGTGTCCGTTGCTAACATTACCTACACGCCACCATCTTATGTCTGGTTCAGTGGGTCTACGAGGGCGGACGTGCGCCGCTCCGTGCCGCGTGCCACGGGAGCATCGTCAAGTTTCTTCACGTACTTTTTCACCAGCTAGTTAAGCCATTTTTGCCACATAGGCCCCTGGTAGGCCTCATGTGCCAGGCCCGTTTCAGACACGGTAATCTTATGTATTACCACGTGTACTCTCTCTACGATAATGTATTTCTTTGTCGAAATCCACATGTCTTATTTTAATTTAAAGAACTTCACCTAGGAAACTGGCCCTAACCAGAAGTGTAACCACGTGGTCACCGACCATGTGCTCAAGAGTGTGTAAAATATTGATATTACTTTCTTAAGCATTTCATAAGAAGTGTGCTGCGAGCGGATGCCGCCACAGGCTGTCGACCTATAACAACCCTGAGAGGAGATTCTAGTGCTTTTCCGAGTAATTGAACAGCTAGCACCTGGTGAAAACTGCAATCGAATCCACCTACATCGACGATCTGGAGTATCATTAAGGTAATCTGGCATCGTACGCTTCTCGCAAGCTCCAAGCCACGTCAGTGCTTTATCCAAAAATAGTCATGTCGGATACATACAAAAGTACTCGAGGACCATACAATGAACCTTGCTACAGACCTTCCGCCAATAAAATTGTAGGGTCGCCCCTAAAAGTCCTACAGGTACACGCAGGATGATGAGAACCCTGCACGCCAGTTCAGAGCCTTGCACTTAGTGGCGATGGCGCACTTGAAGCACGTGGTAAAGTTGCCCTTATCGCTCTCGCGCTTCTCGGCCTCAAATGCCGGGAAATAGCTCCAGGTGGACGGGGTTTTTAACCAAAGTGGTGAATGTATTTCTGTGTCGGTGGTGTTGATGTCCCGAGGGTGAATAGTGGCGCAACCTTGTGTGTGCTGCAGGTACCAGATCAACACGGCCAAAGGCATCCTGGACACAATCCTGAGCGTGCAGCCCAAGGAGGGCGGCGGAGGAGGTGGTGAGACCAGGGAGAGCGTCGTCTACCACCTCGCTGACGACATGTTGGATAAGCTGCCACCGCGCTACAACAGCTTCGAGGTCGCATATCGAAACTTCACTCACATAAACGACAGCCACTATTACTCCTTTTACTATCGCCCAGTTTTCGAAATTGCAGGAACTATTCCACTCCCCCTCATCCTCACACCCACCCCCCTTCCCAGCCAACAAAAAGAAATATAATTCCAAAGCACTTCAGCCGTGATTGACGTAGTGACTTAAAGTGACCAATGTTCGATTCCTGGCGGGGTCACTTCCGGATTCTCGCACATGGTAAACGTGCCGGACGATGCCGCTGGTCGGCGTGTCTTCTCGGGGATCCCCCCGCTTCTCCCGCCCTTACATTCCAGCGCTGTTCAATCCTCACCTCACTTCAACCTCATCGGCTCTCAAGATCTCAATGTTAAGACCCACCCAAATCTCTCCATTCCACTCATTTTCCCCTCGTAAAACTTCACAAAAACGAACGCTATATTTACCCTATCACTGGGGCCCGTTGTCAATACAAAATATTTACTCAGAATTAGACATATTTTGGTAATGACGATAGCATTATTTCACAGTTATAACCCAAAACAATCTGATTAAAAAAAGAATACTTTTGCAATAAATATAAAAGTCTTCTGTGCAAGTACAAATGTAATTTAACACCACCTAATGTCTGATATGATCTATTTTAATCATATATTTAGTAGACAGCTGCATAGAGGAATAAACTCCGTCTGCTATGCTATAAAGTTGCCTAAAGACTATACACATATTTGCAATATTTGGTTACAATATCGCACAATTAATATACATCCGTCAACCATGACGGTAAATAGTAGTTTTGAATAAGTCGTTCAAAATGAAATTTTGTTATAATTCAATTAACAAATGTACAATTACTATTCTTATGAAAATGTTTATCTTTCGGTGAAACCGATGATAATATTTTGGCATCAGGGTTCTAGAATGCCTCTTCTAAAAATTGATCTGTTGTAAAAAAGCAACCATGTGCACCCACTGGCAGTGCAAACAATGATCGAGTCCCTGACAGTGATGTCATTTGAATTTTCTACGAGAGCAAATTGCACCAGGAATTTCTTGTTTAACTCTAAGTGTGTATACGATTCTGTCACGAGCTACAGTAGATTTGGAAGGGAAAGGTCTGAGATAATTCTGTCGTTCACTGCTGAAGACAAACATTCTGGCACGTCCTTCATAGTATTCACTTTGATTATTTCAAATACTGGCTGTTTGCAGAAAAGTGAGCACTTTTGAAAGTACTGTTTGAGTTCTACTTTTCTTCTGATTTGTTATTCTTCCGCCATATATGTAAAACTTACATTGCCATGGGCATACTTTATTCAAAAGTCAGTCAAGTAAAAATATGAAACTGTTTGGTACCTTAATGCATTGCTAAAATGCCAATTGATATTGTTATATAGGCATATATAGCATAATAAGAATACACAAAGTTTATTTGCCATATCTCTGTAAAATTTGCTGAACAGCTAACTTATAGGAGCTCTGTCTATTACAAGTGGTGATTTGATAGAAAATATTTTATTTTATTTAAAAATAGTTACTTTGGATATATCAGTTAATAAATGCTTCGAATTTAATATTTAATGTAAGTTGTAAATCGGCCAGCAGTAGGTGGGCTTATATTGAGAAATAGCAGAATAATCATTATTTTAGTAAGCAAACTTGGAGCAATGAAGTACTGGAAATCTTCTCACAATATTTATATTCTCCCAGGCAGGAATAGTTACGTCACATAAGTTCGATTGAATCCACTCAGCTGGTAACGCGAGGAGTTGGGTGACAGAGACGGCACTCACATCATGTGCCGTCATATCGCATGCCATCACAATCTCAATACAATGTCAAGAGCTATTTTACTTATTTCAATGGCAACTTAAGGTGGCCGCCTGGTTGAAGGAATTTTGCACATTTGAGGCCTAAACACATGGGAGCGTTAGGGTTGATAAAGACATGCGCATCATCTCTACGTGCAAAGCACTGAACTGGCATGCAGTTTGCCATAGATAACGTGCCTCTATGAGACTTTCCGCAGAAACCCTACCATTTTATGACGTAATAATAAAAATAAAGGTTTTATGCAAATCTCAATTCCTTTTTTAATGTTTTGTACCAGAATTTTCATACCTACAAATGTTTGTGAAATCACCTGTTTGAGCCATTTTCACTATCACAAAAATATGCTTTAGAGATAACTGGAGGAAATGAAAACTGTAAACAGATGTGTAACGTTTCTTAAATCCTATTCACAAGCACACCTCACTCAGACACATTGGATGGATTTTTAATAAAACGTTTTCTGCTGGAGCTCTGCACACCATTCGGCAACCTACCCAGGGGACCACCTTAACTGGAAGCCTGCATGTCTGTGTGTACGGGACGGTATGCATACAGTTAACGAAAAGTGATAATTTTTTCCGACGATGGTTTGATAAGTGATAAGCCTACAATAATGTGGTAAGTGGGTCATCTTGGACGTCGTAACAAGTCAGCACCATACACTTCGTAAAACTACCACCTGTTTAGGCCTAGAGTTCAATGACATTTTGTTCCATTTTTCAGAATGTAGCAGTCAGCGAGTATATCGCTTTGTTTATGCAATGCTTAGCCTTACTCTAAACGCATAAGTGACTGTAAACTGGATTGACTATTCAAGTACTGGGTTCAAGTTCCTGGAAAGGACAAAATTTTTTAAAGTATTCTGTTTTAAGAGCATTCAAGAGGCTAAAATTATTTTCTAAATTTTTAGTGTATTATATTATTTTTTCTTTGTAATATGAAATAGTACACTGAAAAATAAAGTACGAAAATAGAGAAAACAACTTTTCAACAAAAAATAAAACTTTTAATTTACATATATATTTTTTCATGAAAATTTCATATTTAAACAAATGAATTGTGTTAGGTTACAGCTCAAAATAATTGCTGACATTGTTAGAATAGCATGACTAATATTTATTTGATTTTTTTATGTGGTTCATCTGTATTTCAATTTTAACTTTTGAGAAAAATTTAAAGTCAAAATAAGGAATAGTTGAACCCGTGCCGCAAGTGACCAAGAGTCTGATTTAAAAAAAATTGCATTATGCCACTTCTGTGACATGACTAAACACTTAAGCTGTAACCCAACTTTACATTTACATAACTTTTAAATTTTGTAAGAATCATGATTTTCAGTTATGCTTAAAGACATGATGAATGTTATTTTTCAAATGTTACGCCATCAGGGGAGACATGGAAACAATTACGAGACACTTTTACCTGTTCATATGGGCGCCAGCAGTGGTTCCTACACACCGTACTATGAGACTCAGGGATCTCAGGATGCTGTGATACTTACAAAACTACTTTCAGACAAAAACACTACAAACAAAACACTTGGTGGAGCTAGATAACTGAAGCTACAAGGACTTACAACTTTTACACTGTAAGGCATTTATTACTACCATGTTACACCGTGCCAGAAAAATGAATTCGGTGCTTACTCTCAGACGTGACTAGCCAGTTCCAGTGGGTGATTCCCCCAGCTAGTTACTTCACTTTTGTACTCCTAGGTGATGCTCCGCGATGTCTCTTTAACACAGCCTCCACAAGGCAAGGGGTCTATAGCCGCTAGGATGGACTATAGGTTTTGCCCAGAGGCAGGGCACTGAGTATGAACATGAACACGTACGCTTATCTTTGCCGCTAATGCGTACTCATCGGGACTCATCCTCGAACCACATGTGTGGTGACGGTCAATACACATAGCGAATTAGGGCAAAATAACAATGCAGTACAAAAATCACACTTTATGAACATGGGGCATGATATGAACAGGCAAAATAAACACACAGATGTGTGAAAGTAGTCTTAGATGGCGTGGATGCCGCTGGACAAAGTTCTTAGCGGACCACATGTGCGAGCGTAAAATGCACTATTTTACGTAAAATTTGGCTAATAATTACTGGCCAACTGGTAGCTGTATCAGGAAGAATGGTCTCCTCAAAATATGAGTATACAAAAGCTCTTCAGAAATCGAATGGCAGGAAAATTCATGTACGTGAAATGACCATGTGGTCAAGAATAAAAAGCATCAAATATGAAAAATACAGGAACCCTTATTGAAAATATTACATAAAACCCTGAGATACATTAAGGCACACACGATGGAACAAGCATTAGCCCTCTAAACACGGTGACAGCACAGATACGGACTTGGTGGTAGCTAACCACGTGGCGTGTGCGATGTGGCCGCAAAACAATTTATCATAGCAAAACCCTCAAAATAATCATACATACACATTACCACGCAGCAATTAAGCCGAAATTACAATGAAAAGCCCTAAACATGGGCAGATGGCGCCTAATACACAAGTTGTGCGGGCCGCGTGGCCTCTCCGACATCATCTCCTCTCATCTCGTTTAAATTCAAAAAGCCACAAGGGCTGTAAATAATTACGTTAAACGGATAGCATTATGCTGGGGATGTCTGGCAAAACATATGAAAGCATTTGTTAACCAGTATACTAAAGTGAACTACTGAGAACTACATCAGCGCAAATGTATGAAGTGCGTACATGACAGCATCTTACCTTGCCAGCTCTCCTAGAACAACTGCCCAGAGGCAGGGGCCACGTGGACCTACCATGGCTGCCTACGGGGTTCACACAAGCAAAGGTTCTATCCATGCAGAGTATAAATGTTATATTCAAATGGAAATGGCACAAAAATTATTTTAAGACAAAATTAGAGAGGCAATTTAAATACGGAAATCATGTTATTATCCAATTGTTTTTTTGAAGGCATTCTCGCCTGAATATCATTGTCCTTCTCTTCGGTGCCGCGCGCACTTTGAATTTGAAATATTACAAATTTGCATGAGACTCTGAAATACCATATTACACTTTACAAACATAAATTCAACCCTGGAAAAGAAATACTCAGCACACTGAAATCAAGTATCCCGTTTTAGGGAAGTTCGTGTAGCGGTACTACACATGTGTTTACCACCACGTGTTAGGTTAGAGGTGAGTGCAGTCATGGTCTTGCTGGCTCTTAGCCGGTGTCAAATGAATGTGTAATATTTATAAAATTACCATCAAATCATGTAATGAAACCATTAAATATTATGTTAGTCTGCACACAGTATATTTGATATATATATTTTGGTTTGGTAAATTGAGGAGATTTACGTGTAAATAATGTTTTAATAAGCGTGACAAATCCCTTCACAAAATCTTCCAGTATTTCAAAAGCAATGACATATACAATACTGACAATGACATATACAATATTGGCACTGAAATATACAATACAAAACTGTCTTTTTTCAGGTGAGGGATGCGCTGCAAAGAATGGGAGCCCTGCTGCCAATGAACATTTTCTTGCGCCAAGAAATAGATAGAATCCAGCGAGTCATATGTGAGGTCTACTCTACACTTTGTGACCTCAAACTGGCGATCGACGGCACAATTGTTATGAGTCAAGGCCTGCGAAATGCTTTGGATGCAATGTACGATGCACGGATTCCAGAACGATGGCAAAAGGTTTTTTTCAGTTAATAGTTCTAGTTAACTTTAAAAAATTGCATCAATCTTACTTTCTTTTTTAATATTCACAAACACAAAAATTGGTCCATAAACATAACAAATTCACACCCCCCCCCCCCCCCCCCCCCCCCCAAAAAAAAAATATTACCACAGTTTCAAAAAGCAAACATTGAGTTCATCCCTTCTGTGAGACAAAATTTTAACAACATTCGCAGCTGTATTTTCGGTCATGCTAAACATATAATTCAGTTCATGAGAGCATTAAGCATGACACTGAATGCTTGTTACCTTTGTTGTGGGATACACTAAGAACCAATAATGACAATCTATAGCCCACCAATGAAGCAATCCATTAATAAACTTCTAAATGTACGATAACCTTAAAACATAAATAATTATTACTAATGCTATTCACCTGTACCTTATCCAGGATTCCGATGTGACCCCCGTAACTGTAATATGGTATGCACTTATTATTCCATGGAAGTCATCAAACTGAATAAAAAAAATCTCTCAGCCAGGTTTTCTGCATAAATATAAAATATTTTATAACTCATCCCATCGATTCACAGAATAACTTTGAAACTCTATATCAATATAATTAAATAAATAGTTCTTCCAAAAAAAAAACTGACACCTACATTATTATGTGAGATTTCTACATTTAATACCAACTGAATTTACTGTTTTACATGTACATTGTGTATTCGTTCCCATTTTGCTTATTTGACAATTACAAATGATTACATTACAGAATTGTAGCAACATTTGGCATAGTCGTTATTCAATGCAACTTACGTTTTCTTGTTCTGGATGCAAAACCCTTAAAACTTGAGATATAGCCTGTTCAGCTACTGTATCTGTCAGTACCGAGAAACACTTCTGGGCACAATTATGAAACAAATACTTGGTCAAAATATTATTTCTAAACAAATATGCTGTAATTTTTTATATGGTAAAAACCTTCTCTGCTGAATAGAAAAGAAAGTACCATATTAGTATTGGCAACTGAACAATTGCATAATTCATAATTAGTGCCTTACATATCTGACAACACTATGGTAAACCAAGGATACACAAAATTTTTTGTTAACTAGCTGAAGCAAAGCAAACCTCAGCTATGGCAAAATTAATCAGTAAGTTAATTAATTAATTTAATACTGAATACGAGAGAAGACGTGGATTAAATGTGGGCCTACTAACAACTCAGATATCTTATATGGATTATATTTAATGAAGTCTGGCTGTGATTGTGATGCTATTGCTTATGTTTTAGGTTAAAAATGTAAGGTGTTACCCTATTTTCCAACATATTTGTGTATACAAATTGACTACCGGAATAAAGGTGCTTATCAGACAAATAGCAGAGGTACAATACCGTATTGCTTTACAATTTTTTTTTTTTACAATAACAAACGTTAATACAATATCACTGTTAAAAACTAATTGCACTGCATTACCTGCAGGTTTCATGGGAGTCTGCCACCCTTGGATTTTGGTATACAGAACTTCTAGAGAGAGATTCTCAATTCAGGAAATGGTGCAAGAATGGTCGACCAAACATATTTTGGATGACAGGTTTCTTCAACCCACAAGGTTTTTTGACAGCTATGAGACAGGTAAGAATGCTTTAAGTTTTTTTAAACCAAACCTGTCAGAATTTCAAGTAAGTATATGATTTGCATATAAGACAAAATGCTTATTTGTAATATTAATGATACTTTTACAATTAACACACACTAGTGTAAATGCATTTAAGAACAAGTATCTGCTCCAAAGTTGGCACACAAGAAGAATGAGGTGATAGGTATGTAGTACTGATCAATACATCAAAGTATGTGGGAATCCAGAATATTAAATGCAACACATACAGCAGACACCTTCATAAAGAGTGTAACCAAACCAAACAGCCACACATGCAGCAATTCTGGCAAGTCACCTGTCGTACAAATGTTGAATGACTCTCTGGGGTACAGTATCTCATGCTCGCTGCACTTCTTGGCGTAGCTGGGCAATGGTCATTGCTGAAGTCAGGTCAGGTGCCACACATGCTCGATGGGACTGAGGTCTGGGGACCTAGCGGACCAGGGTAGCATGTGTACAACATGTAAAGCACACTATATTTCCATGGCAACATGGGAACACGTTTTACCGTACTGGAAGATTGGTTCCTGCAGTGTGTCTAGATATGGTCAAAAGACAGGATTGATAACGTCACGGGTGTATGAAGCAATCGCCATGCTTCCCTGAATGAGTACCAGAAGCGACTGCAACGTGTACCTCATGGCCCCTATACCATAATCCAAGGAGTGAGTCCGGTATGGGGAGTGTAAATACACAATGGATTGTTCCGCTCACTTGTATGTCTATGAACGCAAACACGACCATCACTTCATCCAAGGCAGAAATGAACACCACTGCTTTCCATCCAATTCTCCAACACTCTCTCTCTGGACACAACTGGTGACGTTTACGACGATGAGCAGACGTTAGCGGTAAACTTGCCAGAAGAACATGAGAACGTAAACCTACCTCTAACAATCAATTGTTTATTGTTCGTGCAGATACATAGGGGGCACATACAGTTGCTGTTCTGGCAGTTAGGGGGGCCAAAATGATCCTAAGGTCCAGACGCTCAGTGCAGCGAGGTGGCACTTGTGGGGCTAGGTAGCTGTGTGAACCCTCTGTCACCCATATCCTCCACAACCGCTGAACCACTGACATGTCACCTCGAGTAGCAATTCTGCAAAACGTCCAGTCAACCTCTCGAAGTCCCACTACACGGCCATGCACAATATCACTTAACTGTTTAATTGGTGCTTGCCATCATCTTCCAGGCATTGCACACACACTGTAATACATGCACTATGGAATTGAACAGTTAACGGCACTCGTGTTGTCACGAGTTGTCATTGTGCAGTCGTTGGACCAAGTGACTTGGTCCAACGACTGCACAATGGTGTAGGCTAGTGGAACCCTTTCACTTACAAAATAAAAAACTTAATGTAAACACAACGTTGCGGGTATCGCCTCATGTATACACACGATGCAGTACCATGCCAACTGCACATGTGACATTGGAATTATAAATTTACGTGGTTTAAGTAAATATACACATGTGTGGATATGATACAGATACCACTTTTGGAAGAAAAAAAATTGAAATTCATGTAAATTTAATTTTTCTCTAAAATTCTTGCAGATACCAACATTCAGATCTACTGCTGCCAACATAAAAAAGCAAGAATTAGGGAAAAAACATGATTTATAATATTAAGATCAAGCATCAAAACATTAATAATTTATGATTTAAAAAAACCAAGCCTCAATCCAAAACTAGGAGCCAAAAAAAAGAGGAAAATTAGTTAAAAAATTACCTACTTAATTAGGTTAACATGATTGGAAAAAAATTCATTAAAAAATTACGTATATAGTATTTTAATTTAACTACAGGTTTTTCATCTTTAAAACCTTTGTAAATCAAAAACAAATTGTTTAGTAAGATCTTTAATCATTTTTTAACCCTTTTTTGAACCAGATAATTTAGGGCTTTTTTTAGTCATCTAGTTTAATACAAATTGCACAATCAAATTATGTTTTCGAATTCCTTATATTATAAATTAATTATTTGGATAAAAGATTAATTTTTACTTTAAATAAAAATTCTTTAATTAAAAAAATTATTTAGTAAAAGAATAAAAATAATTTGGTAAGAAATTTTAGGTTACAAGTGTACCCATAAATTATGAAAAAAAGTGTATTGTTTTTAAACAATTTTTAATAAATAAAGATATAAAACATGAATACCTTAACCAAAAAGTGTGCAAAATACAAGTAACAAAACACTTTGATGATGTTTATTTTATAAATAGTTTCAAAGGAAATTGTGTACAGTTATTTAAAGAATGCTCAGAAGAACATAAAACATATGTTAAAAATAATAAAGATCACATACGAGAATATAAAATACATTGCCATAAAATTTATTTTAAAAATATATAAGAAAGACACTTAATGAACTTAAAAATTGTACTGGGAAAAAAAAAACTTTATAGTACTGTGTGTTTGTAGTTAATATTTTTTTTAAAAAGCATTATAAAAAACACTAAACATTATACACTCAATAAACTAACAAAAATAATTTTTTTTTAAACATATTTAGAAATAATTACTAGCTTTCTGAATTCAATTGCTAAAAATAATTCACCTTGAAAATTTAATAATAAAGAAAAGTTATTTCATCATTAAAATTAAATGTATGTTTTTTTTCTTTACAAAATTAAATCATTTTGAATTTATTATCAATTTCAATTACTTTACGAATCGAAAGTCTGGACCTGCACCTGTACAAAGGGGAAATAATACCCACCCTTCTCCACACATCGCAAAACTAAAAGTTTAGATCAGCTCCTGATATGTCTCACATTATCACGCCGCATGTCTTGTAGACTTGTGAATAAACTTCCACGCCACAGAACTCTGTCAAATTGAACTCTGCACTGTACAGACATAAAGAAATAATACAAAAAAAATGTGACAAAATAGGACCATACCATGGGAAGAAATGGTAAAATGCAAATATATACAGAAACAAAAAAAAAAATGATTATGTACCACTGAAAAAAATATGCTTAGTTCTTCTAGCTGTAGGCACATACTTACCACTACCAGAGCAATATCATATGAGAGTGTGTAGCATATTCAAAATTTTCAACTCAATATAACAACTGTTGCAGGCAAGATAGCCACCATTAATCAGTATGATACTAAACTTTTCTAAAAATTTGTTTTCATTTCATATGTGCAATCACAATTTTCAAGGTGGAGCAATGGTAAACAAGAGGCTCCGTGTCGGCTCTTAATGTACATGTTTAATCCACTGCTTCACGTGATGCTACAGTGCATCAAACCAAGGAAATGTATGTAGTTTTCAAGCATAATTCCTGTCATAAACTGTCTAGGTATGTAATTACATTACAGCTTTCCAGACCTACGCTACTGAGGCAAATCGGCTAGCATGTCATCGGCGCCATTATCTGTGTATTTTAGAGGTGCTTAACCCCTCAATGTAAGAGTACCCTAAGAACCAATTTCTTTGTCTTGGAATTTATGGTGGAGTTGGGTGGAATAACTAATCACACGGAAATATTACAAATAAAGTAAATAAATTCTAACTAAAAACTTAGGTAATGCAGTGCGTTAAACGCGTCCACTAAGAGTCACCAATGAAAATGCTGTAGAGTTCTGTTGCATGAGGTTGGTAACTGTATTGCATACCATAACGACTCAGAGTTTGACCAACTGTAAGCACCTGAGGCTGGAGTGGATAGGTTTAAGCGACTTTTAACATTGGGCTCTTGAGAGCTGATGAGTGTGAAGCCAAGTGAGTATCAAGCAGAGCCAGAATGCAAGGGAAGGGAGGGGGAAATGGGAGGTACCCGAGAAAACCACCCGATCAGAGGCATGGTCATGCACTATTCCCATGTGCGAAAATCCGGAAGTGAACCCTCCGAGAATCGAACCTGGTTCGCTGTGATGGGAGGCGAGCTGTCTAGCCACTGTTCCACCGCGATTCCTGTCTGAGGTTTGGAAAGCCAAGAAGAGACGTGAAAGACCCGTGTTTGTCATGTGCCCGCAGGAGGTGACAAGGGCACACAAGGGTTGGGCGCTGGACTCGGTGGTGCTGCAGAACCTCATCACGCGCCACAACAAGGAGGACCTGACGGACTCTCCACCAGAAGGCGTCTACGTGCACGGCTTGTTCCTGGAGGGCGCAAGCCTCGACCGCCGCAGTGGCAAGCTCATCGAGAGCAAACCCAAGGTGCTGTACGAGCAAATGCCCGTAATTTACATATACGCAATCAACACAACAGCAGGCAAGGACCCCCGCCTTTATGAGTGCCCCATCTACAGGAAGCCGCAGAGGACTGACCAGAAGTACGTCGGATCCATCGACTTCGAGACAGACAATAACCCCAGGCACTGGACATTGAGAGGTGTCGCTCTCCTGTGTGACATCAAGTGAACTTCAACATATGTTCAACTGTTAACATTTCTGTTTTGTAGATAAACTGAAATTATTTTCATTTGGGGCTGTTTTCATGCTGGAATACTAATCAAGGGATTGCACACAAACTAAATAGACAAACTTACAGGTAAAATAGAACACCATCCAGGACACAATCCCAGAGCCTTTCAATCCAAAAGCAACGATTTAGATCCTAGATCATGGAGTTTCTCAGAAAAATTGAAGCCAGAAAACTGCTGTTTTATCCTGAACAACAGGAGGACAAACAAACCAGTTTTTTGGCAGTTATTTTAATTCAATTGACATTATTATATCATTTCCTCCACTTATATCATGCAGCATGCTTTGACTCATAATTCATTGAAAATTAAAAACAAACCTACCCAAAACATGTTTACAATGTTTCCAGTCGTCTATTTTTGTACCAAGTTTGAGGACAGGTGCTAATATGATAAAAATATAAATACTGCAATTTTCTTAACATGTAATTTGATCTGTTTAACTTACTCAAGTAATTTCAAATTTTTATTTAAAAAAAACACTTGGTATTATATCACAGAGAAAACTGATTAAAAGAATACAGAATACATCCAGCATCTATATAAAACATTTCCAATTCACAAATGAGTAATAAATATTTTCAACTTGTATATTTCAGCACCACTCACTCCATAAATTTTTCTAGGGCAATTAGTTTCTTTTATTCAGCAAAATAGTTACAGTAACTATTGAAAACTTATCTGAATGCCATCTTGTTTTCACAATTAGAAACACAAAACTTCAATGTAAAAAAACATTATTTTAGAACATTTATTGCAAAAGGTTATGAAACTTGAATTCCTAACCACCTTTTACATAAACATCTATAGTACTGAAAACACAAATTACAAGAAGCCATGTAAAAAAAAAAAAACTGGAAATGCAGATGGTACAGAAATATGACAAAAAACTGACTGGGTATTCGGCAACACTTGCGTGCAGCCCCTCTCCCCTAAACCATAAGTTTTAAATACATACGGTGTAAAATTATTGAAAACAAAACACACACTCATATTAGTAAAATAGCATTAGAAAAAACACATCTCTTTGTGGCTTCACATCACAATAAAAATTACACTGTGAGAGGCAAATTTTACAGACTTGAAAATAAACACATGCGTGATGCTATCTGGGTCTGGGAAATGAATCAATGTCAAAAGCAGTGACTGTTAGTGCAGGCCGAGTGTACTTAGTATGGGCGGTTTGGACCGACTTTACTTACGTACCGTAGCCAATCCCAAGTATAATGTGGACTGTGTCGATTGGCGGCTAGGTACAAAGTCCACTATTCCTTTGGCTATAGGGGCTGCTGGTTTTGGGGCCTGAAGCTTGCTTACTCCAACACTAGGTCAGTTGGTAGGCGTGGTGGGTTTACTGGTGGTGTTATGGCTGCTAGCGTACCTGCTGCTACTGCTGCAGTTGGCACTGCTGTTGCTCTAAGGGCTGCTGGCAGTTGTTCTCCGGAGGCTTGTGTGCCGTTTCGTGGCACGACTCTGTAATTTCCTATACATCATTAAATTTTTACAGTATGTCCCTACATATTCTTTTAATGCGACAATTTTATTTTTAATTATTTTACCATATTTGCACTACTGTCAATTCATCAATGTCTCTCTATTGATCTACTTTTCAACTATTCTGAAGACTTAATTTTAAATCTTTTGATCATTTACTGTTATAATGAGTATTAAGAATTATTATAATTATCTCTCTCTAATAATTAACTATTTTAATTACTGCCTGTATTCAAGTTAATTGCCTATACCTAGAATTTTTATCAAAATGTCTTGTTACTTTTATTATTTTTATTATGCTGGTAAATAATACGTATGAATTATTTGATTAATAACTAAAGTCTATTTCCCCAATATTTAATTATATCAGTAGTAAGTGTTTTATATATTTTAACATTTGTTTAGCTGGCCATATAAGTAAATTTATATTCTTATTTATAGTTATTTCCTCTTAGTTTGTTGATAATTTATGATTAAATGAATTTTCCAAGTTTCATTTCAATGCTGCCTACTTTGAAAGCTTCGTTCTCAATCTCATTAGTGGCATCGAGGACCGCATTTCATGCATTTTTTATCATTTCCACCAGACATGCTGCGAAACGTAGCAAATTACTTTGTCTCGCCATCCGTAGTCCTTTTCAACTTGCTTTTTTTTTCGTAGCTACTTTGGCATTTTCTTCCTGTGATCACGCAGTTAGCTCGTGACTTCCTATAAAAACGCAGTATTATCACATGCTAGTTACCAGCCACGATGCATTTTGGTTACTTTTGTACTCCTGTTGCCATCTAGTGGCGTTTCCAGTACTAAGCATCTGTACCCTTTCCTCTACCTTCGTGCACCACAGAGCGGTTTTTAACCTCACTCTTGGTCTTGACCTATTGCTGGCATGGAGCGTTTGCCGAGTGCTGCAACGAGGATGGTTTTCTTTGGGACTTAAGTGCCTAGTTTATTGTCTACCGACGTAAACATCCCATGTAAACATCACGCTGTCCAGGTGAAGGGGACCTGGTGCTAGACTAACTGGGGACAGTTTTGACTAGATACCTAATTACAACTTTCCCTGTCTACGCTCTCTCACGTGTCCTCAAGAGACTTAGGAGGCCCACGTCCTGAAGGGCACGTGTGGTTGCCAGGGGCAAGCGACTAAGGGTGGCAGATGACTTCTGGAAGACTTCGTCGAGGGAGGCTTCTGGCAGTTCTGACAGTAGGCAAAGGCGATGCTGAAGAGCTTCTAAGCAGTGCAGGCAGTGATAGGTTAGAGAGCTCTGGCAAACGACCACGGTAGAGAAAGCTGCCTAGGCTGATGTGGCTTTTAGAAAAACCAGACATCAACTGGCGATTTCGGCCTGTGCATGGGAATATATTCCATGGCCGAGGGCTCGCTGGCCCTGGAGTGGGGGGTGCTATGCGCACATGTCTTGGGTGGAGCTAAGAGAGGCCATTGTCGGCAGGTGGCGTCATCTCTCAGCACGTCCTTGAACTTACTCTGGGTTGAGGTGAAGAGTCAATTACTGACAATCCATTGTTGGCATTTTCTTGACGGGAGGCTGGGCTAGGCTTGCTTACTGACCAGCTGATGTTGAAACGTACAATTTTATCATGTCTGTAATTATCTCTGCGACCAGGGAAAATCCTGTAGGAGCTCTGGTAGAAATTATACACTTCCAAACTCCATTTAGTGCACTGCAGAGTGTAGTATATAGATGAAGCAAATTTGTTTATCTAATTAGCCAGTAAGCATCACACGTCAATACATAAACTGACTTTGCACAAAACTGTAATTTACATAGAAATTTAATTAATGGCACTTCAAATTGGGCCATGAGATTAAGCAATTTGGTAAGTGCTCCTTTTGTTGTTCACCACTTCGTGTCGACAAGCAATTATGCCAAATTAAGGTAAATAAAAAACACAGAAACCTGAATATCCACACACACTGGAATTTTTAGACTAAGTCTGCTACAACAAGCAGTTAATCTGTTTCATCTGCACATGTTTATTGGAACATCCATACCAAAACACATCTTTCTGCATGCTAGGAAACAATAACTAAGGCAAATAGGAATTTTTACTGCACACAAACACTAACAGATCTCACAACACTTTAAAAGCTGTTTATAAATCACCCAAATTTACCATGTAAATGCAGGGGGGCTTAACTTTAACTTCATGGTTTCCAGCACCAAAAACCATGCTATAATCTCAAGAGTGCCCATGCATTTAATTCTATGTACACTAAGCATGTCATTCTTAGATGTCCAATTGAGGCATGTCTTAAGGAGAGTTATAACATCAGTATAATTAACTACTTTCACTAACATCTGTTCTTATTTCAATGAAATTTTGAAAAACCTTATTTATCCATGGTATTGTTAGAAGATGAGATGGCGGTCTTAATAAAAATAAAAGAAGTAAATTTGATTTTAGTTTATTCACACAGCTATTATTTACACCATTAATCAATCTAGCTCCATAGTTACTCTTTTTATTTCTCAGTGAGCCCAATGTTCAATGTCCATTGTAATTCTTATTGATGTCCTTAATGTCTCCATTTGGTTATAGTCAATTAACTCATACTCATCATTAACATACTTTCAGTCAGACTGTTGACATCATTTGTAATGTGTTTCACTCACGCATACAGTCAAATAGTCCAACCTGCCAGTTGCATTATTCGCTGCGCCGATGCTCACAGTAGCAGACCTCCCTCCCACTAGTCACTTCTCTTGCCACTCGCTCGTCATCTGTTACTAAAATTCCAGCCACTCATCCACTGATCAACTCCTGGCTCGGAGGCCTGTCACACTTTTATATCAGTTGCCCTGACCATCTGGAAGATTCAGCGCACCCTGAGTCATGCTGAGAAAAACAAGGTCAGTAATCCAGAGCATTCTTCAGTTAATGCAGAAATTCAATACAACCAAGGTCAGAACCATGCAGCAGGATGCTTTGTACAACAGATACGTGCTACTTGGATTACCACTCACCTGCCATTCAAAACTTTCCATTGACTTGCCGCCTGTTATCATATCATGACTGTCTATACTCCTCTGCCCCTCATTTGTGCAGCAAAGGTCACTGTAAGCAAGCATGTAACACTGCTCCCTCCTTCAGTCTGTTCGTAGAGTGCCAGTCGGTCGATGTGGACAACCTTCTGCTTTGCAGGAGAGCCTTGATAACCAATCCAAAAGACCAATCATTGATTTTCATCAGAATCCTGTATGGGCCTTACTAACAACATTTCTGTAGATTCGAGTACCCTTCCCTTCTCTGTGGGTTGTACAGCCATACACCTGTTGTCTTTCTTGAAATATGTTGCCCAACATTCTCCTCTCATACCAGGTCTTCATTCTGTTACTATATGGTCTTTTGTGGCCTTACAGGAGGACTAATCCCTTCATTACTAGTTTGAAAAAAGTTTGCAACTACAGAATTTCCCCATTCATTTTCGTTTAGACTACATCTGAAAAGTGCTAGCACTTGCAGTGGATGCTACAAGTTGTGGCTGGATCCTCATCAGACGTACCCTGAGGTGCTGGTAGATCCTGTCAAACAATTCAATCCCATTTTCAAGCTCACCTAACTGGTTCTTTTCCCAGTGAAGCAATTTCTCCATGGGACCTCTATCATCAGAGCCACAACTGAAGGGAGCCATCACATCATTCGCTCCATGCCATGGGCTCCTTTCACAGCAACGTAGCACAGTGTGCACAGGGCATGTGAACATCTTTCACAGGTCATTGCGTGCATTTTCCAACTGCTTTGTGAGGTAAGCAGCTTCACATCAACTTATCGATGCTGTGTCTCAGTTGTTGGGAATATGTACAAAGCTCACAAATTTCTTCACGCAAGTGCTGGCATGTGCTCATTGAAGCTATTTATTCTTCACCAACGCTGCCGCTGCCGCTGCCGCCGCTAATAGGCTCTCAGGTGTCCCAGCTGTCCACAAGATCAACACACTCACCATTTGGGTAGGGGGGACTATAAAACTCTGTAGCATATACCCTGGAAGTGATATCCCTCAAAGCTAACTGCAACTCTTTCATAGTCTTTGTTATTCTGTTTTAGTCTTCATTCAACATTAATGCCCGTACTGGACGTCGGGGTATGGGCTCCCGTCTTGCTGACTCCATCTCCAGTGCTCAGGCCAGGGCATCCTGCATGTTGAGGGGTGCATCCAGATGTACCACTTGCCATACCTCATGTCACTGATAGCACTGATGAAGAAGCCTACTGCGATGATGTTGCGTGCCTCCCCGGGGCACCCTTCCAGAGATAGGTGTGTAAGTCGCATAACGTTTTACCATAGCTCCTGCAGTGGCTCCCCTGGTCCCTGGGTGCAGCTTTGCAGTTGGGCTGGCATGACGCAGGTACTGATTGCCAAAATGTAGCTCCAACGCCAACACCAATGTGGGCTACTCCAGTCAATGTCTCCCTGGCATAGATTGTAGTATGCTCAGCATGAGGCTTCTCAGTACTACAGCGAGGTAGTAAGCCCGATGTTTGGCTGACAAGTCATTCACGGTGGCAACTATTTCAAACTAGTGTTTGTACCCCGCCAAGAAGTCTGGCCATCATAAGGGGCTGGTTTAATTGAGACCCACTTCCCCACTCCTGAATACAGGACACCAATGCCACAAAGCTGCTGGTTATCCTCCAAGGTTGCTGTATTAGTGATGACTCGTACTGCTTCCTCACTTTTCTCGGCGGTAGGTGTGATGGCCGTGGAACTCCATTGATGAACAAATTCCTGCCACTCCTCCTCCAGTACACTCATTTCCTATTTCATTTGTTCTGGACATTGTCCATTCTTGCATTTACATTATCCAACATTTAATTTATGGTGTCCATCATTTCATTTACACTGTCCACATTTTCATTTACACTGTCAATTTTCTTGTCCACACAGTCAATTCTTGTATTCACTAACTGTCTAATGCCTTCTATTTTCCTATCAACATGATTTATTTTCTTGTGTACATTTTCATTTACAGAGTTAACATTCCTATTTACATTCTCATTTTCACTTTCTTTTACTCTGCTAATTTTGTTATAAAGGCTATTAACACTTGCGCTCATTTGGCTACCTAACCCCTCAATTAATACTCCCCGTGCTTCCAGTTCTGTAAACATTTTTCTTGTCAACATTCACTGCGATGATTGTACAAAATAGTCTTACTTTTTTTTAGCTTACAGGTATTACAATTAATTAATATGTTTTAATGTCACTAATTACTAAACTATTTTCTAACTTAATTTACAATTAAATGCCTCCATCCCACTTGACACCAATGTTACAAGATGTCAGATGGGCATATCTGAGCTCGTGAGCGATGGGGAACTTAATAAAAATAAAAGAACTAAATTTGATTATAGTTTATTCACACAGCTATTATTTACAGCATTAATCTATCTATCTCCACAATTATTCTTTATATTTCTCAGTTCAATGTAAATTCTAACTCTATTTAACATTCTTCTTAATGTTGCCATTTGGATATAGTCAATTAACTAGTCAATTAACTCATACTCACAATTAACACTATTTCAGTCTGTCTGTTGCCATAATTTGTAATGTCTTTCACTCACGCATCCAGTTCAATAGTCCAGCCTGCCAGTCAGACTATTCGCTATACCAATGCTTGCAGTCACAAATTTTCCTCCCACTGGTTATTTCTCTCATCGCTTATTCCTCATCTGTCGCTAAAATTCCAGCCACTCATCCACTCATCAACTCCCGGTTCGAAGGCCTGTCACACTTTTATGTCAGTCCCTCTGACCATTTGGAAGGTTCAATGCACCCCGAATCAAACTGAGAGAAACAAGGCCAGTAATCAAGATCATTCTTCAGATAAACGCAGAAATTCAATACAACCAAAGTGAGGATCGCATGGCGGGATGCTTCTTGGTTTAATGCTCGCCTGTCATTTAAAACATTCCATTAACTTGCCACCCATTATCAGATCACAACTCTGTCCTTTTCGGTAAGTGAGCACGTAACAGTATTCAACGCAATCTTAATGAAAGTGCAGAAGCATAAAAAATGCCTAGTGAAATATATACAGTGGTTTTAATGTATTCAAACCTTACAAAATAACACTGAAATACACACACTACATAAAGGTGTGTATAGTTGATTCACAATAATTTTGGCCTTTTCTGAAGCCCTGCCAAATTTCTACTTTTGGTTACTGATTATGTATCCTTCCGCTACACGTAAACATAAACACTGTCATGTGACTTCTACTTCTACAACTGTCAAATGTGTTGGTTGCTGTTTACAGCTGTTCAAAGAATTATGTCATACTGCACAAATCATTTCCTACGAATGTTCACAATTTAGGTCTATAACAATATTTAGGTCATCTTTATAACTATTTGTTACACACGATATAGCACGTTACACATAATACACATTAATATTTTGCCACAACGGTGTTTTACAACTGTGGAGGAAACAACAGTAGTATTTAACTTGTGATTAATGTGTTTGGAATAGAAATTAAAATGAAGGGACAACCAGTCCAGCGAAACGACGCAGTAAATTCAAACACACAACTCGTGTCGCTTATTTATTGTACATTGACAAATGCAACAGATAGTGGTGAACATGCAAACACATAGGCGTACCGTAATATTTATTCTGCTAATATTTACATGCATTGGTACTATACTCGTTTGTAGGTTAATTTTATTATTTATTTAATTTTATCTGGGCGGGCCTAGTATTTCATTGGGATT
Source organism: Dryococelus australis (assembly GCA_029891345.1). Classification (NCBI taxonomy): domain Eukaryota; kingdom Metazoa; phylum Arthropoda; class Insecta; order Phasmatodea; family Phasmatidae; genus Dryococelus; species Dryococelus australis. Next base: position 336,603,394 of record CM056993.1, on the reverse strand, counting down.
GTTGCAGACATTCAAATCACAGAAACTTAAGCTCGTTACACAACTGTTTTCCAAACACCTAGTGCAAAGGTACAACGTTGTGATAAACAGACGTGAAGATGAATAATTAATTTCATCATAACATCAGTTCATGGTTGAAACGTATAAATTTGGCACATATTTTAAATCAACACTCACACCTGGCCTGCATAACGATTACAATGCAGCAACCACGCCCTTTCATACGCAACGATCACAACACATTTCACTCTGCCGTGGAAACACATATTTATCAGAACATTGTAACTCCTGTAGGATGTTTCAAAAATACGAGTACGAACTTGACGCTTCATTCAGAAACACACAGTGTCATTGTATGTCGACACACCACTCTCAGTCGTAATGAACTGGGTATAATCGCCTGCCGTCGCTATATTGGGAACTCTTTCCACACCATGTCTGCCAACCTGCTGGATTTGTAAGTGTCACGCAACGAGCTGTGTTGCGCCATCGCATTTAAAATATGTCGTTGCATCTAAATAACATTTAATAAGTATTTTAACAATAAAATCTCGTTTGAGTTGAAAATTACAATCTCAGACATCATTACTGTTGTAATTAGTATGAAATGTGCTGAAATTAGAAATAACAAAACGTATACCTTTCCTACACAGGTGGTACGATCTTCCCGAGAGAGAGAAGAGAGACAGAGAGAACAAGAGAGAGCGACACGCTCAGCTTCGCTTATTGAACCTTTACTCCGGACGGGGAAAAAAACTAGCCTACACATCATGGGAATTTACGCAGATATTTTTAACTGCAGCAATGAAATGTGTTTCCATCAGTGCTATCTAACAATACACGTATATCAGTTGACAACCTTTAACTTACACAAATAGCATACATAAAAACGAGGTTAAAAAATATTGTAACTGTGAACTATTTCTGACCGGCCATTGCCAACACGTCCCTGCTCTTGCTGTTATTAATTCATATTTAATACAAAATAAATATTACAAGTTATAGAAGATACTAAGGTAAAGTTTAATTTATTCAATAATATAGTACTCTAAAGTTAATCACAGTGTTAAATATTTGTGGAATACTAGTTATTAGAAAAACAGGTTGACATAATACACCTAGGGTGATTTTTCAAAGGTTCGATTCCAAAAGGCAGAAGAAAGAGTGAATGGACTAAAGCACAGCAGGTTCACTGCTCATGAAGAATCTGAATTAAATGGAAGAAAATATATTAATTATGTGGAATAAACAACTATTTTAGTCATGTGTCACTGCAGTGTTTTGTTGTACTTAACAAAAAATTCAGAAAATAACATACAGAAACACAGTCTGCAGGTGTGCCTATGCTTGTATATGCTTAAAGGTGCAAAAAATGTACAGTTCCTAAAATTCTGTAACTTTTCTCGTGGAAAATTTTAAGTGTTCTATTACTTTCAGAGTCTCGTCCAATTTTTGTGCATATGTTGATGCACGACACTTTTTAACGATGGTGTTTAGACGACTTCAGCTACATCCCACCCGTAGCTTTGCTTGGAGTTTCGAAGTTACATTACAGTTTGTCCCGACTTAAGATGCTATTGTTTTATCTACCATGTAGGATGGATATTCTAGATAGTATAGGGTGTTTTATTCACTGACCCACCGTAATTATGCATACAGGCAACGAGTTCTTTTACCCACCGCTAGATAGCATTACTAGTAGGATTTTCGTTTGTCTTTGCTTCCCATCCTCCAGCCGGCCAGTGACATCACATTAGCAAGTCATGCCTTCGCTACCCCCCCCCCCCCCCCCCCCCCAGCGACCACCCTTTGCCATCATGACGCCAGCCAGCTAATAAAGTATTGGGCAGCAGCCTGAAGGAGTATAAAAGGAAAGACAGTTTTCGACTCCTGACCATTTCTATGGATCCCACCGTGTTAGCTGCCAGGGAAGCATCAAACTGCACCCCTGACTATTTTTACGCTTTAGTCTTCCCATACTCGCTGCTCAGAACTGTTAATCTAGTTAAGCCCTTACTACAAGTAGTCTGACCACTCGGCCCCCACGTTAGACGGGTGTCTCTTCATGACGAACTCTGCTAACCCAACCATACTTACTCTGCACACACGTGCCAGAAACAGGAATTCCTTCCTTAAAGTCCTTTTTGGGGACTCATCCTGAATTACTCGAGTTTAGTAGTCCAAGTGTCGTGTCAGTATCTTAGCGTTACGTTGTTACACACGGGACTTCACAGGCAATCATGGAATGGGAAATTGCACAGTAACCAGTTATTCATACAATGCTGTGCACCCCTTACCCCAGCTGTTTTCCACTGGTCGCGTCTACCAGGCCTTAACGAATTTTCAGCTTCCCGACCATAGCTCGTGCCGATGCAGGAGTTAGAGTACGTCATCACGTGTGTTTCCTGTCCAACGGAAATAAACGTGTGCCAGCTCAATCCTTGGGTACCGCACTCCTGTAGACTTAGCACCTTGTTCCCAATCAACTCCTCACAGGAAGGGAACGCAGGTGATCCCAGGAAGGTCACTCATATGAGCTAAAACACCCTGTTTTTACCCACAAGCACGTAGAGTGGCCATTATTTCTGTCTACTGCATAGATAGAACAGAGGAGCCCACACAGGTACTCTGTCCCTAGACCAGCTTGTCGGCTCGGTGTTTGTTTGTCTTTCTACTGCATCTCCATGCCAGGAAAGACAGGCGTCCCCTCAGTTGGGAAGACTTGGCTAGGGCAACACACACGTGTGTGACCCGAGACAGTGCGGCCTCACTTCCAGTGTGTACTGTGCTTCTGCGCCAGGTACTGGAATAGGGTGTCCACGCAGTCTACGGCCCTCACGTGGTCCAACACGTACTCTGAAAAACAAGGAGCCTGCCTTCCTTCTCACAGACGAGCTGGGTGTTTGTGTGTCCTGATGACCTACTGCAATTGGCACGACCTGAAGGAGCGAGTAAAGTAGACATTACTTGCCTCTGGACATCTGCAAGAGTTATCCCCTGCTCTCGTCGCATCCATCGCCAAACTCATCTCCAGGGAAAAGGCCCAGGCCTTGAGACATCTGCAGGACCCTGTGATACCCAAGACACTGAGGGATTTGTTCACTGACCCCGTATGCACCGGCCTGGTAGAGTACCCATGGTGGGAAGAAGGACACCTCAGCCAACCAGATCGACCACCCACACCATCCATTGCATACTTGGTTCCAGCAATACCTAACCCAACTCCTCGGTCCGTACCTCAGCCTAGGCCTGCATCACCTTCACCATCTCGCAGCCCATTGTTGCACACAAGCCCACCGAACTCGGTCACCCAGGTATTCCGAATAAGGCCCCTAAATGCAAGATTATGTTATCAGAATCACACTTTGTGCCCTACTAGAAAGCAACCAGGCCAGTCCTATGTAACGGACGAGCAGCAGTGCCCTGTCAGGACTAAATCCTCAGCATATAGGAGCGCCCGGTCTAGCCCCTACACAAAAAAGGGCCACGCCTCCAAAAAATGCAGGTATTTTACTCCTGGATACATCACGCGTCAACTTCTGTACGTTTTTGTTTCTGTGTTACTGTGTTGGTCTGTGATGTATTTTTAATATATTCTTGACTTGTTTGTAAACATATCTACATATTACATCCTCAGTCATTAATTTAATTACTGTTTCTAGAATTTGAGATTACAGACTTTATGGTTATCCATGATTGTCTGGTATTATTTCAAAATTTCAATACAAAAACTAACTGCTTAGTTTTTTGTGTCTGTGTTTTCATGATATATTCCAAGTTTTTCTGCAACAAACATACTCCAGCTCAGTAAAATGTTATAAATAATATTTCATTCAGTCACTTACCTTACTGCCATTATTCACAGAACATAGCTTAACAAGCTTATTTAACTTATAAAACTAAATTGCCGTACAGAACTGCTCTACATTTTTACAGCTTACTTCCACTGTAGTTACAACACCCATAATAAGTTTCAAGGAAATCCATACATGCAAACAAAGAGTTCCCACACCATCTAAAAAAGTAATTTTCACCTAATGTTTTCTGAACAGAAAATCACTTTTAGTAAAAAAATTTAAATATCTCTACCATATGGATGTAACTTCACAAGAATTATATCAATTTACTGTATTTTGGCGTGTATAGACCGCTTGCGTGTCTAGGCCACACCAGAAGTTTTTGATGAGAAATTAGGAATTATTAATATTTCATGTACAGGCCGCACTGAATTTTTGTATTCCTGTAAATATTGTCAAGTCACTATTCCACACAAACATAATAAATTCCAACTTAATTTTCCCCTACAAAACATTTGTGATAGAAAATTTGTATTAATAATTGCACCTTTTTCTTTCATTCCCCTCCATTCCCTTCCCTTTCTCCCTTCCAACTTCCTTCAAAACTAAGCTAAAACATTAAAATGTAGTACGTTGCCAAATTTCGAAACACGTTTTTTTTTGGGGGGGGGGGGGGGGATTTTTTTTGCCAATATCTCGTATATAAGCTGCACCCCACTTTTTGTAGCAATTTTTTTGGTAAAAATGTGCGACCTATACACACCGAAATACGGTAATACCTGTCCCCCATTAAGAGACAATTTTCCAGGGTTGTGGTGATGCAGTGGTTAGATTACTCGCCTCCCACCAAGACAAAAGAGGTATAATTCCTGGCAGGGTCGCCCCTGGATTTTTGCATATGGAATTTTATTGAGCACTGCAGCTGGTTGGCGTGTTCTCAGGGATCTCCCATTTCCCCCTCCCCCTTTGCATTCCAGCGCTGCTCCATGCTCACCTCACTTTACCCTCATCGGCTCTCAAGCCCTCGATGTTAAGAGCCGCCCAAATCTATTCAGTCACTCACTCACATTTTGCCACTAAGTTAAGGTCAGGTAAGTATGGCAAAACACTATGGTAGGACTCAACCTAAATAGATGGGAGTACATCACAGAGAAAGAAACACACTGAGAATGTTTCAAGCATTGCAATGACCATTTCTGTGATTATTTCTGTTTAACCCTTTTAGGACTGCTGGTCTATATTTTGGACAGAAGTGGATTTAATAATATGCACAGCACACAGCAGAAAACTGCATCCAATAAGGTACGTTAATACGTGTTGGGAGACATTATTCTTTGCTTAGAATATATTCCATAGTTACATAAACAGCTGCAGCCCTAATATAAAATACACACACATTTTATTGGTCCAAAAATATGAATGAGCGTTATATGTACATACTAATACCCGTCCAAACAAAAAATTTGTTTGTTGCAATACCATAAAATTAAATTTTAAATATATATATATATATTAAAGCGTTAAAATATGGAGGTACCTAGTGATTAATAGACTAAGTCATATAAAAAACTAATGCTCAAGGAATTTTGGGCCAATTCAGCCACTGTAATATTAAGCATAGAAACCAAAGTTTCTAGACAGATTCTTAAAGAAGGTCTTAAAATAATGTCGATTTATTCACTCGTATGTTCGGATACTTACAAGGTCAGCATAAATGGAATACTGCATCAGCAATTCCATAACCAGAAACTATGTTGTCATACCATTTCACCAAAAAACCATGCAGAACAATCAAAACATTTTTCTAAGTTAATAACCTGATTTCAATAAAAATTTGCACACCAAGAAGGAACAGCTGAATTTAAATGACATTTTGCTTGTGTGATAGTACATACAAAAGTAACATGTAATAGCAATGACATTTCATCAAAACAATCCCCCCTTATCTTCAGCATAGAAGAACATATTTGGTACCTCACTGGGGCACTTCATGCCTGGATACATGTGTGAGACATCCAGCATGGAATCAAACTAATGTCATATGTTTTGTTGAAGTATATTTGCCCACATTTGCAAGCAACCAATGCTGCAAGTTGCTTGTACTTCAACTTGTAGGAAAACTGATATTTTATACTGACTCGCAAATCCATTACGAACAACAAATAAGATTACCAAGCAGGCCACGGAAATGTTGAAATATGCCGTAAATACTCCTGGTAAACCACCAAAGATGTGTGCAAGATGGCATTACCTTGCAGGAAACTGGCTCCTCGACACACAGCTGAGAGAGAAAGCACATCGGCTGTAGCATATCTTCAACTTACTCTCATTTAAATACAAATGCCAAGTTGGCTGAGGATGAAATTTGCTGTTATGTGGTACTGGGAGTGATACTGTAAATAATTGTGCTGAATACTCAAGAGTTAAAGTGGAAAAAAGTAGTACAATTATAACAAATAGTACGGCAGCACAAAAACCTGTTGTGCTCCAACACATTTATTAACATAATAAACCAAATTTTTTAAGATACATTTGACAAAACTGTGCTGAAGAAGTTTCTTTGCAAACTTCTGCTAAGGTGAGAGGTAATGAAAGGTGTAAATAGGAACAGTTCCAGCATTTCCACAGAACACTATTGTGATATTTGTGTGACAATGAGATTACAGGAAGAAAAAAAAAAACCACGATATGTGGATTTACTGTTCCCAGTATTGCTCCAAACAGTGAAAAACACTTAACTTTTTATTTCAAACACATGAATCTATGTTTTATTTAAAGTATTACCTGGTTTAAAGCAAAAATTTGTTTCTCACTTTTTCCTTTGATGTTATGCACAAAATTATTAACCTTCCCTTTCCCCCCAAAAATATAAATCCACTAGATTATTACCCATTAGAAATTCTAACGAAACTTTAACAGCACACTCTCCTTTTTTTTACAAATATACATATTCTGATGAAACCGAATGATTTGCTATTGCAACACATTTAAAAAATATCTTTTGCAATGCTGAGTGAAACATGGCAAATTTTAAAACACATATGAAAGTTAATTCGCACACAACACTGACCGACACTACATATTATGCTGGCTGTTTCCAATTGGAATCAAATCCACAGGCATTGTCCGAGTCTGAATCACCATTACTGCTGGCTATGCTTGTTCTAGTATGACTAGGTGGAGTGTTTGGGGTGCTGTAGCTTTCACGAACATCTTGACTTTGCTTCGATCTGCGTTTCTTCTGCAGGGCAAACTTTGGAGGTGGCATCATTTCCTTTCCTGCCTGAAACCATGAACAATTTGAACATTTTATTTACAAAATACCATTTCTGCTTAGTGATTTCTACTGCAGAATTCAAGTTTTGTTTCAAGAACTCTTTTGGAAAATACAGTATCTGCAACCACAAAAAAGTTATGAGAAATACAGGTTGAAAGCCCTAGTCATATTGCTATGGTAGCAAAAATTACAAACAGTTAAAACTCAGAATCATTACAATAAATGACATCACACAATCACATTGCATCACATAATCACAAAGTCTCCAAACAACTTAATTTTCTTTCACACGTAGTCCTTTAAGCAAAACTACTCACACTTCTTTACAATGCAAGCAAAATACAAAGGAAGCCCACTCAGTTATACTGCAATGCCTACAATAAAAGTACATATTTATAAAGATTCTTTTTGAAAGACTAAAATATAATTTTCATTACTAATATTTTGCAATCTCAGTAGCTAATATATTTTATTTTAAATATGAATCTGTATTATATCTGCTATGAACTTTGATGTGCTCTAAATCACATTTGTCCAAGAGATATTTTAAGCAATTTTCTGGAGGGAATATAATCAATAAACTATATTGCATTTACTCACTTGTAAGATGTACCTTTTTTGTGACTTCATGACATCTGAAGGGTTGCATCTTACAATAGATGGTGTCTTACATCCGCGAGCATATTCAACAAATGTCAGTGTAAAAAATTAAATTATTTTAATTCCGCTAGGCTTCTAACACGTGAATTTTTATACTGTTACTACAAAATTCACCAGCAGAAACAAAATAATCATTATATATATATATATATATATATATATATATATATATATATATATATATAGCCCTAAGAGTCCGTAATTTAAAACTGACATGGTCACAAATAGCTAAAATGATAAATTAAATAGCTTTCATTATTATGGTAATGATTACCTAATACCTATGATAAATTTAAAAAACTATAATAAGTACATATGGTAATTTTTTTCTTGACGCGTGCTTGCGTCACTCGCCTTTAGACCATTTGCCCGGCCGTGCACTTTGGCACCACCGCAGAAGACTCCAGCACACTACCGCAGAGTAGTGCACTATGGGTGTGAGTACAGTGTGCAGGGAGTGCAAGTGAGCGTATGTAGCATAGGGCAGTGCAGGGCAGAATAGAAATAGGGGGCTCAAATGCAAGGGCTTAATGGCAATCACCGGACATACCCTAAGTCAGAGAACTTAAAAGACATCCACAGTAAAGCCCCTGTGCAGCACAAAGTGCTCTAAGTGTAATGTGTAATTATTACTTGTTTTCAACTCACACTCACTGCAATAGTTTAGTTTAATTCACCAGAACATTTTGTTTTTCTGCTGCAGGAGATGCCTGCCCTTCTCCCCTGTGGTTAGCATCGCCCAGGGGAGCATAATTATTTCACATTAAGTAACTGTACGACTTTGCCACTTTTTGTTCAGTGCAGTCTGTGCTGGTGGAGGTGGACTGCGCCCAGTACCAAAATGTAAGTTGCTTTCAGCAGAGGAGCATTAATTAGTGCACTAAATATAAGTGTGGAATGAATACACGTGTATTATTTACGTGTGTAGCCTGATGGCTTTTGAGGGCACAGGCCCTTATATCCCCGGCATCAGTTATGTGAAATTTTCAAGTATTCATAGGATTTGTGTCAATATCGTACATGTGTGTGTTTTGCTGCATAACTCCATTACTATGAGAGTGTGGTCAGCCCCAATAGGTCACTGGCTCACAGCCAATTTGATACACTACATCAATATTACCATGTGCACAACATACTTAATTTGCAATATAACCAAGGCGTGCGACTCGCCCTAAGAGGTCACCGTGTCATACACAAATTAATTAATTTTTTGAATCTTTATGAGGAGAATATCAACAACCATGGAGAATTACATCCTGGATAAACGGCATACGATCCAAGGATCATCGTAAACTGCTCTACCAACACTTTACAGCATCGCAGTGCCTGGCTCCTACCGGGTAACACCATCAACAACCTTTCCTTATCTAAAATTTCACCGCCTCTCAAAACCCACCTTCACCATCCACAGCCTAACCACACAGCATCAATTGTCGCGCTTCCGTGTGGCATAATTTTCCGTCACGAAAATTCCCAGTCATCGAAACCAAAAACCCGCCAAAATTTAGTGACAGACAAAACACTCAAAAGTACAAATCTTTCAGCCAACATCAAGACAAAATCGTTAAGAAAGTTTTGGGACCCAGCAATCAACAGAACCAAAGTGGTAAAAAGCAGGGACAAAATAGTGCTACGAACAGAGCCGGAAATAAAAGCAGTGTTTGAGATAAAAATCAACCTCCCAAGCAACCGTGCCAATATTGTACTGGATAAATGTACCATTGGCACAGCCAATGCCTGAATAACTTGCTTTTGAATTGTGTACAGGAAGACGCAAGTAAACAGCAGCACGGAAACTAGAAGCGGGGGTAAGGGGGCCAAACGCTCCTGACACACTGCCCCTGCTGCAAACACAACCGGATATGACACCGCAGCAAACCCTCAACAATCATGTTAATAGCATCCAGTCACAATTTATCCGCATACTTGTAATTGTGAACGGCCAACATTACCATGCGTTGATAAGACACCGCTGTGTCACATAATTTCTTACAGCCGCACTTTGTGAATAATCAGGATATCACACCCACCAACCATGTGATTTGGCTCGCCACTAATCAGCGTAGTAGCACCATGCTAGGGCAAGCAACAGTGACAGTGTGAGTATGTGACATTGAAACAATAACTACAATTATTATTACACCGTAAATTAGGGAAGATACTTTCCTAGGAGTTCTGTGTTAATCTGAGCAGAACTCTATTGTAGAGCCCATGGCACACCGCAAACATTTCGGCACAAAAGAATGGCGCACAGTGTATGATTTAGAAAGTAGCCTAGCAAATAGTCTACCCAAAGTATCCTTACAGGAAATTCATAACAAAATTCTGCCAGAACATCAGGCTATGTTTCAACGACTGTTAAATGAACGTAGGGATGCTTTTGCTGCGTATGATGCCTTACTCTGTACAGCCGTTGCAGAGCATGAAATACCGTTGATGGAAGAAGAGCCTATCTGTTCCAACCCGTGGAGCTATTTGCTGCATCAAGCGCACATAGTTAAACAACAAATCCAGAAGATGCTTAATGATGGTGTAATTGAACCCTCAGACAGCCTGTACAACTCAGGAACCACACTTGCACCAAAGAAAGATGGGACATGGAGATTTTGCGTAAACTTCCGCCCAATTAATCAGGTGACAGGCAGCGCATTTCCACTAGTATATAAGCGTAAAAGATGCACTCAGCTCACTTGGTCAGGCAAAAATCCTAACTTCACTGGATTTAAAGAGCAGATATTAGCAAGCACTGGAGAATAAAAGAGGACAGAAAGAAATGGCTTTCACACCTCCCAATGGGAGACATTTTCAATTCTGTGCCATGCCATTTGGGCTTAACTGTTCCCCTGCCACGTTCCAGTCAATGATGGTAGACAGCCTCATTGGAGAATATACACTGGCACATTTGGACAACGTGGTAGTATGGTCGAACAGCCAAGAGGAACGCCATCATTTGTCAGAGGTTTTAGAGCATTTAGCCATCAACGGTTTAACATGTGCATTGGGGAAGTACCACATGGGAAAAACCAGTCTTGACTTTCTCGGTCACGTAGTAGACGAAGAGGGAAATAAGCTGAACCCAGAACAGCTGAGATTAATTGACACGTACGCACAACCATGCACAGGAAACAGCTGGAAAAATTTCTCGGCCTAATAAATTGGCTTAGAGAGCATATTGAAAGTTTTGTTGTAATAACTGTAAAGCTAACAGACTTGTTTTTGCCGCAACAGCATTTTCAGTGGACTGAAGAAACTGAAACAACATTCGCAAATACAACGCAGAAGTTCAGATCATGCCCAACACTCACACGGTATGATGCCAGTAGGCACTTGTATTTGCAAACCGATGCAATCCAAGAAGGCCTGGGGGCCATGTTGTACCACATCGATGACAGTGAGGCCAGTCATGTAATCGATTTTGCCAGCGCCAAGCTCGGCCAGACAGAGCGGCACTACGACGTAAATGAACTAGAGTGCTTAGCTGTTGTTTGAGTAGCAAATAAAATAAGGGCATGTCTCAAATATCAGAGATTCACGCTGATAATGGACAATAGGTACCAGTGTGGTTACATAGCAAGCGGGAAGTAAATTTACCAGATGGGCATTACACTTGTAAGCTTCTAATTTTATTTTGAAGCATGTACCAGGGAAAGAAAACGAGTTAGCAGATGTGCTGTCACGCTCTCCCAACATAAATCTGATTGTTCAGGATGATGCAGAATGGGAGGAGATTTTGCTAGCAAGTACGCAGAACCTGATACAAGAAGTGGGCGCACAACAACTATATGTGATTGAGGGCAACATTTTAACTACAAAACTTTATCGCGAGGTCACACAAGCACAGCAGGAATGCACACTCACACAAACAAAAATAAACAATTGTGCACAGCAGGAGTAGAAGGATGGCACGTCGTGGACGGGCGATTGGAAACTTGTTCTCCACAGGATTCTGGGAAGTGGTGGCTGTTTGTCCCCACGGGTGCGAGAGAGAAGGTACTAGCTTACGTACACAGTGGCAACGTGGCAGGACAGCATGGAACTGACCAAACAGTAAGCAATATATGAGAGCATTTTTTTTGGCCCAGTCTAACAAAACACACACGCCAGCATGTACAAAATGGCAAACAACAGCAGCAGCCACCTGTTCCAAGTAAACCATTAGAAACTGTTTTAGACATTATGGGACCGTACCCCATAAATGCAGGGGGGAAAAGTTTTGTCACTGTAGTGACTGACAACTTTTCATAGTGGGTGGAAGCATACCCAGCGAGCATTGTGCAAATCGCAAATATTGCACGTGGGGAGTACAACATATCAAGACGGCAATTCATCATCCTAGGGTGAATTCCATGGAGCGTCATAACCAGGAACTTAAAGTGCAAATACGATTCCGTGTGGGTGATCAACACGCCATGTGGGTAGAACACCTGCTAACCGCACTGTAGTACACCCTCCGTCCGCATGCAAAGCTGCCACCGGCAAGTCACCTGCCGACATATTACTGGGGCGTAACCTTCGCCTGCCAAATGAGGCCAACTGTCTGCAGGTGGGGGAGAACAGAGAAGCCCCCAGTAGTGACACTCGACACAGATGGCGCCGTCAGCAGCTGAACGAGGCACGTCAACTTCAAGCGCAGTACACTGCAAAATTGATGCCAATCACCATACAGCCACCACCAATGTTGCAAGTAGGACAGCAGGACTGTGTGAGAGCTCACCCGCAATCGGCCACCCACAAATATTTTTGCGCGGGGTTTGCGGCAAAATGTAGCCAACTGTACCGGATTATCAGGAGTTATGAACCCACTAACTACTCTGTCTGATATGGCTAGAGGAGGGTCAGAGTGCATAGGGATGACATCCGGCTCACGCCGGGTGTCGTTGACGACAAATTCACCCCAGACGACACTCTGCAGCCCCACGACTACAATGGCAGAGCCAAGCTCGCCCGAGCGGCGAGGGAAGAAGGAAGTGCACCAGCACCTCCAGCAGAGGGATCTGCATCAGATCTGCCACAGCAAGAAGACTAGGAGGTTCCACCCCTAGTGACCCTCGACAGCGACGCCGCTGTCGAGCCGCCTTATGGGAATATTGGAGGGGAAGATATGCCAGTACGTCGAGGAGGCACACCACCAGCTGGGACAGAAAGCCCGATGTCGCCCAGCGCACAAGTGTCCCTCAGGGATCATCCGACGGCCGGCCCAGGTGATGTTGACGGCACAATGCCAGAAGTGCCACCGTTCAACTACAAGCGCCCACACAGGTGCCAGCACTTCTGGTAGCACATCACCCTGGTGACGTCACGACGCCCGAATTCATGACACCACCAACAGAGGAACCCATCTCCCCGATGTAGACCGCACCAGGTGACATACAGAAAACCCCTTACGCAATGTCGACAGTGTCAGGGCAAGAGAGAGGCAATGCATAGCAGGAGTTTAGCAAGCATGACGTCACCAGCCAAGGGGACACCGACAAGTGATCACCACCTCTCGGTTGTTTTTCACCTGTGTAACTACCAGAGACAGTGAGGTCAACGAGAAAGGAGCAATAATGCAAATGCAAATAGTGACGGCAGGAACGAAGGCAGCGAGTCGGTCAGCTCATTCTGCCTCCATTGGTCACACTAGCGGACACAACTGCCACAGGCACGTCTTCAGTGCAGGAGTGCCACAGTGCCCCGCAATGTGTAACCCACACACGAGGGCTGTATGACCTGCGACCAAGGCAGAAAGCAAGGCAACTCACCTGTTGCAGATTACGGCATCCAGCCGCAAACTGTTTCAGATGGAAGGGGGCATCTGATGTGTGCTCGCATTCCTCGCTTTTAGACAGTTTGCCCGGCAGTGCACTTTGGCACCACCACAGCAGACACCAGCACTCTACCGAAGAGTAGGTGTAGGTCGTAGGGAGTGTATGTGAATGCAAGTGAGTGCAATATAGGGCAGTGCAGTGCAGAATGGAAATAGGGTGCTCCAATACAAGGGCTTAACTGCAATCGCCAGACATACCCTAAGTCAGGGAACTTGAGAGACAGCTACGGTAAAGCCCTTGTGCAGCATACAGTGCTCCAAGTGTTATTTGTAATTATTTCTTGTTTTCACCTCATGTGTTTTCCACTATTCATCTCACTCACACCTTTCACCAATGTTTATTTATGTTATGCAAAATATAGAGTAATTTATTTTGTCTTCATTAGCAAGGGTAGAGAGTATTTTGTATGTTTTGCAAGGGTATGGAGCAAGCGTGTAAGAAACTGGTTCAAGTGTGGCGCGTTTAACCCCACCATGCAAGGGTCTGGCGCCACAATGGAATCTTCAGTAGTATCAAGGACACACGAGGGCAAGGCTGCGTTTCATGATGCGCACCAGTGGCCAGCACAGTTTGCATGCCAATCAAATTCACAGTAATGGTTTAGTTTAATTCACCGGAACATTTTGTTTTCCTGCTGCAGGAGGTGCCTGCCCTTCTCCTCTGTGTTTAGCATTGCCCAGGGTAGAATAATTATTTCACATTAAGTAATTTTATGGCTTCGCACACCTTTTTGTTCAGTGTAGCTCTTTCCTGTGGGCTATGCTCACCCCCAAAATATAAGTTGCTTCCATTAGAGGAGCATTAATTAGCGCACTAAATATACATGTGGAATGAATGCCAGTTTATTATTTACGTGTGTAGCATCATGGCTTTTCAGGGCAAGGCCCTTATAACCCTGCCATCAGTGTTGCGTGATTTTCAAGTTTTCATATGATTTGTGTCAAAATCGTACGTGTGTGTATTTTGATGCATAACTCTGTTACTAAGGGCATGTGGTCCGCCCCAATGGACCACCGGCTCACAGCCAGACTGATACGCTATATCAATATTACCATGTACGCAACGTATTTAATTCCTCAATATTACCACGGTGTGTGACCCACCCTAAGAGGTCACCATGTCATACAGAACTTAATTAATCTATTGAATCTTCACGAGGGGAATATCAATAAACAAGGAGAATTACGTCCTGGGTGAACGGCCTACGATACAGAGATCATCGGAGTCTGCTCTACCAACACTTCATGGCATCGCAGTGACAATGCCTGGCGCTTACCGGGTAACACTATAACAACCATTCCTAACCTAAAATTCCACCACTCTTCAAAACCCTCCTTCACCCTCATGGCCTAACCAAACGGCGTAATTCTCAAAATTCATACAGATTGTTATAATTTGACATAGTATAAAGAAGTAGGCCTGCCAAGTTCATTTAAGGTGGAAATATTATATTTTTTTCTGTTTTCACAACATATTTTTATAGTAAACTAACCTTAAAAACTGTATCCTCTGATCTGTGGAAGCATTAAAAATAAAATAAGACATACACAGTTAATAAAGACAAAATAAAACCATTGGGAGTGCACACAGTTTTGAAATTACTGCCACTATAATTATTATTGATTTATTACCTGTTGAATGTTGTCTGCAGATCCCCACGTCTTGTGAAGTCTCTCATTCGTCTGTACAGCAGGACCCACTCCCAAGAAATTGCTGAATGCTTCGGTTGTCTTCTTCACCCTCACATTCAACGAACCAATTCGCAAGAACCCCAAGTCCTTTTCTGTAGATATAAAAATGAGTGTTTCACATTTACAATTTTTCTTGAAAACTTTATAGGGGAAAAAGGTCAACAATAAAAAGAAAACATTCATATTCTTCGGCTTCCTTATGGAATATGGAAATGTGAGTAGTAAAATTATTTATTAACATTTCGTAAATTTTTATAATATTTTTGAGGTGGTTAATTATTTTACCAGTAACCAACTGGGAAAGTAGTGTGCATTCTAATACATAACTGTATTTAGTTTTGAGGTAAAGGAAAAAAAACTGGCAAATTTCTAATATTTACACACAAATGAGACAAATAATAATACAAATTTTCAAAGACGACAAACTTAAAATAAATAATGGGAATAGCATAAGTAAAAAAAAGTAATTTATTTAGCATATCTTGAATATAACAATTTAAATTGAAAGGTAAGTTACAACACCCACATTTGGAAACATTTCCTAGAAACTGGACAAGTGTGAAATAATGTGTGACAAATTTAGCAATTTACAAGATGAAACTAATGAAACAATAGTTTTTAATTTCGACTAACTTTTTTCAAATGTAAATCACATTAAAAATGTTATAAATTAAGAGTAAAAAATGGTAGGATAATTTACCACTATAATGTCTTTTATGATTCAGTAAATGATATGAACAAACAAAATTATATTATATAACATAAGGTAATTTACATTGGGCTAAAAAAATACAATGTGATTTGGGACAATATGGTTCAACAGAAAGAGCTGATCACTCTGGTTAATATGAATAAAATTACATATCAATATGGGTGATAATATTAAAATAGAAGAGGATTTAGAGGATGGCAATTATTCAGAGAAAGTAACATAACAATGACAAATTTGGCGTTTGCGAAGGTGGCAATGCCGATGTCGGCAGTAATAAATTCTTTAATTGACTCTCCTCATCAAAGTTGTATTCTCAGTGGCGACTCATCTCCCTTCCCTTTACTTCCTCTCATTCCCCTCCTAGTGCATCATGGTTTTTTCATATTGAGAGATATGTTAATATAAGGACTTGCACACCCATGCCGCCTTCTATTGCTATTCCAGTACTTCCACGAGTCAACCAAGAGCTACGCCAGCCTTGCTTCAGATGAGCTGATGACCGCCAATGGTTATTGCATGAGACAATATGTGCTAACATCTATCTGACTGTCATTCTGATGGAAGCAATGCACAACAGCCTGTTAAAACGTTTCATGGTTTAGTGGCCAGCAAGAATATGTTTTCAGCAATGAGTCATGGGTGTTTTTGCTTTTAATTAATGTCAAGGCTGGATAGTTGATTTTTCATGGAATGGTGTGGCGTAAATGTAATATTCATGAGATATGCAGTTAGTGTTTTTCGAAATTTTCCTTTAGGCCGCCCTTCAAAATTCACTTTAGATTAACTAAATGCTAGGCTACAGTGTCCCCCCCCCCCCCACCACCCCAATTTTAAGAGATCTGAATAAGTTTTGTCTGCATCCCCATTTGGCTGTGCCAGTCTTGAGTGGAAAGTTTTGCAATTTGTACTCACAACTTATGCGTGGGATTTAGTTCTTTTAATTGTTTGTCATTTTCTGTAGATACGTAGTGATATGATGGGTTGCATTCAAATGTTTTCTAATCAAATGAGAATGTATTTTTCACTATAGGCATTACATTGCAAGCTCATTTTGTGGAGCACCCTTTTAAGGTTTTTTTAAATAAGTTGTCTATCGGAAACTTGCTATGTGTGTTCCATAATCTTCATGAATGAAGCATTTGTTTTAATGCAAGGCAATTTTCAATATGAGCCAATTGTTTCAAATAGAGTATTTATCAAAGTTTGAATGAGTTTTGCAGCTTAATAGTAATTGGCATATTTATTGGAACAAGAATGTGTACTATTTTTAATTTACTTGTAAAGGTTTTTCATGATCTGTGAGCCATTTATGGCACCTTGGTGTTTAAAGAAACTGAGATCAAATACAGTTACTAAACCATCTTGTTTTTACAATTATTTGTGGTAGAAGAGTCAGTCACAAGTTTAAAATCACACATGTTGTAGTAACAATTCACTGTTTATTACACGTAATCATAAGTACCACACATGTTAGTGCTTCACATGCTTAATTAGCTTTTATAGATTATGTTTAAACACATCACCTCTGGCATCAATGCATTTCATCGCACTCATGTGAAATTCGTGTGCTGCTCACTGAAGCTGTGCATGCCTGTCTTGGTGCAGGCTGCAGCATTCTCAGCGCAAAGAAGTAGTATGTTTAATATTTCAAAATATTTTTTGGTAGGCAAGAGCTTTCAACCACCCCCAAATGCAATACATTTGCACCGTACATGAAAAATTGGGTGGAGCCCCATCATCTTGGAAGTGCACGCATTACCATGTTGCCAATAGCACATTTTCCAATAACTGTAACAATCTGTCCTGGAGAAACCACAAACACACATCCCCTGTCTGATGTGTCTGAAAGATAATTGGTCCAATTAGCTGATCACAGACAACCCTATACCATACATTAACAGTGAAGTGGTGTTGAACACTGGTCTCCACAGAGGTGTGTGCATTTGTTTTTGACCAAACATGAGTTTTATGTGTGTTGTTCATGCCATCTCTGGTGAACCATGCTCCACTACAGAATAAAATGTACAGATACAAAGGCTGGTTGTTATCTAGTCAGTTACAAAAGTCTATGTTGAAGGTGCTAGACATGATGCACGGTATGGATGCATGCCTTGGCCATGTAATTTTTGCCATTTTCGCGGCTGGGGGACGCCAAGAAGGTGTGCCTATCCTTCGTGTACTAGCGCGTGGATTGTGATGTATCACTGCAATAGTGTTCTCTTGCACATCCACATCCTGCTGAAGGACTTGCTTGTAGGATATGCAAGCACTGACTGGGAAGAGGTCCAGTTTCTTGAAAAGTACAGAACACTGAGAAGATAAAAGTTATCCGATTTTGAACTCTGCGGATGGGAAAACATCACTGATATTCATCACAAGCAACAATAGCATTTCCACCGCAGATGCTACACAAGAACACATCTGCAAACTCACCACTTAGTATACTGGAGGTGGAGAGACACATGACACATGGAATGGCAACCTTTTCTGTTGCATAGCAAACACATGTACAATCAATATCTGACTAGACCTGCACCATCGTTCAATGCTGTGAATGCGTGCCTCAAGTTGGTTTGATCCTGCACATCATCATAATAGCATACATATTGCCAATTATACTATGTTTATATTACATCTTTTACCCCTAGTGACACAAGTAAAGTCCAGCGAAAGCGTCGCTGACCGCCGGGGGCACAGCGACACAGTCCAATAAATCTAATTAAATGAGTTTGCGCAGGGTTAGGGCACTCATGAAGGCGAAGAAAAGGGTTTCAGTATAATTTAGTGATGACCAGCGCTATTAATCAGTTGAACTCGCTTAAGATGCAGGCACCCACACGACGCATGTCCATCCCTCATCAAGGCCACCTAATGACTGACACTGACAATAGGGCAACTGGAAGCCAACCTCAGGAGGTGTCCCCCAACTATTACACAAAACTGTTTGAAAAAAAAAAATGTTGAAACAATAAAACCAAGACTTATTATTCCCCAAAATATTTATGAAAGCAAATTTCCCTTCTCTGGCATTAACTATAGTTCTGAAAATTAAACACGTGTGAAATAGTTCTCGTTCAGGAAGCAGATATTATAGTACATCCCCGTCTTGAGGGTTGGAGAGTATGTGACACCACACAGCACTCTTACGCCGCAGTAACTCTCAATGATGTCACTCTACCACCGTACACTTTAAATGGAACCCCCCTTCCCCCTACTGACTTTATCCTTTGCTCTCTCTTCACTGCAGTCACCATTTCACATGCATGAGGGTCGTTCTCTGGGTACTGCTGGGTGTTCGCAAGACCTGAGCTAATAGCTTGGGGAGGAAGTATGATTCAGTTTAAATATGAATTAATAGTGTAAACCGTTAACAGATTAACATATACCAAATATATCTCTTTTTGCATTAAACTCTAAAACAGAGACCATGATGTTTGATCACTTATAAAAATGCAGAATACTTGGTAGAATTTTGACAATGTTTTATCAATACAATCACTTGTTCATTTTTAATTTCATATTTATCACAAATTCAGACATTTATTCTAAATGACAGAAATCTGGCTAAGTGGTATTACAGTAAATGCTAACAGTGATATATATGCACCACATGTGGGGCACCACTTGTATCGGCAGTGGTTTGTTCTAGTGTTATTAACTACAACGCGCTCTTTTTTCTTGCTCGGGTTCCCGTTAATTGCTTGCTCCTTGGATCCCCACCCTGATACCACCCAAATCCCTCCTCTCCACCTTTGCGCAGCTCTGTGTCATTTGCTTAAACTTCTGTATACTAAGGCCTTATTCCATACAGTCAGGGGCTCTGTCACTCACTCCACTCTGACGAACTTCAAATCTTCCAACTGATGTCTTTGCCTCCATCATTATGATTGTCGTTTAGCAGTCAACTATAATTTTTAAATAGCTCGACCAACGTTTGTAAATGTGGCACGCAATACTTTTTATTGTGATTTTTGCTCGTAAATATAATTTTTGTGACTAGATTAACAGTAGAGGTAGTTGTTTGCAGCGGTGTCATAATCTACATTTTGTTTGGTAGCCGTTCAAAATTGTTGTTTAGATTTAACGTCATGTTCTACTGTAGATTCTTTTGTTCATATTGTTTTCATATGCTGATTTTGCTGATGGTTTTGCTTCAGCCTTACAGAAGGCACATGTGCACTGCCATTATTGTTTTTTAATTGTAGTCATGTGCACCCGGTATTGTTCTTGTACCACCTAGATATTTGTACTATTGCTCGGCCATGCCATGGTCCCTCAATACTATTGTTAAATTCTGCCACGCACGGCCGTGCGTGAATTACATGGGTCCTGATAACGTTCATGCAGAACGGGTCAATGACATGTCCCGTGACCCGAACGACCCGCCTTGCCAAGAGTAAACTAGTGTCTATGTTTTTAATGTGGTAAAGTGCTGTGATTCCTCAAAACCAGAGTCTAAAGTAAACACCGGCTAATATTATCTACCATTTGCTTTCCCTGTGTGAAGTGATATTAATTAAAGTGTGCCCGGCCACGTGGCCTGTGTAGTGAAAAGAACCTACAATTGGCGACGCTTTAAAATAACTACATAATTTTTAGGGATGTGCTGATACCAACGATACAGGTTCTCAACTGTCGATGCCACCGATTACACCAATGCCGATACCAGTTTTGATGAGCACAATCATAATTCCCAAGTCTCAATATTTGGAAATACTTTTTATATATTTAAATTTATGTGTTCAGTTTTGTGAACATTTTAAGCACTTTGTATTACGTGTCTACAGCATAGAAATGAAATACAACATTAATTTTAATAATAAATTATAAGATAGGCAATTTAAATGGGAAAATAAGTGACTTAACAGTCAGGGAAAAACTGTTACCAGACAATACAGCATTCATTACAAACTGAGTTCATTAAAGTCAATCTTCAAAACTTCTGGCAATCTGATGCGGACTTGGATTTTAGATCTGAGAAATTCCATACATAACCTCCACTTGCATGTTTGTTTAAACCAACAGCCTAGAGGCATTATTAAAAAGTACTCATTGAAATCAATTTAATTTTAAATATTCACTTGAAATTGAGCAAAAATTTTTTTATTTTTTTAATATTTTCACTTAGCATTCCTTCATCGGCGAGCCATACTCATTCTCTTGGTTAAAATGACAACTGATATATTTGCGACAATTTATGCCAATTATTACTTGCTGAGTCTTAGACTTTTAACTCTCTAACCAAAACTGCAGCAGACAGTTTCCAATAAGAACTACGCCCATCAAAATCTAGTGTATTTGCTTTCACTTTCAGTTTTCAATAACAACAGTTTCAAAGAATGTGTAGCCGTGTCCGAAATGGCAAATTTGGAGAATTAGGGTGTAGGAATTTTGGGTGAATGGTTTCGAATGACTTGTAACAGCGCTACATGCAACAAAGGTGGAAATTACAGGCTTGTGGAATTTCAACGTTTTTTTGTTTGCCAACATATCAATAAATAACTTCCTCCCAAGCACTTTTCACATTAATGATGGGAAATATAGTTCACTAGAATGAACTAAGTTGTTCCGAAACTAGTCCCATTTGAGAACAGTTCATTGGGAACCGTTCTTTTGAACTATATAGGTCACAGTCGAATGATCACGCGCACTGGCGAACTGCAGAGAGCAAGTGTAACCTCGGTCCAAGAACTAGATAGGTCTTTCTCTACTTCCTCTTTTACAGTTCCATTTCCCCTCCCCAGATAAATCTAAGCAAACGTGAAACGGAAAGAGAAGCAAATAAGTGATGTTTGTAAATTAATTACTAAAGAATTTGTGCATTATTGTGTGTAGATGAAATTATTTATTTTTTATATAGAAGATAAATGAATACTGAAAATATCTTTATACTGTATTATTCATGCCTATGTTGTGTAATATAACACCAAATTACTTTTGACACTGATAGTAACAACCACAACAATATTATAATAGGTTGTGTTACAAGAGAAAATCAGGTGTAAAGTTAATTTTTCCAAGTCAGGCGTGTACAAACTCAAAAAAAATGGTTCTGACACACTGGATTTATTCGTACCAGTATTAGAAACATTTTAACAGAACTTTAATTACAAAAATAACTTAATTTTAATATGATGCAAATAATGTCAAAAAGCTATATTCAAAGTATTGAGTGAATATACTAGAAAAAAACCAGTTTTTCACTTCTTTATTGCAAGTGTGTAAAATTTGACAATACATTAATGAGCGTTTTTCTATATTTTACTGTCGTAGCTATACTCGTATTAGTGCGGCTATCAGATGTATTTTCTTACAGATACGGGAATTTCCGTATGTCTGGCAACATCGTATTTATAGTACGAGTGAGTGAGAGGGTTTTACGACATTGTAACAGCGAGGTCTTTAGTGCCGATGAGGATGAAACAAGTTAAATGGACGACACAAACATCCATACCCTGATTGGGTTTCGAACCCGGAACCCCTTTCACTGCAGACCAGCATGCAACCGACTATGTAATTGGGGTCGGCACGAGAATGTAAGAAAGAACGAAAGATCGCTGCATGGCCATAGGTTTGCCAACTGTCTCGCGCTGTGTGTCCTGCAGTTCCCGACCGATTTGAGACTCGTGTAACTATTGAACTAGGTAGGTCTGCAATCCCTACAGTTCGAAGCAGTGCTAAACGAGCTAAAACAAAGATACCGATAGACAGAGGCAGATAGATAAGAAGTATGCACGTTGCAATATGGCCCGTCATGGAGGGAGGGATAGCCAGAGGGGGGAAGCTGCAGGGAGCGACGAACGACGAATTATCTGAGCATGCGCAGTAGCGCACTGTGGCGCACCTGGCGTAGTTACTGGTACTGAGAGAATGACTGACCGATACCATATGAGACTAGTTATTTTATGTCGCTGTGAACTATGCACCTAGTTCTTTTTCAAGAACAGTTCAAAATCAACTGGTCGTTCATGAACTACCCATCACTATTTCACATAATCCCGTTGTCTTGTGAATTACCTGATCTTATTTTTTCTAGCCGATATCAATCTTAATTTCTTTGCTCCCTGCAATTAACATTGCATTTCAAATAACAGATGATTTTAAGGACCTATTTGGGGATTTAGTGTGCTACTTCACCTCAATAAATTTCAATCCTAAATCCCCAAATATTTTGGGCCTAAATTTGGTCACTTGGTTGATTTAGTAACTTAAATAATGGTCTCGTAGCCGTTTCAGACACTTCTTGTGATTTGTTTTCATTGCCGCCAACCTACGAGTGCAGTAAATGCATAAGAAGAATATGAATATCAGTTGCTTTCCTCATTGTCGCCAACCTACGAACGCAGTAAACACAGTAGAAACGTAAGAAGAAAATAAAACAAAAAACTCTTGCGGGATGTAAACAATATTATAGGTAACCCCATTTATCAATTAACTGCGTTGTTTTGCATTCACATAGTATCCAAGAACGAATTATGCACACAATCTTTGGCGAATGTACCATCACGAAATATGGTAAAATGTAAACAATGGGAACAAATAATCAAAAAACAATTGATCCAAATACATATTTTGGGTTTTGGAGAGAATATCTGATTGATGGATGCTGTAAATAAATGCTTTACAAGATGTAGCATGCGGGGTTATTTAACATTGTATTAAATAAATTAGTGCTAATAATCTGTGAATAATAATCTGCAAATAATGTTCAGATGCCGCCGATGCAGATGGTTGTGGTATCAGCCGGTTAATCGGTATCTGTATTGGTATCGGCCCATACCTAATAATTTTTTAAGTGTATTTGCTGTATTTTTTTTTATGTTAAAAGGGGGTATTCACATTTTCAGTTTTATGTCAAGTGAAATGTAATTGATCTTGGTAGTTCTGGCAGCCGACATGCCAAGCGCCCAAACTTGAATTCTTACACGATTCACTAAATTAATATCTTAATTTAATGAAGTGTACTTGAAGGGTTATTTTGATGTCCAGTGTCTTGTGTAATTTTGTAATTATTTCTTTTTTTTTGCAAGTCCGTTCAGGCTTTTTCCAGTAATCTCAATTTCCCCGACATGTATAGCAACAGACACACAGAACTTTAGAAATAAATAATTAAGTGCCAGAATAAATGCCTTAATTCCTCAGAGTGTTTTGCTGTGCTTGTTTCTGTTTTTGAACATGTACTGCGTGTGCGTGTGTCTATATATATATATATATATATATATATATATATATATATATATATATATATATATATATATATATATATATATATATATATATATATATATATATATATATATATATATATATATATATATATATATATATATATATATATATATATATATATATATATTTATTTATTTATTTATTTATTTATTTATTTATTTATTTGGTTTTCTCACGGAGTTGACAGGAGATTTCCTTTAGGAAACGGCATCTCCGCACCATCCTCCTCGGTCTAGTTCAGCAAGCCAAGGGGAGTGCATGCGTTCACGTCACGGGGGAACTTCACCAGCTTGCCTGATCAAGTAGCTGCCATAGTAAGTTTGCATTTTATCTGGAACATTTAATTCTTTTCTTTTTTTCCCCACGCTCGCACTCTCATATCCGTAGACTTGCAGCCCCGGATTTTTTAAAACTCGTAATTTCCACGCTCTAACCTGTGCTTTTATCCGTGTTGGCCGATGATGGGCCTTGTACACCATGCCCGCAATATTCGAGGGATTTCGTATCACTGATTGTATGTATGCTCTCACTCGGTCAATATAAGTAATTGCATTGTTCCTCGTCTTATTGTATTTTAATGGTAATTTAATCTCGGGTTCTGACCCACTCCAGAGTGTAAATCCACGTGCTCATTTATGAACTGTAAAGGCATTAGGGACTTTTGTTGTACTTCATTTGTAAAACGTGAGCTGCGAGAGGGATACACCACATGGCTGTAAACAGCTGTTTCCCTGAGAACCAGAGCCCGTGTGCTCGCCCGTGTGCTCACCCGTGTCAGATGTGCTGGCACCCTACTGGAATTTCCAACTGTTCAGTAATATCTAGCCATGCATCTGGGTTCTCTCAAACCCGGCATCTCTCACCCCTCGCAAGCTACCAAGCCACGTTAAATGTGTATTTTCATGGTGCCGGCTTCGGTAGTACTAAAGTAAACAAATAAGGCTGCCCGAAGTAAAGTTTAGTTCTTCATTTAATATTTATTATAAGATTTTCTTTTGTTTAGTTTATCAATGTTGGCTTAGTAGGGCAATTTGTTCTTTTAATTAAGTCATCCAATGTTGAATAGTTTTTACTGTCCAATTTTTTTTATTATGGACGATGGCATTACACTCTGTACGTGATTGTTATGTTGTCAATTATACTTTTTGTAATAATTTGTGTTACTTTTATTTGATATACACCACACATATTTTTAGCAAAATAAAAAAAAGTTTTGTGATCAAGACTGTAAAAGATTATGCTAATTTTTATTCATTGTATTTTCTGACAAGTCAGGTAATTAAAGATTTAAACGTCCACATTTTATTTTGTAGAAATAAATTTAACTGGTTTTTATTACAAAAATATATATAAATCCTAGAAAGAAATCTAACAAACTGAGAACTGTACCCTTACCTGATTGTTTTTTCCTCGCTTTCAGCTCTGAAATAGGAAGATAAAAAAAAGATTAGCAAAACATTATGCGAAGTTATCTGGAGTAAATGCCACACCGTGACCATAGTTAAAATAATAAAATAAACACACCCATACGAAATGTGGAAATAATGAGAGACACCAAAACAAAACTGTCACTACCACAGAACTTCATATCCTAGGAAGCAGGTGCGGTTCTAAAGTCTAAAAAAAGACAGAGTGCAAGTATGAGTTGATGTCCTCATGATAATTGCATTATTTTACTCAAATAAATTGTCACAAACCTTTTCACCCGCAGTTTTGGCACCAAGAAAAAGAATATGAAAATTTCAACAACTAGTAAATAAACTTTCAAAGATGAAGGTAAATTTATTCTGGCATTACAATTTATTTATTTAAAAATCTAATTAATTCAAAATATTGAAACAGAAAGCTTAATACCAAAGAAAATTTACTGAAGAAATTAAGTTACAAAAGTCCAAACACAAAAAATTACTGCAGATTTTTTTTTACAACTTTTTTTGTATTAATGCCTAAAACCATAATGAATCACTTTGAATTTACACCTGAGAGCAATAAAACATCTTAAACATTATTGCAATCAGCACTGCAGTCAAAAGACAAGCCAGAGCAGGGAGTAGAAAATGTCACCATTCCTATTTTGTCAATAAATGGTACCTGTAATTCATAAACATACCACTGTAAATATGATAACTATTAAAAACCCATTCTGAAATATATTACTAAGATTTAATTATATTAAGGTTCTATATCTGACACAGTCTTTAACTTACCTCTCTGTAACTATAATTTCAACTTAATTTGACATATATTTAAACACTTGGCATGTTAACACGACTGCCTTGTGCAGGACTTGCAGAGCAAAAAGATAGGTTTTCACATATGATTTTAGGCACATCTCTGCCAACTTTCATGACGTCGCTTTCAAACTACAAACACTTTGTTCATCTTTGCATGGGTCTCATTGTTACATAGCTTTTTGTAAACTTTTTAATAGCCCAGAAATTGCACGTAAATTAAAATTTATATATTGAAAAAACACACACACTTATTAATTTACCAGTAATTAATCTCTTTGTACCATGATGCTTATTTTCACAAATGCACTTGTACTCCTATTTGCTCTCTTGTAGCATGATTTTTCTCTTCAATGGGCACAAAGTGTTTTTTGTTTGAAAGTGGCATTGTGGAAGGTAGCCGAGACATGCTTAAAATTATTTAACATGTACAACCCTATACATTTGCTTGGCCAGTGCTGCACAAGGCACTGCCCTTAAGGCACAAGGAAAAGAGAGGAAAAATACCTATCAGTAATAGAAGTGACTAATGTGGCAAATGGAAGGTATAACAAAACTAGTCAAATCTAAGATGCCATCAACATCAGACATTACCTCCAAAATGTTCATTAATCAAATACATACCTAGGAACCTCTTTAAGTGGCTTGCAAATAGTTTGCAAGATAAGCCCTACGTTTGTATCTGATTCAAAATCTTATGCCTGATAAACTTGCAACCAGCTGCATTGAATATGTAAACTAATTCAGTTATTAATTTCACAACAATTACTAAGGACTACAACAAAAGCAGCTGATTGTTTCAAGGAAATGGGATTGTGTAAGTTAGACTACTCCAACAAACTTTTTAAGTACAAGACTGTAATAATATTATTTATATTACAGTCTATTTTAAATAGCCATAATGTACTACTCTGCACTCTCTTCCTTCACTTTAGCTAAATAGCGCACAATAAAATTTTCTTTAGTACTTTCAGTATCTTGCAGTTATTTTACTAATCCTATGTGCATAGGCCGTATTGTTGGGAAAGCATGTGCATATAGAAAAAATAGAAATAGAGATAATGTAAAATGTACATAATGTTTTTACCTGCGATGACAAGATGTGTAGTAGATGTCGACATGTAGACATGTTTGTCTGGCCACCAGAAGACATGCAAGATGTCACCATGCACCAACTAACAGTAACTGTAACTACATTGCTCCACTACAGAATTTAATTCACCATAAAGCTCTACTCATGCCACTATTACAATGTTATTAGAAAAACTAACTACTAGGAAATGGTAAACAATAAATTGGTTATTCATGAAAAATATTCCCTGAGAAAGCACAGCTAAGTTACACAACTACACAGAACAACACAGACTGTTACTTATAGAGTATTGGGATGTAAGTCATGGCTACCATTGTTTTGTTCAAAATTATGTGATGGTAATATCATGATATGCATGTGTCTGGCAACAATCATCACCATGGATGAGTTTCGGGCCACGACTTTAGGAGCTACAGCTCAAACATCCGTCAACAGTGTGGCAACATGCAGGATCACTAAAAGGAATGCTTGTTGTGTCACTTTGTTCCACATGGCACAACAGTGACAGCAACGAGGCAAAGGTATTCAGTGCCTCACACATCGTTGGCAGCATATTGTGGGCGCTATGGAGAACTACTTGGAAGGTTTTTCGGGTAGGTATGTGTATAGTAAGTGTACAACAACCATAACAAACATATGAGTTCTGCATTGTCCATACTTTCCATATCCTTTCATTTGTACATTTCATTTGCACATTTCAAAATTTTTATCCCCATCTACATCCTCATAAAAAATAGCTGCCATGACTTATGCCTCAACCCAGTATTTTTAAGTGATACTACCTAGACTTTGATTACACAAGTAAAAACTTAAAACTGGTGATGATAAAATTGTCCATTTAAGGCTACAAGAAGTTACTGCAAGAAGAAGTATTTTAATAACTGAAAAATTTGATTAATATAAAAAATTGTAACATACAATAATTCTTAATGCAAAAAGTTACAGTTATATGCCATGATTAAATTGTACATTTCTGGACTTAGAATAATTTAACAAAAATTTACAGTAACAGTGCTGATATTTTAGTTTCAAAGAGAGATTTCACAGAGAGAAATGGAATTTATGTAGAGGTAAGGTGAAAGACTTCCTACATTGCTGTGATTTAATAAAATTAGTTTGGCTTGCACTGATGGGCAACAGTCCACTGATGTGTGGGTCATGCAGTCAATGCTTCTACACACCACTCTAAACATTTCTGGATGGCAGTCAAGTCCTTTGGAATATCACATTTGAATAATTAAAATAAGGTACAATACCTACATCGTACTACTAATTTTTATTTGCACTACAATTAAAGAAACATAAATATTTAAATTAATTTTTTTCTGACAAACAGGAAAATATTAATTAATATTGGCAATGTTATGAAGTATTCTGAATACTTAAATGGGCAGTGACTGTGAAATAACACAATCAATGCATATATGGGCTGTTCATGGTAAAATTAGCACTTTTGAAAACCCTGCTTAAGATCTACTTATACACATGTGTATTCCTCTGTCTTATGTAAAATTAACATTGCCATGGACCTTATCCCTTTATTCATGCATCTGTCAAATTAAACTGTGAAATTATTAAGAAATTAACTAATTTACAAATGTGCTCATTTTCACACTTTGATGCATTAAAAAACAGAAAGCGAAAGAAATAATTTTAATTAATCACAAATGGTTACGAACATTTTGTATTCAACGTTAGCATCTTGAACTACTTTCCATCCATCATTACAAACTTTACTGGGCGAATGTCCCTCAGTGCACCCATATAAATATATGAATGTAGGGGCAGTGACATTTTTAGAAGGTTCATTTCTAAAGTGCTCACTTTATCATGAACAACCTCTACCTGTTTTCTGCTCTTATTGTTCCTAGATTGCTGATAGGTTTCTAAATTTTGGAAGTGTCGAAGAATCGTACCTGGTAAATTTTTTCGTGCTTCAGAGTTCTAATCAACCAAAATACACAATTCATAGTGTACAACCTAGTATCAGCAATAGGCAGTATTCTGGTAGAGTGAGCACTACAGTTTTGCACAATAACGATGAATTTATGTACATACAACAAAAGATAATTGATTTATGCACAGAAAAGTATAAAGAAAGAAAGGTTTTTAGAATATGTAAAGTGGTATAACAGCTACCAGAAGGTACTGTCAAGAAGCTTGGTTTTCATTTTCTGTTCCATTTCTATATTCTGTAAAAGTATTTAACCTCGGTGACATGGAGTTCGCTTAACAATCATTTGTATGGTTTTATTTATACTCTCCTACAACATCCTATATCTCTTGGCATGTGGAACCTAGCAATATGTCATACACAATTGTCTGACACTATGGAAGAGACAAAACATTTTTCTCTTTTGGAATTATAGGTTGATAGAAGAGATGATAGATATAATTAATTTTGGGGTACAATTCAATAAAGTTTATCTTATCAATTTTACTTTGCATTAAGGTATGCATTAATAATCATCAATACACTGTTTTTACACAGTCATTAAAAATCATGTTGTTTTGAGATGTTAGCATTTCACTCTGTGAAGAGCAGCAGGAATGTGAATCATCCAAAATAAAAATATATAATGAGTTCAAGCATCAGTTAGCGGGATCATATACTCAACATCCATTTCAAACATTTACAAAACAAAATCTAAACACACTTCTAGACTGAGGTTCTATATTTACCAATTATTAATTACCATTTATAACAATAATTCAGAAGTATTTACTTCTGATTAAGGGTGTAAAGTTAAATGGAAAACCATATAATTATTGATACTACTTGTGTAAAGGATATAGTTAATGGTATAAAAGAATTTTAATGGTCCTAAAAATTTAGGTTATAAAATCTGAAGTTGAAATTTATACTAAAAATGTAAAAAAAGACTCCACAAAACTTGATATACGGAAACTAAAATATTTGGACAAGACATCTGTGAATATAAGTAATAAAAAATGTAGATATCGGATTTTGTTTTTCAATGAAATAAACAGATAATTATAAATTACAATCTTGAACCATTAATTTTTCGCAATAATAATTATAGTGATAAATAGAATGCTAAATTTTTTCAGCAGGTCACTGTATAAATCTCAGCACAATTCAATTATTTGCAACATAAATGTCTTATTAAATTAAACATATGAGAATGTTTTTCACAATATAATATGTGAAACAAAACACACAAAAGTAGCCACTTTTAAATATACAATAGATTTTATCTAGAAGTAATACTGCGAAAAATAGCAAGTAGGTAAATTCACAGATGTGAAAACTTAATAGTCACAACCACAGAGTCCTATTTGACTTAACTGTATGGTCCAGTTCTAATTTTCAGTGAGTATGTGTTTGTGCGATGTGAATCTTTGAAGTAACACATGCGAGTGTGTGAAGAGATTTCGACGGTTCATAACATTGAGGTATCAAGAGCCGATGACGGTGATTGGCGTGAATATGGAGCAATGCCGGAATGAAAGTGATGGGGAAACAGGAGATGCCTGAGAAAACCAGCCGACCAACTGCATCGTTCAGCATGGTTCCCACATGCGGAAATCCGGAGTGACCTGGCCGGGGAGTAACACATGTTTTACTCAGAATCAAAATTGCCTTGATTTCTTGGCTATGATGGGGAACGGGTAAGGAGTGAATACATGTTCAACAAACAGAGTGAGTAATAAGAGATTTGGGCAGCTTTTAACAATGAGGTCTTGTGAGCTGACTGAACAAACAGAATAATAGTGTGTACCTGCTAGTTGCATTTCCTAGATACAAATTTAGAAGTAGTTATGTGAGGTGTGAGTGGTAATTAATTTTCTTTCCAATAATAAATTACTGTACACTATCATAAGATCTGGTTGCAGGCGAGATCTCACATATGTGGAAAAAAATGTGGATAGCATAAAACCTATTATAGAGCCACTATAACTATGCCACAAATAGATAGGTGTGCATAACATGCAAAGTACACCAACAGAGCCCAAGAAATATAAAAAGCATTCTAATAATACAAGTTATCAAGTCCCATACTAGTTAAATTCCATACCTTTGAAGCTCAATGAAAATTTACAAAACTATATGCACACTAATAAAATAAAAACACTGTGTTACGGACAACAAACAAAAGTAAGTTTGATAAGATCTGTTTCCAAAATTTTCACAGATTACACAATTTAACATAATATTAGACATTCAAAATTTAATATGGAGGTAGGATAATTATGATAATAATACACAACACTGCATCTAATGGATAGCATACAGGACCACAGTAAAAAGTAGTGAAGTAAACTGTTTATAACATATACACACAATGCAAATTTTAATACACCAGAAAACAAGCCTAAAGTTATAACTCGCATAGGTTTGTCAAACAAACAACTTCAAAACTAACACAGTATACATAACAAAGGAATTTTCAATTATATTAACACAAATTTTCCATGGTCAGTGAGCAGTGATGTCAAATTAAGAGTTGGGAATAACTGTTAGCAAGTTTTGATCACACCAAGACTCAAATACTGGGTTAAACGATGCTTTTCACGTGATTTTACTTGCCTTCCCGTACCAACTCCAACAAAGCCTACAAGAAAAAACAAAATTTAAATGTTCAAATACACAGCACTCTTACTTTACAAGTTTATATTTAAAACTCTCAAAATACTGTTCAATTAGCTGAATGCAACATGTATTATTAAAGCTGTATTAATCATAACTTTATACCAAAGAAGAAAAATTAAGTTATTTTTCATTCATAGCACATGACTTGGAGGAATATAATGTATCAGATTTAAATATCCTTTTTTTCCATATGAGTATGTTTGCTAGTCTGATTTGTACGTTATTCCACTTAGGACTAAATTCTGTTCATTTCACAATACTTAGAAGCAGAAGTGAAGTAATTTAAAATATTTATTCTTACATACTCAATTGTTGTGCAAATCATCAAACTGAATTAAATGATTCCTCATTGAGATTTGTACAAGAGATTTGTAACAGATTTATATAATGTAAAGCAAATTATCAATTTCTTAGTTAAACTTTAAATCTGGGAATGTGTTAATTGTACAATTATGAACATAATTAGTTAAAACTGTGATATGAAATGATTAATTTCAATATTGCAGTGTTTCATTTTTAACGTTATGGTCAGTATTACTGAAGTAGAAACACAATATGATTAACATTTATTCAAGAAATGAAAACCAATTTTGCACAAAATAGGCATCTGTTTGCTAATGCATAAAACATTTTTCAAAATACCATAGATAAAAAAAGTGAAACCAGTTATAAAACAAATATATTTCGGAAGCATGGCAACATTTCATGTCTTTGTAGTCTATGCAATAGGATCTTTTTCATCAATACTTCCCTTAAAAGTTTCATTTGTCTGCATTAATTATTAAATGTGGCAACAAAAAAATTTAACATTTCATCATTTAATCCTTACACTCAAAATAAAATAATGTTCAACTCACTGAATTAATTCACACCAAGCATACCACAAAAGTTCAAATTTTACAAGTAGAACAGGTTTTGTAAAAAATGTCCGCCACTATATTTATGCTTGACACAGGTTTGTTCATTAATTTACCTTCCTGAATTGATTCACAAATGTAATGAACATGCCTAACTATGTGCTTTGAATGCTTATGAAATACAGAATTTTTTGCTAACTTTATGGCACTGGCATTATCCACTAAAAGAACTGGCACGGACTTTAATAATGCAATATCACTACACAATCAATTCAGCCAAATAGCATCTTTTGCTGTCTCACTGTCTGTGACATAGTCAGCGTCAGTTGTTGACAATTACACACATTATTGTTGTCTGATTGCCAAGGTGAATGCCCCACTGGTGAACTTGAGAATTTCTTCCCTCATGAACATTGAGTGATGGAATCATCATAATCAGTATCACTGTAAGCTTCAAGTTCACCAATCTTTTCTACAACTTTGTACTAAATGCC
This sequence comes from Dryococelus australis, assembly GCA_029891345.1. Taxonomy (NCBI): domain Eukaryota; kingdom Metazoa; phylum Arthropoda; class Insecta; order Phasmatodea; family Phasmatidae; genus Dryococelus; species Dryococelus australis. Next base: position 336,569,928 of record CM056993.1, on the reverse strand, counting down.
CATGGTGGTCGTACCACTTAAATATTTCACAATAGGATTGACCATTGTCTAATGTATTTCTTCAAGTTAGACACGTGACGGCCTTAGGGGCAGGACTACATTGGCATCTACTACGTTTTTAGTTTGTATCAGGCCAGACACTCAGTCTAGAGGGGGAGGGGGGCAAACCGTAATAAGGCAGTATCTGCAGTACTTGGCGCTTGGCCTTGTTTGTGCCCCTGAATAATCAGGCAGGTAGGCTGCCTGCTAGGCACAAAGTCTAGCTGGACTAGAATGGGCTTACTGTTGTTTGGCATTCGTGGGGCCACTGGTTTACCTCTGACTTGCCTTACTGCTGTAGGTCGAGCTCTTGTCAGCGTAGGTCTTAGTTGGGGTCTCCCGACCCAGCTGACTGATGGTGATGGCATCTGCTGATTGACTCCGGCGAGTGGCTGGTTCTGCAGATGCAGGCAAGTGTCCGGTTTGACGCCCAGTATCAGGGGCAAGCCCAGACGGAAGTACTGGATGACGGGATGAGCAGCTCAGGGGGTCTTCACTAAGGGGCCAAACAAATTATGGAGGAAGACTGCGATGTGAGGCTTCAACAGTTGATGGGCGGTGTGAACTCGTTCCCGGGGGCAAGTAGCTGAAGGATGGGAAAGGTTGGTTAGACAGTGCTTGGTTCTCGGCGATGATAGCAGCTGCCCTCCTGTCGCTCCACTTACTTCGCCACCTGTGGGTGGATGGCATTTACAAGGGGAAAGGTACTACAGTTCACGTCCACACTGGGGTGGCAGGCAACGATACCCCTAGCTAAGTTTAGCCCAGAAGGGGTAGATCCCTCCTTGTCCAAACTGGTGCTCCTTCCGGCTGGTTTATATGTGGTGAATGGAGTGGGTTAACTGACAAAGGTTATCTAGCTTCGTTGTGTGTCTTGCTAGTGGTCGGGGCTCTACTGTACATGTGCACCAGGTACCTTTGCATACCTGGTCCACAGTACGGGAGGCCGTCTAATGTGTGGTGTTTTGGGCGACATACATAAAGTCCTTTTTTGGTGATAGGCTGGAGTCCTACTCTAGATTCGGCAAACCAATTCTCAAACCGCGGTTCCCTGTCTCTCCTTTGCGAAGTGACACCAAGAAGAACTACGTTCAGTTCACTCAAGAAGGAACAGACTGCAGTCAGATTAAGAACGTGTTTTATTCCATCTAGAATAGAACACAGTGACCCATATTCTCCTGCTGTAAATCAATGCACTGACTGACTTACAGAAAATCAGAGCAAAAGACAGGTGAAGAAGCCTATTAGCTTGAAGAGCCTTGCTTGAAGGGCAAGAGCAATGAATTAGGTAGCCATCAAAACAACTGTACCCTAACTGAAGCTGTTTTGTCCTGAAGAGACTTGTAGGAATATGGGGTGTGTGGATTGAAGGCAAGTGACAAGTGTGGGGGGGGGGGGGGGGGAGGAGATGAGACTTCGGGGCTGCAGCACTTGCTGAAGAAGTCCAGCATTGGTCACTGGTGATAGCTGGGCGTTTTCTCACGAGGCGGAGGAGAGCCGACAGGACAGAGCAGAGTGCCTTAGCACAACCTTCTGCTGTTATCAACTGCCATTCTGTGATGGGTGCACAGCCTTTATTCTCCTGAGCTAGGAGTGTCTTGGGTTTCTTGGCCTTTGGACAGCTTGCGAGGCCTCTCTTCGTAGGCGGAGTTGCACCAGCTGCGATCTCTCGGGGGCGACTGGAAGCAGGGTTTACCTCGTGTGCAGACGGTATCAGCTGCTCGAGCTTAGGGGCAACTTCACTGGTGTTGTTAGCTGGTCTCCCTTCCCACAGGGTTGTGTTAGGCAGGGACGATTTATATTAATCTCTTTCTTGAGGTGCATTCCACTCTCCAGGCATCCGCTTTATCTATGGAGGCGGAATGGTGGCCTGGGTGGCTGCCATTCAGGATTCGTATCTCTTCTGGGGTACGTGACACGCACGTAATCATACAGAGTTGCAGCAAAAAAGAAATAGTGTAACTACGCGTCACGCGTCAAATTTTTCAAGAAAAAGTGACTAGTAACTCGCAGCAACAACAATGTCTGGTTGATTAACAACTGCCAAATACACCAGACAACCCACAGCCACGGAAGAAATTTTTTAATGGTGTAGAAACAGAAATTACACTTGTTGAACGTACAAAGTACACTCTTTGCATAGGCTTTTTGTGAAATGAACCGTCATGGTTACATTCAATCTATATATTTAAGAAACATCCAACTGGCTAAACTGTTATCTTTAACGCTGCTTTAAGCTTGTACAGAAATTCATTAATGTTGGACAGCCTGCACGCAGCAACCAATCCTGTCAACAACATACACCACAACCATTTTTCTACCTCTGTCTACACAGTAGAATAAGCTTGGTTCTGCAGAGCTTTCACACATCAAAATGAACAGTACCTTTTTGAATAGTTTGTTCCAGTACCTAGGTGATTATTTCAATCCATACAAGCTCTTCTGAAGTTTTGCAGACACAGTTTGTTCCATTATTAATAAATTGCTCCATGTATATCTTTTCTTCAATTGCACCATTCAGAACAGCTGTTTACACCAAATTGTGCAGATTTAAGATGATCATTAACAGCAATACCTACTGTATTTGCTCACTTCTAAGATGCATTTTTTGTGCGACTATTCGAGATCTGAAAATGGGCTGCACCTTACAACTGATGGCATCCTATATTCACTAACGTAATCAACAAATTTCAGTATTAAAATTTACAGTGTTTTAATCCCATAAGGTTTCTAAAACATGTATTTTTATACTGTTAATTCAATAATCACCAGCAGAATCAAAATACTTGTAAAAAATATTTATCGTCAAAATTTGAACAATCTTTTGCCCCGCAAATGAGTAGTTTTTATAATCCAACATTGTAAAAAATAGTGGATATCGGACAGCACTAGCAATTACACTTGTAACTATACATTTTGTTAAACCAAAGTTTGGGAAGTGATATCTCGTAAAGTTACCAGTTGACCTATGAAGACGTTGATGTTTACAGAGGTTATGTAAAATAAGTACAAAGTAAAGACTATATGTTCTACGAGAATAAGAAAATGTAATAAAATTTCATTACACAAGACTTGAGATGTGAAATAATATTATGTCACAAGGCAAACGGGATGTAAAATGAATTTATGTAGCACAAGAATTTGGAAATGAAATAAAGTTAAGTGCATGAGAAACTTTTGTATCAAGAGAAAAGTTCACGAGTCTGAACTATCACTGACCCTGTCAGAAAATGACTTATCTGTTGGATCACTGGCAGCAGTCATTCACAAGAGGACATTTGAGGTCACTTGTTTGAGAGGGGTGAAATCAAAGTGCATCTTAGATTTGCATGTAAACTTTTTTAGACATTTGAAACAGTAAAACTTGGGTGCATCTTAGAATTGATAGCATCTTGGACGCTAGAATTGATGGCATCTTAGACACAAGTAAATACAGTATCACTGCTAGGATTGCACAGAGCCGGGCGACAGGAGTGAACGTTTCTGTGTAGTCAATTCCTTCTTGTTGACTGTAGTCTCTGAAAACCAGTCGTGTCCATTAGAGATAGATCTCACGATCAGACTTTTGTTTCACACAATACACACAGCGATTTGAGAATGTCGACACCTGACAGTGATGCTACTAAAGTTCACAACTTTGATGCCTTAGCAACATTCGACTTCAACTGACACTCAGGATATTTTATTATTGCTTGATCCTGCAACTGAAATTTTGGATTAGATTATGAACTTATTATAGGTTTATTTTCTTGAGAATCTGAATTGTCGCTTAAGTATTCTGAAACAGTGCAATTGTTCCACTGACTATCTCTGGTTGAAATACGTTTTTGCTTCTAATTACACAGTTTTCAGACTTGATCCAAATACTGTAGTCATCCACATACATATTCTGAATATCCAACCAACACACTTTGTACCCCTCTTGCATTCCATTTCTTCAGCTTTTCTGCAGGCACATGCACATGACAATCTGTGCCAAACACATGGAGTTTATTAAGATGTGCAGTCTTTCCAGTGAACAACTCCGAGGAATTTTCCCAATCAATACTATTGGTCGAGCGTAATTAAGAACATAGACAGCTGTATTTACTGCTTCAGTCGACAATAACTTTGATAAATATTTTTCCAATAGCACTGTTTGAGACAGTCTAACCACTGTCCTGTTTGTACGTTCAATACAACCATTCTCTTTGACATATAGGGGTTTGTGATACATAGCTTCATTACAGTCAATATCTGAAGTTTTTGCAAACTTCTATAAATCAAACTACTTTCCATCATTGGAGTGAAATGTTCTACACTGATTCTCAACAATGTTTAACATTTCAGTGATTTTTATCACATTCTCATATTTTTCTTTGATAAAATAAACCATGCAAAATCACAAATAATCACATGTGAAGCACACATAGTACTTTTCTCTACCCAACAACTCACACTCCATCGGCCCTCGTAAATCAGCATGAATAACTTCACTAGTTTCCTGAACATGCTGTTGATGCAACTGGAGCACATTCCGAGATGCTTTCCCTAAACACATGCTCCAGAGAAAGTATTGTCAACTGCAACTTCACTTCCACATTGCCTAAGAATTTTCTGTACATGGAATTTGTTTTGATGAACCAAATGCTTGTGCCAAATCTGCAGTGTGTCCTTTGCGTCAAATCTGCTTCACTTTCACATGACTTTTCCTGGTTCTTTACATTTTGCCTACATTGCCAAGGCCTGTAGAAGCCAAAACTTACAAATTCGCACCTGGTTCTGGACAAATTAAATTTTGTCAGAAAATAAATTTCTACACACATCTGAAACATACAAAGCATTTTCCACGTAACATGGCAAACACCATCTACGAGTGACTCAAAACTAATTGTTCCTTTGCCAATTACATCTATTGTAGATTTATCACCAGTCTTAGTTTCGCTAGTGTTGTAAAGTATTTAAAAGTTGAAAACCATTTACATATGCATCATATGGTTGGTCGTACCAGAATCAATAAACTATGCATCATCAAGTTGGGCATTTGTAACCTCACATAAGCTTGATCACTGCTACAACTATTCAATTTACCACCATTCAATTTTCATATTTTGTTTTCGGCAATTTTGTCTAATATGGCCTTTCCCACACCACAGCCATAAAATTTAAAGTATTGTTCTTATCCTAGTTTTTCATCACCTATCAGTACTGCAGTCTTCTTTGTTTAGTGTTAACATTGCTGTTGCTTCCACGCTCACTCTTACCTCGAGTTTTGCTTTTGGTTGCCATCAGTGCTACCAACTCTTCCCGTTTTTCACTTCAATATTGGCGACATTTATCATCAGATGTCAGGACTTGCACTAGATTACTAAATGTTTGCTGGTTCTCAGGCCTTGTCCAATATGCCTGTTGACGGCTTTCATAGTCATTTGGTAATGTGTCTAATAACTTTGCCACTAATGATGACTCATCTGGTTTTACATTTTCTATATCTGTTGCTTGCATAAAACAAGACCCTTGAATTGTACAGTAGGAATCACAATATCATTGTTTGGATTCAAATGAAAACCAAAGAATTCAGCCTACACAGTATGGACATCTTGCTTTGTTTGTTGTTAAAGACAGTGTGTAACTTAACCCACAAATCTCTGGTAGATTCACAAGTTACTAGCAATGCCATTACTTCTACATAAACTTGTACATAGTGCCTAAGACCTTGCTCGCACTTTGAAAGTATAGGCTATATTTCATAAAATGTATTCGTGGAAAAAAGTTTATCACAGAAGATAATACCAATGATATCACAGAAGATAATACCAATGATAACACAGAAGATAGTACCAATGAATTTAAAAAAATCTGTTTGATTAGTCATAAACAGGATATTTTCTGAATATCTGTAGCAAAACACATTCATGGATTCCCCAAATTCTAAACAAACTTCATATTAAATGCAATAATGCCATTACTTATGAATTCCTTTTACATGGAAATGTCCTGTCTGAATTCACACAAGTGGATGGAGGATTTCAGTTTTCTAATATGAGCATAATTGTACAAGAAGGATGGCTAAATTCAAATGCAAAAACCAGCAGTTTTTTTTTTTTTTTTTCATAACCAGAAATTCCTATAAAAACAATGTCAAACCAATAAGACTGACGTAAGAGAAAAACTTAAATTATTGACATTTTTACATTTTTATCCAAAAACTTTGAACACCTCTAGCAGCCATACAAAGTATTTACAGGCACATGTTTATTTTTTTAAGTCATCAAGTAAGAAACTTGCCAATTAAGTTGAGCTACATGGGTTTTGATACAATAAGTATGAATAATTTTTTTTAGCTTACTTGGAAGAAAGGATCTACAGTTAACGTCACACAATATTAAAATTTGAGAGATGCCTGAAAAATGATGACTACGATTACTATCTGGAATGGTATATTTATTTTTCATGTCGCAGGATTGTTAGCATATTTAATAACACCAAGTAACACCATCATCCCAAAATATTTTATACCAAAACCAAATCAATTAAAACATTAAGTTCTACAAAAATATTACTAGCAACCATTTTGACCAGTGAAAATATATCAATTCCTTCTGTAAAGTAATTACTAATTGTAAAACTACAATAATTGCACCAATTAGCCTAAATGCAAGCAAAGAAGTGTTAGTTATGCAGTGATTTCAAACAAAATATTACTGAGAGTGAGTACAAGTTCAAATTTTTTTTAGTATTTATACATTAAAAAGATTTGCATCTTGCAACTTTAAGCCAAAATATGTCTCTAGTCCATGATATTTTATTACTGTTATCATTGTTACAATGCGTCTATGAGAATGTCTTCAAAGTATTAATACTTATCTTGTCCACAAAACAAAAGGCAATGAAGAATGTTTCATTTAACAGAATTTCTCAAAAAGCTCAACTATAAAATAACAACAACAATATTTAGTTATAACAACAGTGTAACCTCAAGCCAGTCCACAAATCATAAAAAGTGAAGTAAAAAACTGAACTCACTCTACTATAAGGTAAGTATTGTCACATTATGCACACACCACTAATAGTTAGTTATACTCTACATTCACCGCATGCAAGAAAATCACAAAATACTGTTACAAAAACACCATTACAATACAGATTCTTACAAGTTATATATAATTTCTTTGGTCACTAAACTACTACGACAACTATGGCTTGATTTACAAAAAAAAATTATATTTCACAACTAGATAACATTCCACATAACAGTTTTAAAAAATTTACTTACTACAAAAATATGAACTGTCACAAATTACAAAACTGGCTTATCTGTTTTTCACTAAGAAATCAGCTGCTCAAAAATTAATTACCTTCCAAAGTGGGAAAAAAATTCCACACTAGCTTCACAAATAAATCAACTTTACTGGAGAGATACTACCGTTCTACACTTTCTTGCAAAGCAGTGCAAATGTGCTGTACAAAAATGTTTTCTGTAGTCAGCGTGCAGTGCCGGGATCAAGGATATGTTTCGGGGACCAAGTTCTGTTTCCAGGTGCTAGCTCGCCTCATGCTCATGCGTTTGAGAAGCGTGGTGGGGCGGTACAGATTAGCTGCAAGGCTGTTAGATAGGTTTGGGCTGCTACTACCTCCTCCGTACTCACTTCGAAACGTATCTGCCGACACACTTGTGTCCTGGCTCGCCAAATACTGACGAGGCTTACGCCCACTCCAATCGCGAAGACTTGGGTCACCATCTGCAACATCATCAATTTCTTTACAAACACACACATATTCTTACATTTTGATGTAACAAAATGAAAGCTGGTGCAACCTCGTATCCAACTTAAGAGGTGGCAACAAGCATTTAAGTCATTTAAGCACCTCCCTAAAAGGAGAGTGGACCTTTATACAAAAAATATAGAGAAATGTCTATAATCTGGAATTGAAACTGTACACAAGTATAAGAAATACACTATAACAATTTTTCAACAGAAGTTATTGAACAATTTAATTACAATAAGTATTTCAGTGTCATATTAAGTCAAATACATGTGTGCAAAGACAAGCACTTAGAGATTATATTCACTGCATCTCTGTGAACGACAATGTTTGGAAGCCCATTTACTCTCATTATGGCACCCTTTACTAAATGTAAGAAAGGGCAATTTATACCCTGCCCTTCTCCCCCACCCCTATTTATTATGCCTTTGGTTCCCACCTACAGTAACCAATGTTCAAATCAATATGTGATGGAACATATATTTTTTTACTTCTCCAGCGATACTGAAATGGCAGGTACAGCACATAGTCAATAAAGCATTATGTATTTAAAATCTGATCCAGAAGGGATAGACCCTCATATGACTGCTGAAGACCCATATTCTCGTGGTGACAGTATACCAGTGATGGTACAAAACACTAAGAATCTATCATTTATGTCAAGATTCAGTACTACAGTGATTCCAAATAGTTTGTAACCTCCAACCTCGTCAGAGGAAAAATAAGTTACTAAGTACAATACCTCTCTTAAAACAGGTCAGCTTTTTTTAAACACACAAGTCATTATTGCAAAACTACACTGCACAAAAAATCATAATTGGAAAATAATGTTTTCATCAAAATGTGTGTTATAAAGTCTCAGTTCAGTTAGTTCCAGTATGCAATACTGATGTTAATAATGTTAATTATATATGTAAAGATTTCAACTAACCTATAAAAATTACAAATCTTGTATCATTATTTACAATGATGCTAGAAGGCTAGCAGGCTGAAATAAGATGTTGACCCTACATAACACCTATTCAACTCTTCCAGTGGTGTCAAGTCTAATGTTTAGATATGGTACATTTGTTTGAAAAGTGTCTATATTATTCAGTTTCATATTATATATGATAAAAGGCAGTATTTCTCACTAATCTGCTAAAATCTCAATGAAAAATAGCGTGAAATTTTTTTATTTTTTTATTATTCCAACAGTTAGTTCTGTTTTAATTAAGAAGCTCATGCTTGCTATACATATGGATTATTTAGTAAAATACTTAACATCTAACACTTCAATCATCCTTTTCATTGATTCATGTTTATTACATAGAAAACATATTTCAACCATCCTGTTCCACTTACATGCATATGCAAAGGTGAAAACAAGTATTTAAGCTCAAACCTGACAACATAACAAAGAGCATAGAAGCGTACACACAGATTTCTTGATGAATAATCTGCTATGTTTTGGGGAATAGCAAATGTTCCTGTCTTCAGGCAAAGTGAATAAAAAACTGGGAAAATCACCAAGTTTATAGGAAATTTGACTCTGCTCCGAGTGTGGTCAATAACAGTCAATCACTTCCCCGATTGGCGGTGCACCTCAGAGAAAATGTTAAATGCTGCTGGTTTCCTGTGGTGGCTGTTTTACAATATTATTTTATGATGCAAATTTGTTTCTCTCTTGATTTATGGAATCTGTATATTTTTTTAATTCTTTAATTCTATACTCTATTGACTAAATACATTCTTGTTGATCACAATATATGTTGATTTCATGATTTTCCTTTTAATTGCATGTGGTTTTAGAGTAAATGGTTCAGCATTTTCTCAGCGAATATTATGACTGTTGTTCCAAGCAAGTTTGACGAGTGTGAAGTTTTGTGTTTCACCCTTCTTGGTAATGTTTTTGTGTTCTTTAAGGTATGTGGAAAGGGTTCCATCAGTTTCTCTTATGTATATAAAGCCAAATTCGCAAGGGATGTCATAGACAAAGGCTTGGAATTGTAATTTGTCTATTGCAGGTTTTCCCTACGTAATAATACTTTTTTAATGAGAATTTTGACTGGAAAGATGTCTGTAGTCCATGTTCGTTGCCCAATTGTCTTATTTTTCGGAGAACATAAGAATAACTAATATTCCTGTTGGTCTTATGGTCGTCTTTTGTGACTGATGAGGGCTTTGTTGTCTTTCATGTACTGTTTCATAATGCCAATAGGGTAGCCATTCACCAATATTTCTGCAATGGCATTATGTTCAAAGTTATTTTTCATTTAATCACTTATCCCCATTGCAAATATTATTAAAGGACATAATAATAGTTATTGTCTCAAAACCTCTGAAGAGGGATGGGGAAAAAATTCCCTGGCAAATACATAAAATATAACACCCCCAAATTTACATTTTTTTAAAACATTTGTGGTATTGTTTGTTTACTATTACTACAAGATAAAGCATATTATAATTTGTAAACACAACATTGTAAATTTTAAGAAATTTAAATTAACTTCAATTTCTTTTTCTTTTGAGAATACTAAGGATTATTCATCAAGTTACTTAACATTTCTGTTTGAAAACAAAACTTATATCATTGTAGGACTGATTTTGGGAGAGGATAAATACCATTTACCCATCTATAGGAAAAACACATCAACTATTTAAATATTTTTCCAAGTCTCTTCTAAAAATTATACAAGGATAACAAAATAATATTGGATAAGAATAATTATATTCATATGTACCCTAGACTATGACTGTTCTATGGCTGTAATCAGTACACAAACAGAATGCTGACTTTGGTCATATTATATTCGTTAAGTAGGTATGTAAGACACTTTCTCTTCCCTCTGCCCTGCCAAAAAACAAAGATCTGTCAACCAGTAGGCATTCCACACAAAAGAGGAGAGGTGGTCAGCGTGTTTGAGGCAGAGAAGCAAGAGAGCGATAAGTGCTACAGTGCCACATGCATCTAGTGCGGAATCACCGCTGCGCACAAGGTTCTGAATTTGCATGCAGTGTTCTCTTAGTGCTGCGTATCCCTATGGATTTTAAACAGTGACCCTGTCATTTTACTGATGGGAAATCTGTAGGAAGGTTCAATGCATGCCCCTCAAATTTGTAAGTATATAATTAGTATATTTTGAGATACAGAGCTCTGAAAAAGCTGTTTTAACTATTTTGGAATACTATGAAATGGTGTTTCTAATGAGCAAAGTGCAGTGAAAGTAATTGATAGGTATAGTATGTAGTGTGTGTTCTTTTCATCGTTCAGCATATTGGGCGCACGCTTAAGTTTCCTAAAAAAAAAAACTGTATTTCAAACACTGCAATGCAGTTCGAGGGCCATGTAGGCAATCCCCTTAATGGGCACCAAATTAAACAAAAGAAGATGCAGATTTGAAGTGTATCTCTAAACGGGAAGCTGTGAGGGCTGAGAGAAAATCTGTGGACCAACGGCAATGTCCGCTACACCACTGAAGTACCTATGCATTTGTAACCATGTAATCAGACACCATACAATAATATAAGAAATGGCGGGAGTGATCCAGTGAAGAATAGAGTTACACATGTATTTGCAACATTTCGAATCTGTATTAGTTTGATCTAATCCAGTTCAATAGTTTATTCTTGTATGGAATGTGTAAGGGAAAGAGAATACACGTGCAGAGAAGCACTTTCAAATCAGTTTTCTTCTTTGTCTGTTATGAGAAGTGTTGGTGCAGGGGCACAGACACTCGCCTCCCACCAATGCGAACCTGGTTCGATTCCCGGTGGGGCCACTCCCGGTTTTCACACGTGGGAATCATGCCAGACGATTCAGTTTCCATGTCATAGTGTTCCGGCGCTGCTCCACGTCTACCTTGTTTCGCCGTCATTGGCTCTCAGGACAATATTAAGGGGCCCGCCTGTCTGCATTGTTATTCTCCTTTTTGGTGCAGGAGCTATATGGATTACACTGGCATGCGCTGCAAGAGCACCATCGCCACTATGCGCAGGGCTCTGAACCAGCGTACAGAGTTATCTTAGTGCTGGGTGTACCAATGGCACTTTCAGCGGTGACCCATATTTAACTGATGAAAAGTCTGCAGCAAAGTTCAATACATGCTCCTATCGTAGTTTGGCTCGTGTCCGGCTAGTATGTTTTAAGATGCAGCAGTCTGAAAGGCCGTTTTTAACAATATTGGAGGGCTCCAAAATAATATTTACAGCATGCATGGTAACATTAAAGTATCATTGGGTCCTCCTCTGGCGTATGACGTCTTTTCTTAAGTAAGAATACTGGGTGCACGTTTAATAGTTTCATTAAAAAAAAGGATTTCAAACACAGTTCGAGCAGCAGGCTGGCGGAACCTTTAAGGTTGAAGTAAAGCAACTGCCTATGGAGCACTGCACCCAACTATACGTGAAGAGCTCATTAAAAAATGTATACAGACACCATAAAAGTTGTTAGAAAAGTGTGATTTATGCTGTATATGAAAGAAGAATGTATATATTTTGCAACATTATGAAATATTTTACTAAAATATATGTTTTAAATATTTAAAAAAGTCTATTAAAATAGTTTGTATTTTTAACAAATTTAAGCGTTTTTCCATTCTGAATGCTTCAGAAGCATAATTAGCAAGAAAATCTTCATCATGGAATATAGTCATTATGTTTACAATGCTTATGTTTAATAAAATTGTAATGATAGAGTAGGAAATTATTTTATAATTGATTTTATGTGCATCCATTCGTCACAAACATTTATGACAAACTGATGTAAATAAAGTTGATTATAAAATTGATATGATACATTATTAAGTACTATGATTTTATTACATATGATCACAGTAAATATTATGACAATCTTTCTTGAAGATGATATTCTTGTAAATTCTGCTTTCTGAAGCATCCAGAATGGAAATGCATTTAAATTTTGTTACAAATACAAGACTATTTTAATCAATTATTTTTTTATTTTTAAAAATTATACTTTAGTAAAATATTTTATAATGTTGCAAAATATATACATTCTTATTTCATATACATCATAAATCGCACTTTTCTGACAATTTGTATGGTGTCTGTACTGATTTTTTATGAGTTCTTCAAATTGTACAGTAAGGTGCAGTGCTGCATAGGCAGTTGCTCGAATCACTTCCTCCGATTGTATTTCGTGTCGAGGGAAGAACTGGGCGGAGCGCGGAATATCGGTGGCAACTTGCGAACAGCTGCCGGGCAGACCCGAGCGCTGCACAAAGGCAGGCAGTTATCTGAGCGGATGACGGAGATTCCCCGGGCCGGGTCTGCGACAAACATCACGTCAAAGGGCGGCGCTCCGGGGAGGCGCCACGCAAACAACACGTGTTATCGCCGCCAGAGATGGCGCCAACAAAGCCCTACCTGTGCTCCTTCAGACAGGGGCAACTCCAGACCTCCGCACGCCTGCCTGCCTGTCTGTCTGTCAATCACGCGCTCAGACAACATGTCGCTCTCTGCTTAACCACATTTGTTCGACACCATTTTTTTTATACCCGGGCAAACACAGCGCCTTCGGCCTTGTACCACAAACAACCAATCTGCAATAGTCGACTTCTGGTAATATCAGTAGCTATAAGCTCTTGACGGTAAAGTGAGCACTTTTCAAGCCCTAGTTATCAGCTTTTTTATACTTCCACTACTTTTTAAAATAAATATTGCCCTGTCAGTAATAAACAATGTGTATATATCTTACTGGACTCGAAAGTTAACGTCTAAGGTTACAATAAAAAATGTTTATTGACTATTAACCCCACTGAGAGGGCTTTCAAAAGTGCTCATTTTATAGTGAATAGTCTATACTTGGCTTACGTCATATTAAGGGGCTTCCACCTACCTTGAGTGAGTGAAGAGATTTGAGCGGCTCTTAACCGCAAGGTCTTGAGAACCAATGAGGGTGACTGAAATGAACATGGAGAGGCCGGGGAAACGGGAGATCCCCGAGAAAAACCCCGACCAACAGCATCGTCCGGCACGATTCCCACTTGCAAAAATCCGATGACCCGACCTGGGATTGAACCCGGTTCGCCTTCGTAAGAGGCGAGCGTGCTAATCGCTCAGCCACCGCGACCCCGCCTACCTTGAGCTTTCCCGCGTTTGAGGCCGAGAAGCGCGGGAGCAATAAGGGCGACACTGCCACGCGCATCAAGTGCCCCATCGCCACTCAGCGCAAGGATCTGAACTGGCATGCACTGTTCTCGTCGCACTGCCTGTACCTATGCGACTTTCAGCGATGACCCTATTATTTTATTGATGGATAGTCTGCACGGAGGTTTAATGCAGGCCCCTTGTGTAGTTTTGTATGTATCTGACGTTCACATTATGAAATAAAGGGCTTCGAGAAAGCCGTTTTTAGCTTCTTTTTTTTTTGTGCTGTGAAATGGTGTTTCTAATGTGCGTGACGTCTTGAAAGTACTCAACATCCCTCATCTGAGATGTTTAAGAGCGTGTTTTATTCGTAGAGCAGCACATTGGATGCACGTTTAATAGTTTCGTTGAAAAATGAGGTGCGATTTGTCATCTACACTGTCGTAGGTATTTTTACGTGACAGTGTCTATGGGTGATGAGAGGAAAATAAATGATAAGACCGTGTGGGTTTGTTTCTTGTGCAGATTTGTTTTGCATTTCATCCTCTCAGTTGTTGCGCTGAGTTTGCTCTTGTTGTGTCGTTTTTGTTATAGTCCATTCACGGTTTCTTCGGCCTTTTTGAATCAAATCTTTGAAAAATCTCCCCATGTATGACGTGTTTAGTTATTTCCTAAATACGCCCTGTATCACAAGCGTTTTGTACTTGTGTTCATAAAAGTTACTTTTCTCTGTTAAATTGAAATGTTATTCATATTTTATCTATAAATTATAAAGCTTCATTTACAAATGATCTGAAAAAAAAAATCAGGGTGAAAATAGGTACGTTGGTAGCGCCTAGTGAGAAATAGCCCTTATACAAAATACTGTTACACTTAGAGCGCACGAATGTGGTGCGTTTCCCTCCCCCTGGTGCAATTCTTCAGGATTAGTTAAGCTTAGTTTGCACGAGGCGGAGGAATATCCTGGAAGTAGAACTTTAGCAGGGCTTCAGAAAAGGCTGAAGTAACCGTGAATGGACTATAAGTCTTAGTCTCGTCAAGTGATGTGGCTTGTGATGATGACGCAATAGCCACGTCTGCATTTCGCTGCTGCGTAAAACTGTCAACTTCTTCTTCATATAACTCCGGAATGGAGTGAGGTAGCGGAGTCATCCTTTCAGTATTAGATTTGTCTTGTCGAGCACTATTCATGTTGTTAATATCATTAGTGTCCTTTTCACCTAACTCGTAATTATTAACTATTTTGGTGTGTAATCTGCAAAAAAAACGATTGCTGGTTAGAAAGTCACTATGTGTTTTAATTATTTACGATTCTTGGTTATGTGTTTAGTTATTCTTTTCTTTTACGCATAAACTGACACCAAAATTTCTCCGATCGGATGAGCGGTTCGGTCGCTACAGCGGTCTTAAGTATATTAAACTACTCGAAATCAGAGATTCGCAGCGCGGATCCCACCGCGCCCTGACGACGTCAGAACGATAAGTTTTGTGTGTGAAGCATGAAGCCAAAGGACCTACCTATAGTCTACTGTCGTACATTCACATTTAACCTACTGCTCGTTCTCAACGAGTAATTGCCGCGGACCCAAGAGCAACGTTTCGTGACGCTCACTTTCTGAACATAAGGAGCTGAGTTGTAAGACGTCGCGTCAAACCGTGTATTTCAAACACACTGCGCCGCAGTTCAAGCCCCGTGCAGACGGGAGCCTTGATGACTGGTAAACTATCCTTATTCACCACCACGTAAAGCGGCTACTGGGCCTTAAACTTTAACAGGTGGTGAAGTTGTGTTATAGACTTATAACGCAACAATTTATTTATAAGGCTATATTACTTAACGAAAAACCGTTATGCAACAGTACTCTGCTATATATTTGTGTTAGCAGGACCTCGGGAAACCCCACACGTGTCATGGAAAGGAATGAAGAGCACGGGGCGACCTCTGAGCCCGTGCTGACAGTGGTTATATTCGCAACCAGAGGCTACGAGGAGCAGAAGATAAAACAGTATATGGAATTAGTACACATCAGCCATCTTGGGAGAGAGCCATCTGGACGAAATTAGGAGCAAAAGACAATCAATAGAAAACATTAACGTAGCAAGTCTCCCTATTAACAAATTTCGATAACGATCATAATCATCAAATGGATCGAGTATAAGGTAAGACCTGGAGGGCCGTATGGCTCCGAAGGTCCCAAGTCATTATTCCAGTTTATGTATATTTATGAACCTGAGCGCCACAGAGACATTACTTCAGGCTCGGTAGGGTAGTTTGACATCATACTCGCTGCACTATTCTGAAAGTCTTTATCCGCAACTGGCCACTATCTAAAAACTGGAAGGAAAAAAGTAGGGGGTAAAAAATGTATCCAAAAGACCCGAACTCCGAACTCCCAACTCGGGAAATTGTTCGTGGGCACACAGGAGCCCCAACACTGGCCAGTGTCGTGGACCCGGTCGCCATGAGATCTCTCCGCGTCTGATCTGGTCCTCACGTCCGACAATTGTTTAAAGCGACGTCTTTGGCGTTTTTTCCGGAATTCTTCTGCATTTTGTACGTTAACTTGGTATCATCTGGTGTTTCCCAGGTTAACGAGGCTTCGACCATACGCCAGTATCTACGATAACTGGCCGGAGTTTGCAGCGCCACTGCCCGGTGTGCGGTCAAATGCAAAAGTACCAACATACCAGTACATATTCTCGCTTTTTACATCGTTTCATGGTTGTCGCATTGGTTTCTTCGTGGTGTGCTATTTTCCTTCTTCGGTAGTGTGTTTGGAATTTTATTAAGTAACGAAACTTAAAAAAAATTACATTACTAATTAGCAACCATCGCTGAACAAGTTGACTATCGACGGAGTGCGAACTGAACGCTACAAATACTAACATACTAAATGGTATATTTGAATACGGTCTAAGTTTTTGGGCAAATGTTATCATGCGAATGAGTCCAAACAGAATCATTAGTAAATAACGAGGCCTCGTGATCTAAACTGTTGTGTTGCTTAAAATTTTTGTTCTATTCTGAACGTTTGTTGCATTTACTTGTTTTTGGGAGAATAGCCGTGGTTTTATTTGATGTTGTGAGATTATAGTCCACCTCCATACCACTTTAAAGCCCATTGCTAACGACGGAAGGTAATTCTCGCGTCTGTAAAGCGAGACTAGCTCCTCAAGTGTTGGAGTTTCTTAGAGAGGCAATTAAAAATTCACCTGTCAGAAATGCAATACAACTATTGTATCAAAACACGTTAACTTTAAGGCTTATAACTTTGGCTTCAGCAGTTCTATTTATTGAAAACAACTGATGCAATCGACACTCAATTAATCCATAATCAAGCAACCACATTTTCATTGTTTATGGTGTCACAACATGACGATGGCAGCTTCAACTACGTCATAGCATATCGTCTCCTGGTGGATCCCTACCTCCGTAGGGCGAGATGTGTCGTGGTTGGCACGCACCAGCTTGACTGACAACTCACGTCTGGCTGTGTTGTAACATTTTCGAGAATGTAGACGACTACCTGCTCTTTTGAGAAACGTATCGACGCCGAATCAGGTCATCTCTGAACGCAAGTTTGTAGTGTTCTGGAAACTGTTTATCCAGCTGAAGAGTGTTTTTGGGAGTGCTGTGAACTGCAGCATCCGCAGTTTGCACCTGCTGATCCGACGATAGGTGGCGGCTGGAGGCGATTGCAGAGTGTGGTGAATGTGCTCCAGAACTAATGTGGCAGAGTCTGTGATGCAACACAGCGGCGGGGCGAATGTGGAGCTCATGACAGAATGATACGATTGGTGCACTCTGATTGATGTAAGAATCGTACAGGACGTTTCTAAATTATACCGACGAACTTCAGCTACAGGTTTATCACGAAAAAGGTGAGAACACGACCTATATGGTCTAAAGTGAATCGTGAGGGCGGCACACATATTTTAAGTTGGGCCTGAAGAACTAGTTTGTTACATATTCTAAATAAATTATTTAAGATTGAACACCGAGTGCCTGTATCATACGTAAAGTTAACTGTGATATGTAGGTTAATAATCCACATTTTTAAATCCCAAGCATGCTACAGTGTCATGGAGGTTAAGTCGAAATAAGGGTAGTAACGTGATTATTTCCAGGACATAATTTTATGACAGCAACAGACAGATGTTGTGTTTACAGATCTTCGTTCCGTTACACATTATTTACACACTGTGTTCCATCTCAAAAATTTTCTGGAATATTTGTAATAAACCAGTGTTTCAGGTCCAACTTCAAAGATGTGTACTGCCCTTTGGATTCACTATAGACCATAAGTCGCAAATATGTTTTCTCCATTTTTTGCGATTAACCCGCAGCCCTAGTTTAATTTAGATACATCCAGTAGATTGTGTAATTTTTGTTAATGGTAATGGTTCATCGTCACTCACTATATCAGATTCTGTAATTTTTCTTCAAATTAGGTAATAGTTTTGTGAATAAAATTTTTTCAAAAAATATCTACACTATAAGTTTAGCTATTTGCCTTCCTCTGCACTAAATACATGAAATCCGAAATATTAATGTAAAATTTTGTTACAAGCAGCGTAATAAAAAAAAAATCAACTACTTCCTACCTTTTCAAAACTACCAAATAGAAGTAAAATTCAAGTACAAAAATATTAAACAACTCGCAAGATGTAAATTTTCTACGAAAGTTTTCAATAATTACTCTGAAACTGAAATTATGACGCGAAAACGAAGAATTCCTTCATAATAGATGAAGTCGAGCTTTAACTGATAATGCCACGCGACAGTAACTAATTGTTTGTTAAAAGTTAGCCACTGTTTTTGCACTTAGAAATGAAATATAGTGCGTGACAGTCTTTTGTGAAGGGTATAATGCTATAGATAATTCCGTCGTATTGCTAACCATTTCCAGGCCAGCGATAACATACGTTATCATTTTATTTACTAGAGTGAACTTCTGCGAAATATGTCCGCAGCTGCCAAATGGCACCATAAAGAGATTTTGACTACTTTCTGGCTTTGCGTTTGCTAATAGCATGTTTCTAATGGATCGCGACGCAGCAGAGCTGGCAAAGTTGAAGTAAAATATTCGTGAATTTACGATTTCGAAGAATCAAAACTGAATGTCATGCCGTAATTTTATAATTTTACTAAAAACCAATCAGAGTTTAGGTAGGAAGTATTGTGTATTTGTTTTGTTTTACGTCAGGTGATTTTCATTTTGTGTACTCACCCAAGCTTTTGTAATATTGTTTCGTTACAAACTAATGTTATGTGAATATATATACACACATACAGGATGTCCCATGAAGTGGTGTCAAACCAAAGCAAGGAGGTAGAGGACCTCAAATCCTATCCAAAACAACTTTGTGTATATGAAGCGATTGTTGATAATTTAGGAGCTATGCATTTTTTCTATAATTTGTGTCTTAGTCGAAGTTCCACAATACATATTGGTATAGTGACATGAATAAATATGATAGACGCTTAAATATTTGTTTCGGGTTAGCTGACTGAATGACCAATCGGTGCAGCAACATTTGGGTTCATTTGTCTTAGCATGACGCCGAGAAAAATATCGAAAGATCGGAAAGCATAGTTTGCCCATAATATTTGTAGATATTTAAAAAGAAAATTCACACCAAACTTCTTCCTTACCTACTTCAAAAACTTCCTCATTTAATCAGCTATATGCCCTGCCAATTTCATTGCACAACTTCTGCGGCTTCATCCTAAGAATGTGATTCGAAATGCAGAATGTGTAAAATTCTAATTTGTTAGAGCAAGTATACATGTGATAAAAACAAATTACAGCAGATAAAACATGCGTTTATTAGAACGCATTACAAACAATTTTTCAAAATGGAGACCCTGTTGAGTAGTAGGGTTATGGCGACTATGGCACAAGGGCATCGGGCATAGGAGCGCAGGAGCCGGCAGCCGCCATCTTGTTACGTGACCCGTCCGCCATATTTTTTCCCTTTTTTCCCTCAAAATAGACTACAATACCCTAAGAATTTCCCTTTTACCCTAAAAATTTCCCTTTTTTTTCCTAAAAAATTCCCATTTTCCCGAAGCAGGCGAGAGGGATTAGTGACCCCAGAGTCAGGGATCAGCGACCCAGGGTCAGAAAGGAGACAGGGATAATAACCTAGGAACCTTTGACCTTGGACCCAAAAATCGAAATCATTCGAAAAATTCACAAAAATACGGAAAAAATATATTATTAAAAAATTATTAAAAGTTATTAAAAAATTATTAGACTTTTTTTAAACTTGCATTTCCGAAGGTCCCTCCAAGCACAACCAATTACTCATCTCTGGTCGACTCCAACAGACGACTGATTCCCTCACACCCACTCCCCTCACCTATACTCATTCCGCCACACTGATTTTTTCGTTCGTCATTTGTTTACATATTACTGGAAGCAGCCGTCTTTGTTTATATGTTACTGGAGGCTGCCATGTGTTTTTCGTTTGACATTTGTTTATACATTACTGGAGGCAACCATCTTGGTAGGCGACCACAATCATGGTAGTCGTCACCCATCCGCCATATTGAAAGCCAATGACCATGACCTTGAATGACTTTAAATGCCCTTGAAAACCAAACTCGAGAAAAAAAACATAAAAGTTAACAAGCATAATACATTACAGACTACTAAAGCCATATTAAATGCAGACTACCTCGACCTTGATCCCATGACCTTGAATGACCTTGAAAATAAAAACTAAAAAAATACATAAAAGTCTACAAGCATAATAAATTACAGGCTACCACCGCCATATCAAATGCAGACTACCTCGACCTTGACCTCGTGACCTTGAAAGTAAAAACTCTAGAAATAATACATAAAACACAACATGCACAATACATTACAGACTATCACCATCATATTAGATGCATACTATCTTGATCTTAACGCCATGACCTTGAATGACCTAAAAACAAAAACTTGAGAAAAATATATGTGGAGAGGCAGAAGTTAGTTGAGACGATTCGCCTTCCATTCAGCTGCTGTCAAACTAAATCTCTCAGCTTACTCCCTACTGTTTATAATATACAAGTGTGCAAGCCCCATGGCGTCATATTGACTTTGTACTAATTGAACTGCACCATTAATACATTGTGCAGACACCGATCAGCCAATCACCAAGATACCACATAATTGCAGATAACCAATCATATACGATCATTGAGACATCACACACAGGCAGGTAGGCAGGCTTTCGATGCTAGTTCCTTGATCACATTAGCATGTAGTTATATCTTCAACAGTTTCTTCTAGACAAGTTCTTCGCTAACCTATAAATCATGGTCACACTTAAAGTAGACAACTGACTCCTGTTGTCGGACTGACCCTTACAAGACTGACCCATTGACCCCATCGGCCCACTGACCCCATAGAACCATTGACCCCATCGACCCACTGGCCCCATTGAACAAGTCCCATAATGACCCCTGATTGTGGTGCTAATTGCAGTGCTGTGATGCTAATTGTTGTACTGATTGCTGTGCTGATTGTGATTCTAAGTGCGATGGTAAGTGCGGTATGTGTGTGTGTGCGTGTGTAGGTCTCAAGTAAAAAAAACCCCAATGTATTTAAAAATAAAATTATATAGTCCTGCCTCCAAAAGCTAAAATTCGAACATTTTATTTAATAATCTCGCTTAAAAAAATATATATCATGGTTCCTCGGTATATTTAATCGCTTCCTGAGTAAACAGTATTTACACTTTGCACTAAAGTGCCCAGAACTACAGCAGGCTCCCACCATGCTTTGCCATTGATCGATGCACAATATGGACTTTATACTGGCCAATGCTGCACCACGGCAGGCCACCACCATACTTCCCAATTGGTCGTAGTAGTAACGTGAAAAGGACTCTTCGTACGGACCGTCCTCTCATGCCGACATGCATTTTTTTTAAACATAGGCGAAAACCGAATCT
The DNA here is from genome assembly GCA_029891345.1 of Dryococelus australis. Taxonomy (NCBI): domain Eukaryota; kingdom Metazoa; phylum Arthropoda; class Insecta; order Phasmatodea; family Phasmatidae; genus Dryococelus; species Dryococelus australis. The sequence continues at coordinate 336,548,103 of CM056993.1, read as the reverse complement.
CAGAATCGTCACTGGTGACAACCAGTTAGCGATGAAGCAGGTTGATGGCTCCATGTTCGTCGAGGTCAAAGGCAGCCCTTCATATTGCGCAACGCATCTTCTCGGTATGGTAGCACTCTGAGGAAACCCACATATTCGTTCGCCCCGGAAGAAAAGGCGCAGGTACTATCATAACAATATGTTAATTACATACGCTCGTAGGCATATGTACATACGTATACATACAATTAAATTAATTTTATATTTTCATATTTATATTTACATACTTAATATATAGACATTAAAATGAATTTGATATTGATAAATTTATATGTACATACTTATATATACATAAAAATTAATTTTATATTGCTATATTTATATGTAGCTAATTATATATATATATATATATATATATATATATATATATATATATATATATAGGCATTTATGTTGGTTTTATACTCCTATATTTTTATGTACATATTTTTATAAAGTAAATTTAATTTTATATTCACATACTTATATGTACATACTTATATACAGACCTTTAAATTAATTTAACACATCACATAATTATATGTATATAGTTTTATTATATATATGAAAATAAATTTTATATTCCTGTACTTATATGTACATACTTATAGACTATAGAATTAATTTTATGTTCGCATATTTATATACCTATACATATACATAATTATGTCTGAGATAAGTTTAAAGAATTTTATATTTATAAACCTATGCATACTTATATACCTACACCTATACATATAAATTAAATTGAAAATAATTTTATATTTCCCATATTTATTTGTACATACTTATATATAGACACTAAAATTATTTTTATTGTCCCATATTTATATGTATATACTTATATACATATAAATTAATTTTATGTTCTAATATTTTATATACCTATACATATATATTAATTTGAAAATATTTTTATATTTACATACATATATGTACATAACTACATACATAAAATAAATTGAAAATTATTTTAAACTTATATATTAATACATATTTAACTATACATAATTATGTATAGTCCTTTCTTTATATATAACAGAACCTGCGTATTTTCTTCCGGGGCGAATAAATATGTGGGTTTCCTCACAGTGCTGCCATACCGAGAAGATGAATTGCGCAATATGAAGGGCTACCTTTGACCTCGACGAACATGGAGCCGTCAACCTGCATCATCGCTAACTGGTTGTCACCAGTGACGATTCTGAGATCCGGTTTTCACCTATGTTTAAAAAAAATGCATGTCGGCATGAGAGGACGGTCCGTACGAAGAGTCCTTTTCACGTTACTACTACGACCAATTGGGAAGTATGGCGGTGGCCTGCCGTGGTGCGGCATTGTTCAGTACAAAGTCCATGTTGTGCATCGACCAATGGCAAAGCATGGTGGGAGCCTGCTGTAGTTCTGGGAACTTTTAGTGCAAAGTGTAAATACAGTTTACTAAGGAAGCGATTAAATATACCGAGGGACCTGGATATAACCTTTTTAGGTGAGATTATTGAATAAAATGTTCGCATTTCAGCTTTTGGAGGTAGGATTATTTAATTTTATTTTAAAATACGAGGCATTTTTTTTTACTTGAGACCTACACACATACACACACACAGCACTTAGCATCACAATCACAATCAGCACTGCACTTAGCACCAAAATTAGCACCGCAGCACCACAATCAGCACCACAAACAGGGGTCATTATGGGTCGATAGGGTCGATGGGGTCAATGGGTTCAGTCTTGTGAGGGGTTGGTCCAACAACAGTAGTCAGTTGTCTACTTTAAGTGTGACCATGATTTATAGGTTAGCGAAGAACTTGTCTAGAAGAAACTGTTGAAGATATAACTACATGCTAATGTGATCAAGGAACTAGCATCGAAAGCCTGCCTACCTGCCTGTGTGTGATGTCTCAATGATCGTATATGATTGGTTATCTGCAATTATGTGGTATCTTGGTGATTGGCTGATCGGTGTCTGCACAATGTATTAATGGTGCAGTTCGATTAGTACAAAGTCAATACGACGCCATGGGGCTTGCACACTTGTATATTATAAACAGTAGGGAGTAAGCTGAGAGATTTAGTTTGACATCAGCTGAATGGAAGGTGAATCGTCTCAACTAACTTCTGCCTCTCCACATATATTTTTCTCAAGTTTTTGTTTTTAGGTCATTCAAGGTCATGGCATTAAGATCAAGATGGTATGCATCTAATATGATGGTGATAGTCTGTAATGTATTGTGCATGTTGTGTTTTATGTATTATTTCTAGAGTTTTTACTTTCAAGGTAATTCAAGGCCATGGGGTCAAGGTCGAGGTAGTATGTGTGGTGGTAGCCTGTAATTTATTATGCTTGTTAACGTTTATGTATTTTTCTCGAGTTTTCATTTTCAAGGTCATTCAAGGTCATGGGATCAAGGTCGAGGTAGTCTGCATCTAACATGGCTGTAGTAGACTTTAATGTATTGTACTTGCTGACTTTTATACATTTGTCTGGAGTTTTGGTTTTCAAGGTCATGGTCATTTGCTTTCAATATGGTGGATGGGTGACGACTACCAAGAAGGTTGGCTCCAGTAATGTATAAACAAATGGCAAACGAAAAACACATATGGCAGCCTCCAGTAACATATAAACAAAGATGGATGCCTCCAGTAGCAGGTAAACAAACGAACGAAAAACGCAATATGGCGGAATTAGTATAGGTGAGGAGAATGGGTGCGAGGAAGTCAGTCGTCTGCTGAGCCGAACAGAGGTGAGTAATTGGTTGTGTTGGGGGAACTGTCGAAAAGTAAGTTTAAGAAAATAATACATTTTAAATAAATTTTAATAACTTTTAATAATTTTTCATAATAAAATTTTCGCGATTTTTGCGAATATTTTGAATGATTTGGACTTATGGGTCAAAGGTCAAGGTCAAATGTACTGAACCCTGTCTCCTTTCTGACCCTGGGTCACTGATCCCTGATCCCAGGAAAAATGGGATTTTTTAGGGAATAAAAGGGGCATTCTTAGGGAAAAAGAGAAATTTTTAGGGTATTTTGGTTGACTTTGGGGGGAAAGGGAAATTTTGAGGGGGAAAAAGATGGAGGCGGCCGGTCCTGCGCTCCTATGCCCAATGCCCTTGCCCAATAATCGCCATAACTATACTACTCTCGTTCAATACAAATGCGGCAAACCGGAAGAAATTCTCTCACAAGTGTCGCAACACCATTCAATTGTTATTATGGTTATTTCGGCATCTCGCAGTTGTATTGTTAGTTTCTCCAAACTGTGGGGCCCTGGGTAGTAATCAATCGGGTTCAGGTCGGAGGAACCTTGGAGGCCAGGCTGTGGGTCCACATTGACAAATCAATTTTCTCCGGAATGTAGAGCGGGACGAATGTAGAGCGGGACCTCAGCCCGAACGGTTCCCTGATCACCAAATTATTCTTAGAGTTCATAATGTACACATGGAAGATTGTGTACCAGGGACTAGATCTGGCCATCAACCGACTATGAGGGATCTGGATGTGGTAGATTCGGTTGTCAAAGCAATACAGAAACCCATCGACAGTGTCAGAATGGTGTGTCGCCGTAACGGCATTGCAAAATCAGAGGTACATCGCACATGCCAAGCAGTTGGATATCTGTACAATGTCAAACATGTCCAACGATTATGGTGGAGGAGTGCAGTTTTGTCAAGAAATGTTTCTGGGTGTCTAATTGATTGTGTTTAAGTGGTATTTCGTGGCAGCTGGTTGTATATTTCTGGGTTTTTAATTGATTTGTCCTGTTGCTTGTATTTTTTTATTCATTGCATGTAATTAGTGAGTGTTTCTGATACTTAGTTTCTCTGATACATTTTTAATGTCGCATTATTTATATTAATCTTATGTTTTGGTGCTAATAGTTCGTTCAAACATTATTTAAACGGACATCACAGCTGCTAAGGTGGTCGCTTCCCCTCCCTCCCTCCCTTCATGTAGACACCAACTTCATTTCAAACTCTACCTCCGACGACGAAGGATCTCCTCCTCCTTTCTCTCATCCAGCCATTGAGCTCAGTATACAGTCTGACTCCACCGACGACGGAACTCTGATGCTCCCGTAACCTCCTCCTGCCCCTTACCAGGAATCCGAGCTTAGTTGCCTGCCAAACATCTAAGGGTGAAAACCTATGCTGGTGGCCTTATGCCACTGTTGTACCAAGGTGAACACAAATATACTGCTGCCTCCACCCCTCAGAGCTCAAGCCTGCTAGATGTCCAAGGGTGAAGACCTATGCTGCTCCTCCGAAATAACCCTTATGATAATTAACCCTTTGAATACCAATTAAAGAATTAACACTTTCGATTGTAAAAATTAAAGGATTAACTTTTTAACTGGGATTACCTGTAATTAATTCACGTGATTTGATCGATGTGCGATAATCCGTTCAATTAATCCGACAATCCATCGGATAATTCCAATTAATCCTGCCTGGTCCAGAACCGGCCCACTTCTACTACTTATATACATATATCTGTGTGCGTGTGCTTGAGTGAGAGAGCGAAAAAAGGGGGGGGATAGAGAGAGATAGAGATAGAGAGAGAGAGAGAGAGAGGAGAGAGAGAGAGAGAGAGAGAGAGAGAGAGAGAGAGCGAGAGCGAGAGCGAGAGAGAGAGAGAGAGAGATCGAGCGGATTATTGCAAAAATATAGTAAGTGGGAAGCGTTTTTCTTTAATTGTTTAGAAGATTGCAAGTACTGTTTTCAAAAGTCTCAATTTTAATTTTAACGTTTTCCTGTGTACTATGACACAAATAAATGTAGCATAAGCCAGATGTAGCATAAGCCAGAATGCAGAGTATTAACTTTTGTACACAAACTGATCTAACCCTCAGCCGGTTGTCGGTGACGTGCCAATGTTTTTTTTTATATATGGTGACGTGGTTGCCCCTATGGCCCCTACGACTTCACTAACAAACCTGACATTTCAGATGAAACCACGTGATGCCCAATTGAAAGTAAGGTGGCGCCATGAGAAAGTTCCTTGAGCAGTATGTATATGGCAGTGAGGTGAAGTTAGGTTACAGTCATTCTGAACCCACGTCTCTGGCTAAGGGTGAATCCACTTGTATATGAAACAGACTTTCGCAATGTCTTTATTGCAAGGGAATACTTTCTGTGTACATAGAAATTTCATATTTTGCTTGAGTATGCATCTAATAATAACGCGAAAACCTAAAAATGTATTATATGGGATGTATGACGTACACAGTAACGCTGTGAAAAAGATCACACATATAATAACATACCTCCCAACAGCCAACACTGATATTATTTTGTTCACCCATTTACATAAGCCACGCTTGCCTACGGAAAAAATAAAGGAACGAATACTTCAAAATAAAACAGGTTCGAAATGTTAAAGTGAAGTAAATAACCATTACAACGTTTAATTCTTCTGAAACACACAACGCACACACATATTATATATATATATATATATATATAACGTCAAGAAAACGCGGTTTTCATTTTATTTTTGCGGTATGGTACACTACTTTTAAAATGAAAATGTGTTCCAATAATCCTAAGAACGTAAGCAGGTGTAAGTTACTTACAATACACTTTCACCAATAGGTTGAAGATATCTTCATGCCCAAACATCATAGCGATATGCAGAGGTGTGTAGCCCTAAAATCACACAAGAAAGATTTACATTACTGCTTACACATCCCTGTGATAAATACATGCATGTAAATAAGTTACTGAATTACGAGTAGAGTCCAAATGACAGTTCACAAACTTAACACATTAACACAGTACCAAAATGAACTTCGCAGTTGGGTAGATAGTGTCTAAATTTAACATAAGCATTGGTACGACAAAATTCCAGCCCGGATAAGTCAGAGTATTTTTCGGAAATATCATAAAAACAGTATCATTAAAACACGGAACATAATAGAACTGTATATATAATATATCAATCTTCCGGAAGAAGTTGTTTAACAGCAAAATTTGCTTAAATTTAGTTTAGTGAAGAATGTGTGACAAATAAAATGTAAAATTATAGTAGAATTGCATAAGTATTGTAATGTGTGGAAATTTCTTTATGTGTAATACACAACTGTGACTAATTAGGTTAGTAAATCAAATGTCCGAGTTAACCTATAGAGCCGTATTAAATGATATTTTCTACTTAGCACTCAAAAGACTTGAACACTAGATCAACAAGCCAATATTAAGAAAATCTGATGTTTCAGACAACTTAGTAAAAACTTTAGAATGTTAACGACTTCCTACCTTTTCGCAACTGCAAGATAACATGAAGTAAAATTCAAGAACAAAAATATTAAACAACTCGTAATATGTAAATTTTCTATGGAAGTTTTCAATAATTATCCTGAAACTGAAATTGTGACACGAAAACTAAGAATTCCTCCACAATAGATGAAGCCGAGCTTTAACTGATAATGTCACAATGTTTACTGTTACCTGTGCTAAGAGAAAAGTGGTTGGATGATTATTGAGTACAACAGTGGACTATAATGAGTTGGTAACACAATATTATAGGCTATTTACGGTAAAGTGAGCACTTCTGAAAGGCCTCTCATTTCGAACAATAGTCAACAAATGCATTTTATTTTGGCCTTAGACGTTACTCTCAAGCGCGGTGGAATCTATACGTTGTGTTTACATGCCGAGAAGAAAACTCGGGACCTTCTGAAGAAAAGAAGACAGTCTGCTCGGGCTGCATACACGAGATCTAGATGAATTATAGTTCGCCTCCCGCGGTATATCGTGTGTTATGTTAAAGACTGTAAACGAGTACCTAGGCCCGCGAGCCTAATTACGGAAGGCTTGAAGAGAGATCTCGAAAGTCCCACAGTGCAGAGGTTCTGCGTCCTGCCACATTCGAGAATTGAGAGTGAGTCTAAACGAGTCTTAGTTACGCCGTGGGGATATTTTGATAATATGGCCTACGATTATTTTTGTTTATCAGCCAACAAACTACGCCATCTTGGGCAGACACCAAGTTATATTTCTAGCAATATAGCCTACGATCCCTGATGATTTTAAGTACATGCTCCCAATCAGAATTGGTGTGAGCGTTAATAAGTATGAAGCAATATCAATTTTATAAAGACATTAAATTCCTAAAGACGTCAATCCCACGGCTGGGCTACTTCCGTTACGGCCACTTTAATGCACACTTATTCAACTCTTTATTAATATTTCATAATTGCAAACTGTTCGAAATCTAAGATCAATGAATGTCTTATTTGCAATAAATACCAGGTGCATGAAAGCTATACCGAGAGAGTTATTTTTAGTAGAGAAGTCTAGTCATCTTAGTTATTGCAAAGGGTATTTGTTTGTATTATGTCTTCTAGCTACCATCAGACTTCCAGCATTTCTCTCTTATGGTAAGTCTGAAATAGAGAGAATACTGAAGCTTATCCTCCTGCGGCTGTGGTCCTGAATCCTGGTAGGTTTCAGGACCTAAGTGGTAACAGGGTTCTTAAATAGGTGTCAAACACACATAAGAAGGGTTTTCAACCATATAATTTATAATTGGTTACGTTTGGAGACATACTACAACACTGCACTCACGAAATTATTCGGAAATATACCATACCAGTGTATACGCTTAGTGAGAAAGCGGGGATGGTAATTTTCCCCCCTTTATATTCAGTGTAGCGTTCCTACATTTGCTCAGGAAACAGTTAAATGTGTAGGGAAGTTCCCAACTTTGTATAGTAGTGACGCTAAACATTCCTGTATCTGCAGCTTGGCGTGCGGTATTATTTCCGTACAGTGTATAGGTTAAAAACTTCCATTACAGTTTAGGAAATTTACCAGAAAAATTTATTTACAGTGTAGCCTACTCATATCACCGATTATACCCACTAGGTCATACCAATCACACCCTACCTACCCTCAACATATGTACCACCACCACGGTACATAGACTTTTGGCGTACAACGTATGGGCATTTGTGTGAGCATGTATGCATATTCTACCCTAGGCTATTCACAGTAAAGTGAGCACTTTTTAAGGCCCTCCCAACAGGCATTAACCACTAATAAATTTGTTTTGTTGCAACGTCAGACATCAACTTTTGAGTGTGGTGTAAGTATACATTGTATTTATTAGTCACATGGCAATGGTGATATTAAAAAGTGTCTGTAAGATAAATATTGGTTAAAAGAAAAATTTTGAAGGGCCTTAAAAACTGCTCACTTTATCGTGAATACCCTATAGGCATATGTAACGTCACGTACGCTATATAATTATACTTTTGGCGCCCTTACGCGGGGCATTGCAGCATCGTTAAAAGTCTCGTATGTTACATAAGTGTGTTGGTAATGACTAGTAATAAATAGTTCTATGCAAACTACTATTGCAATGAATGCACACGAGTGCGGTGCGGTGTCCCTTTGGTGTAATTTTCTACAACTTTTGACGTGAATACGTCTTTAAATTTGCGGCCATAGTTGGAGGCAATCCAGAAAATTTTATGATGATAAAATCGGGTGATACAGTTTGGCATTGCAACTGCGAATCTATCGTCTACATTCAAATTTCAATTACACCACTCGATTTCCAAAGGATCAAAGAATATGTTACGTTGAGTGAGGACTGCGAAACATCGCGCACGGCGTGTGTTGGGGAGGGGGGGGGGAAGCGGTCGTAATTTTGAAGCCGTTTCACCGCGTCTCATAACTTCCGCGTAGTATAAACTACGACGCTCGTTTAAGTTTCAATCGACAGCTCTCGTCAAGCTCAATTGATTGCGTATATAAAATTTGCGTAGCGTGGTTATGGTGAAATTGTATGAGTTTAATGTAAAAAAACTAAGAAAACTTAAAACAATTTCGGACTATACTCGTCAAAAAACCAAGTCGAAATACAGAAATCTTATACGGTTGGAAAGAAAATCTCAAAAGCAATCCGGTGATACCCATAAAACCCCATATGATCGAGTGAAGCGGTGCCAGGAAGGTAAAAAAAAAAATCATCAAGGCGTCCGAGCGCGTCAACGTAGATGTGTTCACGCGAAACAAACGGCCGTGTCCCCAACACAGCCACACCCCATTTTTTTTACAAGCTTTGTGTGCACGAGGCGGAAAATTATCCTGAAAGTCGGAACTTCAGCGGGGCTTCAGGAAAGTTGGGCATAACCGTGAATGGACTATAATTGGACATGGGGGTACTTTCGGAATGTTATTTTAAAAAAACAAGCTATAAAAACCAATAATTCGATACAGCTGGCTAAGGTTCCCGCATGCGCGACGAGTGGCCGGCGGGAGAAGGCCTCGGCCGCAGGGGTCATCTCGGGGTGCTACCGGGCGGCTCGGCAGCTGTGATGTCGCCCATATTGGTGTGTTATCGCGCCGAGATGACGGGCTGTCAGGTGGAACCAGGTGGGCGCGTCACCCTCGCCTGTTTGTCGACGTCAATCAGGCGGGCGATAGTAGGCCTGGCCTCTCCTCGGCGCCGATCGCCACCCCTTTGTGTGTTTGCCCAGCCACCTGCGCCGACCGGAAGCTCCAAGCGTCGCGAGAGTGTCTGCCCGACGCCGGCCGACCTTTCACCTCTCATCGTGTCACGAACCAATGGTGCAGTTACCTATGTACTGGCTGTTCACGATTAATTGTTCACTTCTGAAAGCGCTGCTTATAAAGACTGTTCGCGATAAAGTGAGCACTTTAGAAATTAACCTTAAGTCACTGCCCCTGCTTTAAGTGGGCGCACTAGGTGACATTCACCCAGTAAAGTTGGTAACGATGGACGGAAAGTAGTTCCATATCTTAACGTCGAATAAAAAGTGTTCGGTGACCATTTATGATAACTTAAAATTATTTATTTCACTTTTTTTCTTTTCTTTTCTTTTTTTTTTTTTTTTTTTACAATTCACTGAAGTGTAAAAATATCTCGAATTGTAAAGTATTTACTTTCTTAATAATTTCACAGTTTCATTTGACCGACGCATGAATAAAGTGATGAGGCCCACGGCAATGTTAATTTTACATAAGGCGGAGGAATATACAACGTGTATAGAAGTCGATCTTAAGCAGGGCTTTCAAAAATGCTCATTTTGCCGTAAACAGCCTATTATCTACTTATCCTTCCACTTTGCATCATTCCGCTATATGTAGTTAACATTGGAATGAGCCATCTCACTTTATTCATGCGTCATCAAAGTGGAAACCACGGAAATTTTAGGAAAGTAAATGTGTTGATAGTATGCAAATCCGCGCTCTTATTTCTAGTATAGGCTGTTCACAGTAAACTGAGCACTTTTGAAAGCCCTGCTTAAGATCTACTTGTATGCACGTTGTATACTAGTCCGTCTTATGTAAAATTAACATTGGCATGCGCTTCGCCACTTTATTCATTCGTCCGTCAAGTGAAACTGTGAAGTCAATATAAAAAGTATATATTTCACAAATCTCCTCATTTTTACACTTCGCTGTATAAAAAATAACAAGAAGCGAAATAAATATAAGTTATTACAAATAGTTACCTAACACTTTTTATTTGACGTTAAGATATGGAACTACTAGCCCTCCATCATTACCAACTTACTAGGTGCGCGTCACTCAGTGCGTCCGAGAAATATATATGCAGGTAGGAGCAGTAGTGACATTTTTCTACGGTTGATTTCAAAAGTGCTCAATTTATCATTAATATCCTTTACGTAGGTATGGCTTGGCGTCTCGTCAACAGATATTGTTATACTCCAAATCAGTGGCGTGTAGTGAGTTTTTTTTTTACTGGGTAAGCAAGTTCTACTAACAAATGTAATTTCCAACTTTGCTTATCCTCCACATTTATTTACCATTTTATAATACCTAACACTAGTTATAAAAACGGAAACGAAATGAATGTAATAATAAGTAAACTAAATATAATTTTGAGAGATATTACAAATTATAGAAAAACTCCCGTTTTCCCGAACACTTTCTTCCACTTTCCAAGGGAAAATGTAGGACTGGAGGACGCAAACAGAACGACTGCTTACCCTGCCGAAAGAACGCGGTCGAGCGTGTGGCGTGTTGCTTGCGAGTTAGATTCATCGCTAGTTGCTCCCGTTTGTGGAAATAAATACTAGATAGCAGCACTATGCGTGTGCAGTACGGGAGTTACAAAAACTCTGTTTCTAGAATCGGTAACGGGAAACTAGGAATTAAATGTGTTTACTACAGCGAAAACTATAAAGGGTCAAACATTTCATATATATATATATATATATATATATATATATATATATATATATATATATATATATATATATATAGGGTAAGCGTTGCTTCATTGCTTACCTTGCGTCTATGGAATAAACGGCACTGCTCCAAATCTGAATAAGATATTTCTATCACTAGGATTATTTTACTAGATATTCAATTAATTAGCTACTATCTGCTGGCGAATCAGTGGATTGGGCTGGGGGTTTCACTTTCAGGCTTGTGCAATACACTAGGAATCGATAAAAATCATTTTTTAATCAGTAACTACAAGCAACTAAAAAAAGGGCCACTAGAGTATTACTAATTCAAGTGGAGAAGTTTCAACTTATTATCGGCAGTGAAATTCGCTGGTTTGGAATATTTTCACTGTTACGATTTTAAAATGCAGAAAAGAGCAAGTTGCTCACAGAAGCAGAATGCGAGGAAGGAATAACCATAGCCTTTGGTGAGGAACCATCCCGACATTCACTTGAAGTAATTTCGGGAAACTATGAGGTCAGTGAAGAGATTTAGACGGTTCTTAACAACGAGGTCTTGAGAGTCAATGAAGGTGAAATAAGTGATAATGGATCAGCACCGGAATGTGAGGGCGGGGGAAACGGGAGAACACCGAACAAACCCGTCGACCAGCGGCATCGTCCAGCAGGATTCCCACATGCGAAAACCCCGGAGCGGCCCCGCCAAGAATCGAACCCGGTTCGCATATGTGTGAGGCGAGTGGTCCACCCACTATGGTCATGGAAAACCGAAATCAGGTTGACTAGACCGGGAATCGAGCCCGGGTCCTCACGAATGCGAGTAACCACTACGCTACCAAGCTTCGTCACGGGATAATGAAAGTATGTCAGTTTAATGATATAGCCGAGTCTGGCATAATGCATGTTAAATGGGACAAAAACTGGTTGAAAACAAAGATCCATAAAATGTTGCAAGGAAATTATAAAATCCCAAAAAAAAACGATAAAAAATTTGAAGAAAAATACAGATTAAAAAAATACAAAAATTATTTTTTAAAAAATTGTTTAAAGATGTGCATGTAAGAGATCCGGGGCTCGACGACAGGTGGATCGACTATGCTCCCGTCATGACCGACCCTCGCCAGGTCAACACCCTGGCCATGTCGACCAGTGTCTATCACGTCAGCCATATTGTATTCAGGTGACCTCGACTTTAGACCTTCAACCTTTACCTTTGATGACCTTGAAGCCAAAAAAATCTAAAAAAAAAAAATCCTAAAAAATTCAACGTCCAAAAAAAGGTTTTCAAAAATTATTTAAAACCATTATTAAAAATTTTATTTTAAAAAAATTACATTTTCAGAGGTCCTTCCACCACCAATCTTACCAATTTTTGATTGGTTATATAATCGATCACTTACTTGCCTGCGCTAATTAGTCAGCAGGCCAGGCCTCCACCCCCTCACCAATACTCATTCCATCGCATGCAAGTATCTCGGTTTTTTATTTTCGTTTGAAATTTGTTTTCATTTTCAACATTTAGGTAGCGTTATAAACACAATTTATTCATCAGACGAGCTAGTGATTTAACCACCAGGTGGCAACCCTTTTTTTTTTTTTTTTTTTTTTTTTAAGTATAAATGGTGCTGTCAGCGTCCTCCATTTTCAACACATATGGGGAGTTAATTTCTCGATTTCAACACCAGGCGAGTTGCCGATTCAGCCGCCAGGCGCGCTGTCGACACACTTATTTTTTTAGGGATAGGAAAATCTGTTATTTTCATCCTATTTTTAAAAAATTATTTTCCCAATAATCAGTATACCGACATGTATGATGCGGGACCTTGACTACCTGTATAATTAATTAAATCTATATGTTTTATTTAAAGTTTAAAATTGTCCCATTTAAAAAAGTATTTTTAATTAATTACATAATCTTACATATATTACAATGGTATTTTATGCTATAATTAGGTAAACATAAAATAAATAATTTTATTCACAGGCATTTTTATTCGATTAATTTAATACAGTCGTTCATGCCCTCGAAAAATATTTTCAATAGTCTTCGAGATATATGCATCTCAATATATGCAACTTTGTTGTAGGTTACAGTTTTTTATACATCTCGCTATTCGCACTTGTGTTGTCCTTATGCAAAAATATCGCGACATTTATTGCATCGACACACTCTGCAGGGCACGTTATGCAGGTAACTACACTTTCGAGGGCATGTGCAGCAGTCACAAGAGACCTGCTTGCAGAAAACCTGGCAACGAGGTACTGATGAGAAATGCGCTTCACCTTTACAGGTATTTGCATGACTACGTAAATGGTCGGTAGGCTGAACTGCTTACCGCACCTGTCACACAAATATGACATGCTACAGGGAGTTTTGGAAGAATGAAAGCGTTCATGGCGCCGTACACAGTAGACGGAAGCAAATTTCTTGTCACAAAGGTGACACTGATGATGACGTAGTGGTTCAGGCAAAGCCAGAAATGGTGTTCTAGGTACTTCAGCCGAAAATTTCGATGTCTCCATTGAAGATTTCGTAGGTGTCACAGCTGAAGAAGTCGATGGCACCATACCAATCTGAAACGATGGTACTGCACTGGTGGAAGTAGATGCTGCTAGTGATGTAGACATCACAGCTGAAGAAGCCGATGGCGCTGGTAAACCAGGAGACATCTTACTGGCGGGCAATATCCACTCCACTTTAACGTAACTGGCCACGGGATACCTGGCGTAGAAACTAGCCGTGACGATCCACCTTTCACATTAGCCGTTGTCAAACCAAGCCTCTCAGCTGACCCCCTATTGCTCAATTATATGCGTATGCGAGCCCTATGACGTCATATTGACTTTCAACCAAGCGTATTACAGCATTAATACATTGTTCGGACATCGGCCAGCCAATCAGCGCGTTACTACGTGATTACAGCTGACCAATCGCATGCAGGCCTTGAGACATCACGCAGGCAGGTAGGCACGCAGGCTTTAGGTGGTTATCATTATTATATACCAACCATACAAACAAAGCAGTCAGTGAGGCCCTATGGAAAATACTCCAGTCGAAGACAATTACTCGCAAGCACGAACCGGCGTAGAGGAAGCCAACACGGAACACAAGTGCCAGATGTGTATAGACCTCGATTAAGTTTTGGATCACTTTGTCAAAAGTTTTTGAAAAAAATAATAATAATTTTTCGTGTGCATGCGAATTAAAATTTTTATAACAAAAATTGTATGAAGTATAATATTGCAATATTCAAGTATTATTTTACAAAACTATTTCACCATCAAGCAGATTTCACTCGACTGACTCCTGCCAAGATGTTACTGATCTGCTGATTTAAATAGAACTAGCGAATGGTACATGAATATATTCATTTGTAGGTATATATGCAGATAATTTATCAAGTTCATTAAAAGTGTCAGATGTCAGCCAATTTTCGTATGGCGTATGACTGATGCTGTTTACGAACTATTGCCCGACGAATCCTCGAGCTAAACGAACACACACTGGGTAATTCAACTTCTATACCACTAAATCACGAGCATGCCCATGATAGTCAGTGTAGCACCATCCGATCGGGACTCGAACCGGCGCCAACATCTTCGATGTCCAGAAGCAAGTCGCCCTTTTGCGATGCATTTCACAAAATTTTTTACGAAACATCCATCCAATGTACGAACATACCCTCTCGAGTTCATGAAACAATTGTGAATTATCTAACTGATTGGAGGTACATTTCTGGTACTGCTTTTTAAAGAGCCTGTCTTATTCTCTCACAAGGCCTTCTACCATACATTTCAAATAAAAAAATATGGAAGCACTCTCAGAAAACCCTAATACCCGTTCGCCCCCGAAGAAAATACGCAGTTACTATCTTATGCATATAAACATAACATAGGAGTATATATATTTATGTTAGAATAAAGTTTAAAAATCTATATTTCTATAAATATATTTGTATGTGTATATTTAAATCTACAATCAGATGTTATTTTTGATACAATTTACTGGTTTATTCATTTAAAAATACGGAAACTTATTCGTGGATTTAGCGATTCTATGTTCATCTTCCTTGTTCTCCGTCACTACAATCTGAATGAGTTATAACTTTTTTCTGTTTCACTGGTAGGTTTATTTATTAGAAATCGTATACACAACTAAGGAAGACAGGCGACATCTATTCAGCTGATAAAATACCACTCACCACCTTCCGACACGAAATGAGAAAGTTTAGTATTCCACTTGCTGAAACGCGGGATCGCTGCAACACTGGCACGATACTCGCGACGAGAACATTCTGTTAACCGCTGCCAGGTCGGGAGGACGAAACGAATACCAGTGTTTACGGCTTCTGGCTGATTAATACCCCACGGCGCGTCCTCAAGAGCTATTTCAAGTCGCCTTCTGAAGGCACACGTGCAGACATCGCTCAAGCTCGAGAAACACATACCTCGTCAACGGAAACACTGGCAGTTCCATGATAGTAGATGTGCAAGGTAAATTCTGATCCGCGTAATTGTTTTTATTGTTCGAATATTAGATGCCGCTGTTTTTTTTAAACAAAAATTGAAAAAAAAAAAAAATTATTTAGTCACGGCCATCTAGCGTGGTGGAAGTCGCCCAAAAGAACCTTCGTTCCGTGCTTGAAGCAAAGTCGGTACTAAAAAGAACATAGCGGTGCTAACGGATGCATGCTGCGTGATAGGTTAAGGTCTTGAGAGCCGATGAGGGTAAAATGAGGTGAGAACGGAGCAGCGCTGGAATGCAAGGGCGGGGGGAACGGGAGATCCCCGAGAAATCCCGCCGACCAGCGCCATTTTCCGGCACGATTCCCACTTGCAAAAATCCGGGAGTGAACCGGCCGGGGACTGAACCCAGTTCGCCTTGGTGGAAGGAGAGCAGTCTAACCGCTCAGCCACCGCGGCCCCTGCGAGGTAGGCCTTTCGTTGCTGGACACCTTGCGAAATGCAAGGTGGTGAGTGGTTTTCAGCCGGCAGCACAAAAGAAGATCCTCAGCAAGCGCTGTAACAGAAGACGGTATACGGCAGGCTATTCATGGCCGAATAGCATGCAGTTTCTCCCTCTGCTGGTTAAAATTTTACACGAGGTAGGCAGGGTAATGCCCGGTTGTACCATTGTGGTTCGAAACTCGATCCGAGATCGGATATAAGATCGACACAGAAAATTGTCGCACCATTCGAGTTCAGAGCTGGGCTAGAGATCGAGATGAAGTTCATTTCGAACCGCCGAAATAGGCGATTTGAAATCTCATTCAGAGATCAGGAGCCATCGTTGACAAATGTAATTTGAAAATACGCTAACAGATAGAACTACGTCCGATTGTTTTATTGGGAAATTAAAACAACATTATATGCACTTTAATATTATTCAGTAAAATTCGTACAGTACTTCACTTAAAATGGATAAAATATTGCACATCTAGTTCTATCTATAGTGTATAATACGCCTACTTCCATGACGTCATATTACGAACGAATAGCAAAATTTTTCTCATACTTAATATCGATCTCTCACTTTGGAACCAAGTTCGACGAATCGAAGATCCAGAATCATTAAATTTCGTTGGTGCAACACTTTTACATTGGAACCAAGATAAAACTGGATCCTGGTTCGGAACTAGGATCATTCGATCTCGGATCGGGGAAGATGCTGGTGCAACCGGGCATTAGAAGTGTTTCTCTGCCATATATAGGCCGTTCAGCGGACTTCTACGTGCAAATGGTCGCCGTCCATCTCTGAGAAGGATCTAGCACCACCTTGGAGGGGCGAATGATCGGGTACAGCAGTTCGACATTATACACACACAATTATTTGATTCTTGTGAGGCCTGACAAAATTATCTGACAGACACAATTATGATTGCTGGTTGATCTTCTAATTCAAATTATTCGTTGTTGGGAGGTCTTCGGGCTGTTGCTCAAAGTATAAATAATTAATTGATAAAATAACATTAAAAAAACATTATCACCTCAAAATACCACAATTTTACATCCTAAAGTAACCTAAATTTTGTTCCGGTGCCAAAACTTCATTTAGAAAACATTAAGATGCAACAACAACATCTAATAATTTAGAAGAAAAATAATAATTTAAGCCTTAAACAAAGATATTTCAACACACCATCAAACGGGGTAAAAAAGCGTAATTATAAAAAATTAAATCAATATTAAAATAATAAATCAAAAAGAAACAAAAACAAAAAATAAATTAAATATTCTATTTGGATTTTTCTGATTCAAAGTAGAATAATAACTTAATATTAAATATAAACCCTGACCACCCTATATTTAAAATCAACCTTGATCTCTAGATTGATTAAAAGATAGACCAAATATTAAAGGATAGGAAGGAATTTTAATTGTTAAATAAGGTATAAATCATATGTTACCAAAAAATATACAAAAACCACTATAATTATAATTATAATTAATATCAAATAAACTAAACTTACTAATAAAATAACCAGCCCAAGAACCAAGTAAACAGACACTGGAGCGAAGAACTGCTTAACGACAAAGGTCATATCGAAAGGATTGAACGAAAGCATGGACATGCCCTAGAGATATGAATGGATACAACATGAATACGCGAATGCACAACTAATAAATATTTCAGTTCGGCTGACAAAATATATAAAATGAAAACATTAATTTAAAACACATTCGCCGCAGGCACAGGAATACAGCATTACATGTGCACAAAAACATAACTTGCCAACCATATGCTATTTGCTAGTTACACTGGTACAAAACCAACCCACCTCCCTTTCTCCGCAAGTTACATTAAGGTGACCGTAATATATTTTCTCGCAAACAAAGCAAGCCAGCGTGTCAATGCGATTTTTTCTCAAAGTATGTAGAAATTGTAGTAAACAGCCGTCTTCAAAATTCGATAAATACTCACGGGTAATGCATTTAATGCGGTTACAGAACAACCTCTATTTTTTATTCATGAAGGTATGTTACCAACATATTTTCAGGGTTTAATTATCACATCTTATTGATACATTGCGCACATTCGTTACCTTGCGTCTCTAATGCCTCCTGTTATTTGAAATATATATATTTTTGTAACTGTCCCCTTTTTAAGAAGCGTAACTGCCTCAGAAATCACTTTACATCTTAAGCCTTAAGTATACTTTCTACCTAGTTTTTTTATATTTAGTCACCAAAAATTGTAACACATTTACGATAATTATATTTTTAAAAATTACACAATTTATTTTCCACATTTCGGACGTACTTCCATTGAAGAGCTAATGAGCCGGGGCATATGGTGCGAACTCGGGTACATATACAGTGCAGCATCCAAACTGAATATTGTCGTTTTCTTCTAACGGTAACTTTTACGACTTAAACTTTCTCACATTCGAAACAGAAATACTGTTGAGCGCGGAACCCCGCGTAGGCACTGGGCGCATTCGACCGTCCCGCAGTAATGTGGGGTGGGGGGGGGGGGAGAGATGAGTCACCTCTACCTGACGGGCGGAATGATTGGCAGCTACCCGAGCTGGCGTAATCGCCTCCTCCCGCAATAACACTTCTCGAGAAGTCAGCGGCCGCGGAATACTGAAAGAACATTCTGGTAATCTACCTTCCCCGCCGCAACCCGACCTGCAAAGAAATTTCTGAGCTACAGCCGACGACACTATAAATACCCCCCGCAACCGGAGAGCAGTCAAGTTTTGTGGTAGCCATCTGGCTGAAGTGCGGCATTCAGACTAATCCTGGTGCAGCGAGGGACATCAGCGGAGAGGACGGACGACGGCGATGGGTGCGAGACGATGGCAGACAAGTGTGTAAAGGCTGTTCACGATAAGTAAGCACTTTTGGAATCAACCTTAGAAAAAAATCACTGCTCCTGCCTGCATATATTTCAACGGGCGCCCTGAGTAACATTCGCCCAGTAAGGTTGGTAACGACGCATGGGAAGTAGTTCCGTATCTTAACGTCGAATAAAAAGTGTTGGATAACCATTTGTGATAACTTAAATTAATTATTTCGCTTTCTGTTTTTTAATGCATCGAAGTCTAAAAATGAGTATATTTGTACAATATTTCATAATCTAATAATGTCACAGTTTCATATGACCGACGAATGAATAAAGTGATGAGGCCCATGGCAATGTTAATTTTACATAAGGTGGAATAATTCGCAACGTGCACACAAGTAGATCCTTAAGCAAGGCTTTCTAAAGTGCTCATTTTACCGTGAACAGCTTATAGAAGGGCATGAGGGCGTGATAGACAACGAGTAGAGGGCTACTAGGAGCGCTCTGGCCACTCGAACATTCCGGACTAGTGAAACCTGGACTGAATTATGGTGCAACTGTATTAACGCGTGATGCGGACTTTATTGTAAATATTGGAACTGCCAAATACAGATATATCATTTATAAAATAATCCAATAAGTGTTGATACAGATTTAATTAATTAGAACTGATATTAGTTGTTTGATTTTCTTTGATTTCTGTGAGGTGGACAATTATGTAATATTAGTCATAAATTGCAAATTATAATCATTTATTGACAAAAATTAACTCGAGAGTATTTTCTTCGTAGTCTTTGTCAAGAAAATAGGAAATTATCACTAACTATTATATTTAATTTAGACCTCCATCCCTTAAAGAATCTGGCTAAGCCCACTGACTTAAAACAAAATTATAACAATATAAATAACCTGTTACTTCGAATGTCAAAAACTAATGTGTTATAATACCTAAAAACCAAGGGGTAAATAATTATTTGTAAATAAAAATTGTGAAGTTAATCTCAGTAAAATTTTGTATGCAACACAAATAAAAGTAGAAAGCCAATGTGCTGTACCTGTAAGTTAAACATCTAATTTATTCTTTAAAACTAAATTTAACTAGCAGAATACCACACAATCCGTTATTAAGATCGATTAACTTCCGTGGCTAGTTGTTTGCCAGACTACGGGGCAAAGAGTCCCAAATTCGAATACCAGGTACTGGTTGGTTTGGTAGAATACGGTACAACAAGTCCTAAATCCGAATACTTACCGGATACTGGTTGGTTTGAACAGAATATGGTACAATAAGGCCTAAATTCGAATACCATATACTGGTTGGTTTGGACAGAATACGGTACAAAGAGTCCTAAATCCGAACTCCGGGTTCAGGTTGGTTTGAAAGACTTAGTATAAAGATTCCCTGCATCTCACTGTTGTGTACAAACATGTACGCCACAATTAGTTACGTGTTCTTTAGCATTATATAAATAATAGTAATCATGGTAGCTTCAAATGGGGAATTTTCTCAAATACCGTGACAATAACTGTAATCGAAGATACGAGACATGTCCAATAATTCGTAATCCAAATCGTTAATAATCAAAAACCCTCTGCTTGATTACTAATTTTAAGACAATGGGGAAATATGTGCATTTAGACGCATGTGAAACCATTCAGTGCCTCAAAAGAAAAAAACACATACATATATAAAATATAAATATATGCAATTATAAAAATATATATATTATATACATACGGAAATATACGGGTGAAATAAAAATGAAAGAGGGGTCAGTTTCCTCGAATAAACCGTAAAATCTTTTTAAGCAAACTCCCTAAACTGCAATGGGAAATTTTAACCCATGCACAGAGAGTACAATTTACCATTATAGGCTGCAAATATATAACTGCAACAATACAAATTTGGAACTTCGCTAAAAAATGGGACGTTTCTAAACAAATGTAGGAAAGCGTCAATGGCAGTATGAAAAAAAAAAACTTTATGTTTCGTGATTTCCCAATATGCCTATATATAATGTGGTAAATTTGCGAGTTGACTTAAAGAGTGTATGCCACTTAACTATAACTAGGCTTCGGACTATGTCTGAAAATACGGCAGAGAAATACAAAATATATGTATTACTTCTCAGGCAAATAAAATTAAATGACGTTTAGGCAACGTGCTTCACAAACACTGTATGACACAGTCATTTATTCATTTTATTTTTAATCCATGTTTAAAAACTTTTCAAATAATATTTTTTTCCACGTCATTAAAATATGTACGTATGATTGAAGGTGTTGCTATATATTTTTGTATTCAACATTTTAAAGTATTAATATACGTGGTAAGGAAGAAATTAATCAGTATAGTGTTTCGTTGTTAAAATTTTTATTTGTAATTTCAAGTACAGCTTCAAGTTAAAAATATATATTTTTTAAATATGTGGTTAAGTGCACGAAAGTGCGATGATGTCTTAACTTCGCAAGAAAATAAATAAATTCTACGATATTATTTGTCCCAAGTCGTCGTACGGCATCTGGTTGGCACCAGTGCTGGTATCTTCGCAAGTCGCAAGTTCCCTGGGCACATTAGTAACTGTCCCGTGTGAACGTAAGTCATAATCCGTGCCAAGCAACCTGACACCAGCAGCGCGAAGCCCGCTACAACCCCGGGGACACGATACCCGCTCCGGAGCAATTAGTCACGAGCTTACTTCGTGACGTGCGATAAAAAGAAAACACGGGCGTGGAGCACGAAACCGCGCCACGCACGCCGCGTGAAGGGTTAAGCTGGGTTCACAACTGAAAGCATAACGGTAGCCGTAGAACACAGGTCGTGTGCACTAGAATTATTTCCAACATAATAATTCACAAGGGCGTTTGAAAGTTCCTGGCATTGTGCACGAAGGCAGTTGTCATACTTAATTTCTTATGCGGACGCATGGGACAGCAGCCAATCAGAGCAGAGTAAAAATTTTTCGAGGAAGTTGTTTATTTGCCTACAAAAATGGAGGGACGCAGTTATGCCGCAGAAAAGAAGAAATGTCGCAAGATACAAATTCAGAGGAAGGAAAAGGTGACAGTTTACTAGCAGTAACTTGTGAAAATCACCCACACCTTTACGATCGCAAAAGCAAAGATTTTAAAGACAAGCAAACATTCCAACTCGTTTAAATCACTGTCCATTTTGAACACAATATCACTGTAAATCTGTTACTTTACCCAACTTATGTCAACGCAGAAAAAAAACAAAAACATTTACCAACACTAAAAACTAACGTAAATCTCGTCCCAAAATTTCATTGGCGAAAAAATTATACTTTCGGTATTCATTTGCGAATCAATTTCGCGCAAGACCGAAATGCTGAACTTGCCATTCGCCACGCCAAGGGGCACAGCTCACCGAGCTTGCAAATTATTTTCGTCCGTGGCGAATCAAAGTTAATTTGGGTAAAAGCGAGACGGTTAGTATTACCACGCCACTCTCTGCGCAAGGTGTGCAATTATCTACTGTTATGTCCTATGCGCTGTGCCTACGTATTCTGATTGTGAACCCACCATAATGAACTGCGCGCGATCGTGGTATGCGGCCTCGGGAAACGTCATCATATTTTTTTTTTTTTTTTGTTTAGGCGCGCGTCGAGGTCGCTAGCTCTGAAATACTCGACGATATAGGTCAGATATTTTCCCATGCATCCCCTCAAGATGACTACAATTGACACCCCACAGCTCCATCCACGAAAATGTAATGAAATTGTATAATTCTGCCTTGAGAGGGCGAGAGACATGAATCAACTCCTAATACGTCAGATAGAGGCCGCAAGATTTTGTAATCCAACATAGAAAAAATAAGAAGGGGAAATCCTAGATGATAGTTTCTGTCATATCTGTGATCAAATATTTTGCCACACTAGTGTATTTATTTTGCAGAATGTCTTGCACTGCAGTGATATGTAAACAATATCTGGCAGAAGAAATAACTCTACAGAATACATCACTCTGGTAAAATGTTTGCTCACAAAGTTAATTTGCAATTTCTTCGTTTTTTTTTTTTTATTGGCTTTTACAAAACTGTAAAATGTAATCAACCAATAGAGCGTTCATGTATGTCCCACACACACGTAACATACCTGTTCGGATTTCTACAAGATTCTATAGTAAAAAAATAATACAACTGATTTTGTTATTTGTATTGTCCCTACTTTTATTTTAAAGATCGCCAAGCCAAATATTTCTATAAATATATTACAACACATTCCTACATTCAGGGTAACAAAAAACATTCTCCCGTTCGTACACCATTACAGAGCCGTACACAGCCATGAAAAACCTTGAAACATTAACATACCGCCTGCCGCAAAGTATTGTATTCGCCCCTAATGTTTCTCAGTGTCTCTTAACAATCCATAAACTAACAAGAAGTTACCGATACAGCTACATACTTGACGTACTCCTGTCTACGCGTATATTTGTAACTATTTTTGATTAGGTTTTTAAAGCCTTAGATAGTGGAGTGTGTGTGCCAACAAAGGACTTGGCAAAATTGGATGGCAATTGGTGGAATATTTTCTCAAATGAGATAAAGGCCTATAACAATTATTCTGGTGGATGTATCTTCCAAACTGGCGGCTGTTAAGGAGCTATTACTTAAGGCCAGGCTTCACCATGCATGGCCGTATAGGGAATCAAAGGCTAAATTCGGACAAAATTCTGTCATTTCTTATGGTAGTATTTTCAAATAAATATTTTTTTGTTAGCGATTGAACTCATCTAGATTTGTATACTTTCCAAATTTTATTTTTATTTCAAATGTACGTTTTCATTATTTATAAAATTGTGACATTTTATAAATTATTAAAAAGTGCATTTAAAATTTAAAAAATTAAAATTTGAAGGGTTTACAAATGTGGATGCGTTCAATCTTAATAAATAAATAAATAAATAAACAAACTTAGTTGAAAACAATATCACAAAAAATGACAGAGATCTTTGCCTAATAAAGCCTTTGATTCCCTATACGGCCATGCGTGGTGAAGCCTGGCCTTAAGAGTGCACGCGACATAGCTCAACTCCAGTTGTCCTCCACAGTACTATTTTATGTAAAATGTGGGACACGGTTGCGAACTTAATAAGATCCAATATTTAAGCTTAATATTTGATATGGCATTTTTCACCGTAGCAGGCTCAAGAAGCTATTAATAACTGTATTTACATTAAAAACTACTAGTATGTCAAGTTGGTTCAAATCAGCTGGGTTTTCCAGAGATATGCAACACAAAGTATAAAGACTATCTATACATAGTATAAAACAAAGTCGCCCGGCCGCGTGTGACTGTGTATTCAACTAAGGCTTCTAAACTACTTGATAGATTTTTATGTGGTTTTCGCCATCATTTAGCGAATTTCTTGAGGAAGGTTTAGGTATATGACATATTAATATTTAATGTAAGGGTAATAAAGAAATGTCGACGTTTTATAATCCAGTCGGAAAAAGCCGCTTTTCGGGCGCTTACATGGCTTACGCTGACTAAACCATAAGAGATCGACTAAATTAATGTACTATAGAATTGTAGGTTTACAAACAAGTCCACGACCGCGAATGTTTATCAGTTAAGGGACCCACAGTAACCATTTTTGTCTTTTAAGGGTTCACTTACGAAAACTTTGTTAACAACACAGCAACAATCCTATGTTAGTTACTTAAGCATTCAGTATATTTACTTGCTGTAATCCTAAAAAAAAGGGCCATATTTGTAAATCGCACACAAGCGAGGCCGGGGCGGGTCGCTAGTTAATAAATAAGGGGGAGCCATGTTAACAAGCAAAGTGTGCCGAACGAAGGTATTTATCGATGGTTATGATATAGTACTCATGCGCACATTAAAACACAAAACATTACCTTGGTGTAACACACTCAGGCATGCAGTATTTGAAAGGATGTAGTATGTTGCCTGTTAGATATGCAACCTACTGACGGGCAATGTTGTTATAGGCTGTTCACGGTCAAATGAGCACTTTTGAAAGCTTGAGATCTACTTGTTTACACGCTTTATGTTCTTTCGCCTTATATAAAATCAACATTGGCATGGGCCTCATCAGTTCATATGTTGGTCAAGTGGAACTGTGAAATTATTAGAAAAGTACATATTGTACAGGTATGCTCGTTTTTACAGTTCTATGCATTAAAAAATTCAGAAAGCGACAGAAATAATTTAACTTATCACAAATGGTTACCTAATACTTTTCGTTCGACATTAATATATGGATCTACTTTCCCCTCCATCGTTACCAACTTTACTGAACACATGTCAGTAGTATAAAATAGATGGTTCTGACCCACCTTGCGTCTGGGGGAGGATTGAAGGATTATAATTACCATATTACCTGGCATCAGGCGGAGGATTGGAGGTGCAAGAATTTCCCTTTTTTCATTTTTTCCAGTCCAAAACGTCCGATTTCGCGTACAAAAACGTCATTTCCCCCCTTTTTCCCACAGAATATCCCTAATTTCCCGCCCGCCGCAGACTGCCATCTTGGCAGCCAGTGCCAGAAAATGCATTTGCTCAATTTAGCGCATTGTGGCTGAGGTTTCCCCAATGCGGCTGAAACGGTCGGGGCTCCTAATTCCCAGCGGCCGTCTTGGTATCGCCGACCTATGTCTACCCAGGACAATTGACGACCAGCAGAGGATGTCTACCATTTTTGCGGCCAGTGCCTCACCGGCAGCAGCGGTGGGTCATCAAGGCATCGCGAACAATCGAATCTCGTGTAACACACAGCAGCCTCCTTAAGTCTGTGAGTGTGTGCATAAAACTTATAAGCATAGTTGGCTATAATTTCCGAACTGTTTAAGCTATAGTTGTCAAATCCATAACATAGGCGTCAACCACGACTAGAAGAGGGGCCGTGGGGTAATGTATGCTTCATGTCAGTGTATACACACAGCTGGGTGTAATTTCCGAACCATTTGAGTTATAGTTGGCAAATTCATAACACAGACATCCACCATGACTAGGGGAGAGGGTCGCAGGGACAAGTATGCCATATGCTAACTTATAAGCATAGATGGCTGTAATTTCGGAACTGTTTGAGTTATAGTCCCCAAATTCGTAACATAGACATCAACCACGACAGGATAGATAGCTGTAAGTAACGAAGCTTTTGAATACAACTACCAAAAAAAATAATAAAACATGCATAACCCCCCGACGACGAGAAGGGACGTGCCGACATGTCTACCTGCATGTCTCACCGTTCTTACTCTCCTCTGTCTCTCCTGTCCACTCCGTGCCACCACCTGGCGACACACACACACTTCCTCGTGGACTCCCCCCTCCCTCGGCATCTCGACCAGCGACCCTCCACTCGCCCTCGTGACTGCCTACATCACCCCTGACCTCACCATCCCCACTGCACGAGCCACCATCCGGCCAGCGACTCGCTGTACATCGACCCCCGAGCACTTGTGTAACAGAGAGCAGGCACCCTTCCCGACCATCGCGTGCTCAGGATTATCATCCGCATTTGATCAAGTACGACCTATGTCTACATCCCTGTCTCCCCTGCATGACCACAGGTGAGCCAGAATGTCCTATTTGGTATACAAGTACACTGCCTCCTCCAGTGACCTGTTAGACATTATAAATACAAATCTATTCACACACTATGTGACTGACCGATGTCGTCGGCATCCGACCGCGACGAAGGTCACATCACCACTGACCATCTGCGAGGGTCCGCACGACGAAGCCACCCCAACACCAGGCAACCATCTTGGCTGTCAAATGCATAGTTGGTGGTAAGTTCCAAACTACATAAGATATAGTTGCCAAATGCATAACACAGACATAACCTAGGTTTGTTTTATTTACTAGCATGCTACTATTACAAGTCATCCTAGGCGAGCGCCATCTTGCCGCCCCACTGAATGCCAAACATACACGGACCTTCAATGTGTGTACTTACTGCCAGACAGTCGGTCAGTACTACTGGCCGTACACTCATGAGCCATGTACCGAAACATCGATGTATGTATGTATGTATGTAATGAGATGTCACTCGCAAT
Source organism: Dryococelus australis (assembly GCA_029891345.1). NCBI lineage: Eukaryota > Metazoa > Arthropoda > Insecta > Phasmatodea > Phasmatidae > Dryococelus > Dryococelus australis. The sequence continues at coordinate 336,521,055 of CM056993.1, read as the reverse complement.
GAATACCAGTCATCGATAGACAGCCGAGTCCTCACACATACAACAATGCGTGCTAGAACAATAAGCTTCCTATTACGAAACTAATTATCCCCTACCTTAATTGGTGTAGCAAAGAATACTCATAGGCTATGAGCGCATCTCATCTTCGTCGTCGATGCGACCTTGCTGGAAGCGGATACTACAATGACCGGTCCTGCCTTTCCATACACGATACATAGCGACCAAGTACTACATCCCCACAACCTCCCCCTTTTCATTGAACTTACCAGTATACTATTGAAAGGAACCAATGTACATACCCTAAACCATCCTTGAGATATCGCAGGTTCGATTGCCATAAATATGCATAGCTCTGAGTGCTTTTTCATGTCATCTGCTAGAGTGCACATAAGGAAAAAAAAAACCTGTATTTGCTTATTGCACAAGCATATGACATTCGACAAAAGCCATGTAATTTCATCACTAATACAAATTGTGAGGTTGGCCGAGCGGCCTAAGGTGCCTGATATAAACTCTAGTTTCAGTAAAAGGGGAGCATGGGTTCGATTCCACATGCCTCTGGCACACTTTATTTTATTTTTTGTTTCTGTACAATACTCGAATAAATATGGTATCGTAGGTTTGATTCCCGTTGAGAGCACATGCAGATATTCGTCAGTCCCACTGGCCATGAAGAGACTAGCATAACAGTCATACTGTCTCCGACCTGCACTCATGTACCAAAGCAGGGAATAATAAGAATAACAGAGAGGGTTCAGGGAGGGGTCACCCTGCTCTGTAATACGAGCCACACACACACACACACACACTCACATTGTGACAACCTGAGACATGGACAGAGTAAGGAGGTATCGCAACACACACACCAGCGATCTATGTACCCTGCTCTTAGACAATGCAGAGCAGAGGTTTTACCTTTATGAGTGTATCTGTTTCAGAAGACCTGCAGGATGTGAGCACGTATCATTGTGAACTCGCTGGACGAAATGACTACCCTGCCTTTCTGCAGGGTTGATAGAGATAGGTACAAGGACGAGTGGTGGGTCGCTGGTCGAGATTATTAGGGGAGGAGTGCACGATGAAGTGTGAATGGTCAGGTGGTGGCACCGAGGGGACAGGAGAAACACAAGTGAGTAAGAACGGAGAGACATGCAGGCCGACATATGTCCACACATCCTTTCTCGTCGTTGGGGGGTTATGCATGTTTAATGATTTTTTGGTAGTTGCATTCAAAAGCTTCATTACTTACAGCCATCTACCCTGTCATGGTTGATGTCTATGTTATGAATTTGGCGACAATAACTCGAATGGTTCGGAGATTACGCCCACCTATGCTTATACACTGACATATTGCATACTTGACCCTGCATCCCTTCTCCTAGTCGTGGTTGATGCCTATGTTATGAATTTAACTATAACTTAAATGGTTAAGAAATTATAGCCAACTATGCTTGTAAGTGTTATGCACACACAGACTTAAGGAGGCTGCTGTGTGTTACACAAGATCCGATTGTTCGCGACGCCTTGATGCCCCACCGCCGCCGCCGGCGAGGCGCTGGCCGCCAAAGTGGTCGACATCCTCCGCTGGTCGTAAATTGTCCTGGGTAGACATAGGTCGGCGATACCAAGATGGCCACCGGGAATGAGAAGCTCCGAATTTGAAAGAAGCTCCTACCGTTTCAGCCACATTGAGCAAACGTAAGCCACAATGTGCTAAATTGAGCAAATGCATTTTCTGACATTGGCTGCCAAGATGGCCGCCGGCGACGGGAGGGAAATTAGGGACATTTCACGAGAAAAGGGGGGGAAAAGACGTTTTTGTATGCGAAATCTGACGTTTTGAACGGGAAAAAAAGGAAATTTTCGCACTTCAAATCCTCCGCCTGACACCAGGTAATGTGGTAATTACAATCCTCCAATCCTCCACCAGACGCGGGTGAGTCAGAACCATCTATTTTATACTACTCATGGCATTCATTGCACCCATTTAAATATAAGCGATTAGGGGTAATGACTTTTTTTAAGCTTGGTTTCAAAAGTGCTCAATTTATCGTGAACAGCCTTTACCCGCCCGATGTTTATAGATGGCAGGTATGAAATCAAACCAACACTACACGCACAATTTTTCTGAAATGACTAATTTTAATTCCCAATTTTCAAGAGTGTCTCTCTTAATAATCACTTTAGGTTATAGGCCGTATTACGTTTTCTGCCTAATTTTTCTCACTAAGAATTATCTGTGAAAGTTTTTTGTAGCTCAGGATAGTCCTGTAACAGGATAAGATAATTGCGGCTTCAATTTAACACATCATTTGCCCTGCAAGGTATTACGTTTAGAAAATTCGGAGCGATAGTACTTCATTTAAAGCTACTAAGCATAAAATTAATTTAAAGTTTGAGATATGTTTGACGGATTGACGGAGAGAAAAGAAAGTTGCCCTGCGATTGGTTGAGGATCACGTGACGGACGGATGGCTGCGGGATGAAACGGATGGTTGTGGGTCCAGGTTAAGTGCTTAGAAAATTGGCTGCACATTATGTAAAAAATGTGCGCACGTACTTCGAACGCATGCCAGTCAGGAACCGCAGGTAGGACATGTAATGTGTGCTGCAGCGGGGACGGCCGGTGCAAGCTTAATCACCCCGCGGACACGAGCCGCTTCCTCTACAGGGTGCGCAGGAGAGGCGAGGCGCTCTGCGGAAATACTGATGAGGCGTGAGGAGTCTCCGCCTCCAGGGTCGTTTAAAGAGAGGCTGCGCGCGCGTGCGTCGCGTCACGTCACGTCGCGGCGCCAGCGCCTGCGGCTACGTGACGCACCTGTCGCCTCATTGTGTCCGGCCCAACCGCAAGCCCCGCCAATCAACACACGCCAATTACCAATTACCGTCACACGCGCTGCGTGACTCTCGTATGCCAGCGCCTCGTCGAGGTCTCGCCACACGCCCCAAGTGTCCACGGTGAAGTAAGCGTTTCTGAACCTTCTCAACAAAAAAACACCGATATTAAGGTTGAATTAAAGCAACTGTCTATGGAGCACTGCACCCGACTATACAATGTGAATAACTCGTTCAAAAAGTAGTTCACACGCCATAACAATGGTCACAAAAGTGCTATTTATGCTGTATATGAAAGAAGAATGTATATATATTTCAAAATTTTTACTAGAATACAATTTTATAATAAAAAAAATCATCTATGTCGATTAAATAGTCTGTATTTTTAACGAAATTTAATCGCATTTCGTTATGGATTCTTGAGAAAGCACAATTGGCAAGAAAATCTGTTTCATGGAATATCCTCATAATGTTTACAATGATTGTGTATAGTCGAGTGCAGTGCTCCACAGGCAGTTGCTTTACTTCAACGTTAAGAGTGGGATGGACTCTACATTTTTTTTTTTTTTTTAACAGTTGTTTACGCGAATACGCGTATCTCGGTAAATAAATGTTCTGCAAATACTACTTTTTGTCAGAAAAGATAAAAAACAAGTATGCCCCCCCCCCCCTTTTTTTTACTGTTGTCAAATTAAGTGTATTCTTGGAGGAGAAAAATTCGTGCAAATTGCCAAGTATCACATTTTTAAAGCTTGCCCATGTAGTTTCCTTAAGCGGAAGGAAAAAAGTACAAAGATACGGGCGTAGTTAAATCTGTGGGCTTTCATAGCGTGTATTATAACCCCTATGTTACAGATCTAATTTGCACAGCACAGCGTTACGGCGGAAACACTGCACGCCCAGCGTGTAGGAGCGATGAGGCACTAGAAGTGCGTGTTAGTGTCGCCCGTATCGCTCCCTCGCTTCTTGAGCTTGGACGCGGGAGTCCCACGGAGGTCCATCGCACTCTTAACAACGTACATGCAGATATCTATTCACGGTTTATTCACACCTTCGAAAAATCATGGCACGGATGATGTTTTTGACTTTTCTAAATGTGCCATGTGTCAGAAACATTTTATACTTCTGTTAACATAAAAATACATTACTTTTGGTTAACTTGAAATTTTGTTCCTATTTTATTTGTAAATTATCGTATTTAGTTTATGATCAATACGAATAAAAACAGAGAGAATATAGGTACGTTGGTAGTGCCCAGTAAGAAGTTCTCATGCAAATACATATTATTACTCTTGAGTGCGGACGAATGCGGGGCGTGTAATTACTCTGGTGTAATTTTATAGACTTGGTTAAGCTTTGTTTGCACGAAACGGAGGAATATCCTGAAAAAAGATATTTAGCAGGGCTTCAGGAAAGTTCGAATCAAGCGCGAACGGACTATAAAAAAGAAATCATTCGAACACGTGCTTTTTTATACTATAATGCTAGATATATGCTCAATCACATATTGTCACACACACACACACACACACATATGTTATTGAGCATATTAATGTTTATATATATGTATATATACATACACACACACACACACACACACACACACATATATATATATATATATATATATATATATATATATATATATATATATATAAACATTCATTAACTTTCAGTAATAGTTCGTGCTCATATAAGCTAGTAGTCACGACAAAAAATTAATAACTTAATATTTCTTCTGTAATCTGAAAATAAAAACATTTTTTATCAATCAACAATCATTCGGACACGTGCCAATAAGAATAACTTTCACTGAAATACTTCAAACTTAATAACTAGTTGGACCAACATTACGTTTGATAATCAGCTTCAAACGTCGTGGCATGCTTTGCACTACATTTTTATTTCTGAAGATATTGCCCCATTCTGCGAGAAGTCTCATTTTCTGTTCTCCTTTGGATTTTGGAGGTCTACATAAATCATCTCGTTAAGTTCAGTTTTCAAATGTTTAATTGGGTTCATATTTGGACTGTATGGAGGGTGGAGCACTTCAGCGCAATTGAAGAGCAGATACGTCTGAACAATATGGGATGTATGACAAGTGATCGTTGTCTTGGTAGAACATTAACTTCTCTACAATCCCCAGTTTTTTTGCACTTTTTCATAAACCTTGGCGAAAACGTTTTAGGGAGCCTTCCTTTTCAATACGTCCTCAATGAATACTAACTCGCCAGAGGCTGACGTACATCCCATACTGTTACATGTCCACCGCCGTACATTAAAGTTCCCTTCAAATAGTTGGCTGCCAGCTATTTTCCCACCATCTGAACCATGCATGCCGAGTTTACCATCATCTGCAAAAATAACGTCTTCCCACAAAACTTCTTCTTTATCTTGATACTCATTTGTAAATTTCAATCGTTTACGTCTGTTTCTATGGCAAACGTGGGGCTTCTTTCTTGCGACCCTACACTTGTAACAGGCTCTTTCTGCGTGCTCTTAATTGTTTGTGCATGAGCCCTTTTTTATGGCTGTTCACGGTAAAATGAGCACCTTTGAAAGCCCTGCTTAAGATCTATTTGTATGCACGTTGTGTATTATTCCAACATAGGTAAAATTAACATTGCCATGGGCCTGTTCACTTTATTCATGCGTCGGTCAAATGAAACTGTGTAAATATTAGAAAAGTGAATATTTTACTAATCTACTCATTTTTACACTTTGATGCACTAAAAAATACAGAAAGCGAAAGAAATAATTTATGCTATCAGAAATGGTTACCTAGCACTTTTTATTCGACATTCAGATATGGAACTACTTTCCATCCATCATTACCAACATTACTGGGCGCATGTCACTAAGTGCGCCCGTTAAAATATATGCAGGCAGGGGCAGTGACGATTTTATAATGGTGATTTTAAAAGTGCTCAATTTATCTTGAACAGCTTTTACCAGAGACTGGCTGAAATTCCCTAACTAATTTAGGAGCACTTATCCTAGGATTACTTTTTATTTGTCTCGCAAACATTCATTCTTCTCTGCCAGTGAATACTTTAGGACGGCCAGTACGTTGTTTCAGCTCTATTGTCATCACTCTCATATATAGGTCAACGGCAATGTTAAGTTTTCATACGCCGTAAGGAAAAAAAAATAGAAGGAAAGTAGATCCTAAGAAGGGCTTTCAAAAGTTCTTGGCTAACTATGAACACACTATACAGACTATACAAACTTTAGCGGTCACATTACTTAATATTCTGTCGAAACCAAAAAATAAAAATGAGGTGGATTGATTTCAGTTATCTGCACATGTCCCCAACAGACCAATTGGCTCTCAGTTTATCACAGAAACTACTAAAATCATGTGTTTCAATATATTTTTGAACTCGCTAATCAGTTTTTTCTCTTCGCAACGAAGGCACTATATACGTAAAAATGCAGAAGCGCCAGTCTGGACGTGCACAAATATCAGTAGGCCATTGCTTTTCAGTGCCGCACAGGAGAAGAGTGAATAGGCTCCATATGACTTGTAGCATTTAAAGGCTGTTCACGATGAAGTGAGCACTTTTGAAATCAACCTTAGAATAAAGTCACTGCCCCTACCTGCATATATTTTAACGGGTGTCCTGAGTGACATGTGCCCAGTGAAGTTGGTAACGATGGATGGGAAGTAGTTCCGTATCTTAACTTCGAATAAAAAGTTTTAAGTAACAATCTCTGATGATTTTAATTATTTCTATCGGTTTCTGTTTTTTTAATGCATTGAAGTATAAAAATGAGTACATTAGTAAAATATTTACTTATCTAATAATCTCAGTTTCACTTGACCGACGTATGAATAAAATATGAGGCCCATAACAATGTTAATCTCACATAAGGCGGAAGAATACACAACATGCATACAGGTATATCTTAATCAGCGCTTTCAAAAGTGCTCACTTTACTGTGAATAGCCTATAGCAAGTTTATGTTCGTGATGGGGTGGGGTGGAGTCGGGACCCTAATTGATGAACACGAGTGGAGGGACGCAATTTGAGATCCACGGAAAAAACCTATTTCAGTGATATGATGGTGAATTGCACAGAATTATTATGTTTGTGCTGTTGGCTAGCAAAAGGAATGAACCAAGCTATGCACTTGCCTGGCTCTTAAGTACATAGCTAAGTTTTAAATGCAGAGTAGAACTTTCACTCGAGTAACATACACTAAATCCATTTATTGACTTTTAAATATTCGATCTCACCGCTAGGTAGAAAAAAAATTGGACATGATAAACTGGCAATAAAGTAAAATCACTAAAGCCACAAATACTACAACACTACGTAAATGAAAACAAACCAGCCGAGAACACGTTTGCTTGTAGGAAATTCATTGCTGTGGCAAGAAAAATATTATAAGATTAGTAAAACTTGGTAAACACAAAAATTAATAATAATAGAGTTGTAAAAATATAACTCAGTGATTTTCGAGGAACAAAAGCCTGGTATATGAAAAGCTACACGTAATATGGCGACGGTAGTAAAATTCTTTCAAATACAAAATAATTACGTATCATTTCATTAACCGACTCAGACAGTTCGAGCACAATTGATTTTAATAATATCAGGGTCAAAAAAATGTTACTGATAACTAATGAGTGTATTTTCCTCTACATGAGTGCAAATAATTTTTTATGAAGTTCTTAAAAGCCTAGACAGTAGGTAGTCAATGACAGCAATTTTATTATAGATGAAACGAGAAACATATGCAACAGTACCAAAATAATTAAAATACACATATGACTTACCAGGTATTCTAACTCAGAAAAAACTCGTAAAATTAAGCTAGCGTGCAATCAACTGCATCCCGGAGGTAGGGTTCGGAGCATCAATTTCGGATGTTACGAGGTGAGTCTAATGTTTGAATAATAGGGTTCACTAGCATGGGATATTTACAATGGAATCATTTTGAAAATAAGCGCCTGGGCCACTGAAAACACGCAAGTTTACATGGCCTTCCACAACGCTACTTGTGTGAAAAATTTGGTAGAATTCGGTTGATTGGTCCCCGAGATATGGCATAAAACCTTATTTTCCTAAACGGGGTTCTCTTACAGATTTGCCTATAAAAGAGGATGTGTGTACGATCTAATATATACTGTCAGCACAAAAAGTTAGATTGAATTTGGTTAAATTGTTAAAAGATATGCTAAAAATATCAAAAAATTTATATGGCCGCCATTTTTAAAATCAATGTCTGGCCCCATTTAAATAATGTAACTTCACACAACTTTCTGTAGGTGTGCAAGATTTGGCGGAAATTAGTTTAATTGTTCTGGAAGTATAGCAAAATGTTCCAATTTACTCATCTGGCACTATTTTGCAAAAATGCCGACAAAAGAGGATCTCCGCAAGCATAAGTGATGGTTTTAATACATATTGTCAGTGTACAAGATTTCATTGAATTCTGTAGAAACGTTTCATAGATAAACAAATTAATCTAAATTATTTATATAAACAACACTAAAAAGTGTGTGCCGCACCTAACATATGCTAATTTATACACGATGTTACAAAATTGCATGTCAATACTTCGGGGAAACATTCCTCACATCTGGAGGATGAAAAAATGCTGTATAGATATATAGGTCCGCAAACGCTTAGTTTCTTCACTAGAGCTCGTAATACATAACGTACAGTGTATGGCCCGCGGGCTGGATCATATTACTGTGGAATGCCATCGCAGCGTTCATTGGCACGATACATGACACCTCACGCTACGACACTACACCTAGAACAGTAGGAACTGCACAGGAATTAGTTACACATGTGTGATAGCTTATCGTCGGCACTAAAGGATATTTTCAAAATGCCCTCCTTAAGCACGAAAACATGCATGAACCCCCCATGGCATGGACACCCGGATGCGTTGATGAATACCTGGAAAATTCCTAATTGTTCCGCAACCCGGCCCAATATGGTTACAGAGGGTGCCCATATCGTCCACTGGGGTTGCATATACACGTGCTTTTAAATGTCCCCACAAATAAAAGTCTAGTGGATTCAAATAAAGGCTCCTCGGGGGCTGGTATGGGGCTGCCATCTACAGCTGTGCACACTAATTTTAAAAAAAAATTTGGCCTCCATTCAGAAAATAACACACTTGCACACTTAAAACATGTAAATTAACATGGCCTACCACAGTATAACGTATTCGCCAAATTTGGAAGAAATCGGTTGATTGTTTCACGAGTCACGAGATAAAAATTATATTTTTCCATGTGGAGCTATCTTACAAAATGCCTAAGAAATGAATATTTGTATACACAAATTTGATGGATATAATAGATAATGTCAGCATACGATGTTAAATTGAAATTTGATTTGTAGTTTCGTAGATAAAACAAGTTCAACTAAAATTCTGAATATATGCGTGTGACCCACTCAAAGTATATCAGTTTACATAGCCTGCCATAGTGATACTTGTTTGCCAAATTTCGCAGGAATAGGCAATTTTTTTTCCCCGGCATATTGCACAAAAATAAATTCATTCAAGTAGCACCAGAAGGCCTCGTACTATCAGTTAGCGTGCAATCAGCTGCATTACGGAGGTAGGATTCGGAGCATCAACTCCGGATGTAACCATATTGTGTTTAATAATAGAGTAACTTTACTAACATGAAATATTTACAGGGTCATAATTTCGAAAATTAGTTCAAATCAACTTATAGCACGTAAGCCCATCGTAGCGCTACTTGTGTGATGAGTTTGGTGGAAATCGATTGATTGGCTACCGAGATGTGGCGCAAAAACATTTTTTTTCTTCTTATTTGAAGAGATCTTGCAAAATAACCTAAAAATGTGGTTCTGTATGCGATGCTTCTAATAGATACTGTCACTTTGGTTGAAATTTGGTTACATTGTTCAATAGATATAACAAACACATCTAAATAATTTTTATGTCCGCCATTCTGAAAATCTGTGTTTGACCCCACTTAAATCGTGTCGGTTTACGTGGCTTTCTGTAACACTGCTAGTGTACGAAATATGGTGGAAATTAGTGGATTGATTCCGAAGTATGGTAAAATGATCTCTCACTATTTTACAAAAAGTGGGGCAAAATAGGATCTCTTTAAGGATAGTCGATACTTCTAATGAATACTGTTTGCTTAAAAAATTTCGATGAATTTTGTTGAATTTTTAAATAGATATAACATATTAATATAATATATTAATATTAACGCCATTTAAAAAAAAAAAGGCCTGTCACATCTAAAACATATAAGTTTAAATACCCTTCTGTAGCACTACTTGCATAAAATTTGTTGGGAAACGGTTGATTGGTCCTCGAGATACGGATTAAAACCTCCATTTTTTTCATGTGATAATCTTCATAAAGGGAGGACAAAAAGGTTATGTATTAGACATTCGATGATTGTCTTACATGCTGCCAATACACAAAGTTAAGTTGTAATCGGTTACATAGTTTCGTAGATGTATCATACTAAGCTAACAATATTTATACAGCAGCCATTCTGAAAAGAAGTGTCTGGTCCACTTACGACACACGCACATTATTAAGACCTACAATAGTACAACTACTTCGTCAAATTTGGTAGGAATCTGCCAATTGTTTCCCGAGATATGACGTAGAAATGTCCAATTTATGTGGCGCTACCTTACAAAATGACGGACAAAATGGTTATTTGTTTGTATATATGATGCTTGTAATAAATACTTTCAGCATACAAAATTTGGTAGAAATCGGTACATATGATAAATATAGCAAATAAACAATAATTATCTGTAATGCCGCCATTTTGAAAGAAATATTTTATCAATTTTAATAGCATATCTTTACATGACCTAGCATAGTTTTACTTACGTGCCAAATCGGTTGAGTAGGTAGTTTTCGAGATATAATGTAAAAGCTTTATTTTTAACAAGACGGTATTTTAAAAATGGCGGAATTAACAATACCCATATCTAAATTCAATTCCTATGTGATGCACTGTCAATATATAGAATTTGGTTTAAATCGGTTTAATGGTTCCCGAAATATAACATAGCACCATTAATTTTTAATGGCCGCCATTTTGAAAGTAAGCATTCTGAGTGGCAGAATATAAAAGCCACATGTCCTTACTGAGAATTATATTCGTACTGAGTTTGGTGAAATTCGGTTAGCCCGTTCAAAAGTATTTAGGGGGGACACACAGACAGGAAGTGATCTCATAAGCTTTCTTTTCTTCGGAAAGTAGGATAAAAAGAAATTAAATGAAGGTCTAATACGGCACTCTTCGTGGTCTTTCAGTAATTGAACATATTCATGTTGCTGCACTTTTCAGTTTATAAATATGAAAGAGAGTTCAAATTGTTTGAAGAACTTCTCCAATCTTCATAGCTGACTTACGCCGTGTCCGAATTGACAAATTCGTTATTTTGTAAATTCGTGATTTGGTAGGTATCAATTCGTACGTTGTCAACAGTCATTTGTTTATCACTCGCGGCAACGCATTATTAAATTAACAGTGAAAAAATATTTTTATCTAAATATAATGCTTAAAAAGGACGTAATATTTCTGCAATCATCAATGGAATGCTACGAATACGTTAATAAATAAGAAAATAATAAATTATACAATAACGACTTTAAAAAATTTGTTGCGGAATACATAAACAAAGCACAACTCCTACTTGCTTTTTAAAACATGCCTGGTGTATTTTATGTATAGTTATTTATTTTTAACATAATTTTATTTACGCATTCGCGCATGTGTTTTTAAAGTAAAAAACAAACATGGCGCTGATTTTTACATTTTGTATTTTTGCTAACATCCGATAGATATAAAATACGAAATACAAAATTACCAAATACATTCACCATTTTTGTATACAAAATCGGGTCACGTATTAATCTTGTCAACAAAATCTGCCAATTCGGACACGGCCTTAATGTTGTTCGAAACCAAATTTGTATCGTGAAGTGTATGATGCCGCTGATTCTGGTCTCGTTACGTTACGGGGCTGTAGTCATTAGAAGTTGAGATTTACCGGGTTCTAGAAGTAGACGTTTCCGAAGCACGAAAAGATTTGAGGAGATTATGCAACTCTGTGTGCGTTGCTCAGGCTACAGTTAAAAATACGACTCACAAAATTCTTTCAATGATAATTGGGATAGATATTTTAATCACATCTTCTATCATAGGAAACGCTTAATTTGTGATGTGGAAAAACTGGTAAATACTTCCTACCTTTTATCGCAGCAGGTGAAGGTGGATTTAATTTTCTCCCTGTTATTGGTCTGTAAAATTCGGTATGTGCAAACGCTCCTTGCTTAGCTACAACCACAAATTTGACATCTCGTGAATAATTTTATTTCTGAACACTGTATGTTTCTTACAAATCACCCTTATCTAAATGAAGTTCATTTAACCGATATTGTAAACATCATTACGCGCATTTATGTGTGGCACCCACAAGCAACGTGATCTATTTTTCTTCAGGACGTAATGAAGGTAGTATGTATGCGGCTGCTACTTAAATTCACAGGTGACATTGCTGCTTGAAGTTCACATGTCACCCTGAAGTTCCCACCATTCTTTGCTTTGCAAATGACACGCTATTTCACATACATATACAGAAGGAAATTGAGCCTGCGCCGTATCGTATCACTGGATTAATAAGCAAGCTTGATACGATGCGATGACAGATGTGCAACAAGTGTGAACTTACCTTTAGCTTGTTGGGAATCGATAAGATCTGAATCCGCGATATCAGTGACGTCAGTGCAGTCAACCTTCACAATAACCAAAAATAGGAGGTTCACCACAGGGTATCTCGCCATCAGGTTAGTGCGTCATGGTGAAACTTAGCTGGCCATTTCCGATAACGGCAGGTGGACTTTCTCAAAGTATTCATTTCTTTTACTCTTGATGGTTAACTCAATACAAAGTAACGAGTGGAAGGAAGTAGCTTAAAAAAAGCCAACAACAGGTTAACCGACTCATTTATGGAACGAACAATGCCATAAATATCAAGATGTAGCCATTGATTATTACTACTCATAGAGTTAACATTGACGGGAATTTTTAGAAATACATTTGCGAACCTGTGCAGTGAAAAGCGAAATCAATAATTTCCACGCGTTCATTCAACGAAAATTCCACTAACAAGCTTGAACTCTCACAAAGTAGTGTAATACAACGGGCATCAGTACGCGAGCCAGTGGAATTTACTAAAAGTCAGTTTAAGCTGTTAAAAATAAGTCGGTGAGATCATGTCGGCGAGTCCATTAGAGGAGTTTCCTCCCACAGATTCGAAGAAGTTAATCTCAGCGTTTCAACTTTACAACGTGGAAAACTAGCAGCTTGTACGACATTGTGTTGAAATCACATTTCACGCAACACCCTTAAAAGCTTGCTAGCACATGCCGGCGGAGGCATTCAGGACATTTCTTGGAGGGAAGGAATTGTTTCCGAGCTACCGGCTTCGAGAAGAGATAAAAAAAAAAAAAAAATACAGGAGTGGATATTGCGTACGGGGAAGCCGTGTGAATATACACGTGCTACAGCAATATCGCAGCATTCAATATGACTTCCAAGCGGTCTCTCTTTCTCAATTCCTTTCTCGCCCCCTTGACATGTTGCAAGCCCGGCGGATCCTTTCAGATCCGACAACTACTTTTAAAATTTTTATTTTCCATTTCACAGTTTAACAGCTGGGGAGGGGTGGAGGGTCGGGGAACAGACGAAGGGTGACGGGTTTGATACACCCACCCCTCCAGGCAACAACACACCACATATTAAATGAAAAGAGCGACGGTCGAGAGGCACGTAAGCCAGCGGGCGACATCTGCAGACAAGAGGCGACACGACGCTGCCCGGTTTAAAATGCGACGGCGGGCCGTGAAATGGCGCGCCCGGGGGGTGACGGGACCCCCGCTGCCTCCCCGCCTCTTATAATAAATGCAACGACAAATCGGGAACACAGATGTGATATTCGGGCACCCCCGAGCTGCGAGCTGTCAAATATCGGCGCGATGACGGCGTTCCGCTGTATGGCTAGGGTGCGGAGTTCAGGAGAGAGATATGAAAGACTGCCAGGGGGGAAAGTTAAGAAAAAAAAAGGGGGACAATATGCCAGTCCAGTAAATCAATGGGTTTTCAATAAGCGGCAGGTGAAGAACGTTTACCGCGAGCCGTATATAACATCGCAGCAGCATGGCAAAGCCTTGGCATCACGTGGTCGGTACAGCTCTCCTTCGGTGACGCATGAATCTCGATAGGCGTAGCCACGATAGTATTTAAAGGGGTAGTTATAGTATTTACTAAAACTCCTGAAAAGCGAGATACTTTAATAACAATGACTATAAATAACTTAGTCGTAAAGCAATTGGCATTTTAAAAATGTTATCTGAAAAATGTATTCATCTCTGGAAATTGAAATGTACGTAATACACAAACGAAACAGAAATGAGGATAGTATCACACAAACCCACATTTCAAGTATATATATTAAACCTGTACTGTGTATAGCACATAAAACTTCATTGTTAAGCTCTCACCGCAGGTTTGCGCATGACTAATTATGGCAAAAGTTAATTTTGCGGGGAGTTCTGAAAAATTAGTAAAAGTATATCGTTTGCGAAATGCACGTCAAATAACGAGGGAAATTGATACCAAATACGTTTAGTGTCTACCACGTTAAGAGTAATTAATGGATATCGAATGACTGTCGCTATGGTCTTGCAAGTAAATGAAACCTCTCGACCATGCGTCCCAAAGGAAGTATTCTATCCGCATTATTATTAGTGCTCTTGGAGGTTCGCATGGAAAAAGTTGACTCTTTGAAGAAAAAACTATAAACTACAACTTTAATTAAAGTCCTCATTGATGTTATGTTAAGTTCCGTGAATCAAGAAAAATATAAACGTGCACGTGTGCGTCATTATATATAAAGTCCATAGTGTTGGTACATCAATGAATTGGGCAATTTTCTGCAGACTTTGTACAATTTTTACTTCGTAAATGGCTACAAAAATAGTACAAAGTACTTATAAAAGTGAACCGCCTCTCGTATGTGGTGCAACAATTTGCAATTTTTGTGATTTTACTACGGATGTTCTAAAAACGAATATCTATAGACAAATGGCACTAAAGCAAGAGGAATACTTAACTGCAAGATTCTTTCCTGTTCCTCATTTAAATAACTGGGAACTGCATGATGGCTTACAGCGTTGTTGTCAAAGGGGATTTGTGACTTTTAAAGTGTGTTGCCAAAATACAGTTAACACATGAAGATCTGTTACACTGTGAATAAGAAATGTCATATATGTATAGATTGTTAAAAATTATTTTGTATGTTTAAACACAGATGTATATTTTAAAGGGGTAAACCGAGCTCAGGAAACAAAGTAGTCAACACCCAGTGATCAAGTATGTACAGCTGTAGGTATTAGAATCTTCTGCAAATTCACGTAACACTACAAAAATTACCACAGCGTTAAAAAAAAATATTATTCGTTTTACACAAATGAGAGAAAAAGTTTTCAAAATAGTTACGCAAAAATGTATTTATTAACTGGTTCGGTTCAAATTACAATGATGGCGGAGAGACGGAGAAGATAAGCCAACCAGAGCGCAGTGGGCTCCACTCCCGCGCAGGGCATTCTATTAAGCGTATTTTCAAGGAAGATTTAAGTTAAATCAGAATGTTAATCATTTCATCCTTATCTGTAACTGTCTAAGAGAAGCTTTAAACACACATTAAATATTTTTAACATTTGTGTTCGTTCCGGACAACATGCGAATGGAGACTTACAAAAAATTAACAAGGCTACCAAACACGTGAAAAGGGGTCGCCACACATTTATTTATGTTGGAAAAATATTCTTTCTTCCCTGTATTTATAAAACGCTAAAACATTCGGGGAAATGAAACACTCATACCTTGGAATTCGCAAGGTTTCTCCGCCAGTCATCGAACTCGCAACCGCTCGACCAAAAGCCTCAGAGCAATAATTATTCCATCGACAAGTAACACCACAGCCAAACCAACCGAGGCCAAAAAAGCTTGCAGTCGTAAGAATAAGTGACACAGCTTTGAAGAGACATTCACTCAAATGAAACATGTGTTCGTCTCTGGAGACAGAAAGCGCCAGCACGCACACACACGCGCGCGCACACAAACACACGCACGAACGCACACAAAGATGTGTGGAGGGGGAGGAGGGAGGAAAGACGGGTCTGAGATTATGAACACGGACGTGACAAATTCCAGGCTCAGGTTGTGTCGACATGAAAATAGAGACGCGACTGTATGTGAGAATGAGAGAGAGAGAGAGAGAGAGAGAGAGAATGAGAGAGAGAGGTTGTCGGGGGAGAACGTAAGGGTGGTGATTGTAGGAACGTCCTGATTCTCTCTCTCTCTCTCTCTCTCTTTCTATCTGTCTCTCTCTCTCTTTCTATGTCTCTCTCTCTATGTGTCTCCCTCTCTCTCTTTGTCTCTCTCTCTCTCTCTCTCTCTCTGCCTCATCCAGAACTCGTTCACATTATGAGTTTGCGGCTTGGATTCATATCACAGCTTCGCGATTCTGAACAATACCAAGTACAGCCTCCTTCAGTTTACACATAAACACGGATTGAAAAACAATCCCACCCAGAATATGCATGTCGCCAGTAGTACCAACTAATTTCCGATATAACCAATTCTGTTAATTAAGTCCCATCTTCATCTTACATGAATACATAAACGCATTACCAAAACACTAATTACAGCAGTATTGTTTGCCTTGCCCTCGTGAACTGGGAAAGTCTTCCAACAGATTATCCTGTTTGGATCAATCTCACTAATATCCTTTAGTGCAGGCTCCTCCTCGACATGAGACATTCTGAAGAAACGCATTTCCAACAACTGCCAGTAAAGTTAATATAACTGTTCTGAAACTGAAACGTGGTGCGAGAAGTTAATCATGCGGTATGCATTTCAGTTCACCTATTTTTTATATACATAATTCTTGTTCGCGGTGCGCCTTGGGAACAAAAATGTTTCCCATATGGAAACAAATATTTTTAACTCTTCTCATATTTGTACTAATATTCTTTTACTATTAATTCTACGAGACTAACAACCTTGGAAAACCACTGATTCGCAGTGAAATTCAACTACTCGAATCAGTGCAAATGGCTCCACTTAGAATCCATAGAAAACCACCAAATGATACAGTGAAAAAATTTCGAAGGTTGAAATAGTGACGTGAAACAATCACTGATTGCATAAGTGACGGCCAACTGCAGCAGCGAATTAAATATTGTTTTTATTGAAGTTAGCCAAATAATTACTATAAATAAACTTATTTACGATAGTTTACTAATTATATTGCGCAATTTAACGTATTATTAAAAAAGCAAAAAAAAAAAATGCAGGTAGCCGGAATCGAACTCGCACGCCATTTCCACTTCGCTTTCATACCATTATCTTACCATTTAAGCTACCAACTCAAGTTGATGAAAACGAGAAAAAATACGTGTTTCATACATAATCATCGAAAGCGTGTAGTTTTAAGTTGTATGCCCTTACTTTTCGTTTTTTGTTTCATTGGTACCGTTAGGATTGTTAAACCTAATAGTACCTATATTATGAGTAAACTCTTCGCCACATTATATGAAGTTTAAATCTTTAAACAAGAGCGCTGTAATGATTATATGAAAACGAAGTGAAAGACGTAAAAACGGAATGAAAGAATGTTCGTGTTACACCGCGAAATGGGGTGTTTTAGAAGAACAAACACATTTTATAAAGTATTTTGTATTTGTTTTCTTAGTTTATTCGTTGTTATTTCACTTGATACACGTTGTTTAACGGCCATTTTTAAACGTTGTTTGACGGCAATTTTTACACGCTGTTTAACTGATCCATCAATCAAAAACAAATAACTGTAAAAAGTAACAAAAAAGTTATTGATGAATCAGCAGAAGATGTGTTACTGAATCAATAAGTGAAGGAAAACTGGAATTTTTCCACCGATTCAGATTTAGAGTGTATATTTACCCCACAATAACTGTCAAATGAATTCAGGGCGAATGTCAACGGGTTTATTTAACCCATTTAACCGATCTAGAACATAAAGGAAAACCATAATAAAATTGTAGTTACTACATTTGAGATACTTATAAAAACACTCGCAAACAAAACTAATCAAATCTGAAATAACGTATAGGTATAGGCCTACATAAAGGATGACGTTCACTTCTAGTCAGCTTCGGAATTATAAACATGAGAAGTCACAAAACAACTCAACCGTACTGTCATAATCACGAATTGTCAATTACACTTCAATTTTCAGTTCAACGAATAACAGATTAAAGCTTAATACTGATAGAGAAGAGCTTCTAGAGGAATACAGCCCACCAAAAAAAAAAAAAAAAAAAAAAAAAAAAACTCCAGGAAAATAAACAGGGCTCTGAATAACTTCTGTAAAACAATAGTAAACAACAAAAGTGTGTTTTTGATGTCAGTGATGATAAAACAACTAGTTTGTAAAATTAAAATTTGAAGTATGGAGTATAATAAACACTAAAAACCGCTTGAACTTAAAACTTTTAAATATGTACATACAGGAAAATTACGGGTTTTCGTGAAATTTTTAGAACTATGCTATGCAAAAGTTCATCATAAACACTCAAGGTTTTCGTGAGGAACACTTAAAGTATTATTTGTATGTTTCTTAAAGAAATTATAATGTTTATACAGTCACACTCAAATAAATATAAAACGAACAGATCAAAATAAGACCAGGTTTTATAAGACAATAAAAAGTGTCATCACAAAATTGTGGAGAGGATGGTCCATGTTCAACAAATACTTCTTATAGTCTATTCGCGGTTTCTTGGCACTTTTTCTATCAGATTTAAAAAAAATCTGCCCATGTACGACATGTTTGGTTATTTCCTGAATGTGCCATCTATCACAAGCGTTCGATACTTCTGTTAATATTAAAGTACGTTACTTTTGGTTAAACTGAATTAACTGATATATATTTACGACATATATTACTTACTTCATAAATAATACGAATAAAATACAGTGATAAACCATGTGTGTTGGTAATGCCTAGTAAGAAATAGTTCTTATGCAAAATATTATGAAACTGGGTGCGCACCAATGCGGTGCATAGTCCCTTTGATGTAATTTTCTACACTCGATTAAGCTTTGTTTGCAGGAGGCGGAGGAATATCCTGGAAGTATAACTTTAGCAGGGCTTCAGAAACGTCGGAAGTAACGGTGAATGGACCAAATCTTGAAACAGTTATGTTCCGAAAACATCTATACAGTCTGTACTGTTACATAGGACGCCTGAGGGGCGCGTCCGAGTCCGTGAGGGATGGAGGTCTTAATTTAAAAAATAATAGAAACTAAATTTGATTTCTAATTTTTTCACACCGTTATTAATTGCAGCATTAAATTATCTGTCTCCACTCTTACTCTTTTTAATTAATGAGCGCAATATTTAATGTCAATTTCAACTCTAATTCAAACTCATTAACACGTGCTCAGTCTATCTATTGCCATCATATATAATGTATTTCACTCGCGCATCTAGTCCAATAGTCCAGCCTGCCAGTCACATCCTTAATTGCTTGATACTCGCAGTCGCAGGAATTCCCTTCCGCTGGTCACTTCTCTCGCTACTCGTCTTCTATCGCTCGGAACTCAACCACTCATTCACTCACCAACTCCAACTCAACTCCCAGCCCGGAGTCCTGTCACCATATTTATAGCGTTGGCCCTTACCATCTGGAAGGTTCAACGCACCCCGAGTTGCGCTGAGAGAACGAGAACAGTAATCCAGAGCATTCTTCAGATAAACGCAGAAATCAAAACAACCAGGGTCAGCAGCATACACCGCAAAAAGGATTATCGTGTCAGTTCCCTTTTTGTAACTGATACGCGGCCACCATAGCCCACGCTGCCGCCGCTATTATGTAACGACCCTCTGTCCTACTCTTCGCTCGCTCGTCCGGAGCGAGCCAGCGACACGTAACAGTATCTAAATTAAACCGACAAACTTTGGCTGCGGGCTACTCCTAAGGGCGGTACATAATGATTGAAACTGGATCTAAAGTAATAGTGTATTACAAATACTGGAGATGGAACACTGTATATGTGTGTGTGTGTGTGTGTGTGTGTGTAAAGTTATTTTGATATGCGGGTTGATAATTCATCTTTTAAATCTCAAGTATGCTACAGCGTCATGAAGATCAAGTCGAAATAAGGGTAGTAAATGTGATTATTTCCATGGCATAATTTAATGACAGCGACAGACAGGTGCTGTGGTGTTGACAGACCTTCGTTCCGTTAAGCCCAGGTCCATCTTTGAAGGTGTGTACCATCCCCAGGATTCACTTTAGACCATAGGTCGTATATTATATGGTTTCAACTTTTTTCGCGAATAACCAGGAACCGAAGTTTGTCAGCGTAATTTAGGGTACAGCTTTAAGGGAATTAAATTGCAGCCTTGAGCCGGGCATAACTGCATGCGGGCTGACGCAAACGATAAGTTCGTGAATGGCGCGCTGCCGAGAAGCGTCGTGCAAACTGGTCCCGCAGAAGAGCAAGCAGACATGATGTATAGTGTTGGCGAAGACGGCGTCCCAGCCGTCACCACTCCGCTTCTTAATAAAGTGTGTAACCTTGCCGGGATAACAGACTGGTGGCGGAATGGAGTGCCGTCAAGTGCAGCGGGCCGCTGAAATATGAACTTATTATTCATCCGCGCGGGCGCGCAGACAGCGCGTGTAAGGAGGGCTGGTATTGTGATCGCCGCCGCGGGGAGCTGCTGGTGCTGCTACGAGATACGACGTTGTAGAACACTACCATACAGCACCAACTACCGTGCACTGGCAGTATCATTTCCTCATTACAGCTCGTGACACGAGCAAGGAGAGTTGTTCAGGCGGCTCACAAAACAACCAACATTTTGAAAGCCCTCGCCGATTTCAAGAATCAAAAGCCTCACGACAGTAAAAAATAACTCAAGATTCGCAGGAATTCGCCCTCTCACTCCCCCTGCCTGCATTTATTTTAACGGGCGCACTGAGTGACATGCGCCCAATAAAGTTGGTAACAATGGATGGAAAATAGTTCCATATTTTAACGTCGAACAAAAAGTGTTAGATAACCATTTGTAAAAACTTAACATTTTTCCTTTAGCTTTCTGTTTCTTTTATGCACCGAGGTGTAAAAATAAGCAGTTTTGTAAAGTATTTAACTTCTTAATAATTTCACAGTTTCACTTGACGTACGCATGAATAAAGTGGTGAGGTCCATGGTAATGTTAATTTTACATAAGGCGGAGGAATACACAACGTTCATACAAGTAGATCATAAGCAAGGCTATCAAAAGTGTTCATTTTACCGTGAACAGCATATATAAACATTTACCATAACATGTGTAAATACGGAGACTATTATTATGATGATCAAGACATAAAACTGGGCCACTGTAAACAAAATTAGGCACGCTTACAGTGTAGATTATATCTAGGCATGTTATCAACTGACTTCGTATGACAGAAAAAAAAGGTTGTCACAATATTAATTTCAACAAGTAGTTCCGTGCTACAGCGAGCTAAAGGACCCTCTCCTCCTCGGCCTGCAAAAATTACAGCAGTCTACTCTCAAGAGTAAACAAACCAAATTACGCATGTTAAATTTTTAACTTTTCATTCAAAAACAAAACTAATGACAATGTGGTTGATACTCCAAGGTCAGAGAAATTACCCACAACTCTCACAAACGGTTCTTGCTGTCAGCATACTTTGACGTATAAATCATAGTATAATTCAAATCACCCACTTTTTAAAATAAACATCGTTTCTACAACGTGATTTTAAATCGTGATATTCTTTTATTTGAAAGGAAATCATCTGCTTGTGACGAAAAACGCGTAAACAATTAAGCATGCAGAAATACAATTAATTGTAAGTCACAGATTGCATAACCATATTTGTTATTTTATTCAAATGCATACCTAAAAGCTTAAGGGTTACCACAAGATGGTTTGTACAAAGTATGATCCTCATTCATTAACAATTTATACTCCCGCAGGAATGTTATAAAAATGATTACTTCCGTGGCTGAGAAGGATGTGCATAGTATCAATTACAAGAAATATTTGTACACATTACTACTAATTTAATTACATTCGTCCAGAGTAGTTATTGCCTATGATGTTCTTGCTTAGTGGATTTTTTGTGAAAAATATGTTTTCTAACATAGTGAAAACGGAAATATAATTAATGTTTAATTAAAATGAAATTATTTCAGCTTATTTTTAAACAATCAAAGTAATGAACTCTATCAAAATATTTTGAGCATACAAAATATATGCATTATTTTCCGACATGCGATATAAATCGTACTTCTCTAGCAATTTTGATAGTGCGTGTACTGCATTTAAATAAGTAGTGCATATTGTACAGTCGCTTTTAGTACCTACTCGATTTGAAGCCACTCGCATTCTACATTTATAAATTGGTACCTTTAAAGTATTTAGAAATACGTTTATTTATTTATATTTATTTATTTATTTATTTATTTACTAAGCTTCCACTTTAGACAACATATATGCTGGGAAACGTCATTTGTACATAATAGTAAATTAAAAAATATATAAATATTAAATACATATAAATGTCACAAAATATTGAACAAAAAAACTTACATATAACACGTTAAATACAGTGCAAATTCTAGCAATACATTCTACATACCTACAGAATTACAGTAAATTATAGTTATTAAAAATGTAAATCTATGTGTAATAAGCTTTATAAATTAAATCTTTTTTATGTAATTTTTTGAAAACAGAAAATCTGTTAGCTTTTAAAGGCTGTTTCAGGGTTGCAGGTAGTTTATTTATGAATTTTGCTTGTCTCGTGTGATGTAAAACAAATATATTTTTTTCTCTTATAAGAATGTATATCCTTATTCATGCAGTAATTGATGTTTGCTATTCCAAAAATGATGATGATGATGTTGATGTTCACACTAGGAAGTGTGGGAATGTTAAGCTTTCTGACGTAGGTTTGCAAGATCATAAGATACGTTTATAATCATGTTTTACAATTTGAAGACCTTTTTCTGACTCCCCCCCCCCCCTCCCGCCTTTACCATACCAAAAAAATATTATGCCATATTTTAATATATAGTACACATCGGCAAAGTAAAATGTTTTGATAGCTTCCATTCAACATGTTTTGTTAATGAAGTGAAAAGCAAAGCATTCTGAACTTAACGTGTTTGTGCTTTTCACTTGAACTTGCCGTCAATAGTCAAACCGAGGAGTTTAGTGTTACTTATAATAGGTAGAACTTACTTGTTATGTTGTATAGGAATTTATATTGAATTGTTGTTTAAGAATTATTTAAGAGATAAACAAATAAGGCAAGATTTTGCTATATTGAGAGTCAATTTATTCTTAAACTATGTCACCATTTCCTATAAGGCAGTTCTGATATTAGCAAGAAGCTGTTCACTGCTTCTGTCATTATTATTTTTTAAGCCAGTTGGAAAGTCATTTATAAATATTAAAAATAATATCGGCCCTAAAGTAGACCCTTGGAGTATGTTAGCAGTACTGGATCTGTAATCAATAAAATTATATTTGTTATCACATTGAGAAAGGCAAACTTGTTAAGTTCTATCAGAAAGGTAAGATTTGAAAACTAGAAGTGAATGGCCTTCTATACCAACTCTTACATTTTCTGCAGAGGTAATTTATGATCAACACAATCAAAGGCCTTTGATAGATCAGAAAAGATTCCTGCCACAAAGTACCTTTTGTCTAATTCTTCTAGGGTCTTGTTCACAACGCGATATAGGGTTTGCTAGGTTGAGCTGAAAGCCAAACTGATTACTCGAGATGATGCTGTTACTTTGTAGATATGCTAACAACTAGTTAAATATGATTTTATCCAGAACTTTCGAAAATACAGATAGGATTGACATCGGCCTGTAATTGTTTACATCTGTGTTTATTAGTCATATTACAATGTTTACATTCAAAAGTGGCGAAAAGGTAGAAATTAATAGAAAGGAAAACTTTAGCAGGGCCTTAAAAAGTGCTCACTTTACCGTGAACAGCCTACACCTTTTTATGGAGGGGAATGACTTTCGATGCTCTTAGACGATCAGGAAAAAAATACCACGATATAAGTATTTGTTGAATATATTAGTGAGAGGTCCTTTTAAATTATGTACACTGAATTTAGTTCGTTTTATTGGACCATGATTAGTGCATACAGAGTTTCTGGTTTTTATAATTATTAATTCAGTTAATGAATTTTCATTTATACTCGTGAAAGTAAAGCTGTTATAGATGCATCTGTGATTTGTTCCAATCTTATGGTTAAGGTAAGTAATATTTGAAGCTGGGAATTTTAAAACAACTGTAGAAAATTCTTAATTGAAAATTTGCACAACATTATGTTTATTTTGTTTATTATATTTATTATGTTAAAAGGATTACTTTTTGATATACTAGTCTTATTTTACTGCTTTTAACGTTCTGGATAGCTATCGACTTGTTTTTAGAAGCTAATAATCTATCATTTCTCTTGGCCACCACAACAAGTTTTTTTTATGGATTCTGTTATACATTATTTTGAACGCATATACATCATTAGAATTATGGATACAATTTTCTTTGAGTTTAAATTATATTATTTTGTCACCCAAGTAGTACTTCTACTAAATGTAATTTTAGTTAACTTTCTGGGGAAAATGTTGTTGAATGTTAATGTAAACTTGATTGTATTCAAGGCAATGTTAGGATCAGGTTCATTGTATAAATCATAACACGTTTCATATAACAATATATTATTGAATAGTTTGTAGTGTGTAACAAACGCTACTTTGTGAATATGAAGAATGTTTCTAGACAAGAAACATATTTTGTACTTTAAAAAAAAATTTCAAAAATAAATGTACATCAAACATCCTGATTGGAACATGCAAGTAAACTATTTGAGTAAGAATTAAATCGTGTGACTTTAAATAATAGCCAAATATTAGCACGGATGTTTCTACAATAGTGACACATTTGGTATAGGCTGTTTACGGTAAAGTGAGCACTTTTGACGCCCTAGCTACTGTTTTCCTATCAGACATTTTTATCCTTCCACCACTTTTTAAAATAAATATTGCCATGTAAGTATGCCACGGGGTATGTGTTTCGCTGGACTCGAAAGTTAACGTCCAAGGCTATATATATATATATATATATATATATATTATATATATATATATATATATATATATCGACTATTATTCCCAAGAAGATTTTGTTCACGTCAGAGTATATATCTACCATATACGCAGCAGTGCGTTTAATCAATGCATGGCTGATAGAATTATTTTTAAGAAGCTGCGAGAGCTCAGATACATTTTCTTTGTCCAACTTCTCACGCTTGCAAAAAATAAAACCAAGTACCGAAAGTAGACGCAGACAGCACATGTGCAGTACTTGTTCAAAAAGAAATATCTCACGTAAATTAATTTTTTACGCAATTGTCGATCATCCAATGTAATTATTTCCAAGCTTGTGATCGCTTGTAATTAAGCATAGACCCTGTACTAATATTTTATCATTAAGTAAGAAATTTTATTTATAATTAATAGGGGAAAAAAATCAGTTCGAAAACAGGTGTGCTGGCAATGCCTAGTAAGAATAGTTCTTATGCAAAATTTTCTTTCACTGATTGTGCATGAATTCGGTGGTGTATAGTAACTTTGGTGTAATTTTCTCGACTTGGTTAAGCTTTGTTTGCATGAGGCGGGGGAATATCCTGAATTAATAACTTTAGCAGGGCTTCAGAGAAGTCGGAAGTAACCGTGAAATGGACTCTAATGTAACTGTGCAGTGGCGTACGTGAAGGAATAAATAATATTCACTGCTACAGATAAATAAAAGCCACAGTGGCTGAGCTCAGGAGGCCAACTTCGCGAAGACTGCAAGTTATTCCGCTCGCCGATAGATGGTGGGACGACGCCAGTATCTTCGAAGACGAAATCGACACGTTTTGCTACGTGGAGGAAAGGAATGTTTTAACAAGACACGACATATTGCATTTTGAATTGAAACTATCATGTAACTGATGAAATTGATTCATTAATAAGTGTTTTTTAAGAATATAAAGAAACCGTTCTAAAACTCGGGGGAAAGTATATTAGTGACATTTACACCAGGCGTCATAAAATAAAACTGGTCGTAATTTACATACATTGTCACCAACATCTAAAACTAATATTAGGTTATTCACGGTAAAGTGAGCACTTTTTGAAGACCTATCATTTGGAATAATAGTCAATAAATATATTTCATTGTAGCCCTAGACGTTCACTTTCGAGTCCGGCGAAATATGTACACTGTATAACTTACACGACGATATTTATTTTAAAAAAAGGCGGAGCGATGAAAAAGGGCTAATATGAAAAAAGTAACTAGACCGTCACAAGTGTTCACTTCAGCGTGAACAGCCTATACCAAATGTGTCACTGTTGTGGAAACAGTCGTGCTAATATTTGGCTATTATTTAATGTCACGTGTTTTAATTCTTAACCAGATTACTTGCATATTCCAATCAGGATGTTTGATGTGCATTTATTTTTGAATCCCAAGGCTTCACGGCCTTAGGCAGGGTTTATGAATTACGCAAGAAAGGCAAAGACACTAAAGGTCGAACGCGCGTATTTCGAAGATGCAGTTAATAAACTACGCAAGACGCAAGAACGGAACGCAAAAGTTGGTCTACTCTCAACTTCCTTTCGTTTTTGCTAGCTTTTGTGCTCTCTAAATTAGCAGTGGTCGATTGCAAAAGCGTTCTACACTCGTACAGAAGGCTACGATAATATTTTATTTGCTTGTACAATGAATTTATTCCTACGCTTATGCGTTGAATTATAAATTCAGAGTATAATAACGTATTAAATTATCTTAATGTTTCCGTCTTGCTGAGAAACTGTAATAGTATTTCCATAAATTCGTTATTTAAGCATTTAAAAACTATATGCCAGTAAACTAACAAAGCTCAAAATGTGTATATATAGACACACACACTAATCAAATATGTTTGATAAGAGGAAAAACAACACACACACACACACACACACACACACACACACACGCACGCACGCACGCACACACACACTTTTTTACTTGTTTCGTATTTTCATTTTTAATTATTGGTAACGTCTCGCGTCATGCGATGTTGATGAAAGATCGTAATTGTCTTGCGTTACGTCATTGCGTTCTCACTGTTGTTGCGCAGTTCATAAACCCGGCTTTACAACCTCATCTAGCAAAGCCAGTGATGTCACGACTTGTGGGTCAACATAGGTGGCCAATAAGGCTGGAAGATTGGTTGGTTTAGGAATGTAACAGATCGTATTTTTATTCAAACTGCTCCGTCAGTGTAATAATACACCACGGTGTTCGCGTCGTGTGTTCCTCGGTGTCTTGGAAATAACGCTGATTGGCTATAGTGCACGTCATTAAGTTTCCAGGCAGTCATTAAAGAGTGATGTCTACAAACATGCCAAATTTGCGTTAAAGGGTGTTCACGATATGGTGAGCACTTTAGAAACGAACCTTAGAAAAAAAAACCACTGACCCGGCATCCATGTATTTTAATGGGCTCACTGAGTGACATTCGCCCAGTAAAGTTGGTTACGAGGGATAGAAAGTAGCCCCATATCTTAACGTTGAATATACGTGTTATGTAACCATTTCTGATAACGGGAGATGGTGGTTTATCGCGGGAAAAGTTGGCTGTTTGCCAGGATTCAACGTACTGTACAGGTCCGACAGTTTTCTTTCCTTATTGGCTGTCATGTATGTATCAAGTTAATACGCCAGCTCACTCTACCAAGGAGGATTCTGATACTATAAGGCAGCACATTCGTGATTGGTCTGCACACAAATTAGGCGACTCAAAACCTTGGTCATCCAATCATGGAAGAATAAACTAGTTAGTGTGTGCTCAAAAAAATTTTTCGCGATTTTCCATCATCTCTAGCGATAATTGAAATTTATTTCTTTCGCTTTCTACATTTTTATACTGCACCGAAGTTTAAGAATGAGCAGATTTGTAAAGCTTATTCTTTCTTATTAATTTCACAGTTTCACTTGACCGACGCACGGATACAGTGATGAAACTCATAGCAATGTTAATTTTACATAAGGCGGAGGAATACACAAAATGCATACAGGTAGATATTAAGCAGCGCTTTCAAAAGTGTTCATTTTATCGTGAATAGCCTATATCTTTCGTTGACAGGATAAACTCCACTGCCTTGTACGTAAGTGAGCACAGTGAGTGGTTTTATTGGTCGCCAACCTTTAAGTGGAGTCACCTACCTGCTTGACTTCGTTAAAGAAGATTGGCCAATCCGCGGATGAAGTTACATTATTGGCTAAAGTTCCCCGCGGGGCGTGCCACACACACTGCCGGCCAATGGCACAAGTCGGTTAACTGCACAGTAACTTGGAGCTCAGTCTGCCGCCAAATAATAAAGCGAATTTGCACGTCTCTAGTAATATCTGGTAGAACGCTATACAACGAGATAACTTCGTGGCCACAAAGTTTTGACGTGTAAATAGACGTTTATTTTTCAACTTCATAGACACATACAAGAAAAATCTAACATTAAAGTAACATAATTATTAATGCAGTGCGTGTATATTATGTACTTGCATGAGTAAAGGTTTTAGGTTTTCGCCGGGGCTTTATTGTTTCATGCGCCCCCGCATGGCGGTTTTTGCAGTATTTTGTGTTTATTCCTGATTTGAGCAGTTTAGTACATGTAAGGGTTTTCTAGCAAAGAATGAATAATAACGAGATACACAATCATGTTCGTTATTATTAAAATAAAATCTGTAATTTTGTTGAATTTTTAAAAAATTTTAAAATAAAAACTTTTATTTAAAAACCCTTTTCAAGGTCAAAGAATAAGTATCATAAATGATTTTAAAAATCTCACACTTATATAACTCTGAACATTTTTAACTAGATAGCGGAATTTATTACCCTCGCCGCTTATTTATAATTTTTTTTCTTCTGGTAATTATTGAAGTAACTCCATTGTTACCTACAGCTCCTATAATACATCCATGTTTAGGAAATAGTGAGTTACATACGAGGTTCGTGCGAGTCAAACAGTTACCACCAAGACTAGAAGGAGATAGTTTGCTCTTAGGTTAAAGATCCCGATAACATAAAACAACGATCAGATAATTTTAATTTAATTCCACTTCGTTTCCGATATTTCGCAAAATTAGTTTTAAAATGCGATTTTCTAGGGCTTACATCTCCCATAATTTTCAGTTTAGTTGGAAAGTGTCATGTATTTCTCACTTGATATGCATAAGGAATCGCCCCACGAAGTTCGCCAATTTAAATCAGTCGAATGGTGTATATGTACCGAGTTTGGTGAAATTTGTTCTCGTGCTCAAAAGTTATTAGGATGGGGAGGGGGTGGGGGTTGGGGGTGGGTATGCATCCCAGACAGAAATTCGCGTCACTGCATGAGCCTATATTTTTCCACGGAATGTAGACTAAAAATGTGATTCTGCTTTTGATCATAGAAAAATCATGACAACAGAGAATAAATGCAATTTCGGTGTCAACTACGTCACGTAAAATTTCTAACCATGGCTGGCAGAAATAAAGCATTATAAAGTTGTTGCTATCTGCGGCAGACCTCCAGAGAGCGGGTGCCCTCACGACGTCAGCACTTTTGAAACCAACATTAGAAAAGTCACTGATCCTACCTGCATGTATTTTAACGGGGACACTGAGTGACATTCTCCCAGTAAAGTTGGTAACGATGGAGGGAAAGTAGTTCGATGTCCTAACGTCGAATTAAAAGTGTTAGGCAACCATTTGTGATGTTTTTTTTTCCACTTTGTTTTTTAAATGCATTTAAGTGTAAAAATTAGCAGATTTGTAAAATATTTATTTTTCTGTTAGTTTCACTTAAACGACGCATTAATTAAGTGATGAGGCCCACGGCAGTGTTAATTTTACATAAGGTGGAAGAAAACTCAACGTGCATAAAAGTAGATCTTTAGCAGGGCTTTTAAAAACGCTCAATTTACCGCGAACAGCCTATATGAGGGTAAACTTTTTTCTTTGGCTGTCCCAAAACACTTCGAGTAAACGCTTTACTCGCTCTATGTAGTGTTCCAAAACTGCAAGAGTAATTACTCTGAGCATCTCAACAGAGTAAATTTTTTACACGCACTATTACAGCGAGTTAACTAAAGGCAGAATGAAAATGGCGGGAAGTTTAGTAGACAAACAAACCGGAAGGAAATGTGGACGACCTGGTTACAGACACATACGGGAAAATTACAAATGACGAGTGATAAAATTCGTATTTTTATTTAAAAGTTATCTTGTATAGTGATGTATGCCTTATGACTAGAAAAGCTGCTTATGTAATTTATATGACTTATTTTTGAAAATGAAAGAAACTGAGTTAAGAGATTTCGGAAGCCCGTAACATCGAGGCCTGGAGAGCCGATGAGGGTGAAATGAGGTGAGAATTGAGCACCGCCGGAATGCAAGGGAGGGGGAAACGGGAGATCAGCGGCAACGTCCGGCACCATTCCCGCTTGCGAAAATCTGGGGGTGACCCAGCTGGGGATTGAACCCGGTTCGCTTTGGTGGGAGGCGAGTAGTCTAGCCGCTCAGCCGACATGGCCTCCAAAAAGAATTTGAGGAACGCGATAAACATATTTTGGAATCTACAATGGTTGCTTAATCAGTAAAGGCTGTTCACGGTAAAATGAGCACTTTCAAACGCCCTGCTTAGGATCTACTTGTATGCACGTTGTGTATTCTTCCGCCTTTTGTAAAATTAACGTTGCCATGGGCCTCATTACTTTATTCATACGACGATCAAGTGAAACTACGAATTTATTAGAAAAGTAAATATTTCACAAATCTGCTCATTATTACAATTCGATACATTAAAAAGAGCACAAAGTGAAAGAAATAATTTAAGTTGTTAGAAATGGTTACCTAACATTTTTGATTTGACGTTATGATACGCAACTATTTTCAATCCATCTTTACAACTACACTGGGCGTATGCCACTAAGTTCACCCGTTATAATAGATGCACGCAGGGGCAGTGCCTTTTTTCTAAGGTTGATTTCAAAAGTGCTCACTTTATCGTGAACCGCCTTTACATATTTGTAAACAGAGGGTGTTCACAGGATAGGGAACAGGTCGCTAATTTTTTCAGGCCCTCTCCATGCATACCCTCATTAAAGTGAAATATTTTGATATCCATTAAAGGAATTACAAATTGTTTCGTAGTTGTTACACTGCGGGAGCTCAAGTATTTTATACATTTCTAAAAAATTATGCATTCTCACAGATTTATGCAAAAAAAATGACTATTCATTTTTATTGTGTTGCCTGGCCATATTGTCGTCGATAAAAAAAAGCGTAACTACAAGATAGGTTTGAATTACTGAAATGTGTCGCAATTCTTGGCAGAACATCGTAATCTTTTGATCCCACACATAATTCATTTTATTCCCCTGTTGAAGGTGGTCCACAAGTGTTCAAATTTCCTAAAGATATTGAACGGTAAGTTCAATATTATCAAAGTTATAATATTTGTACTGCAGTTTTAAGAAGCTCAAGGTACATCCGCCAGGAGCGCTGTAAGCACTTAGTAGCGCCAACTTCGTAGTTCGAAGTGATGCAGTAGTTGTGCCGACTAAGTTGGTATGCGTGGAGAGGACCAAAAAAAATTAGCGACCGCTCAGTAACATTGCTGTTGCCACTCTAGTATACGCCTTATTTACTCTATGGTTGTGAACACAGAATACTGTTTACATCATGCTCGTTCCAGAACCACGTTTACTCTTGCTTTCCTCGGCTGTTACTCTGTAACTTTACTCTACTCTAGGAGTAACTTTTCGGAACGCCGCACGGGCAGTAGAGACGGCACGGCGGTCCGCGGGCCGGCGCTATCCCGAGATCTGGCTGCCGCCTGTCCCGGACGGCCGTAATCTGCGAGCGCCATCGCGTCCGACTGTCCGCCGGAGCCCAAACAAATGGACCGAAATTGAATCGAGAGGGTCCCACCGCTAGCCCGCACGATCCCACGACCCCCCCCCCCCCCCACCCAACTAAAACTTGCCCGGCCGATAAACGTCATTTGTTACTACACGATCAACCCACTCTCCCACCCCAACCCCCCCATCAGTGACAAATAACTGGCGGCAGCTCGACGACGCGAGGACAAATAATCGGCGACGAAGCCGCGGACAGGCGCCTGCTGCTGCGACGAGGGGCCGACGGGAAACGACTTAATCGTCGGCGGCCCTTGTCACGTCTCCCGTGATCTAGATGCACACGACGACGATGCGATGCGTCGAACGACCCTTTTGGCAATGCACACCTACCCACCGAATACAGAACATTATTACACATGTTCACGGAAAACTGAGCACTTTTGAAAGCCCTGCTTACAATCTACTTCTATGCACGTTACGTATTCTTCCGCCTTATGTAAAATTAACATTACCATAGACCTCATCACTTTATCCATACTTCGGCCGAGTAAAACTGTGAAAATATTTCAAAAGTAAATATATTACTTACCTGTTCATTTTTTTCACTTCGATGAATTAAAAAAAAAAAAAACAGAAAGCTATAGAAATAATTTAAATTATCGCAAATGGTTACCTAACACTGTTCGACGTTAACATATATGGAACTACTTTCCATCCATCGTTGTCAACTTTACTGGACGAAGGTCACTCTGTGCGCCCGTTAAATATATGCAGGCAGGGGCACTGACTTTCTTCAACGGTTCATTTCGAAGGTGCTGACTTTATCGTGAACGGCTATTACACATGTTCATCCTATCAGGAGATTGTACTATACAGGTTAGGCATGTTCGTAATTAGGGACAGCTTTATGTCCACACGGTAAAAACATTTTTTCCAGGTTTTGGGATATTTCATAGTTTTGTGACATGCTATCCCACAATATTTTGAATTTAAAAAACCAAATCATTTGAAATATGACATTCATGACGTTTTTTGTATTAATATGAGAATTTCAACTTGAAATCTTGATTCATGCAAATTTCAAAAAGTTATAAAAATACAAAATTTGGTTTCAGCTA
This sequence comes from Dryococelus australis, assembly GCA_029891345.1. Taxonomy (NCBI): domain Eukaryota; kingdom Metazoa; phylum Arthropoda; class Insecta; order Phasmatodea; family Phasmatidae; genus Dryococelus; species Dryococelus australis. The sequence continues at coordinate 336,488,030 of CM056993.1, read as the reverse complement.
AAGTCGAAGAAATAGCATACTGTAATTTCTTTGAAACCCGAAATTGAGTTACGAGTGAACTATATAAACCAACTTTCAAGAAATTTTCTCGACATTCTGACCATATATGGACAATTTATTATATTGAGTTTTAATATAACGTGTTACTCTTATAATTACAATTTCGAGATTTTAATACTAAAATATACATAAAAATTAAAATTCCCATAAATTTTGTTTTATTAAGTCATTTTCTTCCATTGTCATCGATTTTTCTGGCTCTAATTTCATATCACAACGAAAAAGGATGTCATATGCTCAAAATGTGGAAAATAATTTTAATCTCTTGAACGTTCTTGAGACGGTCGCTTAATTAGAGCATGAATTCCTTTGCTACATGCCTCAAATACGTTTTGTTTGACGCAACTCTTGAAAGTGTGTCTAATGTGTTTACCTATTACGTAAAATAAAAATTCCGAAATGAGGACGGAATGGTACTTTCAAGATGTCGCACGTGCTATAAATATAATTTAGGAACGCTCCAAAATAGTTAAAAACTGCTATAGACTGTTCACGGTAAAATGAGCACTTTTAAAAGCCCTGCTTAAGATCTAGGCCTACTTGGATACACGTTGTGTATTCTTCCACCTTATGTAAAATTAACATTGCCATGGGCCACGTCAATTTATTCATGCGTCCGTCAAGTGCAACTGTGGAATTATAAAAAAATTAAAAAAAAAAAAATTGTTTTGCAGGCCTGCTCATTTTTACACTTCGATGCATAAAAAAAACAGAAAGTGAAAGATATAGTTTAAGTTATCGCAAACGGTTAACTGAAGCATTTTATTCGACGTTAATATGTGGAACTACTTTCCATTTCATCGTTGCCAACTTTAGCGGTCTCATGCCACTGAGTTCATCCGTTGAAATATATGCAGGCAAGGGCAATGAATTTTTTCTAAGGCTGATTTCAAAAGTGCTCACTTTACCGTGAACAGCCTTTATTTCAAGCGTTCCGTATCTTAAAAACACACTACCCGGAAACGAGCGAAATAAAGACAGTAGCCTGTACTGAACTTTACTAAAGCCTGTCCACGATAAAGTGAGCACTTCAGAAATGCACCTTAGAAAAAAGTTACTGCCCCTGCATGCATACATTTTAACGGGCGCACTGAGTGACATTCGCCCAGTATAGTTGGTAACGATGGATGGAAAGTAGTTATATATCTTAACGTCGAATAAAAGGTGTTAGGTAACCATTTCTGATAACTTACATTATTTCATTAGCTTTATGTTTTTTTTTAATGCGTCAAAGTGTAAAAATGTGCAAATTTCAACAATAGTTACTTTTCTAATAATTTCACAGTATGACTTGGCCGACACATGAATAAAGTGATGAGGCCCATAGCAGTGTTAATTTTACGTAAGACGGAAGACTACACAACGTGATAAAAAGTAGATCTTAAGCAGGGCTTTCAAAAGTACTCATTTTACTGTAAACATCCTATACCAACGTTTCCTCCAAAGTCCAATGGGTGCACGCAGCATGACGTCCATATTGTTCCCACACTTCCGAGTCTCAGGACCGTATGCACAGACTTGCCTTGAAAAGAAGCACCACTGGCACTTCCAGTAGCAGGAATTCCAAGCGTCACTAGATCGGTACGTTTTGGTTTAAGTCTAGTGCGGCTTCATCAAGTTTAGTATGGGTGGTCATTAAATACGAAGATACACGAGCTCGCCTGAACTTATAGGGTCAGTATATCTCAGCCAATAAAATGTAGACGTGTGATACTTGAAATACGCATATTATTCTTGTGCCGTTCAAAACTTCATTTATTTGCTGTGATCGACAGAAAGCTCACGTAGAAACGTAAATACTGTCAGCTAACTAATAAATATATGCGGAATTGCCATTGCTAAGATGTTAACGAGAGTTTACGAAATATTATGACATTTATTTTAAGCGATTTATGAATAAAATCAATAATTCATTACTAGCAATAGTTCACACACAGCTCCAGCGACTAGACATGTGTTTCATTGGTATTTTATTGCAGTTCGAACTAACTGACGATAATAGGTACGATTTTCTGAATATTATACTTTGAAAAATTTAACCGTCCTCGCGTAATATGCTGAATGTTAAAGTAATGTACTTCATTTTTTAAATGTAGATATTTTGCAAACCTTTACATATTTTATGAATTGATGGGTATACATTTAAATAAGTTACACTTACGAGAACAACTAAAAATATATAGTAATGAATACAATGTATTAACTTTAGCGCAATCTAGTGAATTCAACGTAACTATTACTGTTGTGTACGAATTACAAGTTATGTTTAAGAAACGAAACTCTATGAAAATTAAAATGTAAGAGTATACGTGGTGTTTCAGTTCCATAAATTCATTATTTTGATAGGAATGTGTGAATATGCAGCCCTATACAAATTTAAATATTTAAATCTTAATCTAATACACGTCTTATTACCGCCAACTCGTAGAAAATTTCCACTGTATGGTAATTTAGGGAGGTAGTTCAGCGGCTAGATTTCTGCACTAAAAAACCAGGCGGATTAACCCTTGAAGTGACTGAGCGTACGTAACGAGCAATCTAGTGGCGGTTATTCTTCGTTTCTAGTCGTAGCGGCGACTAGATCATCTCTGCATGCGACCCTCAGACGCGAAAATAGCTCCACGTTTTATCGCTTCGTGTTACTCTTCCGTTCAAAAATTAGCTGCAGGCTTCCACTGAATTTCATTTTACTACTTCAAGTTAACGTATAGCGGCGACTTTAGCTTCCAATTGTTGGATGAACAAGCCGCTAGCTGTTTCAACACGAGTTTGGGAAGAAATAAATTGGAGTCATATTTGAAAGGTATGGTCAAATACGATAACGAATATTTATGCAATAATAAGTATATGAAGAACTCCCCAATAATACAATTATTTTATTTACTATTTGTTTTAATGTTAATATTACAAACAACTACCACCGAGTAACATTGTAAGACGTAACATTCAACGGCGGCAATTTGGTTTCGACAATAAATACGCGTTTTGGACGTTGCCGTGCTGCTATCTTGTAGCGAACCGAGAAAAACAAGAAATGTGGCGCGATAATGGAACAATGAATGCTGATTTGTGTTTGTCTATTGATATTCTACACATTCTTACGTAGCTATTAAGCTATTATAATATTTCACTGGCAAGGGGTAATTTTTTTTAGAATGCAGGTGAAAACTCCTTTTTAGTAATTTTTTGCACGTTGTGTGTGTGCATGTTCTCATATGTATTTGTTACATAAATACAACATGGCAATGGAGACGTAAATTGAAAATAGCAATTAATAATAGTTTATTGTAATTATCATCAACCTAGAATATCAGATATTAAATAAAATATTTTTTGTTACAAATGTATCGACATGGGAAGCTGAAAATACTGACCACCTACAATCGGTATTATTAAGTAAATTTGCTACTAGTAAATCTTTGACAACAAAACAACGTGTTTACCATATCAAAAACATAAAAAAAATTTAATTAGTTAAAACGTAGTTCTTAAAACAATACAAACTAGAAAAGTCGCTATTTTTTAGTAGTTTTTGTCACAAACATCTCCAAAATTAGACCCCAATATTCAGATTACAAAAATGAGGCTACACAAGAATGATAAAAAAACACTCGCTTCTATTCAGCCGTCAGCCAAGCCCAACTATCAGCTGACTACTCCTGGTTTATCGGGAGGTGGGGAAACCCGCCCTTACTAACCGTTCCGCTAACGGGTGGGGCTAACCGTCGAGAACACCTGAATAATCGGCACAGTTTCAGTACGGCGTCCTCACACGACAGAATAACCGAGCGACTTTCAATTGTTGCCTGTACTTTCTAAACCATAGTAAGACTAGCGTGCAGTTCAACGCACAATTATACATGCGCAGACACGGTTACGCACTGAAACTTTGATGCTAATACCAGACCTTCTTTTTAACCCGGAGAATATAACTGAAATATATATGCGACGAACTTCAGAAAAGTATTTTCCTATATGAATACTATACGAAAACGGCAGCAAAAGACGGAAATTCAAATTAAATTTATGTCGCGTTACTTTTACTTACCTATTCTCCTTGTGGCAGAAAGCAGAAATTCTCTTAATTTTTAGCCGCGGTACCAAAAACCAGCCATAAGCTAATTTGGTTGACGCTATTTTAAAAATTAAAAAAAAAAAAAAACGTTAAATTAGTAAATAAAAGCGAAAGCACATAACTCTATAGGCTGTTCACGCTAAAGTGAGCACTTCTGAGGCCCTCGTTACTCTTTTCTTTCAGCCATTTCTAATCTTTTAATCACCTTTTGAAATAAATATTGCCATGTAAGTAATAATCACAGTGTGTAGATTACACCGCACTCGGCTAAAGTGAGATATATTTATTGACTATTATTCCCAATGACAAGGCTTTTATAAGTGCTCACTTAACCATGAATAGCCTATACACAAGATGTTTTTAAACTACGGGTCGAAATTCAAACCAAGGCCTCTATGGGTTAATATAAACAATACATCCTAGTAAAGGCTGTTCATAATAAAGTGAGCACTTATTAAATAAGCGTTAAGAAAAAGTTACTGTCTCTACCTGCATAAATTTTTACGGGCACACAGTGTGACACATGCACCCAGTAAAGTTGGTAACTATGGACGGAAATAAGTTCCATATCTTAACGTCGATTAAAAAGTGCTAGGTAACCATTTGTAACAACTTAAATTATTTCTTTCGTATTCTGTTTTTTATGCATCGAAGTGTAAAAATGAGCAGATTTGTATAATAATTACTTTCTAATAATTTCATAATTCCGTTTGACCGACGCATGAATAACGTGATGACGCCTATGGCAGTGTTAATTTTACATAAGGCGGGAGATTACCCAACGTGCATACACATAGATCTTAAGCAGTGCTTTCAAAAGGGCTAATTTTACCGTGAACAGCCTGTAGCAAAATGTTAAGTTCAATTTAAAAATACTAGATGAATTTTCTGAAGTTAGCAAAACAACGCCGGGAATCCGCAACTCCACGTACCTGCGTGCACATGCAAGTTGCATATCTCGAAGGCGAACGAGAATGGCGCGCCATGCACATGTGCGGCTGCACATAGGGCACTATTATCTGGAGGTACGTAGGTGCCGCTTGTAGTTGCTTGTTAGTACATGTGAGCCAAACTACATGAACAATGGGAGATTAGCAACTGAGTGGGAAAGGCTGCCAGAAGTGATTGCATTGTATTCCCAACTAGCGACTCGCCCCGGCCTCGCTCAGGTGCGATTTACAAATATGGCGTTGTTTAGGTTTACAGCAACTTTATACACTAAATGATCAAGGTAACTAACATAGGGTTGATACTGTGTTGTTCACAAAGTATTCGTAAGTGAAACCCTATAAAGCAAAAATGGTTACTGTGGGTCATCCTTAAAAGATAAACATATACTGTCGCGGACTTTTTTGTAAACCTTTTTGAGATCTACAATTCTGTAGTACAATTTGGCGTATCTGTTATGGTTTAGTCAGCGTAAGCCACACAAGTGCCGAAAAACGGCTTTCTCCGACTTTATTATAAAACGTCGACATTTCTCTACTATCCTTACATTAAATATTAATGTATTATATACCTAAACCTTCCCCAAGAAATTCTCTAAATGAGGGTGAAAACTGCATCCAAATCCATCAAATAGTTTACAAACCTTAGCCGAATACACAGACACACGCGGCCGGGAGACTTTCATACTATGTATACACCACACAAACTGCAGTATTGGCGATGTAAAGTCTGTACGTATTTCCATGGTGTCGTCTGTACAGGCGGTCGCCGTATGACGCGCCAGTTCCCTTCGCCTTCGTGGTATGCAACTAGTTGTGCAAGCACGTAAGTGAAGTAGCGGTCTTGCTAAATTCAATTTCAATTTAAAAATGCTGAATGAATGTTCCGAACATTTTGATACTCGGATTTATTGTTTACATTAACCCATATATCTCGTGGTTTGATTTTTGACATACAGTTGGGGGAAAAAACCCTTGTATTTATGCCATTCACGATTAGTCAAGAACTTTTCCCATTAGCTTATGAAGTTTATTGTTAAGATGTTATGTATAGATTGTTCACGGTAAAGTAAGATTTTGAGGCTCTAGTTACTTTATCCTTCCAGCCATTTTATATCCTTTAACCACCTTTTTAAAATAAATATTGCCATGTAAGTAATAAATACCGTGTGTATATTCCACCGCACTCCGAAGTTAACGTCTAAGATTACAACAAAATATACTTAGTGAAGTTATTATAAATAAGGAGTCTTTCAAAGGTGCTCACTTTACCGCGAATAACCTATATCATTCTTATTGCTTTCAAAGTCCATTTTAGTTCGATTTGTTAACTGATATGGTACTTAAAATTTTTGGTTCAGTTATAACTCTTCATATCATACTTTACGACTTACAAGTACTACATATTTTACAGCTGAATCACAAAATCGCATAATGAGTACAAAAATAGCAACAAACATACGATAACTACAAATATTTCACAAATAAATCCCAAAAATCGTACAATGGATCTAAAAACAGCCACAGATTTATAAAAACAACAAAGGAATATATTTCTGGCATAGTTCTATAAAAAAAAGGGGGGCAGGTATGTACAAAACAGACCGACACAGTAAATAAAAATAAATTTTGCGAAATGCAACTTTAGGGTATTTTAACTTATTAAAAAAAAAAATGGATGAATTTTATTGCTCCGGTTGGAAGTGAACGCAGGAAAGTAGAAGGTGAGGGAAATCTAAAAAAAATACAGAAGATTCCCTGGCTCCCCCTTGCCCCCACGACTCCTTCAATTATAACCCTAGTTTTATGTATAAAACCACACACACCGACTTCGGTGGCCGCACATTTCAACATTACACATTCAATTAAATGTCAAGTCTTAGAACTATTTTTAAGATTTTAATATTAATCAGTTAACATTTTTACATTATATATTCAATAATATAAGTATATAATATATATCAATATAATATATAAAATTATATAATATATTAATATAATTATATATTGTATACATAATTATATATTATATATCAATTATATATAAATTAATATTTTTTGTAATTTAATATGTTTAATTTATTGCTAATTTGACTGGGATCATGCATGTCAGTGAGTATGATAGCAGTTTATCAGCAGTGATTTGTTTTTGAAATGTTTATTTCCACAGTACTAGCCTTACCGATAACATCCTTTAGTTACTTAACAATTAACTTAAAACAAAGTAACTTGCTATTGCATCAGTTTTGTAGTACGAGAGCAGGTTACGAAACCATACTTCCACGGAGCCAAATCGGGTGTTCAAATCAGATAAGAGTGTGTGCCAAATTTTCGGGGCGCACAAATTGCTAAACCACATGTGAAACTTTTATTTTTGTTTGCCGTAGGTTAATTCACCGAAAATTATTTCCATCCAAATATTAATTCGTAACACCATGGTTTTACCAAGGCGATGACAAGGCAAGTTCGAAGTTATGCAGAATAGCTTAGCTTCATCCGAAGCGTGTTAAGACTAACAAAGAAACAAAATTTCTGTGCAAGATGCACAATTTAGTTTGCAGACATATTTTTTCACGTAGTCAATTAAATAAATTACGTCAAGTATATAATAAAATAAATAAAATTACACGGCTTGAAAACAGTCCCTACTTGCACGCCTCCGAACTAGAATAGTGACTCTTTCCTCAAGGCTGAAGCACGACATGGGAAATAACATTAGGAATCAGAATTTTACCAGCTAAGGTATATAATATTGTCCTGACTTACCCCGTTCTGATGTCCACACGCCGAATTTGAAGAAACCGGAAAACAAAGAAACAAAACTGGTTAGAACACAAAACGACATTAAAATTTCGTACACATAACAAACATATAGGCTTAAAACACATAAGCATACAAAAAATATTAAAACTCGTATGTCCATACTAATCACATTATGATTATAGCATATATGTATGTTATTAATCAGGTTTTTTTTATATTAAGTTTCAGACTAAAGCACTGGCCTTCGTTAAATGAATGAGAAGACTTCAATGTCACCAAATTGATGAAAGTCGATGTAAATGCGTAAAAAACTACCGAAAATTTAGCCACGACAGAATGAGAGATTACAAATAATTATAATTGGATATAGACTGTTCACGGTAAATTGAGCGATTCGATCTACTTGTATGCACATCGCGTACTCTTCCAACCATATGTAAAATTACATTGTCGTTGGCCTGATCACTTTACTCAAAAAGCGGTCAAGTAAAACTAAAATTATTAGAAAAAGAAGTATTTTACAAAGCTGATAATTCTAACACTTGAATGCATTAAAATAACAGACAACAAAATAGATAATGTCAGTATTCACAAATGTTTATTAAACACTTTTGATTCAACGTTTAAACATAGAATTATTTACCCTCCATAATTTACCAACTTTACTGGGCGCATACTAGTCAGTGCACCAATTAACAAACAACGTGTTTCAAAGGGTTATCAGCGAACAGAACAGAGCAATTTCGAACAGAAAACCATGGTCTCCGAAGGGATCTGGCGCCAGTACAAGACGTTGATTGCAAGTACCTAGTCTATATGTCTGACAATATACCAATGAAATACTGTTCAGTTGTGCACGACTAATATTATGCACAGGGTAAAGTTATGTACTTGGGTTTTAAAAAATTGGTCGAATATACGACCACCATATTCAATGCCGGCACTGCACTGTAACGAAACTTTGGCGCGCACACTAGAATACCCCAAGCATTTGATAAATCACGTCGGATGCTGTAAGAATTAGGATTCTAGTGTTTCCGCATTGTCCACTGGTGTCTCCTACAATAAAGATTTAATATGCCCGCAAAAGAAGTAATCAAGAGCGTCTAGTCCGGTGAACTGGTGCGCCGGACTTTGAAATTCCCGCCGCTTGAACTGTGGTTTTGTTCGTCGGAACGAGCTGCACTGCGCTTTCCCACCTCGCCGGAGGCTCGCTCCCCTGCCCTTGTCCTATTTCAGCTCCCACCACGCCGCTCCTTCCAAGAGTGCATCCAGAATTTTCTAAATTAAATTAATTCTTCTGTTCGCACCGCCGCTAGAGAGAAGTCACCCTGCTGCTTGGCCTGCCTCGCGCGGGCCTGCAGCAGCTACCATCGCCATCAACTGGGGTCATCATGATTGAGTGTTACGCTTTGGGCTATGCCACCATTACGTCAGTAACGGAGTTTTTTCTTGTTAGTAACGAGGCTTCATGGGTAGTCAATATTGTTTAATTTATACTGCTGGAAGATGTACGACACCTTTAAGCGGTGAGTAGGGGATTTATGCGCATTTTCATATAGGCGAACTGTTTGCATACTTAATTCCTTAGGAAGTGCTAACGTAACGTATTATAGGCGTGCAGTAATATTTAGCCTTGCAGTTGTTTGGGACGCACGCTTGAAATTATGTATACGTAGTATTGGTAGAGTTTGCTGTTAGTACGTTTGCCAATTTTAGGGTTGTTTGGTGTCAACTATGCCTAGCCACCCCTTTTGGCTACCCAACTAGTTTTGCGTTGGCACGTCCACTACTCAAGTGGTAGCCAGCTTGATAATTTTTTTAAAATGTGTTTCAATTTTTAAAGCAGCGCCGCTTTGAGGGACCGTATGTGGTTGCCTGCCCTTTTACGTAATTTTGATGGTTTTTAATTTGTATTCTTACTAGAGCGTTTTCTTTATTGGGTTTTCGCTGCCTACTTAATTTGGTTTAGCATACATGGTATGTGTAGAAGTTTTTAGAACGTTATCTAGTGTAAGCACGCTTTGTACCTTTTAACAGTGTTTGTCGTAATCGTATCTTACATGAAATAAACAACCACTTGAGAGAAAATGTTGCACGAGAGTAGTAGGGGCGTGCCAGTTTCAACTCAAAGGGGATGCCGCATTAATTTATCGGATTAACCCGATTTTAATCCGATCAAAAATTATTAATCCGATGATTTTTTTAATCAATCCTTAATACGATCAAATTATTTTTTATTTTCATATTTTCATCGGGGGAAATGGTATGAAACTGTTGATTGATCCAATTAGTTTTAATTGAATTAATAAAAAATAATTCTGTTGTGATAAGTGTTGTACTTAATTTCTTCTTTCTTTTTGGATGGGAGTGGGCAGCAGCTGTGGTGAATCCTACCCCTTGGAGCTCTGACACTCAACTGGAGTGTGACGTGACATGTTGGGGATGGGATATATGTATGTATGTCTGTGTCTGTATCTGTGTGTGTGTGTGTGGAGCACAACTGAGCTGAAATTTCCCTACCAAGCTCTACTATTAACGACTTGATTACACTATTCGTCCTACAACTATGTGAATGTATAGAAATAACACTATTTTATAAAAGTGAATTACTTAGAAATAAAGGACGTACTACAATATTTTTCTGTCAAGTCTGAAATTCACAGCACTAGTAACGAAACTACAGTTGAAAATCATACCAAGTTATGTCTACCGAACACAGAGACTGTGTTTACATGGTTAACACATTATCAAAAGAAATTTATATTTTTCTCCCCAATAAATAAAAACCTTGTAACAAACTATTACACACTATAGTTTATGAAGACTGTGAACGAGATCTCAACCCTGGAGCATAAAATATCGCTTAACGAGAATCATAGCTATCGCACTCCAAAGCCCGGTGAAGTCGAGAGATGCACTGTTGTGTCTATGCAGGGGAGATTTGGCAAAGAACTAACACGGCGGAAACCAGAGAGAAGCCTCCACGTCGCTTCTAACTACACACCCCCTCACCCTCCAACACAGAGTTCATTTTCGCCTGAAAAGAGAAGTTCGACCCAAGGCCAACCACCACCTCCCCTTACACCGGCCAAGAACACATTTTCAGAAGGATTCTCTGTCCACACACCCCCTCCTTTCCAATGCAGAGATCGTTTTTGCCCTTTCCAAAGCTACGGGCCACGCACCCTGGTATCGATACAACACTGCAAAACACTGCTAAGGGGCAAACACCCCCTCTGCCTACACCAGCCATAACTGCAACTTCCAATGCCACGCTTCGCAAAACCTGCCCTTTTCAAGGTCAGAATTGTTTTTTGGGTGACTGACCCTGTACACTGAGGGTACCGCAAAGCCCCTACAATTGATTAATGGTTACACCAGCCAAGAACCCTCCCAACCCCAGAGTGCTGCCTCGGCTATGAACGGAGGCTTGCTTCAAGGCCAAAGCAAGGTTTTCCCTAGGGAGGCAGGAGCAGATTTTGAACTGACCTGGGCTAGCTGCCTGCCCCTTTCCCCTATTCCCAACAATCTGCTATTTTCGCTGGAACATTGAAGCTTCCTCCTATTTTTCGAGATTCACAAGCTTGCCATATTCCCAGTGAAATAAAAAAATTTCACAAGTTCCACCGATAAAACTATATTTTCCTCATCACAACGAAATATGTTCCAAATGTCTAACACACAATAAATACAATTAAAATATAATCAGTTTTCCACCAAACGTTTTCCAGTTTACAGCAAATTTACTCCGTTTTCCAGCTAACTTTAACTAATAAATGGGTAACTATAATAACACAACTTTATGACATATTTTTAACTTGCTAAAATTTTTTATGTAATGAAATAAAAGCGATCTTCTTTCAAACATGCATCTTTCCACTTACACAAGTTAAATTTAGAACACCATTATTATATGTATTCAATACTCAAATTACACTATATTTCTAAGCATTAAAAACATATGTTAAATAAACTTGTACAATATGATTTTTACATTCAATCTGTTTTAAAATATTTGTATGTGTAGTTTTTCCACTTCTGAATTTTTACCATGGAATGCATTAAATATTTTTACTTATTTACAAATTTTTTCCCTGTACAATAAATTTTTGACATATTACTGAAATAACACGTATCCAGCTTGAAATGACTGCTAGCAAAGCTGAAATCTTTTAAATATCATGATATTTAAACGAAAATGGCATCCACTTTGTATCTGCTTAATATATGAGGGATAAATTATCTTTTTTAAAAGAAGTTTTCCAATTATGTTTTTATCTGATATTGTACTAAGTATGACTGTGTTTTTACCAGCAAGTGTCTTCATGTTGATTCATAAGCTGCAATAGTTTTAATCTTGCTGCTGTGAGAAAAAATATATATTTTACTTTTAAGGTTGGATGAACTCTCCCCATTGTAGGACAGCGGGGAAACATTGTGGTATGTTGCTGAGGGCTCTTTCTACCAGGCCCTGAAAAGGTTTTTGTGTGTAACTTTCAGATTCATTAAATTTCCCAGAGCTCTTCAAGTTGACCAGCAGCCGGGCAAAGTTTTCTCGAGATATCCAAGTCTGTTCCTTCCGTTTCAAAATTCATTCATTCAGACATGTTCGTTTCTCTCCATCATTTTATGGAAGTTCTCATCAGCTCTTCAGACTGTGCCAAGTTGAAATAAAACTTGTAAATTTTTTTTGTGAACGTGAGCAAACAGATAATCCAACTTAAAAACTATTTTTAACAAACCTCAAACAACTTACCAATATTTTATTTTTATTTAATATACAAGTACTTATTACTCATCCGATCATTCACAAAATAGTGACACTGGGAAAATTCTCAAACTAATAAATAAATCACAGCATTCAATTTTAAATTATAAAAATTTTACAAAAAATATATTTTTAAAAAATTCATAAAACATACCTTAGTTAACATTCGTAAAACAAATTCTTTACATATTTACATCAAACACGGTAATACCATAATAGTTTAAACATATTACTATTGAAAACATTATAAGCTTTATAAAAATATCACTCCCTCATTCTACATCACAAATCATAATGTTAATTAAAAACGTTTATCAACATGTTACCACTGAAAGCCATTCTCGCTTTTTTTTTTAACCAAAACACCATCTTACATCAGAAAACTGGAAAGAATCATAACATTTCCTGTAACTACTGAAAATCATTAAACATACTTAACATTATGTGTGTACGCTATTCTCACTTTTGAAAACCAAAACAGCATCTTACACCATAAAACTGCAATAAAATCATAATTCCTGTTACAATTGAAAGAAAAAAAACATTTCATGATTGAAATAATAAAGTTTATTAAAACTTTCCAACATTTTACACCTTAAATCATTAACATTTTAATCAATTGTTAAAAACCTGCATAATATTTCTTTAAAAGCATTCAAACTTTATACTTTCGATCATCATAACTGTAAAAACTACTCAGCCTATTACCAGTGAAAATCATTATATTTCTTTTTAAAAAGTACACAACATATTAGGCCTGAAATTCCATTATACCATATGACATCTGAACATCCTTACAATTGTAAAACTGAAAAAATATTAAATTATGTTTCATCAGAAAGCATTTACTGTAAGTTTGATTTTGTCATTAAAATTTCCATTTAGAGTTAATAGATAAGCTGCATCTGCTTTTTTTTACAGGAACAACAGGTGTTGATAGTGATGATATTGGTGATGATATAGGAGCATAAATAATTTCCTGTGGTGAAGGAACGAAAGTAGGAGGAGGTGGGGAAATGCATTTAACAGTGGTGATGGTAAACTTAACTCAGGTGATGGTAAACTTAACTCATGTGAAATCACAAAATCGAACTCAAAAAACTCTTCCAATTCTTGATCGATATAATTGGTTTTTTGACATATATTCCTGAACATTTTTTGAGATTAAATCCAGTGGAGTTCAACATAAGTACATTGATGGTTTTTATACATGTGCCTCACCTAACTTGATAACTGATGATAGTTCTAGAGGTTCCAATTTCGAAGTCATTGATGTCGAAGTTGATGTTGAAGGTGGTGACGAAGGCATTGAGGTCGACATCGCAGGCATAACTGCAGACCTCGATGCTGCAGGCATTGTTGTAGACCTCGACGTTGCAGGCGCAGCTGCAGACCTCGATGCCACATGCACTGTTGTAGACCTCGAACGCGGAGGCGTTTCCATAGAACTTGATGCCGGACACATCGCTTTAGATGTCGACATGGGAGGCGTGACTGTCGGTCACGTTAATGCAGCTTTCAATATACTTTGTTTCTACATCGAAGTAGATATGTTGTAGAGTAGATCCACTTTGTTTGCATCATTAAAAATCGAATAAATGTTTTGCCAGAGCATCTGGTCAATGCAATAGATCGTTAAAATAACCCCAGTTCAAAATCTTGGTTACATAAGCCAAAAAATAATTCTCATTCAAGTATGACTTGATTAGGCGAAACGAACTGACAAACAACTGGAAATAGTGGAAGGGGCATAGACGTTAAAGCCTTATATGTAAAAATTTCAAATTCCCAGGCAAGCATTCGAGAAGCCTGATTTATCCCCACCGACCAGAAGTCAGAAGTCGAACAACCCAGCCCCCTCCCTCACAAGACCCATCACTTTCAAATATCTTCAAGCCAGCACACCAATGTCTGAGACAAACCTGTCTGCTAAGTTTCTGCCTCAAAGAAATGAGTAACATTTATTTATCTCTAAAATAACTTCTGCTTCATAACAAATAAATTCTATTTACTAATCAATTAAAAGGATAAGCAATGTAATAGAGATAAATAGAATCAATAGAGCAAATATATATTTTATAAATAAAAAAAAGTATTATATTTTGTAAAAACCATTCATGCATGCTATTATTATCCATTTATTTTGTTTTTGTTTCTCTAAGATTACTATAATCTTTTAAACATATTATTATTAATTTTTTTTTGTTTTTGAAACCTTATATATAATTACTTTTTAACAGAATGGAGTAATGTGTTTCATAATATTATGACATCAGCTAATATTTCTGCAAACCTTAGAAAATAATTTTTTTTTCAAAATATATCTTCTCTTAGTCAAGAAACATGTTATGCTTCACTATCAAAATTTAGTATATACATATATATATGCATTTTCATATTCTGTATACTGTTAATCATATTTACACTAAACATATACAGTTATTTTTTCCAGTAATGTGTCCGATCATGTTTTCAATTTGGTTCATTTTTTGTTATAAGTCTTGTGTATTTTTCAAACTATTTATATTTTTCTGTGTAATGGAGCTTGCAAAGTGAATTTTTTGCACAAGAATTTTCAAACAGCTAGAAAGACATTTTCTACCTTGGTATCCTTGACGGTAATAATCATTGACCTGAGATCTCTTCCCGTTCTGGACAGACCTTGGCAGTTTGCTTTGTGAAAAGAGACTACTTTCCTTGGTGTATAATATTACCAAAATGCATTCCTACTTGGGTTTGTTAGAGTCAGGCTGACATCTGATATCTGGAATTTTGTAGTTGGTACTATTGTAAAATACAGTTGAAATTTAACCTTGTAGGTTTATAACTCAGTGAATCAATCACGCTATTTATAATCATGTACTATTATTCGCTTACATCAAACATAAATAATGCTCCTCAATTTTAAATGTTTTGGGTTCTAGGATTGATGAACTGTTTTTGTTATAATATGTTTCCTACAACTTTGTATACAAATAATAGGAAATAAGTAATTCACCATTAGCAAACTTTACATTTAAATCCACATAAGGGTGTGCTTGACAGTTTAGATACAGTTTAATATTTATCATACCACAATTATCCAATACTGATCATCAACTTTTAAATTGTTTTTTAGATGTGTTTGAAAACAAATGACAACATATATCATTTAATCCAAAGAAACACTTTATTTCACACTCCACACTATTTTTGAGCTAATAGTAGAGTTGGAAAAACCTCTGAACCCCACAATCGGAATGCAATATTTACATTCTTCCCTTTTTCGATAAATTATTAAAACTTTGCACATTCATAAGTGTTAATTTCATATGTGGCATCAATGATTCCACACTGCTTAATTAAAATGTTACACATTCCTCATTATTAGCTGTATCATATATGGCATTCAAATGCATATTGCCAAGAAGAATTACTAATTCTTTAGCATTTAATATGATGTATTTGTAGTCTTCAACAAAGACCAAAACCATACTTAACTGTATAACTTCGTATTTTCCACCTGGTTTTATTTGTAAGGAGTAATCACTAGCATTGCTCCACGTAACCATAAGCTCTGTATAAAGATTGTTTACAGATCCGAGAGATAGTTCTTTATTGTGGAAGTAATTCCAAGTTTTTGTGTTCGATAGATTTCCACTCCATTTAGCAGATATGCATTTCTGTCGATTTAATTAAGTATTCCATTTCTTACTATTTTTGTAGTATCTCGATTACATGCATCAGCTGTCGTTTTAATTGTTCCTCTAAACCTTAAACTTGATTTCGATGGTAATGTGTAAATATAATGATTTTGTATTGAAATCCTTATTTCCAAAGGGAACGTATATGGACCTGCATGGAATGGTCCATACACATGAATTTTCAGTATTTGTGATTCAATCTTCATAACAGATTGGGTCTTCAACATTAAGTATGGCTTCCATTTCTATTAACCGCAAATCCTAATTCTTTAAAATACAATTTGTTGCCTTGTGTTTACTTCATGGGTAACTTATTTGAAGTGAGCATTTTACGCTTGTATTTAAGTCTTTTTATACTTCCTTTCTTCGAAATACATTTCTTAATGACATATTTCATAAAAGAACCGCCTATTTTACATCGGAATGTAATATTGTACACAATACCCATTATGATTGTTATGTGCACTGGAATGCAACTGTTTATATAGCTTTTTTAAATGGAAATGGATGGTAAGATCTTTGTTTCTAAAATTAATCAGTTTACCATCTTGATCGACAATTGTAACAACTATTTCATCAAAAATATTCACTATTACTGGAAGATAATTCAATGTATTAGGTTTTCAATTATTTTATATCCAAGAGCCACAGAAAACATGAATTCATGAATTGTATTTATCGGTTTTCCATTAAAATATGAACCTCCCACAATATTATCATTTATATGACATACATTTACCAACAATATATTAACCTGTCTTAAAGATTCGTGAAATTGATTAGCTGGATACACTCTCCATTCATAACCCAACATATTTGCAATTGAATTGTTTTTCGAGAAGTCGATATCGACATTATTATACATTGCACTAGTTAAAGTATTTGGATTTCTACGTAATCAGAAATGTACATCTTCAGATAATGCTGCTTTAATGAATGTTTTTAAGTCACCCAACTGATAAGATCCTACCGGTATCACAATCTTGTAGGTTTTTTCACCAATATAAGCCCTAAATGAGTGGAAATGTATATCAATGTTTGGTATGCTGTTGTAAGTAACGAATTCGATTACACTTATTTGACATTCTCTTTCTAACTCCAAAGCTGGGAAATATATTGCATGCAATTGCAACGAATTTCCACTTAATATCAATGTAATTGACATATTACTAATGTTTTACTATTACACTTACTTATATATCCTACTTATAGTCAAAAATGTAAACATAAATGTCCACAATTGATTGTATTTGGTATTTGTTCCTTTTGTAATTGTAACTTAATTGTTTTTTTTTTTAATAATTATGTATACTTCAATTAGAGGACGCAAATCGCCGAAACTGTCGTAATACAATGAATGATTTATGTTCTTAATTAATGCAGCCCAATGCATTCCTTCATTTTGTATCGAATTTGAATTAACAATCATACATTCATGAAGATTTTCTTTCTTTGATAAATTGTCTCTCATAAAAACACCTCATAAAAAGGGAATATCTACTTTCTAAACAAATACATTAATATCTTTATTTGTTAATGCACATTTTGGAAGACTATTTAGGACTTTCTGTGTATATTTCTACCTTTGGTGTTTTTTCATCCTTGATCCAAGTGCTGTTAATGGTGGAAATAGCAATGGAATAATTAATCCTTTCTTTGGTTTTTGTTTGATTTTGCATTTTAATCCCATGCCTCTCTTCACTTTCACATGCATAACTTCATCAACAACCCAAGCACCAAACTTTTCACCTGTAGATGTAGATGGATTCTTCCTTATATTTGCAGCTTTATCGGCTAGAATTGTATCTGCTATATGTCTTTCTTTCAAATCGTTTGTTCGATAATAAACAATATTGTGTTCTTTAGAAGCATTATCCAAAGAGTTTATTCATTGATCATCTGTGCCAAACATTTTGCAAGTTTAGTACCTCGTAAGCAATAATTGTATTTAGGTAAATATAATTAAAATGATAATTTATTAATCAATGTATTCAATACACTGCATCCTTTTTTTGGTATGTTTAGTACAAACCATTGTTTTCAACTGAATGTGAGACTATATATAGACCTACATTTATAGTTTTACATTAGTGAGTTACATAAAAATGTGTAAATGAGGGTTTTAAAAAAATGTACATCTGCTGGTAATTATAAATGCAAAAAAAAGGTAACTGAACAGAAACATGGCATTGTTTTACCATCAAATATACGTTGTATAACAAGCTGTCCTCCTTCATGTCGTAAACTTATGTAGTTATGTCCCTGTTGGGGCATCCGAATTAACGTAAATTTGAAAACATATATGGGTTTTCTAAAACAATACAAGAGAAATATCAATGATTAGCGACCATTTTGTCATTAATTGAAGGAGTATCATATTTCCCTTTTACAAATAAAGAAGATATAGTTACTCCAAATGAAGCATTACCCAATTATGTATCTATTTTTGACAATGTTTGGTGTGAACTGCAGGGTGGAATACAACAATATTTCAGTTTTGGTCGATATTCAAATTTTGATTGCTTTTATCTATCGCAAAATTATGCACATATACCAAAACATAATTTGCAAGATAATGTAAATATGGTAATTCTGTTTAAAATTGACAGTATGAATCTGCAAGATATTTACAATGACCATGTTTAGACGATATGAAATTTACAAAGTTTAAAGATTTGTTTTTCTTTCTGTTGGAAAGAAAATGCAGTTTTTTGGTGATTATACCAAGTCATCGATGAAAGGAAACCAAAATTCAAAGTTGGTCAGTATATACGTATTTCGAAGCAGAAAGGAACCTTTGAAAAAATGTATGGTCAATTGGTCTTATGAAATATTTAGAATTATTTCAATTAGACAATAACATCCCAGAGTGTATTACATAGAAGACATTGAAAGAGAATCAATAAAAGGCAGATTTTACGAACATGTACTGCAAAAAGTCTGTTCTCCAAATGAATATTTGGTTGATAAAATCATTAAAAGGTAGAAATACATGTCCTTGGTTCGATGGAGGGGCTTCTCAAAAGCACATGACTCCTGGGTTAACAATAAAGATCATAAAGGTTTGTAATACGATGTTTGTAAAATTGTGATACTAAATAAAAGGTTTTTAATTATATTTTATGTTTTTATTTATTAATAAACCTTTAAATAGGTTATTAAGTATATATTCTACAATCAATCCCCATGTTAATTATATCAACATTTGAGCAATAATCCTGTATGTTTTAAATAATTTTTATCATACATTTCTTAAAAAAATATTACACACTTATTTATTTCTTAAAGTAATTTATTTTTAAAATTCTTTGTGGGGAGACTAGAGAGATTCCATAACCGCTGGCTATGACAAAAGAAAGGGAATATTAATCCTGCATTAACATTCGGTTTCAAGGCTGTAAAGAGAGAGGATAGAAGAACGAGAAAGTTAGGACTAAATATAGGTCGATGTTCTTTGTGTGTTCCTACCATTGCTTTCATGCACTTTGTCTTAAACATCCCGAATGGGTTTAGACAACCATACATGTATGTTTGGGTTTCGGTGTTAGAAATGTTGTAATTTAAATTCCTTTGTAGTATTAAATTCGGTAATGAAAACAATGAAAGAAATATAATTACTTTTCGGAAAATTACATGAAAAATTTATAAAAAGTTTTCACTTTGCTATGCGGGGTTTTGTGGAAGAACTAAAGTTATTCGGAAACAATAAATTGCATTTCCATAAATTGAGTTACATATCTACTGCTATTATTTTCAATCTTATTATTGTTGAGGGAATAATTTTCCACAAAAATTTATTAACTATTTATTCGATGGAAATAAACGTTCAATCACCTGAGACACGAAATGTGAGAATTTTTCAAACATTTATGTCATAATGGTTTGAAGGCTGTTGGCCAGCTCCAGGTATGGCGAGTTAGGGGAAGGGGCGGGTGGGGGGAATAAGTACTCCTCTCACAGAATCGGACAGGGCAGATTTTCGGGAGAGTCCACAATTCATAGGTAAAGCATAGTTTTGCAAACAGGTCTCCGCTCTAGAAGAGTCCAACTTGGTGTCTTGAAGGGTGTGTGACAGTTGATGAGCCCCTGAAGTTGCTGCTGTTGTTGTTGGACAAGAGACACATTCTGGGCTGTAGGCGAAGGGAGGGATGAGGAGGTTCATGGACAGAGAATCCCTCTGAAAATAAACTCTGTGATGAAGGGGAGGGGGGGTGTGTGGAAAAAGCATCCCTCTGATAATGCGTTCTTGGCTGGTGTAAGGGGAGGGGGTGGTTGGCCTTAGGCAGGATCTCTCTCTTTACAGGCGAAAACTAACTCAGTGTTGGTGGGGAAGGGAGTGGGGGTGGTGTAAGGAGCGATGCGAAGATTTCTCACTGGTTTCCACGATAATAGTTCTTCACCAAGCCTCCCCCTGCATAGATGCAACACTGCATCTCTCGACTTCACCAGGCTTCAGTGTGTGATAGCTGCAGTTCTCATTAAGTAATGCTATATGCTCTGGGGTTCAGATCTCGTTCACAATCTTCGTAAACTATAGTGTGAAAAATTTTTTTATAAGTTTTTAATTATCAGGAAAAAATATAAATTTTTGTGTGATAGTGCATTTATTGTGTAAACCTCGTTTCTGTGTTCGGTACACTTAACTTGGTATGATTTTCAACTGCTGTCTCTATTAGAGCCCATGAATTTCACAGACTTGACAGAAAAAAAGATTTTGCAGTACATCTGTTATTTTTAAATAATTCACTTTTATCAAGTTTTGTTATTTTTATACATTCACGTCGTTGTAAGGCGAATAGTGTAATTAAGTCGTTAATAGTAGAGCTTGGTAGGGAAATTTCAACTCAGCCGTGCTCCACATGTGTGTGTGTATATATATACAGGTTATAAGCAGCCACACATCATACGATCCAGTCATTCATTGGGTGACCTCCGAGATGGACGTATATGTTTGGGAGAGGTGCAATTTCGTTACGTGAATTTCTATTAAGCTATTGTGTCTCTTTAAAATGCAAGTTTGGAAATCTTTATTTGTCCATGTTAACTGGAAGTGCTAAATCATTGTCTGTTCGTTTCGCTAATTAAATTACATGCAGTGCTTGGTAGGGATACAATTTACTAGACATAATTCAGGATGTGTATGAGTAGTGTGTAAATCATTTAATCATTTGTATTCAGAGTTTTTTGCAGTAATTTCAACTCGGCCACATTGTCGACATATATAAGTTGGCGCATGTCATACAATGACACCATTCCTTCACGATCCTCCAAGGTGGACGGACGTGTTTCGGGAGAGGTGCGATTATATTACATGTTCGTTTAATTTATTTAGAAACATTCGTTTAGTTTAAAATTTCTAAGTTTTTTACCTCAGTCTATAATCAATCAGTGCATCACTAAACTCCCGAGCGAATAGACGTATATTAAACGTTTTGTTTTTAACGTATGTTAATCAATTAATTTCTTTTAATGTATGGATTACATATCTAAAGTTCCTCAGCAGTCTCACAGGCAGATGGACATGTAAGGTATGAGCAAGAAGCATCAAGTAGTGACATATATCTTGTTATTGTGTTCGTTAGCAGTATAATTTCGAGGGACATTTTGTTTGCTTCGTTAATTCCATACTGGAGTCTCATGTAATTGTGATTGTTTAGCACTTGTTGACACCAGATGTTATTAATGTAGTTATGATCATTTGAAATTTATTCCTACATAGAAATTGTTCAAACACTCTGAAATTATTTTTTCTCTCATACAATGCTGTTATTCGTTTGGAATAATACTATCTTTCAAAGTTGCCTATCTGCCAACACAGTCTACAAGAAATATCACTTCCAAGCCAAAAAATACACTTAGGCCACTATTGCACAAAACTCATCATTATATAAATATATACACACACCGCACCTCAGTCGACTGTAAGCGCTCCAATGGTGAGGATGTACCAGAGCTGCTGCCCACCCCCACCCAAAAAAGAAAGAAAGAAAAATAAAGTACAACTGTACACTTATCCCACAACAATTTTTGATTGATTAATTCAATTAAAGTAATTGTATCAATCAAAGTTTCATACCATTTTATCCGATGAAAATACAAAAATTTAAAAAAATCCATCGGATTAAGGATTAATCCAAAAATACATCGGATTAAAATACGATTAACAATTTTCGATCGGATTAAAATCGGACTAAGGATTAGCCCTTTTGATATCTATTTTTTATCAAAGGGTTAATCCGATTCATAAAAGCTGCATCCCCTTTGAGTTGAAACCGGCACGCCCCTACTACTCACGAGTAGTACGGACTCGTTTAAATGTCATTGTATTACAGTCAATGGGAGAACTTTTAATGAGGTGCAGACTTCTTTCTCACATGCTGTGTTTTTGCAATAATTTTTAGCGTGGTCTCGACTAAATATTTTGGCGACGTTAATATTACACGTATTGCTGTGAGGCTTGTAACCTTTTTGCCGAATGAAAGAACTACTCCCTTACGTATTGCTACAAGGCTAGGGTAATGTCTCTTGATCTTCCTGCTGAATGTTCATTAAAAGTATTAAGTCGCCGTTCATGTGCTCTTTACGATGAAAGAACTACTCCCTTACGTATTGCTACAAGGCTAGGGTAATGTCTCTTGATCTTCCTGCTGAATGTTCATTAAAAGTATTAAGTCGCCGTTCATGTGCTCTTTACGAGACCAGAAAAATGTGTTAAGTACCTTTTATAACACGGCATTTGATATTTTACTGATTATTTTGTGTACGGTATCATTACAATGTCAAATAAAAGGGCTGTAAAGTTTAATTGTGTTCTATAATTTACTTACATTCTATGTCAAATTGTACCACCTGATACACCGGCATGGCCTTTTAAGTGGACCTCCTCTTTCGATCCAAGTCCAGGATACGTGCAACCCAGGAAGTTCCGCACTTCGGCCTCAATATGTGCGTACCGTGGACTGCACACGTACTACCCCAGTTAACACCAACGTAATATGGAATGTAAACAACCGATGGGCCTCTGCACTCACAACAACCACACTCACGTACACAAATTAAGCAAAGAATTACGCGTGTACTACGTGAAACAACACAAGGTCCCAGTCTACAGACAGTCGTTCCAATCAACGTCATGTACTGACTCAAGATCACTTTGGAGACATGGGTTCCTAGTCGAAAGATGCTATACTCTGTCCCCTCTTCGTGCTCCTCTTAAGTTTGTCGGTAACATTCTGAAACACGTATATGCAGGTGGGGGCAGTGTTATTTTCAAAAGTTTGATTTAAAACGTGCTAAATTAACGGTTAACAGCCCATAACTACAAACGCATTTAGCTGTTTTACTTGTGCATGTTGAGTCGCTATCAATAGGGATTTTTCCTACTTTCTTTGCCTACCGCGTGATAGCGTGATCAATTTTCCGACTCATGCTGTAATTATTTATTTATTTGTGTGTCTATAGCTCAAGAATGACGCATTTTAAAACACACTACGATTTTGGGCTGGAAAAAGGACGTCGCCACGTTTATGTGCCTGTAACGTCAGGATACAAGTTGGGCTTTGTTGTTTACATGCAAATAATGCCTTAGCAGGTAACGTGTGAAATTGGGATTTTTATTATATTTTCTTGTCTCGGAGGATTTTAATGTTACTGCTGTGTCATCGAACATTTACAAGCGTTGCATTCTTCCACAAAGCAAAAATACAACTAAGTGTAATACTGATCAAATACTAACTTATAGTTTAACTAAATAAACAAAGCGTAAAACATGCCTAAACGCAGTTAAGAACCGTAAAACACTGCGTAATTTCTGACAAAAGTAGGATGCCTGAAAATTATTTCAACATTGAGTAAATATGTTTTCTTGCCGTAATTGCACTGGCCTAACCCGTAACACGGTAATGTTTATTCTAAAGGCTGTGTCTGTACGGCCAACGAGGAATTGTCTTTATGTTTCATATAAACTTATGTGGTTTGCACTATATGACCGGTATGTGTATTTGCACTTTGTTAATAATATCCAAAAAGTCCTTTGTTATATAGAAATATTAATCATTTTATCGTTGAAAATTGCTTCATAATTTTGAGGTTATATGTTCATGTTTATGATCGTTACATAGACCTACGTTAAAAATATTTTTGTAATGAAACTCGTGTCGTGCATATTTTATCTGTAGAAGCTTAATCTTATTCTTAGTTTGTAGGTCTAATAAAAAAAAAACTGGCATTCCAAAATTACATCACTAATAATAATGTGCATACGGAAATTGAATGTTCGTGAAATGTGCCCACAAAAGGCTTCACGTTTTTTGAGAATTGTGAAGTATGTGTTTGCATATTTGAATTAAGCATAACAACGGGCCCTAAAAGAAAGTGGTTATTCGTGAGAGTAAAATCCTTGAATAAAATATTTACCTACACGTTTAAATATTTATTAATAAATGGTGTTTTGAAACGCCGACTGCATTTCAAACATCGACGAAGTATCAGTAAATTTTGCAAGAAACTTAAGTTTCCAAAAACAATTCCATCCCTTTTCAAAGTTTTCCTCTAATCCATGGCAACCGGCCGAAAATACGTTCGCGCCCACGCTGGCATTATGATGGTGAGACCGAAACATGTACAATTACGTCACACGTGCGTTAACCAATAGCAAACCGTTTTGACTGTTTACAAAAGAGTTTGAAAATTTTACATTTTGAAAGTCTGACAATTTGAGAAATAAAGTGTGCACGGGAATAATATTTTGCATGGTAGTATTACACACGGTAATTATTTGAATTGCACAAATAAAAGTGTAATTGATTCTCCAGGAAAAATCCCTATTCCTAAATGCGAAAGTAAATACATGATATAGTTATTTACAATGACAAGTCATATACAACTTTAAACTACAGCTGGTAAAAAAAGAAAGGATTCGACATCAGGTAATTTAATATTTTGAAAAATAAAACATCAGCCGTTGGGAAAAACTGTGCCGTGTGTCTCCCTAAGTGAACAAGTTACAATGTGAAAATAAAATGAATAGAAATTAAATTTCTGAAAAATTTACTATGTACCGTTATTGACTATTAGGTACTAAAATAATGTTAAAATTCTAATCGAGCAAAACAAATGTGTGGTTCTTATTTCTATAGAAAAATATATATAAATTATAAACAAATTCGTTTTTAATTTATAACATAGTAAATATATATTAATTATGGAATTCGTTAAAAAAAAATAACGCACATGTGAATTTTAACCATTTCTTGTGATTGTTTTGGTACACGCACAATATTATACAGCTATACGTAAATCGTGCGTGTAGTTCGAAACAGAAAGTCTGTCATTTGCTTTGCTTTTTTTTTTCATTTCCCTCTAAATGTACTTTAGGTCCTTACGCCTTGTTGATAGAGACAAAGATTTAATTTGCTCATGTGGTGGCTACTTGGAACGCATTCAAAATGTTGTCGGGTCCAATCTCGCTTGGCTTTCTACACTCATTTAGGCGTATGACGTCGCATTTCCTTAAAATCGTTCAAGACCAAACATTTTTTTTAAAGGTCTAACCATATCAACTTTGAATGTTATCTCAAAAGTTAAAGTTGAAATGCAGGCGAACCTCAAAACAAATTTTCAAGAAATATCTTCATGGCATTCTAATAATATGCGCAATTACTTTGAGCCGTATTCTTCCGTAATTATTTTTGTTCATTTTTGAGATTAGTACGAAAAAACATACACTACATTTAACATTCCTATAGCTCGCTTAGTTAATTCCTGGAAAATATTTTTGCCACATTTTCGTACATTTCCCAAAATACCGTTTTATATTACAACGAAAAAGAACTAAATATACTAAAAGTGTAGACAATCATTTTAGACCCTTCTATACCCCTAATACGCGTCGTCCCAGCTCCTCATTCATTACGTTAAGTCCATTGTTTGGGAAAAATTTTATTTTGTTGATATTTTAATTTTAAAAAATAATACTTGTCTTGCATTCCAATAATATTTTTTTTGTACAAAACGCAACTTAGTGTTTTCATGGGCGGTTTTTTTACCGTGGAAATAAAACAAACGTTCGTGTGCAGGTACTATTTTGCCGACTGTATTACGTTGTTATTGATGTTTACCAATGGGTCACTGATGTTTACCAATGGGTCACTGATGTTTACCAATGGGTCACGAACCTGTTTTTACATATGTTGAAAATACACACATCTAGAAAAAAAAAACATTCACGAATGTTTACCAAACTCTTTTAATTGAACTACCTTCCTTCCGACGTTGTGAACTTAACTGGGCGCAGGTCAGTCAGCAGTGCGCCCGTTACAACATAAGCAGGTGGAGGCAGTGATATCATTCAAAGGTCGGTATCAATAGTGCTCAATTTACAGTGGATATATTTCCAATCATGGCGCTCCTTTACGTCATGTATTGAAATTCTGTGCTACGCCATTTAATTTCGAAACTATCCTTAACGAAGTTATGTACACATTAACATATTAACCCGATCCTGGAGAGAGAATGTTCTTAACGAACAACAGAAATGTTCCCAAATGTAGGCTGAAACTAAACCACTGTCACTTCTCTTTACCTTAAAATTTGAATCAATTAAAACAATTACACGACTAGTTTTCGCTGTTTTCTACGAGGTTTTACGAAGACAAGCCTTCACGAGAACTTAAATAGTTCTGACCCAACCCGAGTATGGCGAAACATGGCTGAAACAAAATGGTCCAGTTTTGTGCAAGTAAGCCAAAACGAACTAGAAGAGATCAACATCTGACGATATAAAAATGACGGAACTGATGAATTTACAGGGAAACGACACTTCTTAATCGGCTTGGGAAAATGCTATTTAATATCACACAGACACCTATTTATAAACGCTCATAAAGCTCGCGATCGTGACGACGTAACTGCCTGCAAACTCTCCTGCTTTTGATAAAATAACGGAAAATCGTTTTGGAAAAGAATCCGCATATAAATAACATAAAAGTTGATTTTTTTTAAATGTCCAAAAAAATATTGAAAATAGAAGAACGCAAACTACGTAAATTATATACGCAATGGGATCCCACCGACAATAAGATCAGATGCAATGATTTTGTACAATTACGTTGTCTTCCTTTGTCATTGTAGTTTCTATGAGACATCATGACACCACTTCCCCATCCTTCAGAGAGGCCCTACTTCGGAAAAAAACATAAGATATACAAATAATTGTAAAACATCAAATGAGTCCGGAGCTGAAAAACTGTATACAGAATGTATCTAATTTCGACACTAACTTCGGCTGTAGGTAAATCATGAAAAAAAAAAAGCTGAAAACATATATAAAGTGAATATTAAGGGTGGTACACATATTTGAAGTTGGACCTCGAACACGTGTTTATTGCAAATATTGGAGATAATACTTAATATGGAACACCGATTGTCCTGATAATGGTTAAGTGAACAAAGATCTTCAAACATAACACTTGTCGAAGTCATCAAATTATTTTATGTAAAAAATAACTGTTACTGTCCCTACTTTGAAATAGTATCCATGTCGCGGTAGCATTTTCGGGATTTAAAGAATTCATTATTAATCTTCATGTAACAACCTAACCTCTCCGTTTTCGAGTAATCGTGTTTTACTTTGAAAATAATATCTACCAATAACTGGCAGATGGGGCACGCATAATACCCAATAACGCACTTTTGCGGCTATTAAAGGGAGGGGAAGATTACAGAGGGAGGAAAATTGCAGTGGTACTGCAGTAAACTTTTTCTTTTACTACAACTTTAAAAATGTGTTCCTCCCTCAAAATTAATTTTAAATCATGTGTCGTATGTATGTTTTCAGCTTCTTTTTTCGCGATTAACCGGCACCCGAAGCTTGTCGGTCGAATTTTGATACATTCTATATATAAGAATTCATATATGAAACAGAGAATGAAAAAGGACGTAGTTACTCATGAATTACAACTTGAAACTACACTTGTCTAGTAAGGAAATTATCTGTAAGAGGAGGGAGCACAGTTGGAGCACAGCCTGTGATGAAGCCAGGTGAACAGAAATACCACGTTGATAAACAAACTGCAGCCTTACATCAAAGCTATCTAAATGGAATTAAGAATTTACCACCAGAAAAAGAATGCCAGAAGGGTACAGCAGTATCGTATATTTATATCATACTCCACGCCATTCCGCGAGGATATTAATTTTAAAGAATAAGTTACTGAATTTAATATTTTTTAAATTTGAATTGTACATGGAAATTTATTTAAAAAGTAACAAGCAAATAATAAACAATTTCTCCAAAAATATAACCTCTTACATAACACACTAACCCTCCACAACCATCTCTGTAAGCTGAACTTTCAATACGATACCTACATCACCAGACATTTCTTTGCATTTTCCGGAAATATCAAGATTGTATATTGACGTTATATCGCATCAACGAACAGAAAAATTCAAAGCTAGTGTCATGTTTCGCGTAAACAACTATGATATGACACCGTCGGAGAGAAGAAGTCATTGTAGTGTTGGGCGGCCAATATTTATTTTTAAAGCAACACTGGTATTTTCAAACTTGCAAAAACAGCAATGAGAAAAAGCATAATTATCGCGCGACACGGAGGGACAGAAATATAACGTACATCTAACTTTCTTCTTTCTTTTTTAAAAGACTGCACCCAGTTCCCCCCCCCCCCCCAATAAAACCCCTCGACCCCCCTTAAAAAAATTAACTTTTACTTTTTCAGCGACCACAACTCTGGCGCAGCTAATTCCTGGGCCACGGTTTTTTTTGCCCCAACGATGGAGAAGGCCAGAGCTGCGACTGAGTGACGACACAAAAATGCACTCTGCACGGGTATCGGCTGCGGACACTGGCTAGTCTTCTCTCTTCTCACGCGCGGTCGACGTGCTGGCTGGACACTCCTGCGAATTGCCACATTACGGCGCGGGACAATCCCCTGTCCTGCGAATGATCCTCTGCATGCGCGTATAGGCTATTCACGGTAAAGTGAGCAGTTTTGAAAGCCCTCCCATTTGGAATAACAGTCAATAAATACATTTCATTTTAGATTTAGAAGTTAACTTTCAAGTGCGGTGGAATATGCATACTGTGCTTATATCCTACATGGCCATATTTATTTTAAAAAGTGCCTAAAGGATTAAAAAATGGCTGAAAGGGAAAAGTAACTAAGGCTTCAGAAAGTGCTCACTTTACCGTGAACGGCCTATACACGCCAGACAACAGCAACTGGCACATAAAATCATTTCGGCATAATCTACTCCTGGTTACTTCAAACTTTTCTGAAGCCCTGCTGAAGTTATACTTTCAGCCTATTCCTCCGCCTCGTGCAAATTAAGCTTAGCCAAGTCTAGAAACGACCGGACAACGCACCACATTTGTGCGCAGTCAGTTTAATCACGTTTTGTCTGAGAACTATTTCGTGCTAGGTATTACTTGCAACTACTTTATCTATGTTTATATTTATGTTAATAAAATTGAAATATTCTATTTTATGGGGTAAAATATAATTAAAATTTCAATCCAACCAAAAATAACATACTTAAACGTTAACACAAGTATAAAACGTTGATGATACGTGATATATTTACGAAACAACCAAAACGTTAAACAAGGAATGATTTTTTAAAAGGTTCGGTACAGAAACCGTAGCTAGTCGCGAGTTAGCCAATATCAGTTTAACATGCGAAATACTGCAAAAACGACCACTGGTGTGGTAAAAATACGCTGGCCCGGGATAGGTTCTCAAGTTGTCGAGGCAAATGAGTCAAGAACAAATCTGCAGTTACGTATTAAACAAACCGTCGTCTCGCCGTCAACTCATAAATGACTCGCTGATAAAAGCTGTTCGCGACAAAGTGAGCACTTTTCAAATAAACCTTAGAAAAAAGTCACTATCGCTACCTGCATATTGTAACTAGCAAACTAAGTGACATGCGCCCAGTAAAGTCGGTAACGATGAATGTAAGGTAGGTCCATTTCTTAACGTCTAGTAAAAAGTGTCAGGTGACCATTTGAGACAATTTAGATGATGTCTTTCTCTTTCTGGTTCTCTGCGTCGAAGAGTAGAAATGGGCTGGAAAGCCCGTCGCTCGGCGAGTGTTGCCGCGCCCTGGGTTCACTCCCCACTCGAGTTTTTATAACATGTAATGTTCAAGTTTAAATGGAAGGAAAGGAATACGGATTTCTTTCGCTATGTATTATATAATTTAATGTTCACATTATAACTTCCTATAATAAGTTTAATAAGCAGTATTTATAACAATGAGACATTAGCCTGAAAATTTCAGAAAACTGGCCATGCGTTATACGATTATCCGTACATTTAGGACACACGACGTAAAAAATATGAACTTTAACTCTAAAAGAACTTCTCAGATGATTCCTGTTTTGTGATCTGTCGTATTTCCGTGGCACACTTGCTATATTGTATAATAATGCCTGGAGGTCTTAATATTAATACCAAGGACTTGTATTTTTAACAATTCCTCAAATATTCAGAATCTGCAGGAAATAGACCAAATATTTCTGAACAGAACTAGTATAATATCCCCCGTCCCCTACGATCCTAATTTTTGAGCTTAGTGCCGTAGGTGCGGCACCTTTGTGTTTTCTGCCGTCTTTTCGAAGTTGAGCTTTGTGACTTAGAGAATTTTTGATGTTCTAGAGTGAGTGAAGAGATCTGCCCGGCTTATAACATCGAGTTCACGAGAGCCGATGAGGAATGAAAGGGCGGGAGAAACTGGAGATCCCCGAGAAAACACGCCGACCAGCGGCATCATCCGGCACGTTTCCCGCACGCGAAAATCCGAGAGCGACCTTGTCAGGAATCGAACCCGGTTCCCCTAGGTGGGAGGCGAGTAGTCAACCACTACGACCCCTTGATATTCTCGAGATTTTGAGTGTGTGTGTATATATATAATATATATATAAACACACACATCCATGTTTGTAACTTTTAGAATTTTCTAATGTTTACTGGCTAAAAATGCTCGGTTCCTAAGTCCAGGCGCGTTTGTGCCGCATTAGAAGTGAGGCGTGAAGCGACTTCTGAACGGTAATATCGGTGAGTGCATCCTTGTGGGGTATTAACGGTTTACTATGGGGTTAGAGAAGGGGAGAAGAGCCCAAATCCCGAAAATGACGGGGCGCGGTGTACCGCTATTGTGCGGGCTGTGAGACAACATGGTGCGGCATCACAGTGTCAGAATCCAGCACGCCGCTACAAGGTCGTACATCCATCAGCCGAAGGTAATCCACACTGCGCACAACGTGTAAACGCCAGCATCGCTCAGGCCTGTCAAATACGGAAAGTATACAGAGTTCCAACATCGTCCAGTCTTCAAGCTGCAAACGCAGTGAGACAATTCAGGCGCCATACACATGTGGGCTTACTTCGAAGTTTCTTCCCACCAGTCCTGTGCGACAGACAAACATTTTACTATAGAAAGTTGAAACCACATAAGGTACGTACTGCGTAATTACAGTAGTGAAAATATTTCCAAGTTGTTAACTAAAACGTTTCAAATTTTACTACACAAATGGCTCTTGCCGTAGCCAAGTTCGTAGTTGGACATCTCATTATTTCCGATTAATAATAGAGATATATATGCCTTCCAAATTTATTTACACCACTGATAAGATATATATAGAATACAAGCAACAAAATCATGAATCACTGGAACCTACTTTACGGCGCACTCACTATCAGATATAGCCATCTCGCAGCCACAAAAAAAAACTGCGCAATGCCTGCTACACTACACAAATCGGCACATAAATCTATTAACTTAGTAATAATAATAATAATAATAGGCCAATCTTCAACGCACTACGCCCTGAAATCACGAAAGTCTGCAATGCCCACTGTGCAGCACATCCAGTTCTCTCACACAGTCACAAGTAGCGATGAACACGTAATTTCTCTGGTCTCACGCCGCAAATACTACAAAGTTAATTGACCTATCGCGTTCTCTGTCGCTTTCCCCTTCCTTTCTCTCAATCGCACGCGCACGCACACAAACAATTTCCCCTGCACACATAACATAAAATGAGTAGGTATTTCATATATTAATTTGTGTGTATATATACATAGATAATATATATAATGTGTTTGTTTATGTATTAAAAAGGAGAGAAAGGCCGACACGATAAACCAACCGTACTTTTTCGTGAAAACGACACACAAATCTTAAGAAGACTTAAAACGGGATACGAGCTCGGAACCCTTCAGATTGTAAGCTGGAGTACGAGCCACCAAAGCCACGCTACATAGTTATTTTATGGCGCATAGAATGCACGGCACTATGCGCCGCCATGCGCTAAGAGCAAGCAGTGAATCGCCACGCCACGCAACAGAATGAATGACCTTTTACTAATGAATAGTTGGTAAAATGACGCGCAGTTGCAGATGTGAATAACAAAGAAATGACCAGTTGGTTCGTCAACTGGTAATGGTGTAACGTAGCTAGATAGATAAAGCTATTCCAAAGTAACATAAAAGTGAAATAAAATATACACTTTTCAGTATATACAACTACAGTTTGTATGGTAGAGCTTAAACTTAACATCTGAATGAGAAATTATAACTTAAAAATTAATGGAAGATAACAGTATGAGGAAAATTAATTTTAAAAACTACACAAAAATATTTGATTGTGTATTCGGTACATTAATTGTTTAGTATACATAAACCATATCTATCTGAATAATGGACGTATGAATACATACTCCGGCGAGTCTAACTTATACTTAATAGTAAAAAATCACGCATGTATAACTAGTACTGCAATACAAAACCTTAACCAAAGACGTCTAAATGTTAATACTTTTATAGAAATTACAAAAATTTCATCGTCAAATAATTTTTTTTTAGTGCAGAATTTTTTTTTAAATGCAGATTAATTATACTCTGTTGCCTGCCACAAAGACATCTACGACGTCAAAAACTATTTGACAAGACTTTCACAAAATCTCAGAATAATTTGTGAGATGTCTAGATTTATCGTAAATGCATGCGAAAGAATTATAAACAGGCATTTTAATATTACTGTCACTGATGTGATCAATAAAATAGCGAAGGAAATATTTAAAATAGTACTACATCAGAAGTTCAGCAATAGTAACAAAATAACTTTAAATGAAATAAAGGGCGAAAAACAAACTAAAATGCTGCCTAAACCATTACAGTTCCCTTCCCTAAACACAGACGAGCTAATGCCGCTTGAAATAAAAACAGTGCCAGCTGAAGCCTTAAATGCGAAAATAAGTCGGAACAGTTCATTATCCGGCCATAAATCACCAGGCTTGCAGCCGCGACACGTCTGGGTCCGACAGCTCCTGCTACACCCCGTGACAACTTTCGATGGCTACAAGAGATAAACAGCGCACGGCGAGCTTTATAATCACACTGACAAGGTTCAAGAGTCCGCTAGCTATAAATGGTTATTTTGAGTATACCTTCGCATACTGTTCCAAGTCACGCTCACTACAGTAAACGAGTTACCTTAGCAAAACTGTATAAGAAAGCTCCCACAGAAGATGGATCAACTTGCGCCAAGTGTCATAAAACTCGTCCTGCACCAAAACTAGACTACCAGAAAACCCGAGGATTCTGATGATAACGATTTAGATTCAAATCGGTATGTTATATATGTAATGTATTAATTCAGACTATGTGTAGACTGATGTGTGCTCGTCATTCAGAATTTATTATGGATTTGTATTTCGTATGTTTTTTTTTACTCGTATCTGTATTATTATTATTTTATTTTAGTGATTAACACTGCATATCATATTAATAGTTAACCTATTGATGTAGAAAATATATAAATGAATACAGTGTTACTGTATTAAAAAAATAAATATCTTCATTTGATTCATTTTTGCTGTATTATTAATAAGTGAAATGCAAAACGTGTACTTAAAACTTTTCAGATATACGAACGTTTCTTTTTTGTTACTTGATACGCTATACTGGATGAACAGCACTTAATTAACTAGTTTTAACACCAAATTCATGACCTGCATTCTCAGAAACAACTCCGGTGTCAAAACTATTTTGTCAATAAATTTGGTTTCAGTATTTTTAGCCCCATTATTGTGGGATATCACCCACTGTGCGTCAATTGAAAAAAGCCGGCATCGAACTTGCAACCTTCCAAACGCGAGATACGCACAATGCCGTTTACTTGTTTGATATTAGCTCAAGTATACTTTCAGAGAGGAGATATTGCATCAAACTATAGCAAATACAGCTGGTTTGAAACCCAGGCATTACACGATAGACAGTTTCGTGTCCCTTGATCCATAACGTAACAGTACATGCACAAGACGAGAAGCTGTTAAAAAGAACATTAAATAAATTAACCACTAAACAGTTATTGCCACAAATAGACTAAATGTGTGGTCCAGCACTTTTTACGTGGTGGTTAAATAAAACACACACACCTATCACGTATGTCCTAGAAACGTCACGGTTTTTCGGCGGACTCTTCGATAGGTAGGTTTACACGGAAACGCAAAATTGAAGAGCTCATTAGAGGGGTCGCGGTGGCCGAGCGGTTAGCTCGCCCACCTCCCACCAAGGCGATACAGGCTCAATCCCCGGCCGGATCACCGGATTTTCGCATGTGGGAATCGTACCGAACGATGCAGTTGGTCGGCGGGCCTTCTCGGGATCTCCCGTTTCCACCGCCCCTCCATTCCGGCACCGCTCCAAACTCACCTCAATCGCCCTCATCGGCTCTGAAGATCTCGCTGTTAAGAGCAGCCCAAATCTCTTCAATCACTCAGCTCATTAGATTACCTATTGGCATACTGCCTTGAAAAAAGCGTTTATATGTTTAACTGTTAAAGTGTATTTGATGGATGACTTAAGTTTTGAAAGACGTTCATTCTGAGACCATTTCTTCGTAAAAAAAATTAACATTTGGAGGTTCATTACAATAAACTATGATGAATTCATTGCGTCATAATAATTATGAAACATATTTTTAAAAACCTGCAGGGCATCACCTGCAAAACACGGACTACACGAAACCTAATGCAGTGTGCAAACTAATAACAGATTCAGCAACACTTGACTGTAATTTACAAGATGCTGAAGCGTAATATACAAATATCAAGCACGAGATACACGACTACTTTATATACTCGTGAGCAATGTCGAACACAGAATGCATCTTAAATGGACAACACCGCAGGCACTCAATACGAACAGTAGGAACGTGACATCGATTTACTACGTGTAATGAAGGCAACTACAAGGCTGTTCTCATCCTCTCACAGCGATCTCTCAAGTACATGGCACGTGATCCTGTATCCTGTTTCCAGAAGATGCAAATCCACGATAGCATGCACCCGCACACAAACACAAATTGCAATTCTATTTCCCCGTTCTCGCTCTTCCGACTCGGTTAAGTCCAAGTCTGCGAATGAGCACGTATCCACCCACTCATCCTCACCACTTCAAGACTGTGGCACAGAGGATCTAGGGTGGAGTAGAGATATGTGGGCGGCTCCTAACATCGAGGTCTTGAGAGCCGATGAGGGTGAAGAGAGGTGAGTATGGTGCAGCGCCGGAATGTCAGGGTGGGGAAAATGGAAAATCCCCGAGAAAACCCGCCGACCAGCGGCAACACCGATACGACGTATAACATCGTGCATCATACCGCCAACATGTGTTTAAGCCTGGCGCATTACGTGTGGCCTACTCACTAGGCCATAGCCTTGCTACCACTGTACCCTTCGTTTGCATTTTACACGGAAACGGTGGGTCCTAGGGAGTAGCTACTGTCGGGGGGGGGGGGGGGGTATCCACAATCACTTTAACCTCACGGTGTAAATGTTGCATGGAATCAAAGGGTGCCAACTCCTATTATTTACGTGATGGTGGTGTGTACGATGAACCATACCTTCCTTTAATCCAATATATTGGTTTAATTAATCCGTATACCAATTTGTGTTCCTCTAACGCAATTACTTTGCTTAACATCCCACGTAATATGCCTGTTGCCATCCGGCTTTAGGGGCTTCTACAGCCCTTAATATTTGAGATGGACCATGCGTGTCCTGTATCAATCACGTGCCCGAGTTTGTACACATTGTTGTGAACGGCATATAGAAATGAAATATGCCAACACACCAAACTTGCCGTATGTGAGCCTCTACACTGGTGAGGGGAACCAAGGGGACAGTGGGGTGGCACTGACGTCAGGAAAGCTGGCCGGAGGGGACACGTAATAAAGAGGGTCGCCGAATGCGTGCCCCCACTCGTCGGCTAAGGCCAGGAACACACGGCAAACTCCACGGGCCAAGTCCGGCCCGTCAAGTTTGATGATGCACAGAGAGGCATTGGGCAGCACACACGGGCACGGGCCGGGCCCGGCACGTTAAAAGGCTCGAAAGGGCTCGTTCGAGGGTAGCGGACCGCCCGTTGGGTTCGCTACAGCTAGCCGGGCCCGGCCCGTAAACACGGGCACGGAGCGGGCCCTAAGGGGTTTGAAACACAGTCGTGTAGCGTAATTTGCCAAAATCCCAGAAGAAAAATACTAAGTTCAGTCCGATAAATTTCAATAAACCTAATAAACAGTAAGTAGCAATACATAGAAATATGAGCGGAATAAAAGTTATCGTAGGCTTATTTGTGTGCATGTTCACCGCTATATTTTAAAGTTTGTATGACAAAAATGAGAAATACGAGTTGCGTGCTTGAATTCAATGTGCCTTTTTTGTTTGACTGGTTGTTCCTTCGTTTTAATGTTTATTCCAACTGAGGTCGTCTTTTTAAAGAAATTACCCAACACACATCAATAACAAAAGGATAATTTGTACAACCCTTTACCTCGCAGTTGTAACAGTGTTAAACACAGTCGCGGCAAAACACTAACGTGCATTGCATGCATTGAGCTATGTTGTGGAAAACAAATATGTTAATGTAAAATAACCGTAAGAACTGTCGTCAATTCAGGCATTTTTAAAAACGTCATAAAGCTGACCTAAATAATGTTAGAGGCCTTAACTGTGAATATTCGTACGGAATGGTTTTTGGAATATGACAGAATTCTTTGATAAGCTGTTAACATTAAACAACACATTTGACAGGTATAAAAGTGGAAGTCACATTTCAATGTTTATTTTTAGGTGTAGCGAAAGTATACGAACATATGTACACACACACGCACGCACGCACCCACGCACGCACACACACACACACACACACACACAATGGAATGTAAAAATTGATTTTGACAGATGCTACATGGCAGTCACGTGGCAATTTTTGTTTACATTTGGCGGAAGGATACGAAACGGGCCTGCAAGCAGATATTTAGCAGGGCTCCGAGAAAGTTTCTTTCAATGGGGAATGGACTATAGATATTTTCACATGAAAAATGAAAGTTTAGATCTTCCTCTATCAATAATTGTTAAGCATTATATAGGCTGCTCGTGGTAAAGAGGGCACTTTTGAAGCCGTAGTTAGTGTTTCCTTTCAGTCATCTTTTATCATTTAACCACCTTTGTAAATAAATATTGCCATGTAGGTAATGAACACATTGTGTATATTCCACAGCACTAGGAAGTTAATGTCTAAGGCTAAAATTAAACGTATATATTTTCTGTTATTCTAAATGAGAGGGCTTTCAAAAGTCCTCGCTTTACATACATTTGTATGGTATTAGTATGTTTTTTATGGAGAAATAAAGAATTGCACAAAATGACTATTATTAGTCATTTTCCAGTGAAAAAGCGCTTTTAAAACTACTAATATTAGTCGTTTACCAGATCTGCATTTAGGGTTAATTTAAAACTTAACATAGTAAAACTGAATTGCGGCAACCTCGATCATTGTAAACTTCACTCGATTTGTCCAAGACTTCAGGCTTACCTTGAACGCTGGCAATTAACAGTTCAATCAATATGTATATCGGCCGTGTCGTCAGGTCGCCAGAGCCCGGCGAACAGAGCGTCAGGCCCGGTCCGCGCCCGTGTGTGTTGCCCCGTATGCCGCAATGGTCCGCTAGAGTGTGTCCGGAGCCAGCTACAGGCCGGGCTTGGCGAGCTGTAGCGAACCCGACGGGCGGTGGGCTACCCCCGAACGAGCCCGTTCGAGCCTTTCAACGTGCCGGGCCTGGCCCATGCCCGTGTGTGCTGTCCCATGCCTCTCAATGTATCATCAAATTTGGACCGGCCGAACCCGGCCCGTAGAGCTTGCCGTGTGTTCCCGGCCTAAACACTACGTGTTATAAAGACATCTTCCGAGGTACCATCGACGCGAGGGGCGTCGCAGAGCAGCAGTTCATTCAACGTCTGGTGACGGCAGTCGGACAGCACGACAACTCAACTACTCGACATCACTCGGAGGAGCTTCGTTCGAGCCGAGTTTAAATCAGTGGTAGGTACCATATAATTAGGGTGCAAGGTAGAGTCGTTAGGGAAGCTACGCGGTTACGAGCATTTGAGATACAGTTTGAGAGATAATTAGAGATATTGCAATTATATAGTATAATCAGTAAAGGAATAGAGATTGTAATATATTCAAGTTGTGGACAAATTAGATGGAATAAAAAAAGAGTATAATTTTATAATTAATTGTGTTACTTAGTTCTACTGTCTGATACGTCACCCAAAGTATAGTCCTTGTAATACTTTAGCAACAGGAATAGTAACAATGTGGAGAGTGATATAAAGGAGTTAAGCAAGAGTGTTGCATATTGGAATTGAGTCAAGGACAGGTTTGGTGAGCATCTAGCCAGCAAGACTCGGTGGATTCACAGTGTCTTAGTAACAGTAGAGTCTGGTTAGGGCACCAGAACAACATGTTTCCTAAACACAGTGTATACACCATACGAGAAACGAAAGGCATTGGCCTAGTACGGCCTATGTGCAACCACCGTCGCGCGAAACTTACACCATCGACGTGCCTGTCTAGCAACTTCACGATTAATAAAGGTTTTTTTTTTTTAGAATGCACAAATTTTCGTGGCGAGATGTAATCACATACACATACATGTGGAAGTCTACTAGAAACATTTAGTTGTCTTTTAAGGTGGCCGCCTGGGTAGGCCGCCCAACAGTGTGCACAGCACTAGTAGAAAACCTTTTATTAAAAAACCGTCCGATGTTTCTGACCCTCACCCAGAGAGACGCGCTCGCCGTCTCGCTGCCTCCCCCCCCCCCCCCAACCACTCTCTTCCAGGGAAGCCCGAGAATGATTGACCAGCGGCGAAACCTGGCTGACGTCACAACCCCTCTTCCTCCCCCTGACAAGAACCCCGACAAACATACAAAAGGCGCAAGAATATTATGGGAATTAGGACGCTCGGCACAACGCGCGAGTTAGAGAAATCTATGGCTAATGGCTCACGACTCTATAAATACTGCAGCGGTCCAGCGGCCAGTAGTCTTTGGCGAAGGCCATCTAGCTGAGTGCGCGCGCGACTGCGGACGAGGTGTTCGTGGCGTGAATGGACGAGATGGCGCGAAACCCGACGAGTGAAGCCTACTGTGCATGAGGGCGCTCGAAGAACTCTAGAATATTGTGGACTGGCGGGACATGGACTAAACTCAGGCGGGACTGAGGGGATACGGAATTCATATGTACATGTTGGAACTGTCAAATATGGACACATCATTTATACAATAATTTAATGGCTTTTGATACACTGTCTACTGGGACTGATTTTTAATTCTTTAATTTCGTTGATTTCTTTGAGGTAGTTATAAATTATACTAAAGTCACTAATTGTATACAGTGTGATATCAATTTATTGTGAGATGTTAAGTCGAAAGAATTTTTTTTTAAAGTTATTGTGAAGAAAATTAGGAAATTATAATCAACTCTATTAATAAACACCTCCTTTCAGGAACTTGGTTTAGCCCACTGAATATATGTGTGTGTGTGTGTGTGTGTGTGTGTGTGAAAGAGAGAGAGAGAGATAAATTGCAAAAGTAAGTAAAGTATAAAGGTAGAGGAGTGTTTGGCAGGAAGATTACATTATATTCTTTTGTTAAATAAGTTTTGTAGCTGTATGCATTACAGCACAGTTTATTTATAGTCTCTTTATGTGAGGCACGTTGTCAATTAATTGTGTACATCTTAAGATAGTAGATAGCAGCGCCAAGAGGGAAAAATCAAATTCATTAGAAACCTAACTTATATAAGGCTACTAGCACAACAGAATTATTTTACATAGTTTTTATGAAATTCCAAAACCTTTACGAGGAAAATGAATTGAATACAGAGTCGAATTTTCATTTTTTTTTTTTTTATTATTCGAGGATTTTTACATAACAAAAATAATAAGTTTGCCGATTACATAAATAGCAAAACTTATTTATAGAAACGTTGTGTTAAATTAGTTACGTATTACCGTACAAGCACGCGTGTCTTTGTTCAAGCATGAGAGTTGATGGTATTGCATGCGAAATCTGAATTCTTGTCATAGAAACAGTACCGTTTAGAATATACGAGAAGTTTATTATTTCCCTTCGTAAAAAAAAAAAAAAGTACTCAAAACCATGAAGCTGAATGTTAACGTAATCTCGAAATGCCGCAAGGTAATATAACATCTAAAAAAGTGTGTAAGCTCAACTGCAACTCGCTATTACATACTGCAATTGCAAGAAAGGAACACGCTTGTAACAACGAAAATACACAGCTAGCATTATGTGTACCAGAACATTCTTAATGCTAGTACACGATGATTATCACCATGACGGAAGTTACTTCAACATCAAAGAAATAAAGTTAGACACATCCGTTTCGCCATTACACCCTAACGGCAGCGCTCAGTAATTCAATTCAGTTCAATTCAATACTTCTCAAAGGAAAGGTGGTTATCAACATTACTTTGCCTTCAGTACGATAACAACGAACTCCGCACTAAAGGGCTTAAACATCTTAAGGTAATTAGGCTTATTAGTGCGAATTACTCTAATAAGACTAATTAGTGCAAACAGTAGCGCGCGGGTGTGTGCGCGCGAATGTGTTAGCAAGGCACGAATGTTGCACCTTAGATCAGTAAAGAGCGCAGGGAAAGTAAATAACACATAAATCGATAAAATAAATAATAATGTGGCTGGAGTATTATCCCAAATTATTGTTAAAAAGAAAGTAATCGCCTAAACATACCAGTTAGGCATTTTAGAATGTCTAACTAAAAGAACAAATGTATTTATTTGTAAACACAATTTACACAAATGTAATTTCCCGCCACCACGTAAAGCTGCATATTTTGATATATCAAAGGCATTTGGGAGCCACGGTGGCTGAGTGTTGCTACGCGATAACGCCCCTGTGCATCGCTTTGTTCATGTCCAAGAGGAAGTGGCAAGGCACCAGGTTGCCGTGGTGCCACACTCTCCATACTCATATGTGGTTAGACTACTCACCTCCCATTCAGGCGAACCGGGTTCGATTCCCGGTGGGGTCGTTCAAGGATTTTCGCAAGTGGGAATCGTGCCGGACAATGCCACTGGTCGGCGGGTTTCCTAGGGGATCTCCCTTTTCCACCGCCATTGCATTCCGACGCTGCTCAATACTCATCGTGCTTCACCCTCATCGACTATCAAGACCTCAGTTTTAAGAGACGCCTAAATCTCTCCACTCGGAATCTTCTTTTTTAAACATGAACAAAAAACAGGAATTCAATACGGGTGTGGTTAAAATTAATTTACAATCGTTGCCACACAATGCAATGATAGTAATACTAGCCAAAATCAGGGCGCAGACATACTAGTAGCAAATTCGCCTTGCCGCTCTCAAGCGCAACTGTATGACGAAGTAAAGCAACACGAGGTGCGAGTTTCCTGACTGCAGAGTACCGTGGAGGCCATTTACCCTTGCGCTGCGAATGGCTCCGTGTAATTACACCGGGGAGGTGCGGGGAAGTGCGTCGTCACAAACGAGGCGCAACAAGCCGTAAATAATGGCGGAGTAATGTAGAAGGAAGAAGTAAGAGGGGGGGGGGGGGCACTTCTCACGCCTGGAAGGTAGACTACGACGTGTCGCATCTACGCGGCGAGAGGAATAATGGCCGAGGCGGCAGACGTCCCTTCTCACTCAGATGATACTTCTGTCATCACTCACCCAAGTCTCGGCGCCACCTCAGTTCGCCGAGGCTACTCAGATACGTGTTGTCTAGCTACTTCTCTAGGCTACGTCCCAGCAAAGACAGTTATGGGGCGCGATTGTGGCAAGTATTCTGGCGGCTCTTAACATTGTGGTCAAGAGAGATGGTGAAGCTGGAATGCAAGGACGGAGGAAACTGGAGATCCCCGAGAAAACCCGCCGACCAGCGGCATCTT
The DNA here is from genome assembly GCA_029891345.1 of Dryococelus australis. NCBI lineage: Eukaryota > Metazoa > Arthropoda > Insecta > Phasmatodea > Phasmatidae > Dryococelus > Dryococelus australis. The sequence continues at coordinate 336,445,408 of CM056993.1, read as the reverse complement.
CAAGCACGATTCCCACATGTGAAAATCCGGGAGTGGCCCCGCCGGGAATCGAACCCGGTTCGTCTAGATGGGAGGCGAGTAGTCTGGCCAGTACCCCACCGTGGCCCCGCCGGACGCGATTATGGTCGACATCGCCTTAAACATGCTCGTTCTCGGTAGGGCGCATTACAGCGACTACGTCTTTCAGAAAAAGGTACCCCGATCAACGGCTATCGAAAATTCACGGAATGCGCAAATTACCAAATCATTACATACACAGAACTCGTACTACTGAATATATTCATATGGAGTTAGATTTATTGACGAAATATTTAAATGCTGCAACTGCGAAAGCTGGTTCAGAAGTATAATCTCCCGAAAATGACCGAACACAGGAAATTTATAATGTACTGTTGAAAGTGTACGACATCTACGTTTTAAAGGTGACACCACATGGGGTATGGGTGCAGGAATGCCCGGCAAGGAACAAAGACAAACATCACTGCTTGGGATCGCCGTTTAATTGATATAAGTCTATTCTTGTACAAACTGTATACACTCGTGTGAACAGGTACGTACCGTACGTGTACGAGCTGTTTAATATACTTCAAAGTAGTATCCGAGGTTGTCCACGGTTCGTTGCCAGCGATGAGGCAGACATTGTCACAGCATTTCGACGAAAGGTGGCGCACATTGAAGGTTCTCATGCAGCCGATGGACGGTTTTTTAATAAAACTTTTTCTGCTGGAGCTCTGCACACCGTTCGACAGTCTACCCCCGTGGCCGCCCTAATCACTATTAACTTTCTCGAAGGCTGTGCGTACTGCATTTTTGAGGTGATTGTTGGTTAGATAACTTCGCTTCCGCACATTCCCAGGTGCGTTGCGTTGCCAGATATGAGATTCTTGGAGGCCACATAAGAGCAGCTGGACAATTGTCCCATCCACTTCCGACCCAACGATTTCTAAAGACTCCAGTCACACGTCGAACAGCCAATGGTTTTGTTAATCAATTCGGTTATCTCGAAATGATCAATAACTGGCTCAAACCTCAACTGCGGACGTGAAATCCTGGACAGTGTTTGGTTTCAACGCGATGGGCCACCAACACACTGCGGACAACGTGTGTTTCCAAGACATGGATGGTTGCTTTGTATCCGGTGTCACGTGAGGCACCCACGTTTCATCCTATAATAGTATAGTGAAGGAACGGCACTCCTTCCTCATGAAACCGCGTCAAGTGCATGAGAGATAGTCCAATCACCTTTGTTACCTTGGCACCCAGCGTGAACACGTCTTTCAATAGCCCAGATGCTCATGAACTATACTGTGCACAATGCCCACTGAGATTTTGAGTTCCTTAGCAACATCGCGGCGTCACGGTGGTGTAGTGGATAGACTACTCGCCTCCCACCAAGTCGACCCGGGTTCGATTCCCGGTGGAGTCACTCCCTGATTTTCGCATGTGGAAATCGTGCAGGACGATGCCGCTGGTCGGCGGGTTTTCTCGAGGATCTTCTGTTTCCCCCGACCCTTCATTCCGGCGATGCTCTCTACTAACCTCGTTTCACCCTCATCGGCTCTCAAAATCTCGATGTTAAGAGCCGCCCAAATCTCTTGACTCACTCACTCACTTAGCAACTTCGCTACGTCGAATGCGACGATTGTTTTAAATTGTACCTTGAATAGGGCACACGTTGTCATCTGTGGTGGACGCGCTGGACTGTTGCTCATCTTTCACACCTGTCCTGCCGTTATCGAACTCTGTACACCAAATCCACCCCTGTTTAGGTGATATGATATTGGCAACGTACACTTCTACAAGTTGGCGATGGATTTCGGCTGGTAAAATGCCCTTCAGAAGCATAAACCTGATCACACTACGCACATTCACGTTTGGCCATGTTTCCGTGAGAGCAGCCATCTTACATCGCGAGTGTCGGACGCGAGATATGCACACTAATGGATTGGATTGGAAATGGTGTCATGACTTATGGCTTATCAGGGGACGACTTAAAAACTAACTTAAACTAACGCCCATGCCTTACTTAGGATTGGAACCCAGAACCTCCCGCACCCCAGACCAGCGCGGCGTACCAACCGACTGCGCCACACACTAATGATCGTGTGACAAAGCTGTGATCTTATGCTGCGGCCTGGCGGTAAGTTTCAACCAGAGAACTAATGATACCCATAAGAGCTCTTGTTACCTTGCCTTTTGAAACACCCTCGTATTTTTATCCAAGCCATAACAAATGGAAACCGCTGAAATCAACCCGATTTTCAAATAAATCGTTACACACCCATGACTGATGAGAGATTGTAGCAGGCTTCATACATCCTTACAGGCTACAATCACAGTGGCGTCCCTCTGGCTCACGAAGTTACTAATTTATATCCCGTGTAAGACATGGATGACAGTCCCATTTGACGAGATTACTGATCACCATTTGCAGAGCTGCGATGTGGCTAATCTTGACAGCTGAAGTTTTCCTGTCGTAATTGAAGTTGTGTTTTAATTATTGTCCAATTCCATTAATGAGAAAAAAAAATCCCCTCATTTCAAATTGAAGAATAGACAATAGAGACAACATAATGCATACCTATGTTTCTCCGGCGGCAATATTGTTTACACAGTAAATGTGTTCTGTATGACGAAAATTTAACATATTAATTTATACACAATGCAGTAACAGCTACGTCACTATAGCGATGTATAGAATCTCTTCGTTGTACTGGCTGCGATTTTCACACATCGCAACTAACGGACTTCGTAACCATGGGTTACCTGGATTGCCGTTGGAATGGAAGTCTGCCATCACATTCCCTGCTGTGAACGTCCCGTGGCTCGGTGCATATCTCGCTCCCTCGATATATATGCGTAAGCAGCACTTTGGCTGCTCTGCGGGGGTGGCTAAAAGCAAGGTTACCCCCTCACACCCCACAATGGCATATTCTCACGCCTGGATCCGATATACTGCCTCTGGCGTCACACTTTACCATCGTTTGAAAATTTATGGAGGCTTGCCAAAAAAAAAAAAAGGTCAGGAGCAATCATACCAACATAACATGCCATTGAAATTAAAAGACAAAATACAGTACTCCTCGTATTCAACAGTATAGTCTGTTCACGGTAGAGCAAGCACTTTTGAAATCAACCTTTCGAAAATATCGCTGACCCAACCTGCATATATTTTAACGGGCGCAGTGTCTGGCAAGCGACCAGTAAAGTTCGTAACGATGGAGGGAAAGTAGTTCCGCCTATAAGTTTAATTAAAAGCGTGACACACGTAAGCTACTAATTACGCACTGTGTCTCTCCGCCTTGCCCCGTTTCGTCAAGCACGAACGACTTCACCCGTTCACCATGGAAAAGTATGATCGAGCGACGTGTGGTGAAAATGTGAAAAATGAACTAAACATATTACAGAACTTATTTTTATATTTAAGAATTTACATTTCTGAAGAAGGATGTCCACGTTTATCGAGTTTCGGCTCGTAGCTGCATAATTACCGCACAAATAACTGTTTCCTTGGACTTGCTCCCGACCGCGGCAATGTCAATGTTAAACTGTCCAGCCGCATGGTACCGGCGGGAGTTGACGCGGCGCCCACCAGATGTCAGCAGTGTTCCTTGTTCACCGTGTGGCACAAACCACGCACCTGACCCACGCCAATTTGAATGGCTGAATTTGAATCGGCGGACTTTACGTCATAGAAAATTAACTGGACTGTTCTTTACACTTAGCGAATTTTGGGTAACCCACTGGGGGCTAGTTGCGAGGAGGTTTTCTCTGGCTCGCTATTTGTGGATGATTGTATCTACTCCCACAGTGAGGCAATGCTCGAGGTTTGTAATTAAGCGTTACCAAAACCTGGTATCAGGGTCAGACGCTTGGCTGCGAGGGAAGTCTCCCCAGATAACAGGTCAGGTATTACTGTCTGATCACTGGTTAAACAAAAACTTAAAGCCCTTGAGGATTACAGGAACGTCATTTTAACGCTCTAATTTTTAATTTACAGTCAGAATATTTTTGGATAATATGAGCAGGCTAAGTATTTTCTGCACAACATAATAAGGAATCGCTTCCAATTTTCCAATAAGATATATTAGTAAATATGAGAAGAGGAACCTTGAATTTTTCTGTCAAAAATAATTTAAATTTTTCCCGAAAATGATACTCTGTATGTTGTCAGTTCTCTGCCATTTTTGGGCTGATCGAATAGCTTCATTCTTGGTCTTGTTTCGCCCTCCGTTTTGGAAACGGGATGCTCGGGAAGATTAAATGGCCTCTGCCAGAACTTAGAAGCCAGAGATTTTCTCTGTTTTAATTTGAAAAATAATGGTGGATTTACATTTTTGAATAATGAATTGTGTAACTGAAGTAAACCAACTTTACCTTAAAAATACCTGTTAATGGCCATGGAACATCTTAGGTGGCCAGGTTTAGGAGACATAAACTTTTGCGTTTGTTGTACAAAGCTACAGATAAAATTTTTAATGGCGGAAAATGTTATGGATAGGGAAAGTTAAGGATGGAACGACAGTATGAGACATCGTTTGCCTATTTTTAATAATTGTTGTGAATTTTAATGTCGAAATTCTCTTGGCTCAACACTGAGGTGACTTTCGCAAATGTTTTTAACCGATTATTGTGAGGAAAGTAAAAAAAAAATTTATTTAATGAATTTATTATTTCGTGTGGAAATTAAACTTTTAAAGAGTCCGTGTGGGACAAGAAACGTAATGAGAAAGCAAATAATTAAAATTTAATTTGGGAAAGAATATATTTCTATGTATATTTTCTAAATATTATTGTAAAATACTCGTTTGTTTTAAGATGATAAAATGGATTGTTGTTCTGATCCCTTTGAGGTCTTTGTAATATTTGTGTAAAGAAAAGAGAAAAAAAAATCAAGAAATATTAAAATATACTATTGATAATTCCAATCGTTCACTTTGTAGTGTAGTTTTAACCTCTTGTATATTAATGTAGTTTGGCAGGATACATTCTGCCTTAGTTGATTTACAATTCTATGCTATTTCCTATTTTCATGATGGTTTTTAAACATACTTGGGTTTTATATATGGTTGAAAACTTGGGGTGTCCTATGGTCTTGGGGCCTCAAGTGTTGGATAAACATTTGTGAACACTGCAATAATTAATTTTGCTTTCTGATTTTAAAATTCTACTAAGTGTAAGAACTAGTAAATCTCTAACATATTTATCTTTTCTAATAATTTCACAGTTTCTCTCGAAAGACCCACGAATAAAGTTATTATGCACATGGTAATGCGAATTTCACAAATAACGAAAGAATACTCTATGTCCGTATAAATAGGTCTTAAGCAGGGTTTTCAAAAGTGCTACTATAATCAACAGCCTAAAAAGTTTTTGGCAAAAAAAAAATGACAGCGACCGTTACGCCCAGTGAAGTGGAGCAAATGAAAAAAGATACTAACCGTCCTTCCATTCGGATCCACTTTGTACGTCCCGGCGAACATCTTCACCAAGTCCTCGTTGCCGTGCTTCGCCGCCCAGTGCAGAGCCGTCTGCAACAACACAAGCCAATGTCAGCGCGGACACAGCAGTCGGCAGTCACCACGCACTAAGCATCCTAGCTCACATCACATACACACATCACAAGTTGCTCTCCTGAAGGACAGAATAAGGTATATCCGTGTGTTTCTTCACACTTCAACAAAAAACCTTTGAAAAATCACCCCATGTATGACGTGTTTTGTTGTTTCCTATATATGTAATTTATCACGAGCGTTTTATACTTGGGTTCATAAAAGTACCTTATTTTTTATTAAATTGAAATTTTATTTATATTCTATCTATAAACTATAATATCTAACTTATAATTAATATTAATAAACACAGCGAGGAAACATGTGTTGAGAACACCTAGTAAGAAATAGCTCTCATGCAAAATATTATTACACTGAGTGCGCACGAATACAGTGCGTTGTCCCTTTGGTGTAAATTTCTAGACATGGTTAAGCTTTGTTTGCACGAGGCGGAAGAATAAAGTGAAAGGAGAACTTTAGCAGAGCTTCAGAAATGTGTGAAATATAGGTTGTTCACGGTAAAATGAGCACTTTTGAAAGTCCTGCTTAAGATCTACTTGTATACATATTGTGTATTCTTCCACCTTATGTACAATTACCGTTACCACGTGCCCGATTACTTTATCCGTGCGTCGGTCAAAGGCAACTGTAAATTTTATATAAAAGCAAATATTTTACTAATGTTTCTGTTCTTATACTTATATGCGTTAAAAAAAAAGGAAAAAGACAAAAGGTAAAATAAAATATTTCAGTAATCACAAATTTTTGCTTAACACTTTTAATTTAACGTAACACGTGGAACTATTTCTTCTTTGTCGTCGCCAACTGTACTGAGCGCGTAGCAGTCAACGTGTCCCCGTTAAACCATACGCGGATAGGGGCAGTGAAATTTTTCAAAGGCTGATTTCAAAAGTGCTCACTTTACCGTGAACCGCCTTTAAGCGTGAACAGACTATACTCAGAAGGCCGGCGCACTATCCTTACGACATAATGTCCCTCGTTCACAAAGTAGTATGAGTAGCGTATTTAATGGTTCCGGAAACGGGAAAAGTAAGTACTGTTACAAATCAAGAATATATAATATATAATTTTCTAATATATAATATAGGCCTAACCGTTCATTTTATAAATGGGTAACCATATTTTTTGCAAAAAAAAAAAGAACAAATATTTTTTGGAGAATTTTACGTAGTTTCCCCGTCACAGACCGGCCACGCATTGCGCATTGACTTACAAATTTCTAGCGTCGAGCCAACTCATGTATATTCTATCATCCCCGATTGTCCCATGACGAAGCTCTCTGCAAGGCTAACGATGTTCACACACAAAATAACGTAGTGAAACATGGTTGATGATGTGGAATTTCCGAGTGATTTCGAGCATGCCAAGATGAAGACAATACGAGACCACCACCTTTGCGAAAAAGAGGCATTGCTAATGGAAGGCATGTCCAATATACCCGATAGGTTTTTCGTCAGCGGGCCACTAATTTAGGCAACTGGGTCGAATTCTAAGACATTTGATAGATAAATACCAAAGTAGAAAACGTTAACTACAAAAAAACTGTTAAGACTACTGTGAAATTCCACATTAAAACATTGTGAAAGTAATTTAAAAACATACATGTATGCGCCATGTGAACATGCATTGTGTATCCAATGCTACTGGAAGCAGAACGCATGTACGCAGAGAAATATTTAAATAACTTACTAGTCATATTTGCAACCTCGCTGCTGTGTACACGAGATTTCGCAAGAAAGGTACATATGCAATACATGTGCATAACACAGACGTTTAGTGTCACTGTCGGAACATAGAGATGCGGAAAAATTTTTAAACATCAGCATAAAATATCACAATTCGCCCACGTTCGCTAAATCATCTAAATGAGCGGAATAATCCCAGAGAACAATTACTGCACACTCCATAATTTTCAGTAATATTAATGATGGGCGCAGCTAATTTCCGACAAACTGATAACTTCCCCCTGTGGTTTATATCCCTCTGCTGTTGAGCCCAAATTCCTTCGCGTTGTTCTGTTATCTGTCTAGACTCTGCTTTTATACGACATAACATTTTTTGCAACTGCAAGAGTCCCGTGTAGGATGAAGAAAACTCGCACGCACTGAGAAAACAGGTTTGATGAATTAAAAAAAAAATTTGTTTGGCATAACCAAATAAATTGTTTGTATACGAGCAATGAAATGTTTTGTTTTTGCAACTACGTACATTAATCATATTTGGTTATCATTCCAAAAACTGGAAACCCTAGATGCGAGCGTTAAGTCCTAGCAACCTCAACCGCGTGACTACTGAAGAAATTGTAATGTTTTTTAAACACATGTAAAATAAATACTGGACAACGTAGCCTACGTGTATGAATATTTACAGTTTTACATATAACTTTTTATGCCATTATTACAGATCAATAAATGCATTAACAAACACTATTGCTATCACAATTGTCACAAAAAAATGATAAACTCTCGAGCTGTATTTTCTAAGGCAATCTAATGAATGGCCAAGCTAATATATAGGCTACGGTTGATTCAACTACATATTTAGTTAGTCTTATTTTTTGGCCCAACACAGAGTGAGTGAAGAAATTTGGGCGGCTCTTAACTGCGAGATCTTGAGAGCCGATGAGGGTGATTGGAGTATGGGGCAGCGCCGGAATGAAACCACGGGGAAAACGGGAGATCCCCGAGAAAACCCACCGACCAGCGGCATCGTCCGGCACGATTCCCACATGCGAAAATCCGGGAGTGACACAGCCGGGGATTGAATCCGGTTCACCTTGGTGGGAGGCGAGCAGGCTAACCGCACAGCCACTGCGGTCTCCCCAGCACAGAGGTTTGGTTTATTCACGGGTGTAATTTTGTTAGATTATCAAAATCAATTTTGTTGCTTTTCGAGTTATGTTTACGCAACAAATTTTTTTTTTTTTCGGGGTAATAAATATGTACGGTACAAGTATTTTGTTGGTTGGAACAAACAAAACCTTTGTTTCAGTGGAATAACGTTGCTGTAAAAACAAATTGTCTGTTAACGTCTGGGCCGCCTTTATCGGAATACAACCACAAGGGGCCGCACCCTCGAGGAACACAGCAGTTTTTGACGCATACAATGCTTTTCTGCTGACAATGTAACTACTATGGAACCAGGGCATGTAACACAAGCAAAACGAATCCCTTTCACATGTTATTCTGGACAACATGCATGATTAGGACAAGTTAGCCAAACAAGCCGTTACGTTCAATTTTTCACATTCCTAAGAGAGTCAGGCATTCAGTGGCCTACATGAAGTTTGTAGGCCTATATCAACATTTCTAAAAAATTACGATTATCACCCGCATACAGACATGCTGCGGCCAGCGCGTAAGCATCAGTCAGCTATAAATGAATTCACTTCCTCAATCGAGAATAATGCACTATAGACATCTACCCTTATCAAAAGTTAATTTATTTGTACATGTAGTGTGTCCACTCAGTACACGTAAAAAGTAAAAAAATTACACTGCTAGCAATTTTGTTGCGTACTTAACGCCCGTTCCTACCAAGCCGGCAGTCTCGAACTTCAAATGGGGAATCAAGGTTAAACGAAATTCCTTCTCATTGCGTCACTTTTATAAAGATAACTATTTCAAACAAAAAAAAAAATTTTGGCGCGACTTTCTCAGAAAATATCGCTATATAAAATTAAATTTGGAAAAAAAAAAAAAAAATAAAAAAAAAAAATTAATCACTTTTTTTTTTGTTACATGTAAATTTCAATATTACATTTTAGAAAAAATATATAGATTATACAAAACAATCGGCAATATGTCTTAGCATAGCAACATTCCTTAAGAAATGACACTTATAATTTTTTTTGTTTGAAATAATTATCTTTAAAATTGACGCAATGAGAAGGAATTCGTTTGTTGGTTCTCCATTTGAAGTTCGCGGCTGCCGGCTTGGTATAGGCAGAGCCAACGAGTTGCACACTATACATGTGAAGGGTGAACGGAAAGTAAAGGGACAAACTCCAGGAGGTGATTCCTGACCGTAAAATGAACAAAAATGTTCATATCCACGCATTTCCGGAAACACACATTTGCCAAGGTAGATGGCACTGATGAACGACATCATTCTCCCATAACAACACTCGCAGTGTGCTTTTGTGTGTTGCAGATTGTATGATTGTAGCCAAGGCGAAGCACAAAAGGTCCGTTATCTAATCCAGGAACAAGCCGAGATTTGTTCGTATACGGTCAAGCACATGGAAATGGTCGAGAGACCGCACAGGTTTACCGAGCCACGTACCCTCACAGACAGCACTAGCCAAATCACAAAACATTTGCAGCCAATTTTGGGCGTTTGAGTGAGCATGGGTCGTTTCATACAACCCACTTCCTCCGTAATGTTCAACACCTCAACAACAGCTTCCCCGGAAGATGGATAGAACGAGGAGGCCCTGTTGCATGGCCCGCGCGATCACCGGACTTAAACCTACTTGATTATTACTTGTGGGGACATCTGAAAAGTGTTGTGTATGCGGAGCCAGTTCCTGATGTGCAGACCCTTGAACAGCGTGTCCGTGTAACCTGTAACGCTATAAGGGTACAGGCCATGAACATTCGTAAGAGTGAGGCAATCCATGATGCGACGTGTTGACGCTTGCATTGCATCCCATGGTGGCCACTTATAACATATGTTGTAACCTGGATGCACTTAATGCCATGTAATGTGTACCGGTACTAATTGCTTTATTGCAGGCTCGCCGTCCATTTCCGGACATGTTGATATGGACTTTTTTTCCCCCCTTTTCCACTCGGGAATTACCTCCTGAAGTTTATCACTTTAGTTTACATTCATTCTACACACAAACGCCAAGTGACTACATGAATACTTGCCATACTCCGTACAACCTTCAAAATTATTCTTAACTTGGAGTTAAATATATTTGATAAAAAAAATAATCAGATTAGAGAAATAGCCTGATATTTTGATTTCGAAAGAAGTCAAAATAAATATCACCAAATTTATTTCAGAAAGGCTGAGAGCCAGCAACATAAAACTAGCATAGGCTACTACAAAAATATACTATACAAGATAACGCATTACAACGAGGACGAAAACGCTGTGACAGCTAAGTAAGAACGGAGGAAAAATCTGTACTACGGACGAACAAGGAAGTGTACAGTCTTCGCGGACTTTTTTTTTTTTTTTAGGATCGGCGTATTTCTTATTGGCCTGGAAGGCTTGGTGCCGCGGGCAAGCAAAGCCACAATAATGACGGGAGCTGAGTGGGCGACACGGACCGGAAACAATACGCGGAGGACCGACGTAGACGCGCGACACGCGAGCAGTTTAGTTCTCTGATCGCCCGGGTAGTTAATTACGGCCTCGTTAGGCCGGCGACGCGTGGAGGAAGCTGGGGAGGCGCATGCATGGTCGTCACGCGCCCCGGGTCACGACCACGTCTCCACTGGCCGGGCCCACACACGCCGAGCTGAGGGGGCCCACAGCGCGGAGGGAATATCAGGGTAGAGTGCGTCTCCAAGATGCGCAGTAAACACGCTCCGTGTTACGACACACTGTCTTAAAAAAAAAAAACTTTCCCTTCATTTTGTGTGTGTGTGGAGGGGGGCAGCTGGCATAGTCCATTCACGGTAAAGTGAGCACTTTCGAAAGCCCTCGCATTTCGAATAATAGTCAATAATTATATTTTATTTTAGCCTTAGATGTTAACTTCCGAGTGCGATGGAATATACACACTGTGCTTATTACTTACATGGCAATATTTGTGTTATGACGCGGTTGAAGGATAAAAAAAAATTGCTGAAAGGAAAAAGTAACTAGGTCTTCAAAAGTGCTCACTTTACCGTGAACACCCTATACAGTCCATTCTGTTTCTTCGGCCTTTTTGAACAAAACATTTGAAAAATCCCTCTATATACCACGTGTTTAGTTACTTCCTAAATACGCCCTGTATCGCGAATTTTATACTCGTATTCATAAATGTTTATTTTTTTCCCCTGTTAAATTGAAATGTTATTCATATTTTATTTGTAAATTATAATGCTTTATTTATACATAATTTTTTTAAAAAAAAAGGGGGAGAAAATAGGTATGTTAGTAGCGCCTAGTGACAAACAGTCTTTATACAAAATACTGTTATACTTAGTGTGCACGAATATAGTGCGTTGTCCCTCTGGTGTAGTTCTCCAGGCTTAGTTTGCAGTAGGCGGAGGAATTACCTGAAAGTAGAACTTAAGCAGGGCTTCAGAAAAGGCTGACGTAACAGTGAATGGATTATAAGAATTAATCCAGAAGTGTCGGTAAACACATTTATTTTCAAAAATTGACTTTTACTCAATTTCACATAATTTTCCGTGAAATCACCCAACCTCTCCGTTAATTTATGAGTTAATTTTCTGTACTTGATTTTTTTTTTTTAATAAGAGATAGTGAAAATAAGTTTGATTTTCGATACATGGGTGTTTTACTTTGTAAAACAAAAAAAAAATTTAAAGAAGTTAAATTATTTAATGCCTGAGCGAGATTTGAACCCGAGTCAAAAAGTCGGGAATCCGTAAGTCCAACGATTCACTTACCACTTCCACATTAACGAGTTGAATTGAGAGATTTGGACGGCTTTTAACAGCGAGGTCTTGAGAGCCGACGAGTGTGAAGTGAGGTCAGTATGGAGCAGCGCTCGGATTGGATGGTCGGGGGAGGGGGGAAACGGGAGATCCCCGAGAAAAAAACCCGCTGACCAGCGGCATCGTCCTACACGACTCCCGCGCGCGAAAATCCGGGAGCGACCCCGGTTCGCCATGGTGGGAGGTGAGCAGTCTAACCACTACACCACCGCGGCCCCAAGTTTCTATCAAGTTTCCGCATCCAAGCTGTGAAATTTCCATACAGACCAAAAGGTTTCCGTACACATAAAAAAAGGCGCTGTCAAATACTTTAAGAACTCATTACTAAAATCTAAACCTACAACATAAAAATTTTCATCCCTGCTACACGGCATAAAACGCTTTACTTGGTTCAACGACAGTGTTGTTTTTACATCTGCTTGTTAAAACGACATTAAATATTGGATGGGTATACAATTTATAAAATCATGAAAAATTATAAAAACTTACACAGAAACAAAAAAAAAATCGTCTGATAATAAGCATGTTATACCACAAAACATTTCCATCTCATTTCACTACTTCAAAAACTACAAAAAAATACATAAAAGAATATACGTCGCACCAGTACCATTCACATTAACCTTGCTTATTAATTACCATGCCGTTGATAGGTACTACTAATCAAGGTCTTAAGTTTACAAAACTAACTGTCACGATCCGCACACGTAATGTCGCCTGCACACGTAAAAATGTCCGCGATTTTGGTGTACGAATCCAACCATCAATCATTATATACATTACATTGGTACCAACCTCATTTCAGTCGTCTGCCTAAATATACCTCAGTCAGCCTATATATACCTCATCTTTCCCTTTAACACTGTTAAGAGGCAGAGTGTAAATTCAACTCTACAGAACCTGAACATGTTACTAACAACAGAGATATACTGACTTGTAGAACACATGAATATAAACGAGGAGAACATGAACATATTACAATACAGATATACAGAAATAAAACATCCGTATGTGTAACGAAATATACGTACAGTTGGCAACACTGGCCACGCCTTCCCCACTGTGGAGGAAATACAGGAGAGAGTGCGCGTGCAAGCTGCGCAGTTGCCACACACTGTGTTCTAACACTTCCCTGTTTTCCTTCAAATAACACTATCGATAACGAAGTGGATAGCATGCAAAGACAGAACAACGCTTGTGTTAAGTGAGTTGAGATGTTTAACCTCTTCCTCTGGCCTATTTTTAATGCAAGGTGGTCGTAGTATTTTATTCATGTGAAACGGCCGGTCTGTTGAAAATTCAAATGTAAACAAACACGTTCATCACTGTTGGCCACGTGACTTCGTCTCGAAGCTGTACTGGAGTAGCAATGGCCGAGTCTATGCTGCTGGGGAAACAAACAAGAGGACGTGAATATCTCCACCTCACCTTTAATCTATGTTCCCGACCCTGTACTGCCAACACTTCCGCCGCTATTCGCCCTACGAACTTTTCGGTACAATGAATTTTGATATCGATACATGATCTCGATATTTTCAATGTGTCGATAATACAGATATCGATAAACTGTCTGTAGTCAGAATTCTTACGCTTATTTGGAAAGTACGCATAATGAGTTGACTGGTTTGCAGCGGGTGGCAGTAATAGAACAAATCTTATTCTATGTAGTGTCCGGGTCGTATACGAAACAAAAGTTTACACAGTCCTCACGTGATTTTCACCTTGCGATTGCCGATCTACAATGCACCTCCTGGCATAAGCAACACTTCCTTGTTTCCAAGAAACCATTTACAATTGAGTCCACACTGTTACACCGATATCACAATATCTAGAACAACACACGAATACAATGACAAAAATACTTCTGTATAGTAATGCTGTCAGTGAAGGGAAAACAGGCAGTCTCCCGAGAGCACATCTTCTTCGGCGTGGAACCACAAAAACCAGAATTCTGTCGAGATGTGCTACCAGACCCGACAGGCTACCAGTTACGCAGCGACTGAGGCCGCGTTTCAAGTCGTGGACGACAGAGATTCCAGCGATACCGCCGTCACTTCCTATAAATACTTATCTCTCTGCGTTTCTACCCGAGGTTTCGCCTTCAGCGTCGCCCCCCCCCCCCCCCCCTCCCCGCTCCGGAAAAAAATTCGAGACGCACACAAAAGCAGAGTCGGCTCATTTCGACAGCTGCCTTCCTATCTGATGGTGACTCGGTAAGTGGATTCGACAGTATTTAATCGGCATTACCAACAATCCCACAGGCTTATCTTGCACAATCTTCCATGCATAATTGAACCGCTATTCAAATACGCATTATACTTTCAAAATTCGTGTTTATAAAAGTCGATGAACCTTAATCAATTGTCCCATCAGCTTGAATGGCTCCTCTTGATGTTTTCACATGACAGAGGATTCGACACGCCAAGAACACGAGTCCCTGATAAGCACCGCAGATAGTACACCCCTGTCGCCTCGTCCGTAATTGTTGAAAATTTTCTGTTCCTACAAAATAAAAAAAACGACGAGAAACTGCTCCTGGCGGCGTTTGCTGCATTTACAATCAACCAACTCGGGTTAAGGACTTGAAATTTGCACGTGAGACATCCCAATTTCGTCTTAATTCTCGTTATTACTACGTCGATTTGAAGGTCAAGATCGGGCGGTCAATACCCCAAAAATTTAACTAATGAAACCTAAAAGGCTGGCATGAACACGGATCCTCGGCAAGCTCTGGACCCGACGGATAATTCGTTTCCCCTCAGGATTTATTTCAATTATTTTGCCTTCCATCCTTCTACAGCCCCTCCTGCAGCCCGTGAACACACCCTACCAGCCCTGGATAAACATTCATATTTTACTATAACAATATTTCCCCGCAGAATAATGCTTAATGTCTCAACACACTCCGAATGTCCATATGAAAAATTGTGTCCATTAACTGCAGCAACTTTAGTAGGCCGTAATTGTCAGAAAACTTAACTAATACCATAATTTTACATTAATACGACACATTGTTTAAAAAATATTATCCAAAAGACTAAGGGTAGTCAAGCTACCCTTCACAACGTACAAGTGATTACTCACTCTAGGAAATTTAGATTTTAACTTCTAATAGAACATGGAACAGCAAACATAATCGCCAAATTATTTTTAAACAACTGAGTCGTGGGTAAGTGATTTCCTGGGGACAAATCAGTCATACAGTCACAACAATAATATTACCAGTCATCAACTTTAGCTGTAAGTTATCTTTTCGATGAAGTCATCAAATTTCGTAGTAGGTTACGTGCCAGTTTGATTTATTCGTAATCAAAGTGTCAGATACAGTTACAGAACAGCGAATGCGTTACGTATAACATTATATCAAGCCATACATCTCAACTTTCGTCATTAATTTTCCATGCTGCGCCAAAGACACATCTCCGATACTGGGTACCAGTGCGAGAACAGCAAGGCAAAACCAAACAGTGAACATTATAACTAACAACATACAAATACAAGCTTATACATACATTTACGTGGACTGTGTGCATATACACACATCTATACACAACACACACACACACACACACACACACACACACACTGCTGGACATGGAAATCACGACTTCCATAAGGTGTCATCTACTTGCAATACAATAAAACCACGTACAGTATCAAATATGCAATTCGAATGGTTGAGGTGACGTCGCAGAGACATCGCTGCAACACGTGTTACAGGGGGCGCTATTGGCCTGTAACCAGTGCTTAACGATGTTGAACCACAAAAAAAAAATTATTTTATAATTGCAAGATATATTGTTCAACTCGTACGCATTGTATGTGAAGACATTTCCCTCAAATAAAAAAGTCTAAATTCCATAATTTGTTGATAATAAGTATGATGTCAAATACAAAATTCTTATATTTTGTTTCAGCCATTACGACAAATACCAAGTTGTGCAGAAGAAATAATTTACAACATAAACTAATGCTCAGGGCTAGTGCTAGACATATATTTAATCACCAAATAACAGTTAATACATAAAAATACTTTTAAAAATGCAAAAATATCTTTATAAAACTTTTTTTTTCACACACACATATTATATATATGCTTCATTATTTGGTGATTTATATGTGTCACGCGGTAGCCTACAGGATTCGTTTACTTTGTAAATTTTTTCATCTGTAAAACTTACTACTTTTTTATAATGGCTGCAACAAAGCAGAAAATTTTTGTATCTTGCATCAAATTATTCAAACCATTTTTAAAGTGTAACAATATGTTCTTCGAAGAAAAATTCATCACATACAATGCATACAAGTTGAACAATGTTTGGTACAGTTATAAAATAACTTTTTGGTGTTCAGCGCCCTTAAAAGGGCTATTCGACAAGCTGGAAAGGCAGAAGTGTGGATGTTAAGAGGCATATCAGCAGGCCACGGCGTAGTGCTCACGAAGAATACAGCCACTCAGACCTATATGAACGCATTTGAACGGGGTCGTATACATTGAGAGAAAATCGAACAAAATATGTGTTTCTATAGGGTCAAATATATGTTTAGTTGTCCTAACAAAATATATTGTTGAGTACACAAAATTTGAAAAACAACAAAATTACTTTTGTTCGTCTAGCAAAATATATGTTTGAATAAACAAAATCTCTGTGTTGGGCCAAAATAAATTCGACTACCAAATACATATTTTGTTGAATCAACTGTACATATTAGTTTGGCCACTCATGTGACTGCCTTCGTTCGAAAATACAGCTCGCGAGTTTGTTTGTATTTTTGTGCAAATTAGGATGGTAACCGTATTTGCTAGTGCATTTATTGATGCTTAACAATCGTATAAACACATTAATAAAACAATGCAACAATAAACTGACAAGTACAGCTTTAAAACTTGAAATATTTGTTTGCACACGTTGCCCATATATTTATTTAAAAGCTTTCCAGCATTATCAGTTGTCACATTCACATTAGCTGAGATTACTAAGGCGCTTAGAGCTCGGACGCAGGTGATCTAGGATCGAAACTCGGTCAAATTCGCAAATTTTTTTTATATCGGCCCAAACTGTTTAATGTACGTGTAGCTAAACAAATCTTTAGTTGCACCAACCAAATCTGACGGTTTGGGGCAACCAAATGAGAACAACAAAATATTTAATTGCCCCTATACAAACAAATAATTTGGTTGTACCAAACAATTCTTGTTTGATTCGACAAAACCTCTCTCTCAGCGTGGCCCGACTGCACGAAGCCTGATGTTCGGCTGCTCTTGTAGTCATCCATCTCGGCAGTGCAGTCATCACTATGACACAATGTGTACAGGCATGGATATCTACAAGTCGCACGGAGAATACTATAGTTACTGGCCCTGCCCGACTAACTACAGATAGAGAATATCGTCGTATCCGCCGTCGTGCAGTAGCAGGACGTGGTATATGCTGTTCACGCTCAAATGAGCACTTTCGAAACCCTGCTTAGGACCTACTTGTATGCACGTTGTGTATTCTTTCGCCATACGTAAAATTAACATTGACATGGGCCTCATCACTTTATTAATGCGTCGGTCAAATTAAACTGTGCAATTATTAGAAAAGTAAATATTTTACAAATCTGCTCTTTTCTACACTTCGATAAATAAAAAAAAAAAGGAAAGCGAAAGAAATTATTTAATTTATCTAACACTTAATTCGACATTAAGATATGGAACTACTTTCCCACAACACTGAGAAAAATATTTGGTAAAATCTAATGGAATTTGTTTGAAATAACCAAATGGTATATTTGTCTAGCAGCAATCAAGATCATTGCTTGGCGCAACAAAATTATTTGTTTGGTATAATTTAGTTGTTTCAACAAGGTTATATTGCTGTAATAATAACCGACATACACTGCTGAATCAAGTCAGTTCACAGGTTTGGCAGAACCACAACAGTAGTTTGTTTGAACAAAATAATTTTGTTGAACTCCAACATGCCTGTGTTAAACAACCGAGCATCTATTTGGCTTGGCTACTAAGATATTTTTTTCTTTTACCAAATCATTTAGTTAAACCAGACATGCATTTGTTCGACTTAATTATTGGTGTTACTTCTTTTAACCACACTATAAAAAGAGCAATATTAGCTATATTGTATAATAGAATTATATTAAAAAATACAAGGGGTGTTAGTACTGTTAATTTTTTTTATTACCTATACCCGCTGACGAATAGTAACCGAAATCTTAACCCTAAAATCCGGGTTTCTTGCCGGAGGGTGAGCGCGAAACACGGGCCTCTATCACGATAGGCCGACAAGCTATCCATTTTTTAAAATAAATTTACTATCACAACACTATACAGAGGCGTTTACCCATTAAAATATTATAAAGTATATATTCAACACACAATATAAACAATAACAAAATGCTCAGTAAAATATCTACACAATTCTTACATAAGGGCACAAAACGATACGAACATTTGGTGAACTGGTGTTACTGACAAAGTCGAAGAACACACAAAAAATAATTTAACGTGAGGAGCAGCGCACGACGTACACCCCGACACGGGACACTGACTTATAACACTACCACCTATCGACGATTACTACTGGAACATTAAGGTGTACACTGGTAAGGACCGAGGGGTGGGCAGCACACGGCGTACACCCAACCTCGGTAATATACACGCACTTCCTGTAGGCGTAAACGTCAGAATGAAAATAAAAGATTGCCGTACCGCTGACACAATGTGCCACGCCGCGCCATGTTCCACCTATCTTGACGAAGAAGATGAACAAAGTCTTGAATTGTCACAGGTGTCGAACGGTCCACCAAAAGACCGATCGCATGAAGTACAAACCAGGCCGCAGTTCTCCGTCGAACTGAGGGGAAGGTGAAGAAATCGCAATGAAGCATGTACATTATTTTTCGTACTCGTACGCGACACCACTGCCAGATGCGAGCTGCATAAACACAGGAAATTACCCCCTGTGAAGGGCCGTGTCGGTGTTGCCACACAGCGGGCATGCAGGGTCAGCTGTCAGGTGAATGCTGTATTTACGTTGCTGAGTTGTCACGATATTATTGTAGAAGCCGAATGCTGCAGCTCGAAGATCCGAGGAAAGGTTAGGATTGGCAAGTATTTTCCATGGGCGCCTCCAGCGGATGGTTGGGGTGCGATTCACAACAGATGGTATGACTGCCGACATTTTGGAAGCCCGACTGTACAAATATATCACCGATGCGACTGTCCCTTTCCGTAAGTATTCTACTAGAGTTGCGAGTGTTTCCTTTGCCTGACGGTAATGAAGTGCCATGCGTCTAACTTCAGACCACATCATTTTCTGTAATGCTGCGTAAATGTCCTCTGGGCGCAAAATTGTTGCAATTGCTGAGGACTGATATAAGGCCTCACACTTCAAAACGTGATTAATAAGACCCAGGCCTCCTTCTTGCAAGGAAAGATAAAGTTGCGGTCTAGACAATTTAAATATATAAGATTTCCACAACATGCGACCAACAATCTGTGGTATTTGTGCACATTGTTGACGTGGTAGTGGGAATATATAGGACACATACCACAGCATCGCAAGTAAGAATACATTTACTTAAGTAACCCTCTGTATAATATTTGTACGACAATTTCTATTTGACGAGCACGGAGTTTATCTATTGTCGTGTTCCAATTATAATTCAACATAAGAGTGGCGTCTGCGTGGAAGTATATGCCCAATATTTTCACAGTTTCGGCCCTCCGAATGGGAAAAACGTCGTCAAATGACTAGCTGGTCGCGCTGAGCTCCAGTACGGCAGTTTCATTAGCATTCGCTCGCAGATTAGAGACACTTCGAAAGAGATCCAGACATTCTGCCGTCTCTGTAATTTCCCGCTCTGAACGAACGACACATGTGATGTCATCAGCATAGGCATTTAATTTAAAGGGCAGGTTCGCTACAGGGAATCCTTGCAAGCGGGCACTTAGAATTCTGCACAGAGGTTCAATGGCGATAGTAAATAAGATCACGGATAGCGGGCATCCTTGTCGAACTGAACTCTCGATCTTAATTGGTGAGGCAAGGAATCCGTTAACCAACAGCCGTGACCAAATTCCGGTACACACCATCCGCACCCACTGTACTGTATTGGCTGGAAAATCGAAATGATGCATAACACGAAGTAAAAATTTATGATCGACTCTATCGAATGCCTTATCCATATCAATACTCAAGATGGCCATTTTACTGTGTTGTATTGACGAAAGTAATTAAGTGTCCCCTACGGCAAGCACTCCTCGTAAAATGGAACGTCCTGGAACAGTACATGTCTGGCCGGGACCGATAATATCTGACAATCCCTTGGTTAATCGGGTCGCACAAAATCGATCAATTTTATTACAATTGGCACATAAAATTGTAATTAGCCTATAATCCGTACGTTTAAGTGGATGGGATATTTTGGGTATAAGGACAACTATCCCTTCTTTATGAGACTTGCATAGCTCCTCTCTTTTCAGCACATCGTGAACAACTTCGCAGAAGTCGGCACCAATAATATCCCAATAAGTTTTGTAAAATTCGTATGGAATACCGTCAAACCAGGAGATTTTTTGATGACAATTGCTGTATTATTGTATTAACTTCTGCATCTAAACATGGCACCTCCATGCCCGTCTTGCTGTCACGGCTAATTCTGTTTTCTTAATCCTGCAAAAGCGTTGGAAGCAGAGCATCGTCCGTGTCTTAGTTCGAGTATAAATTTGCAAAGTAACTGCAAAGCGTTTGCACTATTTCCGGCCGGTCCCGAATAATAGCGCCATCACTGTCAGTAAGCTGGTTGATAACCTTGCGTCGTATTTGCTGTTGTTCCTTAATGAGACTAAACATGCCAAAGTTCTCTTCTGCGAATAGACTTTTATCATTTATCATAATATGACGATTTTTAAACTGTTCACTGAATAAATGCATAAGCTTCTGTTTCGTGTCTCTAATACGTGGAGTTACGTGTGCACCATTGTTTGCCTGCAGATGAAGTTTGTGTAGCATACGTTCGTAGAATGCAAGTGTTCCCCTAAATTCTTCTGCCAGTCGGTATGAATGCCTTTTAAAGAGCCTCATGACGTTCGGTTTTACACACACATCCCCCACCACAACGCCACAGAGAGGAACTGATATTTCTTGCTATGCCAACGCACCCAATTAGCTATGAAGTTCTCTTTTACTTCTGAGCTATCTAATAAGGATGTATTTAGACGCCATGTCCCTCTGCCAAACCGTGTTACATTTGTAAACTGTTCATACGTAAATATCATTGCAGAGTGATCACTGAAAGCTACCGGAATAACGTCATATCGATGCACCTTATGTACATGCTGTTTTTTCACGTAGAATCGGTCAATCCTAGACCGACTATGTGAAGTCACATAGGTGTAATGAATTCCCTGGAAGTTAATTGCAACATCACACAAGTCTAAGCGAGTTATTAAAGTAGATAGGGCAGCGTTAGTAGGGTAAATGCCACCCTGATGATCATGGGGGTGAACTATGCAGTTGAAATTTCCCCGAGTATGAATTGATTACAGGGGATATGGAAAAACGGAATTAAATCCACGGAGAAAAACTGGTTTCTTTCATATCTCGCTTGGGAGCCGGATGGAGCATACATATTGACTAGCGACACATCGTTTATTCGTCCCGACATCACTCGGCCTGATGGGTGGTAGCGCAGGTCTTCAAGTTCCAGCCCCGCACGTGTAATAATCGCTGTCCCCCGTCCCCGATTCCCAACATTTGTTTACACTTTGAAGGTATGAAACCCTATAAAATCTTGAATCGCTACTTCTTGCAAGAATGCTATGTCAACTGCCTGTGTTCGAATCAGTGTCTCTAGCAGCGCCAGCGCGCACTGGCTGAAACTGCACAAATGGTTAAAGTTAAAATTGTCAATAAATCTATCATGTGTACCTCAAAAATGTAGCGATAGTATCAGAGAGAAGGAAATGGAAAGAAAAGGTGGACAAGAAGGAAAATTTGACAAAAAATGGGGGCAGGTAATAGGGCGTACAGGTGAGGATGCACACATGTGCCCGTCGCATTGTTAGTTAGTTCGCTTTGCGAACAGGACTTACTCTTGTGGCCCGGGCGTCGCGTTCGTAAGGTCGCTTTTCTCTTACGGGCATATTTTCATCCGCAGTTGTTACATGCTCCCGTTGTGTGGTTGCATTGTTTACGCTCTCCACGTCCATGCTGTCCACCCATGAAGCAGGGGACAATGGAATGTGTAGCGGCGAGACATCCTGTGCGTGTTGTGGTAGTCCTACGTGAGCAGTAACAGTAGTTTGAGCCGCCTCCACGTGTAGCTGGCGTGGCGCGGTCACTAAGGTGTTGAGGTTGACAGCATGCTCAGCAGATGAGTCGCCGACAGGTGTTTGTACTGGACTTTGCTGCTCGCGTTTGCGTAGTGGAGGGTAATCCGCTCGGGGAGAGTGCTGGGCAGGGGTGGACAGTGTAGGCGTGTCAGCTACGAGATTTTCTGTTGCCTTATCCATCCCGCAGCAGCGTATTCCACGTGCGTCCTTTTCTGGCAAACTAGGACACGCAATTCGTTCATGAGTGGGAGATAGCAGTAACTGCACGTTCGTGGTTGTCCGGGATATATCATTACAGCCCGAAAACCGTCAACTGAAACGTAAGATGGGATGTCTTTTTTTATTTCCATCTTTGCCATTCGTACTCCCGTTTTTACTTGGAATTTTTATTTATGATTCCATACTTCATCTTGTAATGTAACAAGTCGACCATACTTCACTAACTCCGTCTGAATTTTTTGGTTGTCTATTTCTATAGGTAAATTTATAATTCTTACCAGTTTTAAGCTGTCGAAGGCTTGTTCGATGATGACGTTGATCCTTTCCTGGTTTGCGGTGACTAAAGTTGACTGGCCGTTGGTGCGACGCAGTATCGCTTCTCAAGGTCCAGAGGAAACAAGTTTTAAAAACAAACAGTTCTGGTACCCATCCAGTTGAATAGCTTCAATTTGATCTTCTGTTACAGTTAAAACCGTATCATTCCATTCATGTATTTCCATGGCCGAAGGTCGTTTGACAAACACAATACGGAAGATATTCACGCGCACATTAGACATATTGGACAAACCTAGACGTGACTGACACTTATATAGAACTATTACTACTCGCGTCGGAACAGAACTCCGCACACCGGACGCGAAGTTAACTCCGCCGCTGCTCGGCCATGACTCCCCAAAACGCAATAAAAGTAATTTCATTACTTTAAATCTAGGTTATGTTTATAACAATGGCAGTCTAGCACGAATTTTTTCAAGCACTATGAAATGTCACTGGATTTAATCCATATTGATAATAGGAACGCAAAAAATCGAAAACAAAACTTCCATATACCTTCAAAAACAGGTGTAAAGTTTTCAAATCCCCATGAAATTACGAGCTTTCGTGTTTCTTGGTCTACCATCTTGCACTCGCTCACTACCGGCCAAAGCTCATTGTTCATACGGACGTATCCAAATGGTTAAATTTACCATGTCAAAATAGTTTGGCAAATATATAGTTGATTTAAATAAATCGTTTTTTAAAAGCAAGCATGTGTAGGCATTTTAAACTGAGAAGAGAGAGAGAGAGAGAGAGAGAGAGAGAGAGAGAGAGAAGAGAGAGAGAGAGAGAGAGAGAGAGAGAGAGAGAGAGAGAGAGAGAGAGAGAGAGAGAGAGAGAGAGAGAGAGAGAGAGAGAGAGAGAGAGAGAGAGAGAGAGAGAGAGAGAGAGAAGAGAGAGAGAGAGAGAGAGAGAGAGAGAGAGAGAGAGAGAGAGAGAGAGAGAGAGAAGAGTTGAGCATCCATACATGAAAAATATGGTATAGTCAGCAAAACATTAGTTTGATTTGAAAAAAGTACACCAACAAAATTAAATGTAAAAAAAAAACTATATCTACTTCAACAATCCAGTGTTTGATTTTAGCAAACAGTTGGTCTGAAACAGCAAAATAAATTTCAACATTATTTTATTTAGTTATTTAGACAAATTACTTTTTCTCTGTGCATCGTTACGAACTTTACTAGGTGCACGCCACTCAGTGTACTCGTTAAAATATATGCAGGTACGAACAGTGACTTTTTCTAAGGTAAATTTCAAAAGTGCTCACTTTATTATGAACAGTCTTTACCACATCCAGACAGATCCAGCAGTCTGTAGGGCCTGTAGTGTATCTGTCGGCCTGAACAAAAACCTTTCGTCACCGTCTGAATGAGACTGGCTTACAGGCACGTCGGTGGACGCGCTGTTTGCCTTTGACCCCTCTACATTGTGCGGTAGGTCGTCAATGGTTCCAGGAACGTCGTCATTGGACAGCTGAATGAGGAAGCATTGTGGTTTTTTTTCTATGAGTTCCGCTTCAATCTCAAAGAAGCTGATGGTTGCAGCAGGGTTTGGCGCCTCAGTGGGAGACGCAACGATCGTGTACTGATTTGTGAAAGCCATACGTCTCGGACACCAGGTGTTATAGCGTGGGGGGCAATCAGTTTTGACACCCGGTCAGGTCTCGTGGTTGTTGAAGAAACAGAACAGTGATATGTCAATGAGGTTCTACGGACCCATTTTCTGCCATTTCTGCGCTGTATACCCAATGCTGTCATCTAGCAAGATCATTATCTTTCCCATACAGCTCGCATCACCGAACAGGTTCTGCTAGGTCTACAGATTGAATACGTATGCAATATTTTCAGCTTTCAATTTAACTACCCTCACATACAGAATTAAAAGTAAGCATCAAAACATGATTGACGGCCAATAGGGGAACAGGGGGCAAGGCGAGGATGCTAGGAAAAAATTACTCTAGAATATTGCTGTTATTGTTTCTATAATCACAAATAATTCTACAAGTTCACTCAATATTTGAGAACCAATGTAAACTGGAATGAAAGTTACAAGTCACGAACACAAAACACAAAAAATATTTTTTTTTAACTCAGGAAAATGCCCCATCTTGCCCCATAAATGGGGCAAGATGGGGTACAACTATTTACACTGTCACATTCATAAACAATGTCCACAGCTTCAATGTCGTCCCCAGCACATGCACAGTGAGCCCACCCTTAACATTCTAGACACTTAACCCACTCTTTTGTAGATTCAGAGAATAAATGACCACAAAAAATACATTCAGCATCTTCACTTTTTTTCACTACAGAACCATTCGTTTTCTGTTGAAGGATGGTCTAACTTTTGCTAAGTTTCAACTTGCTGTGCTCAAGGTTCAGCTTCTTCTTACAAGAAACAACTTGCCTTTGCATTTGAGATATAAATTCATATCTGTATGGTGATTCAGTTAAAACAGCAGTTTTCCCACGGCGGCGACCACTTGGAGTTTCTTTCTCCTTACCGACATGGGGAAATAGCAAAGTGTCTTTTGGCGATGCTTGTTTAAATGCGCCAGTGTTATTTTGTGAATTGGAGAACGAGCAGCTAGGAACAGCATCATTCTGATTTACTAGAGGTCCGGAAGGTTCTCGAACGTCGGTTTGCTCATTGAATTCAGGAGATGGTCTGTCAGTAGTTTTGGTAGGCAAATAATCACTATCTTGAAAGACCTCAGGGTCAATTGGCCACATGCCTGTGGTTTTAAATACATTGATGGCTATTGTAGTGGCTGCTCGTTGAAATGCATTACCAAACAATTTGGCGATTTTATACATTGTCAAATAGAAGTAGAACAGTGTTGTCTTTGGAGGCGTTCGTAAACTGCACAAATCGTTTGAACCACCTGACGAATATTTCAGACTGCATCCAGCCTGAAGGATAACATTCTGCCCAAGTTCAAGGTGCAGGACCATCAATCAATTCGTCCTTCATACTCTGCCGAGGAAAGATCATCATCGGTAGCATGTAAGTTCCTGACACACTAATACACAGTTCGATTGTTACTGTTTGCCCTCTCTCTGCAGATGTTTGAGCCCCAACTTGTTTCCTCCCTTTCGCAGAGATGATTTTCGTTTTGACTTTGGCACTGAGGACACACTTGTTTCATCACAATTATACACTCGGTCTCGAGTAAATTTGTATTTGTCATACAGCTACCCCAGTAGTTCAAAAAATTTAGGATCCACAACTCGGTTAAAGTCTGTAGCTCTCGCTGTGGACGTAGCTTTCGGTTTTCGAAGAGATAAGTCTGGATGACGCTTCATAAAACCTCTGTTAGCCAGTCTAAGCCAGCCTCCCATTTTACTATATGAAAGGTCCGTTTCTTGTAATTTTTCACAATTAACTGACAGCTCAGTTTTCTCAGATCAGCAGTGCTTAGACCAAACAACATGCCTTCCATTTCTTTATGGTAGCCAACTAGCTTCTCTTCCTCTCCAAGTGTAAACACAGACTGAAGCGGTCCCAAACTTGCCTTGAGCTGCTGATGAGGTGTCGAAACAGAGCCATCTTCCTCTCCAGTGTTGTTTGTGGAACGTTAAAAGCAGCAACTGCCTTGCGATAACCCATAGTTTTTTGCACAACTTCTTCAATAGCTTTTCGCATCGACTCTTCGGACCATCCCATCTTTCTTTTATACGCCTGTGCCAATTTGTCTGAAAATAAAATTATCTAGATTAGGGCCTATATTAAAATGTTTCCACGTACATAAAAGGTACCTCCCCCTCCCTCACCGGTGGGAGGCAAGTTTTACGAAAAAAATAGGCGCTGCTGTAACAATTTGGGGGGGGGGGGGGGGAGTGTTGTAGCAGCTAAAGCGCTTGCTTCCCACCAAGGTGATGCGGGTTCGATTACTGGCGAGGTCACACTCAGATTTTCGCTTAATTTAGCTAATAAAATAATTCAGTCTTGACAACCATAATAAAGCTTGTAGACGCACCACAAACAAAAGTTTAATTGCAGTAATATCGTTGGTGAAATTATGGAACTCTACTCACGTTGTACTCCCTTTCACAAAATTCTTACCAAGTTTACTTTGTAAACTCTACGTTGCTACAGCAAAACAGTAGGTTTGGTATTTATATCTGAATTACACCCGAAATTTATCAAAAGCACGATGGGGACATTTTTAAGGGGCAAGATGGGGACGTCACCGTCTTGCCCCAAGTGGTATATTGATATTGAATCTAACTGAATGATAATATCTTAACACTTTTATTAATCAGTTCCATGATTGCAAAAATATATGGCTTACAAAATTCTGCATTCAATAACATACCAAAACTTATATATTTTGACATTGTAGCTTACCTACATTGTAGCCTTCCCGAAATGAATAAAAATAAGATCACAACGGCAAGAAACAAAAAAATGGCTACCACATGCTACAAAATGCTACAGTGAACTGTTTCATAATGTGGGTCAAGCCAGCGTTATTGCTGTTATAGATTCTATCGCTTCCCGAGAGGTGGTAGCACCATGCAGACAAATATACAGGTACCCCATCTTGCACCCTATTCCCCTACAGGTAGACAAGTTACGGGTCATAACAAATTAAAGCCAAATTATCTCCAACAATTCAATGCGACTATTTATTTGAGAGAAAAACTTTGTGCTGCGCCCAGAGTTAATAATCGTTCCAATATCAGCAGCCACCCCATGGCCGCAATTTGAAGTTTGATACCATCATAAAAAGCCACAGGTCTGGAAACATGCCATTACAACATACATCACCAAAATAACATGAAATATTTATACAAATATAGTACAAAAAGCCTTGCTTCGACGCCACTACATTATTTAATATAATTTGAATCACTTTCAGGAAGAAGGCTTAAAATTGATTACAAAACAAATCATATTGTTACAAGAATGCCTGAGGGGCATATCCGAGTTCGTGAGAGATGGAGGTCTTAGTAAACATTAAATAACTAAATTCAATATTTATATTTATTCTCAATGCTGCAAACAGTCGAAAATATGTTATTTACCAGTCTGACCGTCCTATTAATGCCTATTATTCTTACTGAGCGCAATATTTAACTACAATCTCAATTTTAATTAAAGTTTTATCACAGTCTTTAGTCTAGATAATGTCCCTTAACCTGCTCCAAATACTTCCACACGTCTAGTTAAAACTGTCTATTCCCATCGCTCCGAATGTCTTTTCACTCATGCATCCAGTTTACAGTCCCGCAGATCAGTCTCACTTCATTGCACACAAGCTCGCTTACGTACTCTCACAGATCGCTGCAGTCGGCCCTCGCCACTCCGGAATCGCCTAACTATCGTAAGAGACGCCAATCCTCGGCTCTTAAAAACCCCCCCCCCTCAGAGGCCAGCATGTGGTATTTATACTTGAGGTAGGTGCCGTCTAGAATGTTCTCGGCAATCCAAGTTGTTCTGGGAAAGGTAATGGTGGTGATGACGTGCGTGAAAAACTGAGAAATATGAGCTTCTCAGGGACAGCGAGGCACGAGCTGCGATACGTTTATCGGTGTGATAGGAGAGTCGAGCTTAATGTATCTAAAGGACAGTATGTACATTCTGATTGCTGAATCATGCCTTCCTCATTGCTATGAAAGAATTTTAAATGTTTGAAGAACAGACTAAAACAATATTGATGAATTTCGGGTTATGATAAAGATAGACTATTTACAATAAGAAAATTTAGAGAAGTTTATGAAGATAATCTCTGAGCATTTTCATGGTGTGGTGTTTTCGAAAATGCACGGGACTACAAACGTTGTTAGCCTACGTGAAAATGTGACTGATATTTTCGTTAGGTTCCAGAACAGAGGTTGTACTAATCATTGTGATGAAAAATGTGCGATCATAGAAACAGCTGCAAGGATAATCAGAAGTGAATGTAAGTCTGTAGCTCATGATCTAGGATTTTACCCCAACATTTTCTGAATTACAGTCTGCAAGTACATGCTTAGATGATCTGCCTCCATCCCTTAAGTCTTTCCCTTGAAATGTTTGCCAATAAAAAAGGAGATGACTTGAAATTAACTAGTGTTGGTCAAGCAATCATGAAAAATTTGTCCAAGAGATTCTCTCTTACCAATTCATTTAAGTCTAGAAGTTTTAACTTCATCATAATTTTTTATCCAAGTGATTAATCGATATTATGAACGAACTGGTATTTTGCTGCTCTTATCAAGAAGTCGTGTATTTTAAAATAAATGGTGCAGCGGCTAACAGCGGTGACTCAAATAGAATGGTTGTTGGAAACTTTACTCAGTTTGTAGCTGATAATGTAGACCACAATATACCGACTCTGGATGGTTATAATACTCTATACGACTTAAATGATTACTGTGGCCACTCCAGAACTGCAGATGTGCATGCTGATCGCAAGAAAACAATCATACAGAACCGTTTCTTCTGTTAGAGCTGAGGATCCTCCCCCAAATATATCTATTTGCTGTCGAAGATGGGATGGTTGTTGAGGTCTCAAATGGCAAATGTTACACAATGGTTCACTTGTAGGAAAATCAAGTGTTACATTTCTCTCCATCATAGACATACACTCTGGAGACAAGAGTTGCATATACTCAGCACTTAATTTAATTGCAGATCAAGCTTTAAAGATGAAAACTAATGCATGTACTAACTTTTGGCCAACCATTGCGATGTAAAGCAATAAATATTATACCGATAGCACCAGAAAATTGTCCATTGTGCAATTTTGTGCACAGACTTGGTCCATTCATACATTAATGAGTTTTCTGGAATGCATTGGCCAGTTCAAGTTAACGTTTTTTTCTGGGACAAGCCTTAGGACAATAGTACGAAATGTTACATGGATTTTAGATACAATTTAGGAAATTTTGTGTTATTTTATTATTGTCTGCACACTTTTGGTGGTAAAACGCACCGTTTTCGACTTACCAATATTTTATTGTTTTTCCGGGGAAAATATCCTGACAAAATAGTAAGAAATATTTATTGGATTTAGGATATCGTATAGAAAATTTTGTGTTCTTTTATTTTTTCTGAGCACTTTTGGTCGTAAGGACACCATTTTCGACTTATCAATTTTTTTTATCGTTTTTGCCGGAAAATTCCCAGGAAAATAGTGGGAAATCACACATGAATTTCGGTGGATTTTGGATATGTTAATCTACGAATTGTTTTGCGAATTTTGATGCAATAGAACATTTTCTTACGATTTGTCCATGTTATTTTCGTATCTTCCCTGACTAAAATGAGGACGGCACGAAGTGATAAATAACCCTCGGATCCAGGAAACGAGGTATTTTTCTACGGGAAGGACCACCACCACAGAGGGCTGCTCGACGGTTGCTGGGGGTCGCAGTGGCGTAGTGGTTAGACTACTGGCCTCCCACCTATGCGAACCGGGTTCAATCCCTGGCCGGGTCACCGGATTTTCGCAAATGGGAATCATGCCGGACGATGCCGTTGGTCGGCGAGTTTCCTCGGGGGTCTCCAGTTTCTCCCGCCCCTTCATTCCGGCGCCGCTCCATATTCACTTCAACCACCCTCGTCGGCTCTCAAGACCTCGCTGTTAAGAGCCGCCCAAATTTCTTCACTCTTCCCTCACTCGAAAGTGCTCACTTTACCGTGAACAGCCTATACGACGTGTACGGCAGCCAGGACCAGTGACCCGAGCACCTGCCGGACCGCGGGCAGCGCTCATCTCGCAGTTATCCAGACCGGCACTTAGAGTCGCGTGCGAGTGGATAACGGCGACCACTCCGACACCAAAACAGACCTTACGGCACGACACCACTGCATCTGCCGCTCCTGACGACACAAGCTGCGTGGTTCGGTGCAGGTGAGACATGCACTCCCCTTCCTCGCACTATTTCCCGAGAAAGCGGCGTGTGTCCAGGTACCCGGATGTTAACTGGTAGGCGTGTTTTCGACGTGAATACGTCTTTAAATTTGCAACCACAATGGGAGGCAATCCAGAAATTTCGATGACGACAAAATCGGGGGATACAGTTTGGCATTGCAGCTCCGAATCCATCGTCTACATTCAGAATTCTATTATACCACTCCATTGACAAATGAACAAATAATATGTTACGTTTAGTGAGGACTACGAAGCATCGCGCGCGTCAGGGGTAAAAAAAAAGGGGGGGGGGGCCCGAGCCGCCGCAATTTTGAGTTCGTTTCGCGGCGTCTCATAACTTCCGCGTACTATAACTTTTGACTAGGAGAATCTACGACGCTCGTTTAAGTTTCAATCGACAGCTCTCGTCAAGATCAATCGATTGTGTGTATAAAAACATTTATATGGCGTGGTTATGACGAAATTGTATGAGTTTATTGTAAAAAAAATTAAGAAAGCTTACCACAATGTCAGCCTATACTCGTCAAAAAGCCACGTCGAAATACAGAAATCGTATACGGTTGGACAGAGCATCTCAAAAACTATCCAGTTGAAACCCACAAAATCCCATAAGATCGAGTGAAGCTGTGCCGGGCGCGTCGACGTAGATGTAATCACGCAAAACAAACGGCCGTGTCCCCAACACAGCCACACCCCATTTTTTTCTTAACCTACCCTATTTCTAAGTGTTAGATGTGCGTCTGAGGTAGGGGCGGGAGCTAAATGCGTCTCAGAGGGAACCCCTTATGCCTACAGGGGAGGGAAATCATGCAAGGAGACATGCATCGAGGCAGAGAGGGATTGGGTAGCAATGACCACAGTTTGGGGCCATTACTACCGCCCATGTATGTACCTATAGTTAACCTATAACTTAGAAGAGAAAGGGAAAAACCGGGACAGGCCGTAAAATCACATTCGACAGAAAAGAATTTAAAATTATTACATGCATTAAACAGAAATACTACGGGAAACCGAGTGTGTGGAAGCATGCTCTTTATTAATACGGATGAAAAACTAGTAGATTGGGGGGGGGGGGGGGGAGAGAGAGAACTGGTAGACGAAGGGTGAACTGCCCGACGTCGCACAAATCTTCAGTACCTGCTCGCGGACTCGGCGACTGGTATTTCGTCGGTTTTCAAGATGCGGGAAATTTTTCTTCGACTATCTAACGACGATTAGTAGGGACTTGTTCTATACGTCGCATCCCTCCCCAATAACTTACACGAATCTGAACACTATTATACGTGTAAAAAATTCAGGTATTTAATTTTGCCTTAGCTCACTCAGATATCGCTGTAGTTAAATGATACATCCCAGATATGGATCTAAAAAAAAATCCATGCTCTATTTTTTATCCATGTCGTCTGCGGTGGTAGCAGTCGCACAGCTGCCGCCTTTCTGACGCTCCTGTCACTACTGTACATTATTCGACTTCTATAGGCTGTTCACGGTAAAACGAGCACTTTTGAAAGCCCTGCTAAAGATCTATTTGTATGCATGTTGTGTGTTCTTCCGCTTTATGTAAAATAGTTCTTGCTATGGGCCTCATCGATTTCTTCATGCGTCGGGCAAGTGAAACTATAAAATAATTATAAAAGTAAGTATTTAAAAAATCTGCTAATTTTTACTCTCGCATTAAAAAGACTGAAAGCTATAGAAATAATTTAAGTTATCACAAATGGCTACCTAGCACTTTTTATTCGACTTTAAAATATGGAACTACTTTCCCCTCCATCGTTAACAACTTTACAGGGCGCACGTTACTCAGTGCGCTCGTTAAAATACATGCAGGTAGGAGCAGTGACATTTTTATAAGGTTGATTTCAAAAGTGCTCACTTTATCCATGAACAGCCTTTAACTGCCCAAGCTAACTAGTGGGTCTTTGCAGCTGAAAATATGTCCTTGGGCGATTATCATTCACTTTTCTGCTTATCAGGAGCCGCTTTACATCTTGGAAACAATATGCGGGGTAGAAGTTACCATGGCACGAAGTTTAGCGGTTAGATACTTATCAGAATATCGTAAAATCCACATTAAATATTATCCTTAGCATTCGCGTTGTATAACTATCAAAACCTGTTTTCCTTAATTTTATACTCGTAACGTGGTCATCAACAAAATTTGTTTATAGAGGTCCACAACTCAAACTAAATTTTCTGAAAATTTAAAACCTTGCAGTGGTACAAATTTGCTATTTTATAGATATTAATAGCACAGTGCTGTCAATATAAAATAAAACGGAGGCAGTCGTATCTTTTATCACCTATTTGTTAAACTATACCACTGATTTACGCTCAGGAATTTATTTGTATTTCCGAATAACCTTCGTTATATAAAATATGAGGAACTAGCAAATATTTGTGAAATAATCTTCAGACATGCCAAAGTGCCAAAACTCTTGTGCTGGACAGCAGTCACAGAGAATCCATTATCACAGCCATGACTGTGTGGAAATTCCAAGAAGCGATAAGCTGCTGAGAGAGAGGCCGCTATCCCTGAGACACCGGGCCTCGGGAAAAACCCACAAGTGTCGTAGAAAAGAAGGCGTAGCATGGTGTGACCTCCAAGTCTGTGTCAAGGGTTTTCCTGGCACTTGGTCACGGTGGGAAAGGACTCGTGCGGACGGTGGTTTGAAAATCACAACCGGCGTCGTCTCTGACAGGCACAATAAATATCATTGAGATTATAACAACATTATATACCCTTGAGGTAATCAGAGCCGGTATGGTAGGCAGATGGTGGACTTTATTTCGCTAAGACTCCATGAAGCTGAACAAAATAATCAAACATTAAGAATTCTGCGTCATAAATCCAGTGATGGCGTTCAGCTGGGGACCTGGAGCAATAAACCTATGTTATGTTATCCCTGGGGCACCTGGCTAGCATTATGATCAGAATAGAACTGGTTGCCTACCTACAGGCGTTACACTTTCTGTAACTGGCATTAGTAATGCCATCTCTGGAGGCAGAATCACACTAACATTACGTTCCATTTAAACACACGTACTCGTACTACTTCAAACTATTATAAAAAGTCATGTTATGTTGGTATATTATGTTTAAAAAAAAAAAAATTACGAAAATGCGCATGCGCAATAAATATGGCCTTGTTTGAGTGTGTGTGTGTGTGTGTGTCTCTCTCTCTCTCTCTCTCTCTCTCTCTCTCTCTCTCTCTCTCTCTCTCTCTCTCTCTCTCTCTCGTTAGGCGTTACGCTACCACTCGGGTAAGGTTCCTTCCGAAGGTGGGCTGTCTACTTTTCTTTCTTTATACAGAGTTATTGCAAGCAACCAATAAAATGCATAAAATAATTTCAAAAAGAATAACCACAAATCCGTCACGTGTACTTAATGCTCCCGTTATCAAGTTTTTAATGTGTCGTCGCCAGATGGCTTCCGCTACTCGTCACAATCTCCGTGTTGACTAACGTGCAACGTGACCAGTCGTTCAGCGTTGTCTGCGGTTCCACGAGCTCGAGGTGTACTGAGTAAAGACATTTCATAATGAAGTATCGCCAAGCTCCATCTCAGAAAGGTTTGTCGAAACAGACTGTGATGCACGCCAATAACCAGGCCATATTCTCGTATCACGCCGGTAACTGTGCCACTTAAATGGAACGTTTCTTCGTCGCTAAAAACAACAGCACTATATATTTAAAAAAATTGTTCAATTTTACCATCCCTTGATGTCTACAGCAGTTTTAATTTGTACGGATTACGCCACTAAACCACGCAAATGAACGGTTCGTTACATTATCGCATGGGATATATAGGACGATTAGTAGAAAGCCATCCAGTGGCTGCACTAAAAGTGATGATAGTGTTTTGAAGTACATAAGAAGCATCTGAGACCTAATTAAAAATAATTAAATTACACATTTGCTGAACTATTCACAAGTTCTTTCAATACTGCCCATTTTCACCTAACAGTCGTCTTGTTCACCAACATGTGGTAAAATGGCGGACAAATGGTAACGGAACATTTGCTGTGAATAAAAACGTAGAGAAACCACTCCATCTCAACCCATCGATAACGAAACTACGAGATGCCTATGCAGGTCAAAAAAAACTTCTTTGTAACTAACAAAAAAATCGTTGCCTTCCTGTTTTACACCTCAAAATATGTTTGCTCTTCTACTGTAAAATCTATATAAAACGTGTGAATAATTTTCCTTTGCCTGCAAGCAAATTAAAATCGCCCACTCAATACCATTTTTACCTCGAAATCGCCTATAAAGATATACTAACAAAATACATGAAAACTGTCTTAAATAGTGACTTGCGGCTGTAACAAGCTTATCGATAGACTGTGTAACACGTTTACAACACGGGAGTGAGAAGAATGGTATATCTGTCTATAACATGATTATGTAAAAGTACGCACATGATGTTGATAGTGTTTTCTGCCATTACTGTTTATCTGGCGGCCGTCTTTTAAGGAACGAACCCCTTTGTACGTGGGAAGAGTTCGACCACCCTCGGAAAGCAGCTTACAGTTACAGATACCACTCAGTCGTGGTTGGAGGGTTGGAAGAGCAAGAAGGAGTGAAGGCGTGGTAGGGTGTCTCAAGCCCGCAATCTCAGTTCGGTAAAGGCGGTGTGGTGGAGGGAGGGAGGGAGGCGCAAGACCTGCGGGGCGGAAGTTAACAAGGTCTCGTGTGCACGCGACATGCATCTCATTAAAGGGGTTGAGGCTACCCTTCGGCGCAAGCGCCCTTGCAACCCTCCGTACCACACACACACACACGCACACACACGCGCACGCGCGCGCGCACACACACACACACGTCTGTCACTCGTAAGTCATCGCCACAATTATAATTTACTTTTACAACTACTAGGGGAGTTACAGTCTATTTTTATTAACCTTTTTTTTCTCCACGCAAAAGAACTGTTGAAGATTCGTTCATGAAAATAAAACTTTTTAACTACTTCAAAAATTTCTGAGAACTTAACTTTAGCTAAAGGCTGTTCACGGTTAAGTAAAAAAAAAACTGTCCATAACTACACGTATACTACTACCGCACACACTAGCACACAGGCTCCCAGTTGTGAGCAGTGAATTAATAAAAAATAGTTCTAAGGCCTGACGTGCTGAGAGTACAATATGTAAATTAATGGCTGCTGAAGTCTAAGGTTTTTGGTTTTATACACACAAGTGCAAGAATCTGCACATTATTTACACATTTACTTTCCTAAAAATTCCTTGGTTTCCACTCGTTGACGCATGAATACAGTGAGGCAGTCTATGGCAATGTTAATTTTACACAGCATAAGGGTTGAAAACGGTGGCAGGAGTGCGGTGTGTTCACAATGGCTAGTAAGATATAGTTTACATTTCCTGAAAACATATTGTTAGATATCAAAGAGATTACATATTAACACTTATGCAAACGTATCCCGGGTAGGATATGTATGCGTGCTTCGTTTTCAAGTGTTGTTATATTATGTGGTTTGAATGATTGTAACATCAGGTTATGTTACAGAAAACTTGGAGTATAAACACCCGCAAACGCACATACGGAAAATAAGTAAAGTTAGATTGTCGTTAAGAGCTTATATTCCGTCTATACTTTGCCATAGCTGTACCGAAATGGGAAATAGTGGTCGCTGTTGCCAGGGTATAGTCTGATTAGCGTAAAATACCGCGGGTAAGCTTTGTGTGCACGTTTTCATATGTGATGGCAGGAAGGATACGACTTTGAAGTTGGCAAAATTGTTTGTATGATGTATTTACTGGACAGTTTATTTTTCTCCACGGCAAAATTACTTTTAAAATTACCATGGATTGTTTTCATGTGATGTTTTTTGAACCTGCCTAGTTAAGTTAGAAAGTTGAGATATATTAGTGTGTATATTAGTGGAGTAAAAATATTTCAGCGTACTGTATGTTATCTTAGTTAAACGTGTGAAGCAATGTTTAACTGAAACAGCCGTTGGCCGAGTTTCGTAGCGCTTGATAGCGTGAACGACTTTTGTGACGTAATAATTCAAAGGCTACGTCTGTCTGTATCACAACATTGTAACTTAACCCTCGTTGTTTGAAACATGTAATGTGCTTATACGTTTTTGTGTACTGAATATTTGCCACAGCCACAACATATTGCTAAAAACGCTGAATCCCCGGCAAAAAGTTACAAATAAATAAGCGAACCGAGAAAAAATTGTGTATGAAGAGAAATATGAGCGCAATAAAAGTTACGGTAGGCTTATCAATGTTCATATTCGCCACCGTATATCATGTTTGTCGCTGCTGCGTGAATGAAACGTTATAAAATAAAATAAGAGACGTGAATTGCGTACTAGAGTTCACTGCCTTTCCGTCGAACTAGAAGTTCTTTAATTTGGATATTTATTCCGGTTGATGTCTTTCAATTGAAATAACACGAGGTTTAATAATTTATACACAGGCAACCCCCCCCCCCCCCCCACACACACACACACAGTTTTAATAGGATAACATGCATTCGTTGCAAAATTTTAAAGTGTAACATGCGATATGATGCCTATCGTGAATAATAAAGCATGTGAAATAATCACTACAAGAACTATTATAAATACAGAAATTGTTAGTGAAAAAACCTACCTGCATACTGTCATAGGCTTAAATTGTAAAAGTTTATAAGTTATGCTTTTTTAATATGCCACCATTCTTTGTACAGCTGAAAAAATGTAAAAGTACCTGACAGTTGAAATACGGAAGTCACATGGCAGTGTTTTTGTTAACATGTAGGGGAAGGATACGTTCTCGGTGCCTCAAAGTATAACTTTAGCAGGATTTCAGGGAAGTGTGAACAGACGCTAGAGGGGACACAACCTCGGCAGTCAGCGGCGGGCCCAGAGTTTCTAGTTGAGTTGGAAGATTTGGGAGACTCTTAAGGTTGAAGTAAAGTAACTGCTGCCTATGGAGCACTGCACCTGACTATACAACGTGGAAAAAAAAAAAAAAAAAAGTACAGAACCATAAAAAGTCTAACAAAAGTGCGCTTTATGCTGTATATGAAAGAAGAATATTTATATTTTGCAATATTATAACATATTTTACTACAATATATACTTTTTAAATGCAAAAAAAACTAATTACAATAGTGCGTATTTTTAACATGTTTTAAGCGCATTTCCATTCTGGATGATTCAGAAAGAAGAATTTGCAAGAAAATCTTCGTTATGGAAACATCATCATAATGTTCACTATGATTGTGTGTAAGAAACTTGTAATAATAATGTAGGAAATAACTTTTATAATTATTTTTATGTGCATCCAATTGCCACAAACATTTATGGTTGAAACTGACGTACATAAAGTTAATTATAAATTTGATATGATACATTATTACTATGATTTTACTACACATGATCACAGTAAATATTATGACGATCATTCCTGAAGCTTTTATAGCAAATTCTGCTTTCCGAAACATCCAGAACGGAAATGAGCTCAAATTTGGTTAAAAATACAGAATATTTTAATCTATAATTTTTTTTACATTTAGAAAGTATATTTTAGTAAAATATTTTATAATGTTGCAAAATATATACATTCTTATTTCATACACAGCATAAACCGCACTTTTGTGACAATTTTTATGGTGTGTGTACTACTGTTTTACGAGTTATTCACTTTGTATAGTCGGGTGCAGTGCTCCATAGGTGGTTGCTTTACTTCAACCTTAACAACTAGGTATTGAGAGCCGATGAAGGTGAAATGGAGCAGCGACGGAATGCAATGACGGGGGAAAACGGGAGATCCCCGAGGAAACCCGCCGACCAGCGGGGCACGGTCCGGCACGATTCGCACTGGCGAAAATCTGGGAGTGACCCGGCCGGGGACTGAACCCGTAGTGGGAGGAGACGAGCAGTCTGACCGCTCAGCCAACACTAGTGTGGTGGGGTGAACGCACCTGGAGGCGGACAATGAGGTGGAGGAGTACGAGGAGGTTAAGATGAATTGGGGGAGGCGCGAGGCCCGCGTGTTGGCGACGCCAGTCACGACGGAGGCGGCCATCAGGCGCGCGCGTCACGTCGCCATTACGTCGCGGCGTGAGACTTCCCGGAACATGTAGAGGGGGTGATTGAGGGGGGGGGGGAGCACGCGCCGCCTCTACGCGCACGCGCCTGCCGGGGGCGGCACGTCGTCTCCCCGTACATAAGGGTGCTGCTCATACAAAAAGAATTAAATCTGTACGAAATGCCGTTAAAACTTTTAGACATAACTTGGAAGTATATCGCAGAGGTTTTGTATCACGGCATTTCGAAACAACAATTTCAGCATTTTTGTGTTTTGGGATGTAAAAATAAAACAAACGCACGGAGAGTGGTGAGGTGAGAGATTAGGGCGGATCTTCAAACGGATCAAGTAACGCCATATTCGATTTTCACTATTTTTCACATAATTTACATTTAAGAATTTGCGTTAGCAAATATAGTCTATTTGCAGATTCGTCGCATTTTTTGAATCGAACATTTTAAGAAACTCCCCATGTATGACGCGTTTGGTTGTTTTCTAAATATGCATATATCACAAGTGTTTTGTACTCGCGTTAAAAAAAAACTACTTTAGTTTTTGTTAAACTGAAGATTTTCCTATATTATATCTATAAATTATAACACTTAATTTATAGTTGAAATAAATGAAAGTTGGTGTTGGTAGTGCCTGGCAAGAAATAGTTCTTATGCAAAATATTATTAAACCGAGTGCCCACAAATTTGGTGCGTTGTCCCTTTGATGATATTTTCTAGACTAGATTAGGCTTTGTTTGAATGAGGCGGAGGAATATAATTTACTTTATCAGGGCTTCAGAAAAGTTGGAAGTAACTGTGAATGGACTACAGTATTTTCTATGGCATATGGGAGTGAAGTTAAAGTAACGAAATGAATACCTGGCTGCTATTGCTTTAATCGACAGATCGAGACGAGATCTTTCGTTTGGCACCACAGTCAGCGTGCTACCACATTGGAGTCGCGAGATATACTGCTCGCGAGTTCTCGCCCTCGCCCCGAATTGCCGCCAGTCGCCGCGGGCTCCCACCCGCGGCTTGCGCGTGCACTCTATTCCAACTGCAAGATCGTGTTCTCGTTGCCATAAACCATATCGAAGGAGACAACTTGTATGTCAATCGTGTTATTATAGGCTATTCACTGTAAAGTGGGCACTTTTTAGAGCGCTGCTAAATTATTACTTTCTAATGATTTTTACCTTCCCGCCACTTTTTTTAAAAATAAACATTG
Organism: Dryococelus australis; assembly: GCA_029891345.1. NCBI lineage: Eukaryota > Metazoa > Arthropoda > Insecta > Phasmatodea > Phasmatidae > Dryococelus > Dryococelus australis. The sequence continues at coordinate 336,405,203 of CM056993.1, read as the reverse complement.
CAATATGACTAATAAACACAGTGTATACATTTCATAACTCTCAAAAGTTAACGTCTGAAACTGCAATAAAATATATTTATTAGGGGTTAATTTGGAAGAGCCTTAAAAAGTGTTCACTTTATCGTGAACAGCCTATTGTCACAATGTTACAGGGTCGGGATAAATCACCCTGGAAATGTTACATAGCCGTTTCCATGTGCCGGTCTGATTTAAAATATGCATTCATGTCAAAAGTATACATGTTTTCAAGTGGCGGCAACACCAAGCAGTCGCTAAAATTTCAGGCAATTGAAATGTTTATACAGTGGAAGAAAAATATACTTGCAAGACAAATCTGACAAAAGGAGTTCAAATTGCCTTTTGAGTTAGATTCCATGTATTCATCTAAGAATTGATCAATCTACATAGTTGACTGAAAATTAAACTCAGTGTTTTCCTGTCAGCGGCAAGTTCATATTAGAAGAGTGACATGTCGCTTTAACTGGATGGTCTAGTGCTATGGAGTCCTGTCGTTTCTGGCGTACCCTGGAAAGCCGAAGGATGATATTTTTGCAGAAAGCTAAATGAATACAGGAAATTTAGAAACCGTGTCGAGTGAACAACAGAAAAACCTTTCTCACTTCGGATGACACCACCGTTACTCTCATAATAATTGCCGTCTGAAAATTCCCCGGGTGGCTGGAATCGAACTGGTAGAGGGACTCCAAGAAACGGATGACCAGCGTCCCAGCCGAGGCCCTGTAAATAATTAATCCCGTACGGTGATAATGTGTAAGAAAAATAATAGTATTGTGCTGTAACGACGACAGAATACGCACCTTCAATGCCGCTAGTACCGATGTAGGTAGACTGTTGTTTTATCGGGGTGCTCCTCCCGGGGTAACAGTATCTACCGCGTGCGAGGTAAAGAAGTGCGGGAGCGTCTAGCACATCAAGAGTGCCATTGCCAATAAGCGTACGGCTCTCAACTAGCGTGGTGCTGATTGTGAACGGTCGGTCTGGCAGGTGTCAGTTGTCTGCTTTAAGTGTCACCGTGACTTCAAGCTGAGCTAAGAATTTGCCTGGAAGAAACTGTTGAAGATATAGCTGCATGGTAGTGTGATCAAGAAACTATGTATCATGTCTGGTCGAAAGGAGGCTTAAAAATGCTTAAATCTCAATGCTGAAAAGTGTTAGTAAGTGTATATACTTTAAAGTAATAGCCAGACCAAGTAGATACACATGTTGCCACCGTGGAAATGAATACCTTTTTATGTTAATGAAGATGATGCAAGCCAATGATTGCACAAAGCCAACTGTAGAGCGTACCTGTATGGACGCAAGACCACTTGAGAAGAGTCTTGGTATGGACGTACCTCCTCCCACTGCTGGAAATTACATGTAAAACAGTATTTCCTACGTGGGAAGATCTTGAGCAAAATATGCCATGCTTGGCGATATGAGAGAACCACTTGTACGAAGAGGTATTTTCGCGAGATGAAGCACTACGACAATGGGCACATGCAGTTTATGCAAGGTGATATACTGAAGAACCACATAAAGAACTGCAGGAATTCGAATTTTGAGAGCCAACAAGTGCTGTCGTCAATACGCCCTGCTACATCGATGGGTAGTGATTCCACAAACGATTATGACGGTACAGTTAAAGCCAATGATGGGATGAGAGTCCTACGGGGTTTGGTAGAATGAGTATGTATGGAATATACACTTGCAGAATGAACAGTTGTCGGCTCTAAATTCTGATGATGACTGTGCAACCACTACAAAGAAAAGTAAACTTGATATCGAGGATGAAACAGGAGGTGAAGACGATCACGAAGACAGAATTGATGATAATGACTAGGCAGACAGTGTTGATGAAGTATTTGATTAGAAGTATGATGATTCTCTCGAGGTTCCCACACATTTCTCACTAATGAGTTTCCTTCGACAAGTGGTGTGAAGAAGACAGAAGGTATCCATAACGCTCGCTGCATATTTCCGGAAGAACCGAAGGAACTTGTTGATAGATAGACCTTTTTATTTGATTGACCTGCTAAACTTGGGGATCTCTCACGCATTGTTGAGATATCTTCAATCATCGATGAACTGAAGATTCATGGTTATAAAGGCGGTTCACGATAAAGTGAGCACTTTTGAAATCAACCTTAAAAAAAGTCACTGCCTCATTTGCATATATTTTAACGGGCGCACTGAGCAACATGCGCCCAGTAAAGTTGGTAACGATGGATCGAGACTAGTGCCATAACTTAACGTTGAATAGAAAGTGTTAGGTAACCATTTGTGATAACTTAAAATTATTTTTTAGCTTTCTGTTATTTTTCATGCATCGAAATGTAAAAATGAGCAGATTTGTAAAGTATTTACTTTCTTAATAATCTCCCAGTTTCATTTGACCATCGCATGGATAAAGTGATGAGGCCTATGGCAATGTTAATTTTACATAAGGCGGAAGAATACACAACGTGTGTACAAATAGATCTTAAGCAGGGCTTTCAAAAGTGCTCTTTTTTATCGCGAACAACCTATATCAGATGAGACTGTGGCTAATATCCACGATCTGCAAACATCAGAAAAAGGTAAAGATGGAATGTTCAAGATAAATAGAAAGATAGAAAGTATACAATAAGTAAATAAATTAAATTTATGTATACATACCAATGTGTGTTTAATTCTTATACAGTCCCTTTTCCTTCTCTAAATTACTTAATTATGTTGTATAAACAATTGCCTGAGAGTCTGTTTTCGATAAAATTTATGAGAGTGCATGCAGGACGGCTATAGTTCGATTTGAAGTATTATGCCTCGCTTGGACCTTTTGAAATCGACTGAGTTCTATGTGTCAAGGTTCAAGGTCGAGGACACCTGGATCCAATATGTATGTTGGGTGACGTCACAACATGGCGGCCCGCCGACGCCTGGCTCCTACTTCCTTGCTCCCTTGCCCCAAAGTCGGCCAAACCTATCTACCCTTGTCTGACGAGCTTTTGATCCCAGCTTTTGTTACATCATTTACAGTCAATCATAATTGTATAATGAAACCCATAATACTAGTAAATCATTATTACGGATATAAATAACGTATTTTACACGACGGAAAATGCCATTCTATGATAGGCGCGTATTTATATTAACTACGCCAAACATAAACAAAGATTAAACGGATAAAGCTCTGGTTGCTGTAGCGTCGACCGGTCGATTATGCAAATACCACACAGCACGGTGGTTGGATCATGTGCTAATTTTCTACACCGATGGATCATGTCGAAATTAAAATTACGGCCACACGAACTTGCTAAAGTAAAGAGGCAATGGAACCCTCCAGCAATGTAGCAAATTCGCGCTGATATCGATAAAAAGAAACTTCACATGAATAGAGCTGGTGAGCATACGATAGTTGTTATCGCGTCGGTTAAATTAATCAACATTCTTATGAAACCGGACCGTCGAAACACACGAGTGCCAAAGTGAATTGCGCTATCGATACAGAAGTTCCATGTGAGAATTGCATAAAGGCCCTGTCTGTCTGTGAACCGTTTCTGGATACGAGTCAGATTTGTACAGTGTGTATACGCTATTGACGGTAAAGTGAGCACTTTTGAAAACCCTATAATTTGGAATATTAGTCAATAAATATTTTTTTATTATATCCTTGGGCGTTAACTTCCGAGTGCGGTGGAATATAAACATTGCGTTCATTACTTAAATGGCATTAGTAATTTTAAATGGTGGTTAAAGGATAAAATATGACTGAAAGGAAACTAGGGCCTCAAAAGTGTTCACTTTACCGTGAACAGCCTATGAGTAAGGTAGGTGGGGGTTAACGTCTCGTCGACAGCGCGGTCATTAGAGACTGATAAAGTTGCCCTGACAAACAGAAACGAAGAAGTAAAAGCCCATGACCTGCAGAAGAAACCATTCCATCATCCGCCTGAAGTAATTTTGGGAAACCATGGGAAACTTATCCCGACCGGGATTCGAACTCCGAGACTCCCGAATGCGTGTCCAAATATTTACTACTGCACCACCTCGCTCACTTTCAGTATGTTAGCAATCCTATGATTAGCCTAGCCTACCGACATAAGGCGTGGACGTTAAATAAGCGACAATTGGTTTACTCTATCTGCCAGAGAGTCGTAGCGACGAACTGTTAGAGCTTTAGAAAGCAAAACATTTTCATTACGTTGTGTTTTTTGATAAATATTGTTCAACCTGTGGACATTGAAGATGAAGCAATTTCAAGAAAATTAAATTATACTGTTACACGCTGATGCTCGCACTAGAAGCGAGTTACATGCGCGGCCTGGCTTGGGGGGGGGGTGACAACCTCGACCCTCCCCTCCCCTAGGCAGGCCCGCTCCCTGCCCCGTCGCTCCCTTGCAGCCAGGGGAATAATTGACAGCGGCGACTTGACTGACGCCCCAGACTCTCCTCCTCGCCCTGCTGGAGAAACCGACGAGTTTAAAGGATACGCGAGAATATTCTGAGAACCAGGACTCTCGGCGCAACGCGAAATTCACAGAAATTTCTGGGCGATGGCCTACGACCCTATGAATATTGCAACAGTCCAAGGGTCCGCAGTCTTTCTGTGGAAGCCAATTGACTGAGTGCGGTATTCAAGCGACGCGTGGTGCAGCAAGAGACATCGGCGAAGGGGACGGACGACGACGGAAGATTCCGAGACAACGGCGGACGAGGTGTTTGTGGTGGGAATACACGAGAGGGCGTAATATCCGACGAGACAAGCCTACTGTGCACGAGGGCGCTCGGAGAATTCTAGAATATTGCGGACTGGCGGGACATGGACTAAATTGAGGTGGGTCTGAATAATATGTGATACGGGCTTTATTGTAAATATTGGAACTGCCAAATATGGACTTATAATTGATAAAATAATTGAACAGGTTTTGCTACTCTCTATTGGGACTGATTTTTCTAAATTATTTAATTGCATTCATTTCATTGAGGTAATTGTAATAAATTGTATTGATTTAACTGATTAATTGTATGCAGCAAATGATATCAATTTATTGTGAGACTTTGGCGTGATGTAATTTTGTTTATTGTTATTGTTAACAAAACTAGGAAATTATGATTAAATTTTTTATTTAATTAACACGTTCATCCCTTCACGAACCTGATTCATCCCACTGACATTGAGAAAATTGTAACAATACATAATCAAAGTTCCATGCACATTATGCGTACAGATAATAAATTCTACCGATTTTTAAAATATACAAATAAAAAACTAAGTCTTTAAAATAAGGTAATTTACATTTTGCTGTGTAAAGTTAACTAGGCTATGCAATGACAGAAGGAGAAGTTTTTCAATGTTCTGATTAAGTTAATATAATAAAATGTTTGCATATTTTAGATTTATGGCTGATCTTAGAAAGAATTGAAACTATACTTCAGTTTACCATCATTATATTTTTGTAAACGGTTTAGATTTTGTTCCAGCAAAGAGGCATTTATAAGTTATAACTCAAGCAGACTGTTCATTAGCAATAAACTATATTAAAAGTTCATAAATTAGGAGGCAGTCGGGCTTTAACATGAAATGTGTGTGTGTGTAAAAAAAACGCCAGGGAGAGGAAATCGTCCCGCACAGCGCTGTGACGTTTAAGTAAAATAAAATTGTCATATACTTTACGTAATAATAAAACAATTCCCACCTCAGCATCCTATGCTTTTTGTGTTGAGTAAAGTTTCCTAAGTTTCATGGAAAAACTTATAACTCTAAAAGTAAAACAGTTAAGTTACCTAAATTGCTCCAAATCAGCGAATTTGACTGCAGGTCTGTTGTAACTGATCCACATGAATCAGTAAAACTCAACTGATCGTTTTAGTTGATGATACGCTGATATTCACTGATTAAACTGGTTCCTATAGTCTAGAAAATTACACCAAAGGGACAGCGCACTGCATTCGTGCGCAACCTGTGTAATAATATTTTGCATAAGAACTATTTATTACTAGGCATTGGCAACACACCTGTTTTCTCCATGGCTTTATTCATAAAAATTACAAATAAAATATTACGATTTGTAGATAAAATATAAGTAGGAATTCAATTTAATAACAAAGTATGTAGACATTATGTTAACGCAAGTATAAAACACTTGTGACACACGATATATTTAGCAGAAAACCAAGCACATCATACATGGGGTGATTTGGAAAAGGTTTGATTAAAAAAGTGCCAAGAAACCGCGACCAGACCATATCAGGGAATGCAGAAATAAGGAGTTTAATGATGGCATTGAGAATATTCATCTAAGCTACTTCATGAAATGCCCAAGGTACATTTTACGTAGGCAACGTGAGATACAATTCAATCTATGGTACTGCTATTTCAAATATATTTTTTTACTGTTTTGTATACCTCTTCCATTCTGAAGCGTTATAAACTGTTCCAATCAATGGAACACAACAACCCGAAAATAGAGAGGACGGAAATACAGCCAATTTCACTGTGAATCACCGCACTGTGTAACTGTAAGATTCACGGTCCCAAACGAAGATCATTACCAACTCGGCGAACTCGACTCGCTGAATGAATCTGTTGACTTTTACTCATCCGCATAGCAAAATTCACGCATTTGGGGCAATTTTTATTCAGTTAATATTAGGTAGTCGATTTTTAGTGCACTAGTGTATTATAATTCTAACGCAGTTGTTGGTTATGCATGACGAACTGTAACTACAGACACTAAGCTCCAATTTTAATTCATCCCGTGGGCGGGTCTCAAACCAGGGACGCCGACCTCTCATATGCCACAGGGAGTGTCTGATGTTGCGACACCGGGCGCTAAGGCTCAAATAGAAAATAACTTCAACCCGACAGACTTAGGGGCGTAAACCACAAAGAAAGGTGTTGCGTTATAGGTATTTCTACCATACAATAGGCCTACTCTATTTTTAGACATCATCAAGGATGACTCTTTCCTCACAAGAAAAATCCTGACCGGATAGTTTTTTTTTTTTTTTTTTTTTCCCCCCATAAATGCATATCAAAATCACAATTTCACACAGAAAAAAATATTTTGTGGCAACCACAAAATATTTAGTTAGTATTCACCTTGCCAAATAAAATTTTTGGTGACCACTGAATTATTTACTTGTCACCGCTAAACTTTTGTGTCCAATACAAAATTTGTCTGTAGTACCTACTAAATAATTTGGCATGACGACCTCTCCACAAAACCTTTTTCTCTGTATACTATTTAATAAACATACAAATAATGAAAAATAACTTACGTACAGAAATATATAATTCACACGGAATGAAGATGCCAAGAGCTACTTCAAAGAAGTCAATCAAAATCGTACAAATAAATTCTTAACGGTGTGTCAAATCACAATTTCAAAGTTTGCCAATGTACTAATAATAAAAACTCACAGAAATAAGATAAATCATGCTACGAAATGTTTTCTCAATTTTTCAGGGGCAGTATTAATTTTTTTTTTTTCCGGACATCTTTCAGTGTGAATTATTTTAATATGCATTAGTTTCACTTGGACGAATAAAAATGTGTTGGCAAAAAATCACCATCTATATTAAAAGAGAATCAGGATATCAGTAACCGAGTATCCAATACCTGATACTTATTTAACGTGTTGTGTATATGGTATAGAATACCTGAAATGCGACCTATTTCGCAAAGTTAATTAGGAGCAAATAAACTTGAGCACCCATATTCCGAAACTTTCAACTTTTCGGTGCTATATTTCGAAAACTATAATCATTAGAATACAAATAGTGAAATAATACAGAAATTCTTCGTTTACGTGTCCTAATTTCAATTTCAGAAAATTACTGAAAATGTTTGACTATATAAAATTTACATTTTCAAAGTTGTTTAATATTTTTGTATCTAATTTTAACTGTGTGTTATTTGCTGGTTGCAAAAAGTCGAGAACGTATTATTAAAATACAAATATGTTATCAACTTTTTACAGTTAGCAAATAACACATATTGAAAACTAAGCACAAAAATATTCAACGACTAGTAAAATGTAAATTTTCTATAACCAAAGATTGTCAATAATGACTCTGAAACGGAAATTATAATACGAAAACGAATAATTTCTTAAAAGACGTGAAACCCAGCCATTCCAACTAGGTGTTGAGAGCCGATGAGGGTGAAACCAGGTGGATATGGAGCAGAGTCGAGCACGGCTCCCACGTACGGAAACCGGGGGTCACCCTCTGCGGGAACCGCATCAATGGGCGGCTTCCACAACGTTACTCCTAGAGTAGCGTAAAGTAGCAAAGAGCAACAGATGATGAAGGTAAGAGTAAACGTGATTTTGGAACGAGCATCATGCAAATAGCATGCTGTGTTGATTACAAAATATATTTTATCATTTTCCCAATTTTTTTTCTTTTCCAAAATTTTTTTTATACATAATAGCCTACACATAAATAGCTTTATTTGCCATAAATTAATCACAAACATCATGACTAAAAATGCAACATATACAAAAGTTAACTTTTTAACAAAATTACAAATTTTATCACTTGTCATTTATAATTTTCCCGTGTGCGTGTGTAACCAGAATGTCCACAATTCCTTCTAATTTGTTTAATTCTACTAAACTTCCCGCCATTTTCAGTTTACCCGTTGGTTACTCGCTCAAGTAGTGGGCATAAAAAGTTTTACCCTGGCAAGATGCTCTGCAGTTTCGGAACACGCGCCGCCAAGAGAAAGTAAGCCAGTTATTCGAAGTGTCTTGGGATGGCCAAAAAGAAACGTTTACTCGCAGAGCAATGTTTTTGGAACGCCACCGTGGAAGACGAGCGCTCTAGCCGCTGAGCAACTGCGGCCCCAGTCCATCACGAGGGGGGAAAAGTACTCGGCGGCTGAATTCACCGAAGCGGCGATAGCGCAAGGGCAAAGTTGACGAGAACGTGGAGGTCATCGGGCCAGACAGCTTGGTGCCAGCGGAACCAGCCACACGATTTGTTTAACCCGGAGGGGGCGTGTTGTCTGGAGGAATACCACGAGCTGTTGACTTAGGACGGAAACACACAGCCTCTCAGCGCACCACGCAAACACCCCGTGACGACAGCCGTGGTAATCTGCTGGTAAACACGCCGTTTACTTGTGTCGCTACACTCTGCTCCATGTTACGTTACATGGTCTGTGGGCACGGCGCAGCAGTGTGTGCAGGATTATATGCCGTTCACGGTAAACTGAGCACTTTTTAAGGCCCTTTCAAAATGCATTAACCCCTAATAAATATATTTTATTGCAGCCTCAGACGTTAACTACTGAGAGTAGTGAAATATATATATACACTGTGTTTATTCGTCATATTGCAATGTTTATATTAAAAAGTGGCAGAAAGAAAGTTAGAAATTGGTTGAAAGGAAAATTTTAGCAGGGCATTAAAAAGTGCTCACTTTACCGTGAACAATCTAAATACATTTTTTTTTCATGCGGCCTATAATACAATATAAACACTAGACCAGTATTCTTTATGCGGTCCATACTACGGTAGCAAGGGTATTTTTTTTATACCGTCCGTTCTACACTATCAAGGACAAAATGGTGTTGAAAATGGCCATACATTCCAACTTCGAATTTCTTCATAAGTAACGAAACAATTTTTTTTTTTACATTAAAATAAATACTAAATTGTGGCTGCATCGTATAGCTGCAGTGACGCCAGGGTGTCACTGCATCGTATAGCTGCAGTGACGCCAGGGTGTCTACAGAATTCCGATTTTGAGGAGCTGCTCATATGCCATCGTCATCCACGAACTACGCCGTGGCTTCGCGACCCAAGGATTGTCAAGCAACAGAATGGATTATTGGAGAAAGAGGAAGTTCTACCCCCTCCCTCGGCTAAAGGAAGCATCCGCCATATTTCCCACGTGTAAAACACTGCGCCTGATCCTGCGGGAATCGAACCTGAAATCCCCTTCATCGACGGCCAGTGCACTTAAGAGCTTTACCTTCAAGTCAATAAATACATTTTTTTTGACCTTAGACGATGACTTCCGAGTGCGGTGGAATATACACACACTGTTTATTACTTATATAGGAATATTTATTTTAAAATGTGGTTAATGATAGAAAAAAGGCTGAAAGAAGTAACTAAAGCCTCAAAAGTGCTCACTTTACAGCCTATACCTATATATATATTTCCTTGGGCACACTGGCTGGAGGCATGGACCCAGTAAAGCTGGTAACGGCAGAGGAAACTTAGTTCCGCGTCTTAACATAGTGTTAAGTTTACATTTGTAAATACTTAAATTAACCATTTTGTTGTTTTTATATTTTTATTGCATATTTAAGTGCGAGAATTAACAAATTTTTAGAATATTTACTTTTCTAATAATTTCGCAGTTTAACTTGACCGACGCATGAATAAGTGATCAGGTCTATGGCAATATTAATGTTATATATGGCAAATGAATACACAACGTCCACACCGTGAACAGCCTACAAAACTCAATATAGTACAAGCCGAGGTTATGTTATGTTCAATGCACTAAGTCAAAACACAAACAGCATGTAACTCTGTAAGTTTATTCGCCTATAATTAATATATACGAGACCATATTTTAGTGTATTGGGCTTACGTTCAATAAATCATTACTTTAATTTTTGTTAAAAAACAAAATTGCTGACAAGGTTTTTATTGCACCGATATATTTCTCATACCCTCGTATGTACTTTTCTGAGGCGAACCAATTTCGTTTGTAAAACTTACCGTTTCTGATAAGTTTCATGACCGTTGGTCGGCGGATTGTGTCTGGGATCTCCCGCTCCCCCCGACCCCTTCATTGCGGAGTCGCTTCATATTCACTTCAATCACCCACGTCGGCTCTCAACACCTCGCTGTTACGAGCCGCCCAAATCTCTTCACTCACTCACACCTTCCCCCCTTGCACCCCTCTAGCAAACGCATCGCCACACCCTGGGCCGCCACCCCCGCCCACGTACAGGTCTGTGCGCGCGTCTCAATTTTAGAAATTATTTTTTTTACAAAACCTTTCATAACTTTAAAATTATTGGCCATAATTGTACGACGTAAAGGACATTTCTTATCTACATTAAACAGTTTTTATTATGAATTAATTAATTAATTTTCGATACAGATTAAGTTCTTTATGGTTAGAAAATACAATGAATTTTACGTTTGTTTTTACTGCGTAATTTAAATTGTAAGTGCACTTATTACTACTTATATATTAAATATATACACGCTACCTCTGAATATTTTTGTAGATCAATTAATTTTACACAATTCTTTCGTAATTGATTTTGTTTTATATCTCTAAAGGATTAGGCAGGGTATTCCATGAGAGCGCGCTGGCGGCAAACTTTTTTCCCGACTTGATTCACTAATACCGTTAATGCTCAACTCCTATAGGTTCTAGGGAAATTTTTAACACACGTAAACCTTTCTAGTTAAATGCAGATCGTAACAGTAGAAACCGCATCCAAATCCGTTGAGTGGTTATCGAGAATAGCACAGACATACAGGGGGGCGCCAGAGACTTAATTTTATAATACGTATTGATATTTAACTCACTTTTTCGGCATGGTACAGGAGCAATCACTATTTAAGCATGTTATTCATAATGATTAGGTCATATCTGCCTTATTACTTCTCTATAGACTCCTGATGCTACTTTCACTGGCTTATCATAGACGAGTTGACACATATTATCTTGGCATATCAAGGTCTCCATATATAAATCTGCACTCTTGTTTTAACATTTAAATGACAATATAATAGATGTCAACTTATCAAGATAAGCATGTGAACGCAGCGACAGGAAAGCACCTGTAAATTTTTATACTAATTATCAAGAATAAAATGCTTAAATCTTGATTGCGCCTGTACGACACCGAGAAAGTGAGGTGGACAAAAAATCCTAAAAATTGAACTATCTCGGAAACCGTACGTTTTAGAGCGAAACGGATGAAATTCGTCCGCCTAGGCCATGGCAACAATATCAGTGAAATATTAACATTTAACTTACGTGTCGGTCATTTTGTTTTTTAATAAAAAATATTATTTATTAAATAAATGAATACTGCACTAAAACGTATAAATTAATTAAAGGGGAATAAACTTACAAAGTTGTAAAAGAATGACATGCCATTATAATGTGACCGTATTTTGTTTGTAGTACGGAGCACAGTGCGTTTTATGTTATTACGGCGAGCGTTTCCGTATATTCCTGTATATTTCCGTAATAATTACTGTGAATGTACGATGATTTTTAACAGCAAATAACGTATAAAATAATGGGAACATTTAATAATTAAAACCGAGAAAATTTCAGCTCCATTTGTAAGAGTCAAATAATAAAGTTGAGATCAGAACTACAGCTAACGAAATTAATTTTACTGCAGCCGTAAAGAAAGTTTCTAAAAACGATACTTTTTACCTTCTACACAAGTAGGCACATTACACGACATCTGCAGGCAGAAAGTAGACAGTTTTATGTTATGCTGGACTGGTATAGACTATTCACGGCAAAATCAGAACTTTTGGAAGCCCTGCTTAAGATCTACTTGTATACACGTTGTGTATTCTTCCGCCTTACGGAAAATTGATATTGCCATGGGCCAAGTCGCCTTATTCATGCGTCGGTCAGGTGAAACTGCGAAATTATTATAAAAGTAATTATTTTACACATCTGGTAATTTTTACACCCCGGTGCATTAAAAAAACAGAAAGCGAAAAAAATTATTTAAGTTATCAAAAATGGACACCTAACACTTTTTATTCGACGTTAAGATATGGAACTAATTTCCATCTATCGTAACCAACTTTACCGTGCGCATGTCACTCAGTGCGCCCGTTAAGCAGGCATGAACAGTGACTTTTTCTAAGGTTGATTTCAAAAGTGCTCACTTTATCGTGAACAGCTTTTAGCAATGGCTTTGAAGGAAGATACGAATTTTGAACATACTATTTAAAGTCAGATAAAGTGCATGTACATACTGCGTCGTTGCGGCAATTAGTGAGCAGAACCAGAGAACAAACTAGAAGGGGACGAAGGAGTAAAGGTGGCACGAGATGGCAGTAGTTAGCACCGACGTACACGCATTGGCTAAGTAACAACCCACGCGCAGCTAGAAGGTACATTAATGTATGTTAATGGTCGTCCCAAAGATGACACCCAGCCTGGGGAAATCAACTCCCAACTACATGGAAACCGTATTTCGGGCTATTAGCTCGGGTGTGTTTCATTATGGTAGGTGAAGGCCGCTTTTAAGCGACCGCCGCCGGGCCAAATCTCGGGCTAAGGCGTCCACTCCTACACGACCGCGCGAGAGGAATGAAGGCTCGTGTAGCATGCGCCACACACGTGTAACTTCCAATCCAATATTCGTCCAACTGCTTGCTTTTCCCCGCGTTTGAGGCCGAGAAGCGCAAGAGCCGTAAGGGCCTACGCTGGCACGCGCTACAAGTGTACCATCGCCGCTACGCGCAGGGCTCTGAACTTACACGAATTGTTCTCATAGTGCTGCGTGTGCCTATTGGTCTATAAGCGGTATAGGATGTTCACTGTCAAATTAGCACTTTTGAAAGCCCTGTTTAATATATACTTGTACACACGTTGTGTATTCTTCCGCCTTATGGAAAATTAACATTGCCATGGGCCTCATCACTTTATTCATGCGCTGGTCAAGTAAAACTGTAAAATTTTTAGGAAAGTAAATATTATACAAATATGCCTCTTTTTCACATTTCGATGCATTAAAAAAACAGAAAGCGAAAAAAATTATTTAAGTTATCACAAATGGACACCTAACACTTTTTATCTTTTTATTCGACGTTAAGATATGGAACTACTTTCCATCCTTCGTTACCAACTTTATTGGCACATGTCACTCAGTGCGCCCGTTAAAATATATGCAGCAGTGCCAGTGACTTTTTCTAAGATTGATTTGAAAAGTGCTCACTTTATCATGAACAGCATTTACCAGCGACATGTCGTTACAGCACACTGGTGTTTTTTTCTTATACCGTTATCACCTTACGGGTGAATTATTTCCAGGGCCCTGGCTGGGATTCTGGTCATCCACCTCTTGGAGTCCCCAGTTTGGTTCCAACCACCCGGGGTGTTTTCATGCGGTGATAATTACGCGAGTAATGTGGCAATCATCCGTACACTCTTAAGCCGGAGTCAGTGATATAAATCAGTGAAGTAACTTTCACAAAATCAGTTGATAAGCTACTGCTGACTGACGAATCAAGTAAATTAACTGGAAGCAAGTGACCTACAGCAATGGAATTCTTGATATTCAGCGGGAATCACAAATAAATCAGTGAAATTCAGCCACCATATAAATCAGTTATTTGGTACTAATTATCAGTCGCTCAATTTTATTTGTTTTCACTTATTTGGCTCAATTATTCCTGATTCAAGTTTAGAGTCTAGTGAGAAATATTTTTCCGAAGTGAACTTGAGTGAGTCCCTAAATTTTCGAATTCGTTTCATTTTCCTGCAACACTCATCCTCCGACCTCTCAGGCTACCCCAGAAACGACAGGACTCCATAGCACTAGGCCATCCAGTTCCAGCTACATGACAACTCATTGAAGACGAACTTGCCGCTGACAGGAAAAAACATCTAGTTTTATTTTCAACTGAACGATACTTAGATAAAATATGGAATCTAACTCCAATAGCAATTCTGGTGCCTCTTGTCAGATTCGTCCTCTAATTATTTTTTTCTCCCAAGGTTCAATTGTTTGAAGTTTTAGAGACTGCTAAGTGTTACTACCACTTGAAAACAACAATAATTCTGACACGAATACGTATTTATAATCAAACCTAAACACGAGGTATACTAGGATGTAAACGACGATGTTACATTTGCAGGGTGTCTGTAACTTTGCGACTCATAACATGATTGACATCAATGTTATCTCCTTCGATCGGGTATATAGCAACGATGAGAACACAACCTTAAAGTTGGAGTAGAGCGAATGCTCAAACAGGCGGGTGGGAGCCCGCGGCGACTGGCGGCAATTCAGGGCGAGAACTTGCGTGTAGTATATCTCGCGACTCCGATGTGGTAGCACGCTGACTTGTGGTGCCAAACGAAAGATGTCGTCTAGATCTGTCGATTAAAGCAATAACAGTCAGGTATCCACTTCATTACTTTCATTTCATTCCCATATCCCACAGAAAATACTATAGTCCATTCACAGTTACTTCCAACTTTTCTGAAGCCCTGCAAAAGTTAATGATATTCCTCCACCTCATGCTTACAAAGCTAACCTAGTCTAGAATATTTCACCACAGGGACAACGCACCGCATTCGTGCGTGCTCGGTGTAATAGTTTGCATAATAACTATTTCTTGCTAGTCGTATTTTAAATCTATTTGAATGAATTTTAACCTCACGGATGTAGAATCAAGTTTGAGACGTCCTTTTCGGTTTTCGTCGACAAGACGGGAAAATAATTCTTTAGAGAATTTGCAGCTATGCTTATTTAAAATTAAACGAAGAGAGCGTACATCTTGTAAAAAAATTAATTACGATGCCATTTTTAGAATTTTTCACTGAAATAACTAGGGAAAATTCGGAATACTAACTCGAATTGTTTTAAATTTATTTCCGCTCATAATCACTGCTGGTTTACAAGTCCTAGTTAGCATATGACTAACACCGAAGGGCGATTCATTTTCTCCACGGCCGAAATATTTAAAATTTTCTTAATACATGAAGTTAAAGCAAAAAATACGTAGTTTCTGAATGTTTTGGTCACAACATAAAGTATAAAGTAAACGGGCAACCTTTTGAATAAAAAGACGCTGTGAAAATGTAAGCAAAGGCCTATGACTGAATTCTACTTGCTCCCCGAGATTTAACTTACCGAATAGAGGACATTCTGCGTACGAAAAACCACCCACTGAATTATTTTTATCAAGATCAAGCCCTGGACCTCACGAACTTAAATAACATTGCAAGCAATCAGACCACGCACCCTAAGCATCCCAGAAAGCATACGTAACTCAGAAACTACGACTACGTAAAAAACTGAGTTTATTAAATCTCTCACTCTTACGCCTGTACAGTACTAAGCCGAATTATTTCACGCAAACAACAGTATCTAGCTACATTGTGAGTCTCATACTGAAAGTCAGTTTTGCTTCACTCTAAATTCGAATCAGTGGAAAACCACTGACTCGCAGTGAAAATGGCTCCACTTAGAATCAGTGAAATTTTTCACATCACTAAAACAATCAGCGTAATTTTTACATTGAAACAATCAGTGTAATTTGTTCACTGATTCTAAGGGGAGTCATTTTCCTTTAGAATCAGTGGTTTTCCACTGATTAGAATTTAGAGTGTTATGCTTATATCCACTATGGACAATGCATTGTTAATTAGACCAAAACTGTATTAATCTTTAATATTAATAGCTCCTTCAATCACTTTCCACGTAGTGTCTGAGGGTTATAAGGAGAAAGGCTTGCATAACAAACACTTACGTATCTGACCTCACGGTAACAACGTCCGTGATATTTCGGTCATAAAGCAATCGCGACACATCAGTACTGAGTTACCAGCGAACCTTGCCGAAATTCGGGCCCACTGCGTTGGGAGTCCAGGACTATAGCCAAGGGCCACAAAGCAACACAGCTTAATGTTATACAGACCCGTATTAACCATCACATGTTACCAAAACCGGAAAATATTAAACAAATTGGACCAGTACACACGAGCTTTAAATTAACCGTTCACTAGCAGGTTTCATATAATACAACGGTGCTATACATAATTGAGGCCACTCACAGCATGGCTCAGAACTTGAGCACCAGTACCGAGTGCCGTTTGACCAAAAAAAAACAGCTTCAAATTAAATATTCCGGTGGCCTTTTCTGATTTTATGGATAATCACAACGAACAATAAATACTGTACAGTTTGCGACTTCCTACATTAAAGCAGCTACAGGTTTTACAAGTACTCGAGCTACGATATTCTACTTCAATCTTAACGAATGCAAGAAAGTGGAAAGTTAAGTCATGTGATAAATATCAAATATTTGTGTGTAAACATCTTTTACACTCATCCTACAGCAATAACCTAACGTAAACGAAATATTATTCGGCCACTTTTTATCACAGGATCTTCGTATGGTATAAGAAAAGGGATTCATTGAATTAAAGAATATCCCGTAAGAACAAAAAAAAGGGAAGCACAATCTAAGCCATTTATCTATAAATAGAAAGATGCATTACTATTAATTCGTGTAAGATATTCCAACTGCATAGTATCAAAGCGGTATATCATTTTGAATACGCCTGTTATCTTAGAAATTTATTATTAATGCCGGGAATATTTTTTCTAAGAACTTGCTCTTGAGTTTAGCTAACAACTGAGCAATAAACTATCAAAATCAAACATTTCCCCTTTATCCAGTTTTACAGGAAAGCGGAAAAACTAATAAACTGTGAACTATATAAATGATTAAAGAAGTCTGGATCATTACCGTATATACTTTAACCGAATATGTTTATTGTTGCTAATTGCCTATGACGTATACAAGTTCGTGACGGATAGCGGTCATCATTAAAATGAAAGATCAAATTATTAATTTCTTTATTTTCATTGTTATAAAAATACAAACAGTTATTATTTACAGAACACAACTGCCTTTGCCCAACTATTAACACTTATTACCCATATCAGTGAACTCAATATTAATGCCAATCTCAATTATAATTAAAGTTCTGATCATAGTCTTTGCCATAGCTACAGTAACTTATTCTTCGTTTGTTAGTTACTCATATACTATCTCAGTGTCCACTGGCATTAATTGACATCATTCTAAACGTCCCCCACCCATGTATTACGTACACTTTCCTTCAGTCCAGATGGTCATCTCAGTCTCCACTCTTCCGATGGTCGCAGATCGCTGGTCACTGCTCCCTCACCCTTCGTTTCGACGATCACCCACACCCAGCACTAATTGCCACTCCAGACTGCCAACACTATTATATAGAAAGGGCGAGTACAGGTACCATAACAGCGCCCATAACTCATTTGTCCGAATCTTTATAGCACTGCCGACACAGAAGCACGAAGTGGCTTATATAGCTGAAATGGCCTGGCCTAGAAGCTTCTCCGCACCTCGAATTGCGCCGAGGTCAGTGATGACTAGAAAGTTCGCGCAAGTCATGCATTCTCCCACAGACTGGATTGGCGTCTATACCCCCCCCCCCCCCCGTGGGTACCGGCCATGTCATCACGCACACGCGAGGGTGGAGGGTTAGGGCACGAAGGTAAAGCGACCGAATGTAACATTATGAATACGTAATTTAAGAAATGTTATACCTACTTATTAAGTAAAAAACAAATAAGCATCTTATTGACGTGTCCGGTTTTGAACGCAACACAGATACGACCTGTCTTCTTAGGTTTGACCAAACATTAAAGAAAACTGGATTGGTTAGAGATGAATACTTAAACAATCCGCAATTATTATACGTAAAAAGGGCACGTGAATGAGACATCCTAACGGGTTGGCTGAAACGTACGTCAGTAAGAGGTTCTTCGTGCTAAAAGGAGGCAATAAAAAATAGCGTCTAGAACACCTAGGGCCTTATTCGTAGTCGTTTTTAGTTCGGACTGAGAAACGATTATCCTCCGTCAAATTTTGTTCGTATTCAGGGACATATATTATTGGTAGTCCGGGGATCAACTTGCTTTAGCATAAACTAACTTTTAGTCCGGACTTAGGGTAAGACTAGCGACGCATATAAGTCAAAAAGAAACATGGCGAACTGAAAATAAGACATGTATGATGATATTACATGCAAGTGTAAGATAGATAAAATTTACGACCCACAAAAAATACGTTTAAGACCGATTCTATTAATCTGCTGAGGCAAATATATGCCAATTTAATGGATTAAATGTTATGTGAAAAATATTCCAAAGGAAATATAATCATAATACATCAAAGTTGAGTTATATCAAGGCTTGCAAGATCTTTCGAATTTCTGTGGCAATCAAATGCCTTTTTTTCTAAAAACAGATTCTTACCAGATGAGACATTAACACTTTCAAATAGAATTTTAGTACAAATGCTAAGTATATTCATGCTATGTGTCTAACGGTAGCTCTGTGGTAATATTGTGGAGTTCTAATCTGGTTTGGGTGAATACAATTTAAAATATTTTATAATGTATTATTTATGTATTTGGCATTAAAATAAATTTATAATAATTGTAGAGGCAATATTGGCATAGAAAATTAGATCCATTTCATAACACCAGTGCATAGGTGTGTGCAACTGACTAGTATAAGCTAAGAAAAATTTATAAATCATCATGGAAGTATAATTTTTATCAGTATATTAATGCTTTCGTCTTCTAGCCTGTGGTATTACAATAGAAGACCGAGAGTCACACACACAAAAATTTGTAGAGCAAAAACTAAAATTTTATTTACAATTACAGAAATAATATAAAAGGAAAGTAAGATTCAAACCCACAGTACACATTTACAAAATAAGTATCTTGTCCAGTCTTCACACATTTGTGTGTGTGTGTGTAGCAACTAATGAAGCACTGCACCCGACAGTACAGCATTCAGAACTCATTATGAACTTGTACACACTACCAAAATCGTCATAAAGTAAAGTTGTTTATAAAATAAAGATTCCATATATATGTATTATTTGTAAAAGGCCAATTAACAATATTATTTTCTAAATCAAAATTTAGGAGTAATTCCATTCTAGATGATTCAGAAAGAACATTTTAAAAGAAAACCTCAGTCAAGTAGGGCATTGCAATAATTACTATATGGCTGTACGTAAAAAGTTGCTATTAATGTACAAAATATTTTAAATAACTGATTATATGTACATTCATCTCAGTTATAAAAACGATACGTGTCATGGCTGAAATGGATGTACACAAATCAATTATTAAAAAGATATGCAATCATTCTTAATAACAGTTTTATTATATACAGCTAGAGTTATGATGGTTTTAACACGCGTGTTGGCAGCGCCTAGTGAGAAATAGTTCTTATACAAAATACTGTTAAAACTAAGTACGCACGAATTCGGTGCGTTGTCCTCTGGTGAAATTTTCCAAACTTGGTTCAGCTTAGTTTGCACGAGGCGAAGGAATATCCTGGAAGTGGAACTTCAGCAGGGCTTCAGAAAAGTCTGAAGTAACCGTGAATGGATTATAGTTCTGAACGTCTTATATGAACTGTATAGGTATTGTTATGGCTCGCTGCTTTTCACCGCTTCCGTGGACCCGTCCATCGCGAACGAGCGGAGGACGAGAGATCAGTAACGGGAGAGTAGTACGCGACAGTTTTTTAAAGTCTTGCAGCCACGTGCCGCCGTAATACGCTTTTCGCGACCCACGCACTCCTCACCTTGAGCGGATTGAATTTCTGCAGTTATCTGAAAGAATATTCTTCAAGAAAGATCGTCATAAACATTTACTGTGATCATGTATAATAAAATCACAGTAATAATGAATTATATCAATTTTTTAACTAACTTTATTTAGATCAGTTTCAGCCATAAATGTTTGTGACAAGTGGACGCACATAAGATCAATTATTAAAATTATTTCCTACATTATTATTACAATGTTCTTAGAGACAATCATAGTAAACATAATGATGATATGCCATGACTACTTATCCTGCTCTCAGAAGCATCCAGAATATGGAAATATGTTTAAATTTTGTTAAAAATACAGACTCTTTTAATCGATTAATTTTTTAAATTTAAAAAGTATAATTTAGTAAAATATTTTATAATGTTACAAAATATATACGTCCTTTCATTTACAGCATAAATTGCACTTTTCTGACAATTCTCATGGTGTCTGTACTACTTTTTTATGAGTTCATGTTGTATAGTCGGATGCAGTGCTCCATAGGTAGTTGCTTTACTCCGACCGTAAGCAGCACCCGGCGAAGAGATAGCCTAAGTGGAACGCAAAGAGTGCCTGGAAGCCACACGCCGGCTGTGTGAACGGAGGAACAGAAGGCAGTGTAAGCGTGTGCAGCAGAATGCTTCAGCAGGCGAGGTAATATCGTATGCCGCGGGCCGCGCTTCCGGCACCTTCATCCCCCGCCAACCCGGCCGTTTCCGAACCTTTGTATAAAGCAACACTTACTGTTTCGTTAATGGCGCGGTAATCAGGCGGCAGCCTACAAGGGAGAAGGGGTGGTGTTACGTCAGCGACTGACGAGCTGCGTGAGTTACAGTTGGCCTGCCAGCTCTCCTCCCTCTGCCGGAGCATTAACAAATAAACACCGGCTGTCTGCCGATCCGGTCAGCAACACCGCCCCGCTATCACACAGTTGGATCGAACCTCGACCATTCCGAACCAGAGGCGCTTGCTGAAAGGGGTGACAGCGCACAGCACTAAGCCAGGGGCGTATCAAGAATTTTTTTTTTCGGGGGGAGGGACTGATGAGTATTATTATTGTCACTAGTGCACAAGTCACAGTGGAAGGATAGTAACTATTTATGCAAACTCGCTCACATATACACACAAATTTATAATAGGTCAACACAATAGTCAAATTTTTGTAAATTGCATCACCGTGTCATTTTAAAAGTCTTACATTTTAAATCTGTAACAATAGCATTAATATTTTCGCATATGTAAATTAATCACCGCCACATTTTATTGCACTAAGAAGGTAATACAGTATAATCCCCCCCCCCCCAAATCACGTTTATTCAGAAAACGATGTTTTGATGTATAAGATGTAATAATATGTGCGGTAAATAATTAATTAATATAATTTTTGCCATTTTAATATAGGATGTAAAATATGGGCGTAATGTGGGTAGTAACAAATATATAAATATAATAATTGACACTTTGATAATATGGTTTTTAAAAATGTGTGTCATTTCGGGGGGGGGCTGCAGCCCCCCCCCCCCGAATACGCCTCTGCCCCTGGATACGCCTCTGCGCTAAGCTAGGTACTCATCTGCTTAGCTGTGGGAGGGAGGTCTAGAGAGCTGATGAAGGTGAAGAGAGGCGAGTATGGAGCAGCGCCGGTATGCAAGGGCGGGGGAAACGGGAAATCACCTAGAAAACCCGGCGACCAGCGGTATCGTCCGGCACGGTTCACACATACGAGAATTCGGGAGCTACCCGGCCGGGGATTGAACCTGGTTCGCATAGGTGGGAGGCGAGTAGTCTAACCACTACACCAGTCGGGCCACCTGCTTAGTGGAGTTTGCTGTTTAAATATTACGGACAGTAACGGAATTCTTTGCGGGAACGCGATCAGTAACGACGAACAGTAAACCCAAAATATCGAACGTCTCCATATTTCGAGTAGTTTCGGGTTTCGGGAACGAATAATACCGAGTCTATCTTCACCACTGTGGCCAGAAAATGATCATTTTGTGGCAGTTACCACGCCACTTATACATACTCTTTCAAACATCAAAAAGTAAAATCATGAACCCGTAACAGTTAAAAAAACTGAAAACACTTAACCTTCACTATAAACTGAGATAGTTAAATGTGTCACATTTCTATAAATGCCTTGTTTATATTTCACATTGTCACAAGAAGGTCGTAGGTGAGTGGTTTATCTCCAAAAATTGTTGAATCATGTCCAAACCTCGCTCCAAAATAAAATATTTTAACTTTTAAATTTGCTTTATTTATACACAGTAAAACACTCGCATAGCGAAAATTAAACATTTTTCGTATTTTCCAGCAAACTAACTAAAGCCTGCTCATGGTAAAGTGAGCACTTTTGAGGCCCTAGTTACTTTTTTATTTCGGCCGATTTTTTAAGCTTTAACCACCTTTTAAAATAAATATTGCAATGTAGGTAATAAAAAGAGTGTGTAGATTAAACCGCACTCAGAACTCAACGTCTAAGGGCCGGTTGCACCATCGTGGTTCGAAACTCTATCTGAGATAGGATTTAAGATCAACACAGAAAACTGTTGCACCATGACAGTCCAGAGCTGAACCGAGATCGAGATGAAGTTCATTTCGAACCACCGAAATTGGCGGCTCCAAATCTCGATCCGAGATAAGCAGCCATCGTTGACAAATGTAGTTTTAAAATACGCCAACAGGCAGAACTATGGTCTTTTTTTTGGGGGGGGGGGGGGGGGGGAAATTAAAACATTGAACGTACTTGAATATTATTCAGTAAAATTCGCACGACATTAATTCACTTAAAACAGATAAAACATCGCACACCTAGTTCTATCTATATTGAAAAATACGCCTACTTCTATGACGTCATATAATACGAACTTAATATCGATCTCTCACTTTGGAACCAAGACCGAAGAATCGGAGATCCAGAATCTTGAAATTTCGTTGGTGCAACACTTTTACATTACAACCATGATAAAACTGGATCCTGTTTCGGAACTAGGAATTTTGCACATCTGAGGCCTGAAAGTGTGGGAGCGCTAGGGGCGACCGAGACATGCGCATCAACGTTCTCATCGCCTCTAAGCGCAAAGCACAGAACTGGCGTGCAGTCTTGTCGTCGATAACGCGCCTGTATGAGACCTTCAACGCAGACCCTACCATTTTATGGACTAATAATAAAAATTAATGTTTGATGCACGACCCTATTCCTTTTTCAATGATTTGTACTGGAACGTTCATATCTTAAAACAGCCGTGAAAACACCCGTTTGAGTCGTTATCACTATCACAAAAACATGCTTTGGAGAGAGCAATGGAAGAACTGAAAAACGTATTCAGACGCATGACGTTTCTTAAATGATATTCGTAAGCAGACATTCCTACACGTTGGGCGGTTTTTTAATAGAACGGTTCCTGCTATAGTTCTGCACACCGTTTGGCGACCTACCCAGGCGGCCACCTTAACATCATTGGCCTTTTTCTTGTGGGGTCATGTTAAAAGTCTTGTTTATCAAACACCGTGCAGTGTGAGGTAGACTAGACTGCAAGAATTCTTGCTGCCCGACATGAAGTTCAGTATTTTTGACAGGATGCGTAACAACATGGTTGGCCGCGTTAACGCATGCTTGCAATTCGGGGAACGTCATTTCTAACAGCTCCTATAAAGACGGGCAATGCTTCACATCTCTGTTTATGCACTACGTTCAGCTATTTTCGGTAGGGCACGGAGATTGGGTACTATCGTGATTGGCCCAGGCAGAACGCGGAATTCAAACGATGCGCGCATTGTTTGAAGCCCGTAGACTGAAGAGGTGGGGTTGAGGGAAGGGGGGAAACAATTTCGGACACACGCCTATGTCCCTTATAATCCAAATGTTTGTCACGGAGTACCCCACCATCCCTTAAAATTATGTCCAAAAATTCCCAAACATCCGGAATAACATTTCAGTGCAGTCTGCACACAACCGGGCAGAGCCTCTTCGTAGATCTTCATACATTTTGAATAAAATCTTAGAAGAAAAAAAACGCCATATATGACGTGTTTAGTTGTTCCCCTAAATGTTAGTATTAAAGAATCTTATGTTTCACTAAACTGAACTCATACTTATATTTCATTTAAAAAGTATATAATTTCGTATTTTATAACTAGTATAATTAAAAGCCAAGAGAAGAAAAGTGTGTTGGTAATGCCCGTTATAAAATAGTTCTCAAGCCCAATATTATCAAACTTACGCATGCACGAATACGGTGTGGGGCCGCGGTGATGTAGTAGTTAGACTGCTCGCCTCCCACCTAGGCGAACCGGGTTCGATTCCCGGCGGGATCGCTCCCGGACTTTCGCATGTGGGAGTCGTGCCGGACGATACCGCTGCTTGGGGAGTTTTCTCAGGGATCTCCCGTTTCCCCCGTCCTTACATTCCGGCGCTGCTCCATACTCGCCTCCTTTCACCCACGTCGGCTCTCAAGACCTCAATGTTAAGAGCCGCCCAAATCTCTCCACTCATCTCTACACGTACGCGGCGTGTTGTCCCTTTGGTAACCAGGAATGGTCTATACAAAGAGTTTGAGAGTGGTAACTCTGAAGGGCGAGAGAAAACTATCACAGAGCCTACGTTCTTGCTTAATCACTGAAACCTCAACATCCACAACCACTGACAAACCAGAGCAGCAATATTACGAACCAAGAATTTAAGAGAATGCAGCAGCAATATACTTAAACTTCACTTGAGCTGCTAACGTGTAAACCACTACTACAAACCCGTTGTTCAACCACATTAATGTGTTTGGTTCACGCCAAAAAGTATTTTCTGCTATATAAAAATAATATATGTACCAGTTACTCAACATGTGTAACACGTGCACAGACGAATCACGTTATTATGATCACCTGCTAGAAGTGCCATCTGCAGTGCGTAGCCCATGACGTAAGGCCCGTGACTCGGGCTCGTGAAGCGGGTATATAATGGGACCCACAGGTTTGCTATGAGAGAAATTTTAGGCCAATCAGCCTACTTAACACACTTTCAAAAGTAGTTGAATATATTATATTAAGGCGAATAAATTCTCACCTGGAAAGTAATAACTTACCACAAGAGAAGCAATTTGGCTTCCGATCGAAACACTCGACAACACAACAGCTTGTACGAGTTACGGAATACATTACGAATGCTTTTAACTTCAAAGATTATGTTGTTGCAATATTCCTTGATATCGAAAAGCCTTTAACCGTGTATATCACGCACGCCTAATATATAAATTATATGAAATAAAACTCCCTGACTACTATGTCAAATTGATAAGCAGCTATTTGGCGCACAGAAATTTCACTGTTTCATGCGAGGGTGCTAAATCTGGTGCAAAAACTATTTGTGCCAGAGTTCCACAACGCAGCATTTTAGGCCCAGTATTATTTAATATATACATAAACGACCTACCGACCTGATCACCGACTGGTGAAATTTGGGTGCTATGTGGACGACACAGTTATTTTCAGTCGCTTCCACGATCTCGAACTAGCAACCCAAACGTTACAAAATGTCTTAAATAATTTTCAACATTTTTACACAAAATGGCGAGTTAAAATTAATGTCGGCAAAAGTGAAGCTACTGTCTTTACTCGCAGACAATTAACCCAGGCGAATAATCGCCCTGAATTAACTCTTTTTGACGAACAAATCTTTGGTAAAATACTTAGGCGTCCATATGTGCCGAAAGCTCACTTGGAAAGCGCATGTAGATGCTAAATGTGCCAGCGCCCAAGCTCGGCTATCCACTCTCTATCATATAATAAACCCACGAAGCGCTCTAACCCGAAGCAAGGCTGTATTACTGTATACAATGCTAATACGCCCAATTATAACTTATACCGCGCCCATCTGGGCACATGCAGCTAAAATGCACACAAGGCGTCTCCAAATAATTCAAAGTAAATGTCTGCGAATAGAAGCAGATGCGCCCCGATACTGCCCTATTGCAGATCTGCATCGCGAATTAAAAATTGAAAAACTGGATGAGCACTTTGTGAGATTAGCACAAAAATTTTACACTGATTGTGCAAACAGTACAAATGCGAAAATATCCAGCCTCGGGGATTATGACCCAAAGGAAACTCAAAAATATAAGCGGCCGAAAAGCATTTTGGCTCACAGGCCGCCATAACCTCCCTAAATTACCCCAGTAAGTCTCGTGATAATTCCCACAAACACATACAATGATGCGAAGCAATATGTGAACACAGAACAAGGTAAAGCAGGCTCTGTACAGCTTCTGGCTCGGAGATGGCTATGAGCTTTACATTGCAAATTTGTTTTCTATGCTACACTACGTGCGCACCGGAGTGTCAGCATCGCGGGATCCAACCTGGAGTCTCGGTCTGGTGTAGGCCTGTGCGTTGGCCCTATACACCTACCTGATACCCAATATGGCGTCCTCCAGGCTGGCGATTATATTATTTATACCCCATCATTACTAACTCTTAGACACTACACTGGTCACGCACAACACTGCCAACACTACACACAACACCACACTAGCTACAAGCGAACTTTCCCTGTAGGTAATGCCATTTCATTACATCGCACCACCACCCCCTTCCCCTTCCTAATTACTCCTATTTTTATGCCTGGAAACTGACACTTTTTTCTGCTTCCGGAGAGATGACTGGCATCTGCGGGCGGGTGGCGCAGTTCTGTCCCCGCCTCCAGGGCCGTGCTACTGCGGTACGACCCTGGATACATTCCAGCAGCGGATCGACACATTTCATATCACCCTCATTAACCTCACAAAGTCTATCTTGGCGAACTAACAATAACCCTACTTTCTTCAGCCCTAATCCAATAAAAGGAATTATTTTTATCCTCCGCGACTATCGCATAGTTTTTCCCAGGCCCTCTCCGCTTTGCCTGGTTTTCTATTCCCCTTACTAGACCCTTCTTCTTTCGGGGTGTGCCCATGGCCACAATTGCAGCCATGGCACCAGACAGCCCTGCTCAGCCGCGATGCATGCGCCCAATTTGATTAATTAACCCTGGCCTAAGGCGTAAAGGGCTTGCTCTGAGACGCATCCCATTCTCCAACCGTCTTAGCGACTAACATGCATGCCGGAGGGCACACAGAATTGTGAAGGTGCTCACGCTGGCGTAGCGGGATTTGGGGGCTCTACAGAAAAAAAAACTATAAGACATTGCACTTCATGTCGTCATGGGTAAGGGAGGCATGACGGACGTCGCCTGTGACCAGCGGGATTTCTTGCACCCCCCCCCCCCCAGCTCCTACATTCCGCCTCTATCTCATTGCACCTTCACCGGCACTCGACATCCCGCTGTAAAACCAAGACCACACACCACAAGCTCTTTTCATTGCGCAGATCGACGGATCCC
This sequence comes from Dryococelus australis, assembly GCA_029891345.1. Taxonomy (NCBI): domain Eukaryota; kingdom Metazoa; phylum Arthropoda; class Insecta; order Phasmatodea; family Phasmatidae; genus Dryococelus; species Dryococelus australis. The sequence continues at coordinate 336,377,424 of CM056993.1, read as the reverse complement.
TCGCCCGACTGGCGTCGTTGCGGCGGCGGGGCTACTCTGCCACTTTCACGGAAGAAGGAAGCAGGCGGGTAGGAACGAGGTGCTGTGACGAGGCGGCCGGTGTGAGGGCAGGTGCCACCCGCGAGCCACAACAGGTGACTGACTGGCCCGCCACAAGCACGCTCACTCTACCAGCATCTAGAAGTAGCAGTGGCTGTCCCGCCGCCAGCGCCACACTCTGCATCCATCCACACACACACAAACAGAGCACACTCCGTAGCTATAGGCCGTTCACGGTAAAGTGAGCACTTTTGAAGTCCTGCTTAAGTTCTCCTTGTACGCACGTTGTGTATTCTTCTGCCTTATGTAAAATTAACATTGCCGTGGGTCTCATCGCCTTGATCAGACGTCGGCCAAGTGAGACTTAAATTATTAGAAAAGCAAATTATTTACAAATCTGGTCAGTTTTACACTTCGATGCATAAAAAAACTCGAAGGCAAAAGAAATATATTAAAATTTCACAAACTGTTACCCAACTCTTTTGATTCTACGTTACGATATGGAACTACTTTTCATCCGTCGTTACCAACTTAACTGGGTGCATGTCCCCCAGTTCGCCCGTTAAATTATATGCATGCAGGGGCAGTGACTTCTTTCGAAGGTTGATTTCAAAAGTGCTCACTTCACCGTGAACAGCCTTTACACATTTATATTTACACGTGTGTATGTATGAATATCTATAAACATGTATGTAAGCGTATGTAAACCTACATAAATGTATATATGTATGAGAATATCCATACGTTTATATCCATACACACGTGTATGTATGTGTGTTTTTATACACACAAGTGCCAACCAAAATTTCTTAACTCAGCTTACCCACACATGTCTTCAGATTTACGAATTCATGATTCATGACTACTGTCAAGTCCGCATGCCCCATGTTATTCGACGATATTTTACTTGTCCGTCGAGCACGTGTGTTGTCCCCCGTACCTATTCCCCGTCTGGTGTTTACCTTTCGACGTACAACCAGTGGCATCTGAGTCTGGGAGTGTTCAAGGACCTGCGGGAGCTGACCTTGACGGTTTATACAATGCTCTACAAGCACGCCGGGGAAACATTTCCATACGCGATAATTATCTGGACATGCCCTTTTATCGGAGCGACTTGCGGTGTGAAGAACCATCTAGGCGGACAGCGCGTCGCTTGTAAATACCTCCTTGCACAGTTCTCGCGTGGAGTTCTGTGATTAGTGCGAATACAGTATGTTCGAGGCGACGGGGGAAGTCATCTGGCAGCGAAAGCAGTTGTCCGAAACTGCGTTGGACGGCAAGTGTCCTAACGACATACCTAGGGATCAGCGAGTGAAGGGAGAGCTCGTGGTGATCCCCAGGATAAAAAGGGGAGTGGAGACAGTGATTAATCCATGGTACAGTGAGGCGATGGGACTGGTTGAGAAAACAGTGAGATTTAATATGATAAATATTTGGTATTAGATATTTTACTGCACAGTGCTTACTAGTGAGCTTAGTTTAATTTTGGGCGTTGAATATTGCATATCACTGACAGTTAAGAGTACTTAAATTTTATACCACACAGCATTTTCTCCCGACTCAAACGACGCAAATTAACAACTCTATCTTAACATTTTGTATCCATTCATTCTTATGCTAAATCATCCGCCTCGGGCCCTCTATAATTCAGCTTTATACACTCCATCCGTTACCCTGGTCTTTTTCGTCTTCATCCTGCCATTACACCGACATTTCTTTCTGAAGTCTTACATACCCGTACCATAATAATTTCTATCTCCCTTCAATATCATTAATTACGTCTTTGAATATGCTTATCAACTATCTCTGGTATCCACTTAACATTGTCCTTCTAGATTCCTAATCGCTATTGCCCAGAAAATCCATCTTAGTATTTCGCCTCCCCTCGTTCAACCTCCTCCATTTCTACATGTTTTAACACCCCCACGATTTCGCATCCCAATCGTTCTTACGACTAATTCATCGGTATATTTATAAGGACTCTTACTACACAACTTATTTACGATCTTGTTTTAATCTTCAAACACACTTTCTGTCAAAAAACCAGCCGAACCTAGAACGAATTACAGCTAGAAAGAAAGTTGATATACAGCACCGCCGCGGAAAATACTGAAATTGATTTAGATTTAGCTGCGATTGGCCACGTATAGTTGCCACCACGGGGCGTTAACACAGGTACAAGCCTTAAGTAATACGAACTGTCGTAGGATGAAGTTGCGAGCAGCATAACCAGTAGGAGTGCGGAGTGAACGTCAGTGAGTAGCTAGCATACTTTCGCGATGCATTTACAATTTACCAAAGTTGGCTAGGGAAGGCAGAATGGCCTTTCAATCGAATTTCTCACTACTTGAACTGTTGAGACCGAACTGTGCGACGATATTGGGAACATGAGGGAACAAACAGACTAAGCACTGGAAAGGCTCTGGGCGACCCAGAATGAACACCAAAAGAGAGGAACACCAGAAAGACGCGAATTTAGCCATGTTTATCTCAAAGCACATAGATGTGCAGCGACAGTGATCACTGTTCCCACTCGCACTATTGCGACACGACTTGCATTGTTGACGCCCCTTATTACGCCGTCTTCCTCTGCAGTTTTTTCTTTTGTAATTGGATGGCAAGGAATCCAGGATCTGCCTAGACACATAAGACGACCGAACTCTAGTATGGAAGGACCACCTAGACAGAACACAAATGTGGACTTCATTGTCGAGAGACAAACCGCCAAAACTGGTGGAGTAATGCTGTCACGAGCAAACTTCTACGACCCTCGGCCTTCGATGGTAATAATAAGAGAAAAGGTGGCTGCACGATCAGGAGATCATGCGGCCTCAAGTGTTTTCCTTCATGGCTCGGTTACAACTCCGACATAGGATAACGCCCACCCATAAACAGCATGGGCTTCCCAGGACTTCATCCGAGCTGTCGGCATCCTTACTTCGTCAATCATGTTTCCAGAACTGCCACGTGTAGAAGATACATGGGCCAGCTGGAACGGCAGCTGCAATAACCATGAAACGATCTTCAACAGGCTAGCATTAGAGATCTCCGACTACATTCCGTCCACATTGTGGGGCGTGCAACGATGTACTAACTATACTTTTTGACAGTGGAATTTTGTCAGAATGAACAGCTGATTCGCTTAGATGTAATCGTACCTTTCATTGAGTCTATACATCTCATTCCGGGTGCGGCTACTTTCATGGCAGTGAGTGTATTTTTATGCCGGTTTTCGTATACTGTATTCTTCTCTCGCTGTTCCGTACTCTTAGTTGCTGGAGTTTATTTCTTACTTCCGCGTAATCACGAGACATTTAAACCGAAATGGGGTGGTTTCACAACAGGTGGGAGGAAAAGGCAGCTTCTTCCGCGGGGCTCGTGTAAAGACAGTGGGCTAAGTGCGAGGCGTCTCGGCCGGCGCGGCGCGTGTAACAGCAAAGTCTTGTCGGTGGCTTTTAGCAGGCGGCTCGCAGACGTGTGTGTGGGGCTGCGAGCACGACCCTCGCAGGACTGCCGCGCTCACTCGCGGAGAAACTTGGGTCGTTAGGACGCCGCCGCAGCCTGCGGCGCCAACAGGTAGCCCCTCCCGTGCTTACATTATACATTAGGGTATAGGCTGTTCATGGTTAGTAAAGAACTTTTTGAAATCAACTTTTGAAAAATGTCACTGCCCCACCTGCTTATATATTAATGGGCGCATTGACCGCAATGCGTCCAGTAAAGTTGGCAATGACGAAGAGAAAGTATTCTCATGTATTAACGTGTAATTAAAAGTGTTTAATAAACATTTCTGAACACTGAAATGTCTTATTTCTCCTTCTTACATATATTTACATTTGTATGTATACATCCTAGCATGCATGCGTGCATACATCTATAAAACATATTTTCTTGCATATATGAATGCATACGTTCATGCATACTTACATATTGTTACGGGGACGCCTGAGGGGCGTATGAGTTCGTGCACGATGGAGGTCTTAATACAAATAAAATAACTAAATTAGTTTTCTAACTCGTCTACACAGCTATTATTAACAGCATAAAATGACCTATCTACACTATTAATTATTTTATTTAACAGTGAGCGCAATATTTAATGTCTACTTCAACTTTAATTAACGTCCTTCTTAATTGTCTATAGTTACAGACAATTAACTCATACCCATTGTAAACACGTGTTCAGTATATCTGTTGCCTCCATTTGAAATGTCATTCACTCAGGCATCTAGTCCAGTAGTCCAGCCTGCCAGTCATACTTTTCCCTGTTTGATACTCGCAGTCGCAGATTTCCCTTCCGCAGGTCACTTCTCTCGCTGCTCGTCTTCTACCGTTCCGAACTCTGCCACTCATTCACTCATCAGCTCCTAGGCTCTGAGGCCTGTCACACTTATAGGCCTATAACATCCACCCTGACCATTTGGAAGGTTCAACGCACCCCGAGTCACGCTGAGAGAACGAGGTCAGTAACCCACAGCATTCTTCAGATAAACGCAGAAATCAATACAACCAGGGTTAGCAGCACACACCGTAAAAATGATTATCGTGTCAGCTCGCTTTCTGTAACAGATACGCGGCCACCGGCCTATCACTCGCCTTTTCATTTTAAAAAAATCCTTTGACTTGCTGTCGCCGCTATCATATAACTGTTGTCCTTCGCTTCCAATCACTTGCGCGGGATTCGAAGCAGCAAGCGCGTAACAATACAAACTTCACTCTCAGTTCCTTCCTGCAATATCATCCCTGGTTGCTGCGATGTCTCGAGCTGAAATCAGCAAAACTCCTTCCTGTTTTTTCATTAACGACAGCTGAAATTTTCTTTTAGCTTTGCGCATTATCTTAACCTTTAGCGTAAAGAACCCTCATACCTGAAGCCAGTATATACGTGTATTCGAGTACGTATATGCTATTCACGGTAAAGTGAGCATTTTTTGAAGCCCTGTCTTTTGGAATAATCGTCCACAAATATATTTTATTGTGGCTTTAGACAATTTTCAAAACCCCTGAAATATACACACTGTGTTTATTACTTACATGACAATATTTATTTTAAAAAGTGATGGTAGGATAAAAAAATGGCTGATAGGAAAGAAGTATGGCCTCAAAAGTGCTCACTCTACCGTGAACAGTCTATAGCAAGATCGAGGGTGCAGTAAGACGCCGATACGCATGCATCTACGGTGTATGAAACTGAACTGTTGTGCAGTTATTCTGTAACACAGTGCACAACATGGTATCGCGTTTTTCTACAGTTGTCGGACATCAATAATAATGACTTGATTGAGCTTACGCACTTTATTTTTATGCCGTAATATTGACTGGGGATAGAAGTAGCTGCTTACACAGCTTACTCTACATGTTAGCTACTGACCTTTCCAATAGGCTTAAAAGATAAATAACTCCAGGTGTTGCAAAATAACCACTTTTTGTTCGCAAATCTACTGCTATAACGCAGTGAACATAGTCCATTAGCGTAGCAGCTCGTAAAAAAAGGACACAAAGTTAATATCACAACAAAAAAAATGGCGTACTAACTTAATATATCCTCTAGGTTTCTAAAAGCGGATAGCCCAAACAAAACCAAAATGGCTTATGCTTCAATAATACATGTGTTTGACATTTAAGACTCACAAAAAAGGCCTGAAAACACATTTTGGGAAAAATTCGCAATATATAGTATGAATTAAAGTTTCCTCTAATCGTGGAAGCACCAGGTGACACGAGACAATTTTACAACCATATAATTTTTTTTTTTTTTTGGTAGGTAGTCATGTGTTTTGGTAAACCCGAGAGGAAATATATGAACGTGATCTTACGGTTCCACAGTTTAATAGTGTCTATTGTCTGCGCTTTTGTGTGATGCCCGTCCACCCGAAGTTATTTTTGGTTTTTGAGTCACAAAAGCAAGGAAGCGATAAGGGCGACACTCTCGCGGGCATCAAGTGCTCCATCGCTTCTTGGCGCAAAGGCCCTACACTGGCGTGCAGTGCTCTAGTCGCACTGCGTGTACCTACGGGTCTAAGGGCGTGAATCCATTATTTTATCGGTGAAAAGTCTGTAGGAAGTTTCGATGCAGGACAACTGAGCAGTTTTGTTATGTATCTGACGCATATATTTTGACATCGTTAAACAAAAGCAGTCTATGATCATTTTGGACTCTTAAAAGGCATTTATAATGTTCGTGACGTCAACAGTCCTCGTCTGAAGTGCGGGTTCTTTTCGTAGATCGGAACATTGGATGGACATTTAATATTTTCGTTGGGAAACTTGTAGCTGAAACGCTATGCAACGCAGTTAAACTGCCAGGTAGGCTCGCACCCTAAAGGCGATATTACACGATACCAATTTCCGTAAAAGCTTGTGCAAGGTCCGCCATAGAGGCTGATAAACGGGCTAGTGTGGCACCCGTCATGGCATTTCCCGCCTTGTACGGCCAGATTTCGTACCAGGTTTGGTAATTGGACACGTCCTATTTTTCGTGGTAGGTTCCACGCCGGCTTTCGTACCTGGCCAATCACACCGTAGTTTCAGAAAGAAGGGCGCTCCCTGTAGCTACTACTTGAAACGAGTTGATGAAGAAACCGAAAAGGACGCCTCCATCTTGGTTATGCATCCGTGTTGTTGAAACTCTTTCAAATATATTTAAAATACGACAACGTCGAAAAGTATAGGCTATGACAACTTTTAATTACTGTTTAAAACCGTTCTAAATACTTAAAACCTTACCTACTCTATGAAGATATTATTTCGAACTATTCGGATCCAAATATTTTATCATTTAATTTTACATGCCGATAATATCCCAGTACATAAAGAAAAAATATATTTTGCAGCCGGTCAGTAACTCTCCTCAAAATCAAAAATAACCCATTCGTGCTCTAATGGTGTCATGTAATTTTCATGAAAATGAATATAACTATACTAGTCAGCAATCAATTTATGTAAAAGGCGAACAGTAATACTATAGCAATATTAAGATGTGCTAGCTAGTTTGTTCATAGGCCTACGCAAGTTACTAACTGGTAGCAGATCTACGAATGGGGTCCATACATATGTACTACAAACCACACACTGCGCACCCACCAAGGGTACCAAGTACTAGTACGAGAACTGCTGTCGTGTAATACGACTCTTCCATGGCGGCTCATATAGCGGTTCGTGCACCAGAGCTTGTACAAGAACCAAGGACGGCTGTAGGTATCGTGTAATATCGGCTTAAGGCTCCCGTCTAGTTGGTGCTTAAACTGCATTGAAGAGTTGAAATACACATTTTTCCACGAAACTATTAAAAGTGCGTCCAATGCGCTAATCTACGAAAGGAACACACACTTCAGACGAGGGTTGTTGAGTATTTTTCAAAATGTCACGCACGTTAGAAACATAATTTCAGAATATACCAAGATACCAAAGACAGTTTTCTCAAAGCACTGTATCTCAAAATATACACATCAGATACATACAAAACTATTATTTGAGAGCGTATTACCTTATTTCTGTACGTAAGATGGTTTTCATTATTTGTTACCTTTTTAGAACCGTAAAATTATGATTTTGACATGTAATTTTGCAAAATCCGCACGGCCTATAAACGTTTTATCTGAGGAAAAGGTAGTCGCAGACAATGTCTACAAGCTGAACAGCGTGTGTGGTACAAATATAAAACAACACATTCTTCTGTGGCCAGCAAACAGCCTTGCGGTGGTGCGGCGAGAGGTTTGGCCGCCGCTGAACACCTGAGGTCTTCGACCCTAACCGGGCGACAACGCGGTGATCAAGCAGCGAAGGGACTCAGTGGTGCGAGAAACGGCATCCCGTTCATCAAACCCGTTTATCTACACGAGGAAATCTGGGGCTGTCCCCGGCTCGGGGTGTCCGCTCGCCATCGCGCCACCGCAGCCACATTCACGTGTCTACCTGCGTTATTTAATTGTAATACTTTTTACAATCAGCAGTACTTAGTAATTGTCTACAATTCAACGCGTGTTCAAAATTTTCGAAAAATATTTTTACGCTGACTCCACGGACAACTGTAGTCTAGTTCATATCGATTCTGAAACATAGCAGTCTTCTCCAGTGAGTTGTAATATTCACATTAGCCAAAACTGTAACCATGCAACGGAGTCATGGGTGTCATTTTATTTTTCCACGGGCACTGCAAACAAAATCGAGAAAATTTACTCTAATGGAAGTACTTTCACTCTGGGCGTAAAAATAGTAACAGCAGGTAAAAAAAGTCAATAAAGTATACTTTTACATAAGCACGATGTTCTGTCAAATTACACGTTATACGATTAAGAAAATAATACATATTGGTGTATTTAATCGATTACGGTGGAAATATACCTAAGTAAACAACTAACATTCCTAAGCTCCAAGCGGGCTTTTAGAAACTTAAAAACCCACAGACATGCCAGGAATCCAGCTCGCGACCTTTAAAATGCCAGCTAAAGTTCGCAACTACTAAACCATTAGTAGTTATTGCAAGTGGAGTGTCGTAACATTATAACAACAACGGTAAGTGGCACTTCAATTATTTGGCGATACATGGAACTATTTTGGTCTGTCAGTTGAGTTTTTCGAATTCCATCTTTTGTATACAAATTATGTCCTTTTTCTCGCCACACTTGTTTTCGCTGATATACAAGTGATATGCAAATGAGCCCTAATAACGGTGGTGGAATTAAGCTCTTAAACTAAGTTCTTTCTCATTACATACAAATAAAACAAATTCTTTTGGCGGCTGATTTAATCCCGCAACTCAGACATATATGTAAAATTTTAACCGACTTCATTCGTTGAAATTCACTTACACCTACAGTAACAGCTTGACAGACATAAGAGTTCAAAAATGATGTTGTGTCCATAGGTTTATTTATACCAAAATCATACAGCATGAAAACAGAGAATTTTATCCTTAGCTAACATTTTGTATTTTTATGGTTCTTGCTAATGAAAAGTATAAAAAAAGTCTGATGACACTTGCCCTTTCCAATAATTTGGTTATTATATAACTATATATATATATATATATATATATATTATATATATATATATATATATATATATATATATATAACTATCAGCCGCGAATCAACAGAATGTTGCGGGTATTACCAGCCCATCGCTTTATCTACTCGGCAATTCCCACACTTGTTTGAACACGACAAATTTAGCTATACATATAATGTTGTGTAATAAGACAAACCTGAATATGTTGTGTACTATGGACATGCAATGATATACTTACGCACTTGAAATAATGTTTCACATGAAAGGCAATTAGTATTTTTGTTGCGAATAACATTTAAGAAGATTGTGTATGTTTGCAATCGTCATATTTTAATTTAATAATAATAATTGTGGTAACACAGAAATCCTGCTCTTTTGAAGGCTCGCGAACAGTCGGTGCTGTGAAAAAAATATTTTTTTTTGGCAGCCACATAATACATTTCTAGAGGGCACAAAAGTTTAGTGCTGACAACTACAAGATTTTGTGTTCACGACAAAGAAATTTTGCAGAATGAATTCCAAAAAAAAAAAACATACTGTGGTCCCAACACATATATTTTTTTTAGTTTGTGTTCCGATTACACACTTATCAACTCGTGATGACAGATTACAATCGTTTGAAGCCTATTATTATTATGTTTACGAGATGACAAAGAAATTTTATAAGAAACTTTACTTGCTGTGTGAATTTTTGTTGCCAAATAAGCATATAAATACCAAATTCTGGAAGATTTTAACACAAATTCATTTTTACTTAACCGTAATAATTCCAGTTTCTTCATTCAGTTAAATGAAAAATTACTGTGGCCATATGCCATTGCAGACCCATGTAGCCACAGAAATGGCAAAGGATGACGTAAAATCATCCACCAAAAACAAACTAATATTAGGTATCGTCAATATATAGTTAAAATATAAAAATAATCCAATGAGATTTAAATAATGTTTTATTCTACAAATAAAGACACAACAAAAACAATAACACGAGTAACCAAAAAAATAGGCTTGCCTGTGTTGGGGACACGGCCGTTTGTTTTGAGGGAATACGTCTACGTTACGCGCTCCGACGCCTTGGAGTTTTTTTTTTTTTTTTAACGTTCCGGCACCGTTTGGCTCGATCATTTGAGGTTTTATAGTTATCATTGGATTGCTTTTGAGATGCTATTTCCAACCATATACGATTTATGTATTTCGACTTGGCTTTTTACGAGTATAGCACATTGTTTATGTTTTCTTAGTTTTTTACATTAAACTCATACAATTTCACCACAACCACGCCACACAAATGTTTTTATATACGCAGTCAATTGATCTTGACGAGAGCTGTCGATTGAAACCTAAACGAGCGTCGTAGATTATCTTACTCAAAAGTTATATTACGCGGAAGTTACGAGACTCGGCTAAACCAACTCAAAATTGTGGGCCCCCTCGCACGCGATGCTTCACAGTCATCACTCAACGTAACATATTCTTTGATCCTTTGGCAGAAGAGTGGTGTAATTGATTTTCGAATATAGACGATAGATCCGGAGCTGCAATGCCAAACTGTATCTTCCGATTTTGTTAAAATCGGATTTTCTGGATTGCCTCCCACTATGGTCGCAAATTTAAATACGTATTCACGTCAAAATACGAAGAATGAATATTGTATCCACACGCCAAGACCGACGATATCACAGGGCATTTATTTCTGGCGAACCAGTAGCGACGTTTGGGGAATGAACATCTGTTCTCATCTTCAAGCAGACTGAATTGCGTTATGGAGTAATATTTTTTTCTAGACTTATACTACTTAGCATTTCAATTTCCCAACGTGAAGGGAACTTTGGATTGAAAGCAAGGGGAATGTGTAGTGTTATCATTTACATGTACAGGGAAAGGCTAAAGCTGTGATGTCACTGCACCACACGTAGCAAACAAACGTTTTGTAATATATCTCCACATGTAATAACTTGATAATATAAATTAATCTCGCATAGGTATTTTTAATTTGTTCTATTTCCAGCTAACGGAGAGTGTGGTTACGCAACAAAATAAGCAAATCAATCAGAAATGTCAAGTTAATTTTAAAAAATAACTTCCGAGGCTGTTGGGATTGCAGGGACTGTGGTTTAAGTTCAGTGACTTTACAACATTCGTCTTGAGAAACTTATCTGATAAATTCTTCTTCTGCTGGCCCGGAAAGACGATGACGGCCTGGAATTTTGACACCTCCGGCCAATTTTAACTGGTTCGGGCTGATCCTGCGTATTGGCCAACTCCTAGTATTTATAATTAATGAACAGCAATCGTGTTTCTTCTATAAACTATATCATATATAACTAATACTAATTTCCCGACGTTTATTAGCAAATTACAATAGCTCCTCTCCATATATAATTTTTTTTTTCCCCCACTGTCCCCTTGACAACCAGTTCAACATACCACTTCAGTTTTTAATCGACAATAGTACAAAGAAGGAAGGGGGTTGTATCTTTTGCAGCAAGGAAAGTAAATTTAAGTTTTAATATCAAGCATTACTGACACGTATAAATATTTACAATATTATAAGAGATGAATTAAAATGTGTTCCAACGGAGGCGGCGTGCTCCTGCTAGAAGGAAATGCACTGATCTCTCATTAACGGAACGAAAAGGTGCAGTGTGTATGCCCTGCAAAACATTTCGAAAACTCCACTACTACAAACTAATACTACAGTCATTTGTTATTGCCCGCTTCACGCCGCTAAGGCATGAAATCAGCTAACAGAAGATTACAAGGCAGCTTAGAGTACTAAATCAATGAACACTATGGAACATGAAACCCCATCTTGGCCTTCCACAGTCACTGGATAGAACCCATAGTACACTTATCATTATTAGCGGCTTCAAGTTGCCGCCGTCATGAATCAGTAAAACCAAAATATAGACAATCTTACCCACTTTTACAAAAATTAAAGAATTTTTAAAGTTACAGCAAAGTATTCTTATAAAATTGTCAGCATCAGAATCCACTTCCTGACCGGCTATGTACACACGATATGTTTATTTATAAGATTACACAGTATAAACAAATATTTTTAACGTACGGCGAAATTATATAATCGATGCGAAATTCCTTATAAATCGGTACTAACAACCGTAAACAGGAGTGAAAAAATCAATTTTTAATATATATTATACAAAATATAGAATACTGCGCATCCAAAGAGAGTTAAAGGCAAGCAAAGGCGACGCCACTATAGCGTCCGATGATACGGATCGTCATAAATATTCATGTCGGCAGTTATTAGCATGCCTTCCCTTCAGTTACAAAACAGTGGCGATTACACAAATGCCCGTTGTCCGAAATACTAAATATGTGTACGCCTATCAGAAAATTTTTGCTTCCAGACCACACTATAAACGTTAGACACTCCACAAAAAATTGCTGATAAACAATGTCCTTATAACGAAACATACTGTGTGCGCACGTCCCACCAATGGTTTACTTAATTACTAATTTAAATACCCCTCGCCGGGATACATGTGTAGAGATAATTCCGGGACATTTCCGATTCTGCATAATTACACGTAATGACGGGCAGGGAATCCTCTACAAAAATTGTCGGTAATCTGCCTGAAACTTCTGTATCACCTTGCCGACGTTAGACTACAGTAGCCGTCGTTTTACATAATTCCGGTAAGCGGTGGCGAGACGCTTAGCGCTCCCCGAGACTAGCGAGGGAATTAAAACGGAATACATTAAACGAGAGAAGAATGCGTAAGTGTGAGTAATTTTAGCCGCTGAGTCGGCCGCCCTATTACAGTTACCTGGAAAGAAATGGACCACAAAAAGGTAATTCGTCATTTATTATGCAGATTAACGTAATCTAGTGAATTGGGATTCCGGTCTGTACTACCATACGTGAATCGTCATATTATTTTGCGTCATTAAGATGGGGCACCCTTAGAAGGGTAAAATGCGCCTAAGTAGAGCCCCCACACCGGACCGCATTCTTAAACCTGCAACTATGATCACCAAACCCTTTCGCGTTTATGGAAAACCATATAAGCAATCATGTTTATTACGATACATAAGCGATGTCTTCATCTCAACGATAAAATAGATAAGACAACACAACTTTATCAGAGAAAACCGAAATGTGTAACTACACGGGTGGCAACATTGTTAAAAAAATCAGTTTCACCGATTCGACTTGATGAATAAATTTTACATACTTTAATGTAAGGATTAACATAATGAGATCAACAACCCGCGGCTAAAGGTACGTCTTGAAATATTACGTCGCAAATATATACACGTATAAAAGTGATTCTTAAGGGCGGCAGAAGTATTTGAAGTTAGAGCTGAAACACGAGTTTTCTGTAGATGTTTCCAACGAAGCACGGAACGCGACTGTACAACATTCAGAAGTAATTAAAAATTAGTATACACATTACCAAAATTGTCAGAAAAGTATGATTTAGATTACATAAGAAACAGGACTCCATATATCTTGTAACACCGTTAATATTTTGCTAGAGTGGAGTGGAGAGATTTGGGCGGCTCTCAGCATCGAGGTCTTGAGAGCCGATAAGGGTGAAGTGAGGTGAGTATGGAGCAGCGCCGGAATGCAAGGGCAGGGGAAGCGGGAGATCCCCGAGAAAACCCGCCGATCTCCACTTGCGAAAATCCGGAGTGACCTGGCCGTGGTGGGAGGTGAGTAGTCTAACCACTCAGCCACCGCGGCCCCAAGAAGTAACCGTGGATGCACTCCATATACTATTCGTAAGCAGAAACCGATCAAAAATATTAAACAGCTATTAAATGGCAAATATATGACGGGAACCCTGCGTTATGTTTGGGGGCCTGGGCACACGGTGCCTTAATTCTCATGTCGGTCGACGACGGCTTTCAATTCCGAACAAAACTACCTGGGTGAAGAAAATGAAGTCAATAATTAAGGGGTCCGAGTAAAGGGAATAATTGCGGTGCGACGGTGAGCGTACCAGGAGAGAAGAACATTAATTGGCGATGATGACGATGGGGTTGTTGGACCTGGACAGCAAGATAAAAGCGCTGTCTGCACAGGAGGCGATGAAACAGAATGAGGGTGGTAGGTTTTTACCCGCGTCCAAAGACAACCAGGTGACAAAAAATGGGTGGGGTTGAAGAGCTGTGGTGTTAACGGGTCCAATCTGTAACAGAATGCCATATTAAAGAAACTACAAAGGTGAAAATTCTTTGATTCAGTGGTGACATACGACGAAAAGGTGCTCAAACTATTTGAACCTGGTTTACAGGGAATATTGCTATCTGGGTTGTAGATAAAGATGATTGTAAACAATTATTTAGCATTGCTGTTAATGGCGGGTCATATGAAAAAATGCGATGTCAAGATTGTCGATCTTGCGGACTACAAAGCCACCGCTAGTAAAAGTTCCTTGGTTAACTTAATTTCACTACACAAGTGTATTACATTTTAAATAATGTAGCACACACATTTTCAAATAAAACGAACAATCGGTTTTAATTGATATCATATAGCCTAAAATAAATTACTTAATTATTATGAGAAACAATTTTATGAATTATGAACCGAATTATCTGAATTCAAATAATCATCACGGAAGCAGGAATGGTTAATGTTCTTCCATTCATCAATGGTAGTTTCTCTACTTTAGTTCAGGAGAGAGTCCAAAAGTATAATGAAACTCAGAACTTTGTACAGTAGCGACGGTAAACATTCTATAGGCTGTTCACCGTAAAATGAGCACTTTTGAAAGCCCTGCTTAAGATCTACTTGTATGTATGTTGTGTATTCTTCCGCCTTATGTAAAATTAACATTCCCATGGGCCTCATAACTTTATTTATGAGTCGGTCAAGTAAAACTGTAGAACTTTAAGAAAAGTAAATATCGTACAAATCTGCTCATCTTCACACTTCGATGCATATAAAAAAAACACAGAAAGCGAAAGAAATATTAAAAGTGATCAAAAATGTTTACCTAAAACTTTTTATTCTACGTTAATATATGGAACTATTTTCCTTCCATCGTTACCAACTTTACTGGCCAAATGTCACTCAGTGCGCCCATTAAAATATATGCGTTCAGGGACAGTGACATTTTTCTAATGTTCATTTCAAAAGTGCTCACGTTATCGTGAACAGCCTTTGCAGGAGGTACTAAAACAAATGATGATAAACACCAAGGTAGAGTAGGTGAGTGCAGATGAAGCGTATTTCGTCAAGAAACAAATTGTCAGACGTCTATGGGCAACCCGCTTATGAGAATGGCAATATGCAACTCTGTGTACTCGGTGTATTAACCAGCCTGCGCACAGTTCTGCGCGACTGATAACACTACTCAGTACAGCATGATCTCAGTCTCAGTGGCGCTACGTATTTACACTTCCTGCAGGACTTGTTACCGGAATACTTAGAGGATGTTTCTTCAGATGCTCGTAATGCGATGAGGTTTCAGCAGGACGGGGCTCCACTTCATTTCTCCATTGCAGTTCGCCGACACCTCGACGTGCACTTCCCGAAACGGTGAATAGGTAGGGGAGGCCCCATAGCGTGGCCACCACGCTCACCTGACATCACTCCATCTGACTTCTGGCTGTGGGCCACATCAAATAGATGGTGTGTGTCACACCCTTGGCACGAGGAATGAACTCGTTACGCGGATACGGAGATCATCTGACATCCTCAATGCCACACCGGAAACCTTTGCACATGTGCGTCGCAACATGCTTCAGCGCTGCACTGTCTGTGTGGCCAAAGATTTCGACACTTTGAACAAAGACTGTGAGCCCCACTCCCTTTGCCCAGATGTTTAAATAAATTGGCACTTCAGTACACTGCCTGTTGCCTAATTATTGTGGTAGCATACCCGCCCCTTCAAACTGCCACTGCCATTAGCTGGTTAACTATGGGCCTTACACGATTTGTTCCTGAATGAAATATGTTCCATTTGTTTTCATGTACGCCACTCTGCTGTTTATCACCATTTATTCGAGTACACCTGGAATATTTACAGCCTGATGAGTGGTATATTTCCCATTCTACATACACTCATTCAAAGGTTTGTTCCGGTTAACAAAATATTTTGTTAGCAAACAAAACATGATAAGCAATAAAATTAATTTAAATTTTTCAAAATACACGCTTGAATAAAGAAAGCCTTTGCGTTGAGCCGAAAAAATTGCCCGCCAAATAAATATATAGTTAATAAACTTTATATACGTATTGGATGAGTTCCAAAATACAGCTAGAGAGATTGTTAGTAATTTCAGTGACAGTTAAGATAGTAACAATGCTTGTTAGTGCAATTAATGCTTAATAATAGGATGAAATACTAATAAAACAAGTTCAACACGAAACTGAAGAGTAAAGATGTAAAACTTGAAATACATTTAACTATAGGCTATTCGAGGTAAAATGAACACTTTTGAAAACCCTGATTAAGATCTACTTGTATGCACGTTCTGTATTCTTCCGCCTTATATACGTTTAAGTTTATCATGGACCCCATCACTTTATTCATGCGTCGGTAAAGTGAAACTGTCAAATTATTAGAAAAGTAAATATTTAACAAATCTGCTCATTTTTATACTTCGATGCATTAAAAAAAACAGAAAGCGAAAGAAATAATTAAAGTTATGACAAATGGTTACCTAACAATTTTTATTCGAGGTTAAGATACGGAACTACTTCCCATCCATCCTTACCAACTTTGCTGGGCACATGTCACTCAGGGCGCCCGTTAAAATATATGCAAGTAGGGGCAGTGACTGTTTTCTACAATTGATTTAAAAAGTGCTCATTTTACCGTGAATAGCCAATATACAGCATCGTTATTCAGTGTTTGAATTGTATCAAAAACATTCTAATTTCGTCTGCAGTCTTCGGCTGAGGTTTCTAGGGCGTAGCACCCGGACGTAAGCGATATAGATTCGAACCTCGGCCGTCTTTATTTGCTAAATTAACTGGAACTGTTTAATGTACGTAGAGCCAAATAAACCTTTAGTTGCACCAACCACACTTTGGGACAAACACATAAGAACATCAAAATAATTTGGTTTCAGCAACAAACTATTTCATTGTCCCTACACAAACAATTAATTTGGAACCGCCAAACAAATTTTGTTTGATTAAAAAAAAAACATTTTCTAAGCGTACTTGCATTACAGTTTGAAAAAGTTAACTGATTTTTTTGTAGTGTACTCTCAAATGTACTCTCGAATCGTAGGGCACTTAGAGCACGCCCAGTGGAAGCTTAATATTTTATGCCTTTTATATTATTCTTGTCTTGGAACGCTGCTAAACTGATGGCTTATAAATTACATTAAAGACCGCCCTATATGCAATGTTTTTTGTTTGCTGCTACCAACCACGGCGACAGTGCATGTGCACTAAAATTTCGTACAATTTTGCCAAAGCGTTGGCGGTTGTTTAAAAGTTACTTTGAATGCAAACATAAGTGAGATTGTATAGAATTATACCGGATATATATTTTCCATACAGTTTTTTAATGAGATTCTGGCTATACTGTAAATGTTTCGATCACAATGACAGCCTTCAACGGAACCATTTTCCAATAGTACAAATTGTAATACAACAATTGACTGGAGGTGACTAAAAGCTGTTTTTAACGCGAGAAAATATGTCGTGAACAAATCGCTGAGGTTGGTGAGAATCCACCCGATGGCAGAAGATGTTTCTCGAAGAACTCAGTTTTTACCCCGTTGCAATCTATCAGGTCTGCATCGTGGACGTAATTTCATCCCATCAGGATTGAAAGCTCCCTCCTTTTAAGGACCGCTAGTCCTCGCCCACGAGTTATTGCAACACCCGAAATATCAGCTCATTACTGCAGAAGTTAACAGTTGAAGAACAAAACATTAGACTACAATAAAGCACCAACATCCACCAGGGGCGAGAATTGAAGTCAAATTCGGGAGAAAACCATCCCCAAGCAGTGCATTCTCAGAAATTATTCGGAAATTTACCATACCAGTGTATGTACTTGGCGATGAAGGGGGAATGGTAATTTTCCCCCCTATACATTCATTGTAGCGTTCCTACATATGCTCAGCAAAAAGGCAAATTCTTAGGGAAGTTCCCAACTTCGTGTAGTAGCGACGATAAACATTCCTATATCTGCAGCTTGATGTGTGGTGTAAAATTTTCCATTGCAGTTTAGGAAGTTTACCAAGAAATTATTTAGTGTGCGGCAACTATATTCGCTTACGCGAGTATGCTAACCAAATTACACTAAATTATTTTAGAAAGAACAAACATTTTTATAACGTTTAACACAAGTATTGTCATCACTGCCAGAAAAAAAAAATTACGCTAATCTTAGGTGACGTGTGCATCTTTCCTAACACGATCACACTGCTCACTTTTGGATATGTCTTACGACTGGTGTATCAACCTAGCAGAATGTTCTTCCTTCAGTGGATCCCACCACTCGAACAAAGAAACTCACAATGCCAAGTAGAAACGTACAATGCGAACCACAGTCGTACAATGCCAGGTGCCGCCGATGGCCCGGAGGCGAAATACGTGGAAGTAATCCCGCTGTCGTCCCGCCGACAAACCGGCGAAAATAACACGACTATTAGAGGCAATCACCGCTCCCTCCACAACCCTTGCAGGCCCCCAAGGCCAGCTAACAAGGCTAACCAACCTTGACGAGGGCGACCGCCCTTTTCTTTTCTGCCCCTTGCATTGGAGAGCAACAAGGCGTGCGATACATCCCCCATCCTCAACCCCCAACGAGGACCTACAGTACGTCGCCAGCGGCCCGGCGCCCTGGTCGCGTAGCACATGGATGCTCAATTAGCGACGACCGACAGCGTATGGTCATTCGACTTGGTCAACATTCGATTTCCAATAAAACACATTAACCATGTTATAGATTGGCGTAACGACTGGAAAGTCAATTACAAATCACATTGATTTTGGGAGAACCATGCAGTAGGAGTGTTGATATTGGGGGGAGGGGGGGGGGGAATTATTTATATTAGTTATTTATATAAGTGTCGTTTTACGAAACGATTTAACGATAGAAAAATATCGATTTCCGGTACATCGGAATCCGATATTTTATGTAGTCGAAGACTTGACAAATGTAAAATTGCTTGGAATATTACATTTTGAGGACACGGCGCAATGCAGATAGATTGGGCGCCTGATTTTGGCGCATGTTGCCAAAGCAGTGTCGGAAAAAGCTCTTCCTATATTAAAATTTTACAAGCAACTCGAATATCTTATCCCGATGTGACAAGTTTGTTGCGCTTAAGACCTGGATGATAAGCACTAAGATGGAAAAGTGTCTCGCCACTTAACGTTTACGATAAGCATCGTGCATGAACCGAGTAACCCATCCATGAAACAAATAATAAAAATCGAATACCCTGATTATTATTTGGTGCAAACTTTGTGTACGGCGAACTAGCGGTTCAATTACAGCAAAATACGTAATTTGGCATAAGGTTGAATTATTCTGTAACGTCGCTTGAAACAATTCCCTCTTTACAATGCCGGTGAACTCCAAAAATTGTAACAAACACGTATGCGTTGGTTCACGTGTTCGTTACTATTTCTACTTCATTTTAGCGAGTCACGATAGTGTAGTGGTCAGACTACTCGCCCTGGCGACTACATGTGAACCAAATGCCTGATTTCAACGAAAGCTGCAACATGCCATTCCTGTGACTTCAATAAATACTTTAGATGAACCCAAACTTTGTGTTCAAATAACCTTTTGAAATGTGTACAAATCAAGACTTGAGTAATAAAAATACTCATATGTATATATATATATACTGAGAAATAATTAGAAACTTATTTTTTCAAATGATTTGAAATTTTTATCCTATTAAAGTATATGTCAAGAAAATAAAAAATATACTCAAAACTTACGTATAAAAATGATGCAACACCATCTATTATATTACGAGTGCTTAACGTGAAACTGCCGACATGCATTCGAAATTACACCTACTGTATCACAAAGCAAATTGCAAAATAACGAACTGATCAATTCGAGCTTTGTCTTTACAGCACGTAAAAAAAAGGTCAAACATTTGTTACAATCAGACTCAAGGGTGATAAAAGAACATAAAATACGTTCCAAAAAAATCCATCCAACATGCAACGATACTATGTTCCGTACAAGCCTAAGCGCAAGCTTCTACGAGACATGCTACCTGACTCTGCATGCAAGCAGGTATGGACGTTTCTACGGAATACCCTGTCACACGATAATTGCTGCGACACAAATAAATCAGCGCACATTTGTAACGATTTTAATGCTGCAGCTGTGGTTCCTGGGGGTACTTCGACGACAGATTTTGTAATATTCGTTAATGCACGAATCCTGAATTTATTTAGTTTTGTTAAACGGAACTTTTTCTGATAAATAAATACGGTTGTTTGCCATTATTTTCGCAAACCTACGTTGCAGAAGTAGAGAAAAACATTTTCGCGGATTTATAGTATTTATTATACAGAATGAGGCGGAATTCGACCGACAAGCTTCGTGAAGTTATTGCTTACGCAAAATTAAATTTGGAATATACAGGACACTTTCAACTTAAACTGAGCATTAAGCCCTTGAACGTGGAATTTTTAAACTGACTTTTTGCGAAAACTCGCAAATGAAGAGAAATTAAATTACAGTTCTCCGAACATTGTTATATGACATCGTGGCCTTCAACCTACGAGCTAACTCTCATTAATACTAATAAGCGGAAAAAAAAGTGTGGCCAACCTCTTGTTGCATTCAACTTTTATACCGTTAGGAATTATAAAAATCTCATGGTGGTTTATTGAGCAGTATGAACGAAATAAATATGCTCTCTTCTTGCAGCTGTGTAGAACCCAGCGTTTTCGTGTAATACGCACAGAAACCTTCGGCGGCAGCGATATCATTCCAGGCACGTAGGCAATACAAATACTAAACGGAATTACACACTGACTATCGCCAGAAACAGACAGCTTCAGTACTGTAAGCTTATTAATTTATTGTACACGTTGTTTACAGAAACTGTTAAAATATTTCCGCCACCACTGAGTTGTGGGCAGAGCAGCATCATGGACAGTACTGCGCAGAGTATAAGGTGATGTATTTTGAATGGGGTCAGTGAGGCTCGTAGGTTCGCTTGATTCTACTCGGAAATGTTCGGTAGTCTTCGACTTAACCTCGGTCACCAAGGGTAAAGCACGGCGGGGGGGGGGGGGGGGGGGGGGGGGTTGCTCGGCAGTCTTCGGGCTCGACTCGGATGTGTTCGGAAGCCTTCGACTCGGGATTGCCGATCATACCCGAAGGTGCTCAGCAGTTACGACCACTAATCCAATACGCATACTCACTCATTTATAGGCATAGGGTATGTCAAATCAAAAATCTGTATTTTTCAGCCCATTTAAAAAGTTATTTTAATTCGAACTGAAATTGTAGTTAAAAAGTATTGCGGACTCATGTAGCAGTCTCATTTGGTTTACTACTTTCCCAGTCTCCTCTCTTCAAGTTAAATTCTTATGCGTCAGAATCTGCAAATTATTCATTGCCCCAGCTGTTATGCAAAATAAGTAATGCTACTCGGATTTTTAACCATGTAATTATGGTTTGTATGAGTGACCAAACCAAGCCCATTATACGAATAGCCACCACCTGCACAAGTTATGTGATAATCGGCATATACCAACACTTTTATAGGCGTAATTGGTTATGATTTAACTACCAAATATGCTAGGCACTTAGTAATCGGAAAGTACAGCTCGGGTGATAGTCTTATCTTCCATGCTGTTCTAGACAATCAATCCTTCAATATTTCGAAGACCAATCTCGCAATCCTTCCAATAACATCGCATTATTTCCCTTAACATTTCAATCCTCCGTTCAATCGTTTAAGCGTTCCATCAATCTTTCAATATTTTTGATCAATCTTTAGATCTTTCATCCAATCCTTAGATCGCCCTTCCAATATTTCTATCAACCTCTGAATTTTTCCAACAATCCTTCAATCTTACGATCAACCTGTCCATCAATCTTCCAATCTTTCAAAATTTCGTCCAATCATTTGATCCACATTTCCAAACGAGAATATTAGCCAGCCAATCAAATATCCAGACCAAACACCCAGGTAAATCAACCAGACCAACCACCCGGATGTTAAACATACCTTTAAAAAATATACCTAAAAAATATCAGTCAAAAAACACACCTAAAAACATACCTAATAAAACCGTATCTGAAAACAAATACCTCAAAAATTAGGCCACAAAAACACACCACTAACAGTTATCAGGGATCAAACAGAATTCAGTCGACTTTTAACGACCCTAAAAAGACATATTAATCCAGACTGAATTGTGTATAAATAGATGCGGTAAGACACCACTAGCATATTACTCATTTAGCCATTTAGATGTAAACATTGCTTTGAAAGCGCTCTCTCGCATTGTAATAAAGATTAATTGTGCATAGGAAAGCTTACGACTAACTGCGCCTCCACCAACAGCACGTTACCCTATTCGTCATTTGAACTTGCTTAAACTGAACAATTTTGGGTGCTGAGCTATGAAGGTGCCAAAAATTTTTCCGTGAGTGTAATCGAGTGCCCCCGTCGTCGCCACCGCCGATGCCACGAGCTGCACATTCGGCGGATAAAGACTGAGCTAGACCTCAATTGATTGCGAGGCTGTTCCATTGAGTTAGCTTCGCCCCTTTGCGCAGCGTGTTTCAGGTGAGAGTGAGTCGCGCTGGAATAGGGGGTGAATTCGTGTATAAATACCGGGCCTGGCACTTGGAGGTTGCTTACTCCTGAGGGGTTGTCATGAGTGCTTCCGCTAATATTACTGGTCGGCATAAGTATTTATAGGGTTCGACGGCAACTCGTACCAAGGTATGCAGTCTGGGTTTCTAAAATATTTTTATAGGAGGCTAAAATTTTTCGACTTTGGCCGTTTGTTCTTGATTTAACTAATTACCCTGTTTTTTTTTTTTTTTAGGAGTGCTGTAATTTTTCGTCTGCCAGTAACTTGTAATATTTCTGTTATGTTTCCGCAGACTAGTATTATTATTACTGTAAGGGCACCAGACGGCAAACTGGTACGCTCCACTACCTTGAGCGCCTTTTCCCTTTAAACCTTTCCCTATGATTCGTTCTTGTTTTTGAGTTTTGATAGCAATGCGCATCAAGCCCGAAGTCAAGGAGTGCCATTTTTAATTGTAATTCGTTGATGCTTTCTTTTTTTACTGTAACCTTCATGTGCGTCTACCGTTAATTTTTCATTGCTTTTGGTATAGTTGTGGGGCGGGCGGGAAGGGGGAGGGGTGGGGGGTTGCTTCCCACTTATATTTCGATTGATTTGTACCGTTTGTTTCACTTTTTCCAGTAAGTACATATTAAAGCCATTGCATGTTGAGAATTTTAAATGGTACATATAGGGGATTAATTAAATTTTTGTGTATTTTATGTTTGTAGAATTCTCAGGCAAAACAAACAAAAATAAATAATGTAATTGTAATATAGTACTACATTGCCTTATTGGATTACTGTAAAAACAAAAAAAATAATTAATTATTGTCTAATAATTACTTTCGTTACACTAACTTTATTTTTCACACTCATTTCACCTTTGCGTACCGTCACACTACGTCATATTTGAGTCTGTGTAGGTCATTATGCTTAACACCATAGTGTCCCATTGGTAACACTCTCATTGTGCCGATACTGCAACAAGATTTCAGTTATATTGCACGCCGGCATGGTAAGAGTGAATGAAGAACATATCTAATACAAGCGTTCGAGAAATATTAATTTCTAATGTATGAAATACATGAAAAATAAATTTAAATATATTAATCTACGAAACTATCTATTTTATTTCTTATACAATTCCCTTTAGCTATTCCAGCAACCCAACATGGCATCGTGTAGACACTTGACTACAATTTACAATTTGTCAACATTCTCCGAACACTGCGAAAAATCACCAGATTTTTTTCTAATTCCGAAAGAGAATTATGATGTTTAATAGTTTGGAGTCTCGAACTCAGGTCCCTACATCATACCTCACCTTTGTAGATTGCTTAGATCTTTACATCAGGTGGGCATAAGCAAGTAAATAGAAACAAAATCGAGTACAAATTTAATTAAAGGTCCGAAACTCTGGTTAGTATTTGAACGGAGGACCTTGGATGACACTATAACCGATTTATTCTTTGTCCAAAATTTGTCTAACAAACTACATTACGTGTTTCATACGCTATGTATTTATATGATAGTTATTCCAGCATTTTTGACTAAAATTAGTGAAAACTGTAGTAAGGTCAGCAAGGCCCCTCGGGGTAACGGTATTTCTACTCAGATTAGTAACAAAATGAGATTATAAGCTGTTCACGGTAAAATGAGCACTTCTGAAAGCCCTGCTTAAGATCTAATTGTATAGACGTTGTGTATTCGTCCGCCTTATGTAAAATTGACATTGTCATGGGCCTCGTCACATTTACGCGTCGGTCAAATGAAACTGTGAAATTATTAAGAAAGTAAGTACTTAACAAATGTGCTTAATGTAGCACTTCGATGCATTAAAAAAAACAGAAAGCGGAAGAAATAATTTTAAGTTATCACAAATGGTTACCTAAGACTATTTATTCGACGTCAAGATATGGAACTCTTTCCAACCATCGTTACCAACATTACTGGGCGAATGTCACTCAGTGCGCCCATTAAAATGGACGCATGCAGGTGCAGCGACTTTTTTCTAAGGTTCATTTCCAAAGTGCTCACGTTATCGTGAACAGCCTTTACTTACAGGAGTGTAAGGCAAAGGAAAAAATTTCCACAATTATAGTCCATCTCACACTTATATTGCAATACAGGGCTTATGGCGATCACTGTTGCCACATTACTTTAACTTTGTGACGTAACTGGCAAGCTGAGAAACAAATGAAAGGTGAAGGAAACTGCCTGATTAAATAATTCTCATCTGTTTACTTCCCTGCCAACTCGTAAAGGAATCCAATCCTGCTACCCAAAGCTAAGCGGCTTCTTTGAAACTGAAACCTGTTAGAAACCTTAACACTGTGATTGGACGGCGCGCACGCAACGTAGATAGTTTTCTTTTTCGAAGTTGCAAAAAAATAACTTATCAGGCAACAGCGCCCGCAGGGACAAGGACAACGTTAACGACAGAAATCGTGCATTGGAAAGAGAGAGTGAATATCCATTACACCGCACACTGCATTCTAAGAGTGAGATGCTCTATAGGTGCGCATTGCTCCAAAAGTTACCTTTTGATTAAAATTTTTAGCTACATGAATTATAAAAGAGAAAGACTTTACTTGGTTACAATGATATTTTATATTTGATTTATGATTACTGCAACCATCCTGTTTTTTTTTTTTTTTTATGGGGACCAACCACCGGCATTTTGGATTTATATAATTTATGCCACAGCCTTCGTCACATATTTTGTATTTTATTTTCGCAATCGACAGATCATATAGGGCACTGCACTGCACATTTTATAAAATCGGCATTTCTCGACTTCTGTTGCTAATTTCGTTACGGTCATCGACCGCAAGAAAAATTATTTATTTCTTGCCGGGCAGTCACTCGTCAAAAAATCAGTAAAGACAGTGAAGCTGTTATAGTTTGATAAAGCTTGAGAGGGTGTTATTTACGTTGTGTCGTGGAAAAATTTTGTTGAACATTCTCAAGTGGAAATTTTGGCGGGGAAATATACAAATCCAAAATGGCGGGAGCTGATCGCCCTTAACCCGATATGGTGGACACGTTGCACATAAATGATATTTCTGACCAGTTTTCATTCACGGTTACTTCACATTTTTCAGAAGTTCTCCTAAAGTTCTACTTCCTTGACATTCCTCCGATCGTGCAAACTAAGTTTAAATAAGTCTATAAAATTACACCAAATAACATCGCACAGAATTCGTGCGCACTCAGTTGTATAGGCTGTTCACAGTAAAATGAGCACTTTTGAAAGCCCTGCTTAAGATCTACTTGTATGCACGTTGTGTATTTCCCCGAATGATGTAAAATTAACATTGCCATGCGCCTTCATCACTTTGTTCATGCGTCGTCGGTCTAATTAATCTCTGAAATTATTATGAAAGTTTACAAATCTGCTAATTTTACACTTCAATGCATTAAAAAAACAGTAAGCGAAGGAAATTATTTTAAGTTATCATAAATGGTTGCCTAACACTTTATTCGACGTTAAGATATTGAACTTCCATCGTTACCAACTTTACTGGGCGAACGTCACTCAGTGCGGCAATACAAATGTACGTATTCAGGGGCAGTGATTTTTTTCTGAGGTTCATTTCTAAGTGTTCACTTTATCGTGGACAGCCTTTACACTTGCGACATTAACGTTTACCTGGAGGAGATTTTTTTTTCTTTGCCAAACTTTTAACATTGATCTTCCCAACCTGTAGAAGATGTAATCTTAAGCCTGGTTCACACGTACGCCGATCACGCCGAACAGACAGAGCGCAAAGCTAGAACAGCCAATCAGCTCTGTTTCCGCGCGAGTCGCGGAAAAACCGAAGACGGCTTCTGATTGGTTGTTATAGCTTTCCGCTATGTCTGTTCAGCGTGATCGGCGTACATGTGAACTAGGCATTACGCGGGGTCACGCGGGAGCGTATTAACGGTATAGGGCGGCACGAGCAGGGACAGGGAGTTGGTTCCCACGGGCGGCACGGCGGCGGAAGCCTGCAACATCCCCGCGCTGGCTGCTTCCTGTGACCAGGGCGCGCGGAAACGGCTGGAGGAAGGAGCGCGATGCGGGAAACGACGGCGCTGGAGGCCTGGAGCGACTGCGTGGCCTCGTGCGGGCACAGCTGCGTGGCGTGGCGATCCAACACCGACCTCACCCCGTCAACGATGTCCACTTCGTAGAATAACCTTTTCAGGTTATTTCATCTCCGGTTTTTCTTACAAATTTTCGTAATGAAAATTTATGAACCGACATAAAAAAATTGAAAGCTAGACACGACAGAGGACTACTTAGGCCTTTTTTTTTTTTTTTTTTTTTTTTAAACCCGTATTTTCCCATGTGGGATTTACTTTATTAAATAATTAGGTAGGACCTAATATTTTATTACAGTTACAGATGTTAAACTAATCATGTTATGATGTTCCCTACGTCTCGACTAGCCTAGTTTTTAAATATTGACGCTGAAAATGAAGTAATGGAAGAAATTACATAAATTCAATATGGCAAGGATACATCCCCTTGAGGCGCCCGCCTACCTTAAGCTCTTTTTTCCCCCGCGTTTCAAACCGAGAAGCGCGGGAGCAATACGGGCGACACTGCCCCGCACATCAAGTGCTCCATCGCCGCTAAGAGCAAGGCTCTGACTGGCGTGAAGTGTTCTCGCCGCACTGCATGTACCTATGACACATTCAACGACGACTTTATTATTTCATTAGTTGAAAGTCTACAGGAAGGTTCCGTGCATGGCTCTTGAGAAGTTCTGTATGTATATGATGCGTATATTTTGAGTTGCAGCGCTTTGAAAAGGCCGTTTTGTATTCTGAAATGATGTTTCTAACGCGCGTATAAGCTGGATTCCACACAATAACTGTGAACATGTTTCCTGTGCCTTGACAAGTTTGGTTTTTAAATACTGATTCTGGAAATTAAGTTGAAAATTTACAGGGTTTTTGGAAGCGAATATAGAAATACTAAGGAACGGCAAAAGCAGGTAATAATACTCACAAAATTTGTGAGCACATACTGCAAATAAATGTCTTTAGTTGTGTAGTGAGTAGTGTAATGAACGTATTTTCCTGGTTATTTACTGCTGTGCGCTAGCCGCAATTTTAAGAAGGGTTGCATCAATTTGGAAGTATTTAATAAAAATAGAAAATTTCATCTCAGTAAATATTTTACCTTTTGCTCCCCCGGTGTTCATACGCAGAGGGCAAAGAGTTTTGTCGCGACGAACTTTTCCCTTTTAAATAAATACTTCCACCTGTATACTAAACTCGTAACAGGGAAACAGTAGGCAATACCGAGTAAAATAAGTCAATTACACTACTCACACAACTAAAAAAATGTATGTGTACAGTATGTAAAAACGGCCAGACGTATCCGCTATAACAGAATTACATTTTTTTTTTTTGCAATCAAGTGACACAACGCACATACGATACATGTATCATTACCTTTCGCCAAGAGTAACTGCTGCAGCTCACGCTAGGAGACTTCCGGCTTTTCATTCTGAGTAACATGGTTCGTATCTCCTCGTGAGGAACGATAATTATTCACCCCGCTCCCTCCAATGCAAGCATGTCTCCAGCTATAACAGTACCGTAATTACAGACGCCATATACTTGTACTCAAATTACCGCAGCGATGTGAAGATTTGTTAATAAAAAACTGCTGCAAACTGAGTATCAGAAATTTACCGAAGTTTTGGTTTTTATTGTGCAGTTGCCAATGGTTATAAACTTTAAGTAAACTTCAACGCGACAGTTTATTTTAGAAATAATTATGTAAATATTTTCAACAAGCATGAAGTGAATTCTTTTAGACTTTCCAGCCATCATACATAGAGCTGATACTAAAAATTATCAACACTAGCTGACTACTATCTATTATTTCTGAGAGCTTTTTTTTTTTTTTTTTTTTTCGCAAATTTAGTAACTACTATAGTTAATGCAAAATAAGTCGACAAAATTGGCAAAATAATGGTTATCAAATTGAAATGGTCTAAAATTAAAAAGAAAAACGTGAATTCTTCAATGGTTAAATTATCTAACATAGTATAAACACTTCACCTGTGTTTTCAATAAATATCGTATAGTGTATTCGTCGGTTTCTTCACCCTTTTTTAATCAAAATTTTGAAAAATCTCCCTATGTATGACGTGTTTATTTATTTCCAACATATGCCATATATCACAAGCGTTTTATACTTGTGTCGATTACTCTTTTTTTTTCTTAAGTTGAAATGTTAATCGTATTTTATCTATAAATTATAATGCTTCATTTATAAATTATTTGAATAAAAAAACAAGTGAGAAAACGTGTGTGTTGGTAGCGCCTAGTGATAAATAGTTCTTATACAAAATACTGTCAACTTGTGCGCACGAATTCGGTGTATTGTCCCCCTGGTGTAATTCTCCAGACTTAGTAACCATGAATGGATTATAAGCAGGAAATGCAGTTATAAAATTTTGAGTGTGGTACAGATTTTCGGACATTTAAGACCAGCTAGAAGCGAGCTGCTAATATACACCACGGCAAGAACGCCAGGACTGTTAGTTTGTGTATTCCCATTTACCAGTTCGTCCACAGTACCCCTACACTGTACTTCTCAACGTTCATTACCCGCCGGCTGTCAGCCAAACTTATGGCAATTTGTAATGTAGAAACGAAATGTCCTTTCCTACAAAACACAGAATATATTCCACTTAAATTCATTTTTATTGCCTTCTTTTGATGCAATACAAGAGCTAGTTCAAGGATATGGAATAATAGTTATAGTAAAGTAATCAATTCAAAATCAAAATAAAACAAGTACTTTCAATACCTGGACATTAATTACAACCAAAAACTTCAAAAATGTTTAATATCTTTTAAAATTGCAATATATAAGTACAAGGTAACAGATAAAAAGCATTATTTACGGCAAGAAAATTTATAATATGAAATTTTCGTTTCAAAGAGTGGATGGAGAGATTTGGGCGGTTCTTAGCATAGTTCTTGAGAGCCGATGAGGGTAAAGCGAAGTATGAAGAAGCTTCAGAAAGCAAGAGCAAGGGAAACGGGGGATCCCCGAGAAAACCCGTCGATCAGCGGCATAGTCCTGCACGATTCCCACATGCGAGAATCCTGGAGCGACTCCACCGGGAGGGGCTCCCGGTGGGGTAGGGAGATAGTAGTCTACCCCTTCAACCACCGCGGCCCCGAGAATAACTTGAGCCAGGGCTCACAGACGACAGAAGGGGCGTGAAGAGACTGACGATGAGTAGTGTAGTCCACACGCTGCGATATGGTTTCCCCAGGCGGGAGAGTTAAGGGTCTCGCGTGTCCAACAGCGGCACTTGAAGGTGCTCGCCTGCACACGCCACCTCCGTAAACAACACAGTCCGCACCACTTCAACCCCGCCCACGCCAACCCCGAGGCGCCCAGTCTGCCGGTAACTGTCGCCGTGTCGCGTCATTTTCTCTTCTGGGGCCCTATTCTCTAACTTGAGTTTGCAGTCGATGCGATCGTCTTTATAATAAAGAGGGACATAACGATAGTTACTCATAGGCGTCTTTGTGTGGTAGTCTGTAAACCATATATTTGTAAAGAATGTTCACGATGAAGTGAGCACTTTTGAAATCAACCTTAGAAAAAAGTCTGTCCCCTTACGTGCACATATTTTAACGGGCGCAATGAGTGGCATTCACCCAGTAAAGTTGGTAACGATGGAAGGAAAAGAAGTTCCACATATTAAAGTCGAACAAAATGTCTAACGTAACCATTTGTGATAACTTTAATCATTTCTCTCAATTTCTGTCTTTTTGAATGGACCGAAGTATAAAAATGAGAAGATTTGTACAATATTTACTAATCTAATAATTTCACAGTTTCAGTTGACCGATACATGAATAAAGTGATGAGGCCCATGTCAATGTTAATTTTACCTAGGGAGAAAGAACACACAATCTGCATACAAGTAGATCTTAAACAGGGCTTTCAAAAGTGCTCGTTTACCGTGAACAGCGTGCATAACGATGAACGTTTGGCAACGCAGCGGGTTGTGTTCTGAAATCAACGATCTGCTTGTTAAATTATATATTTTCCGTTATTACGAAACGCAATGTATACCTAATTTTGTTATTATAGTGAAATTTATTTCTTAATACATTTTCGAAAAACCTTCTAAAATATATTTACTTCTATCTAAGGATACAAGATTCCAGGCGGTACCTAGTTCATTTTGAGCATCACGAGATAGCACTGACACGCGGCCGAATCCGGCACGTTGTAGTTACGTTAAAGCGAGAGTATCACTAGCGACTTACAAAATATACTTCTTAGATGTGTTCCAGACACCGTTTATTTCTGCGGAAATATAACAGAATATAATATTTATCATGTGTAGAGCATTTCGAAACTGTTTCTTTTCTGCAAAGCGTATTTGTAGAATATACCTTCGATACCTCTGCCATTTTCGTTCCGCTTCATTCATAACGACACCTTGTTGACCGGTCTTTATATAGACAGTAGCAATGCATTTGAAAGACCGCCATGGAGACATACTGAGTTACATAATGCCATTTCGCCTCGCAAGGACAGTTAAGCGGTAAATGTCTTAATATAAAGACAGTAAAAAGTTAGAGAATAGGGCCCCTGCTTACGTTTCGTCGCCCGTGCTACGCGCAGACACTTTACCGGCGACTCTTTATGAGGCAACCACGAAATACGACATCACTCTTGTTATAGTTCATTCTTGGTTACTTTCAACTTTTCTGAAGCCCTGCTGACGTTCTACTTTCAGTATATTCCACCGCCTCAGCTTGCAAACAAAGCTTAACTAAGTCCGGAAAAATTACACCAAAAGGACAAGTCACCGCATTCCCGCGCAATCTGTGTTAATAATACTTCGCGTACAAATGATTTTTACGAGGCATTACATACACACCTATTTTACATTCTTTATTCATATTAGTTATACATAAAATATTACAATTTAGAGATAAAATATGGGTAATAGTTCTATTTAACCAAAGATAAGGTAGATTTAAAAGTATAAAACGCTTGTGATATAGGGCATATTTAGGAAAGAACCAAATACGTTATAAAAGGGGTGATTTCTCAAAGACCTGAGTCAAAACGTATAAAGAAACTGCGGACAAACTGTAAAACACAACCTCCCTACATGCTGCACCTAACTACGTAGCAAAGTCAGCAAGTTCGCGGACACCGTGGTGCGTGGCTGCCTACACTCGGAGCCCCAGTCAATCAACGAACTTAATGAGTGTGGCAATATGACACATTTAAACAAGTACGTGGATATTTAAAGAATATACTGCCTTCTTCGTAACAGTCCCGCTCATTTACAACACACCTTTTATGGAAAAGAAACGTATTAAATTATTATCGTTATAGTATATAAATAAATATTAGAAGCAATCGTATCGTCATTTTCAATGCCGTTTCCGAATCACGACGAAAATGACCACAAGAAAACGCTACATTTGTAGGATATTATCCGCAGAAGAAACACACCACATTGCAATGCCAAAAGTAGGCCTATATAATGAAAAACGATGATAGTAGGGGGGGGGGAGGGGGATCTGTCTTCCATCATGTTGCAGTTGTTTTACCACAGCTCAATTCGTAACACTAAAACGTAGTGGCTGATCCTTAAATAATGAGAATAATTAGGCCGAGTATGTCTTCACAATGAACGTCCCATTTCCCAGTTTGGCAAGGGCATCTCCTCAATCAGGCGACCAAAACAGTTTGTTGTACTGCTTCCTCCAGAGTCAACTCGTGCAAAACGGTTTTTATATATATATATATATATATATATATATATATATATATATATATATATATAAATTAACATACAATACAATTACACCGCGTGTTTCCGAAACATAGGAGCAAACTTCGGCAGGCAATTTCTTACGAAAATATGAAACGAAAAATGTATGTACTACTAGTCCCATAAAGTGGTTATTAAGGGAGCTATGCGCCCCCAAAATTTGAGTTTTAAAATGCGTTTAGTTGAAAATATCAGAACCCACTTGTGATTAAGCAACAAATCGGTGAATGGTGTTTTGTATAAAGGAGATATTACGCCTCTAAAAACACGATCCGTAATATCATCCCCCTTCCTTTTGGAAATGGCTGTTGGCACTTTATATTTGCATAAAAATTTGTAAAAATACACTCTTATGTAATTTTTTAACACAACTTTGTGAATCAGCACGTCTAAGTTGACAAAAAAAAAAGGCCCTCTTGTCGAAATACTTCTCAGGTGAACCGTTTGTGAGATAATGCATGGTGAACATTCAAAACAGATTGTGTGTTCCATACCAGGTAGGCATACCCCACAACAGATTGGGGCATTTTAAAGGAGGATATTTAGGGGCACACAGCTCACTTAGTAATCACTTGACCAGAAAAGTGGTACTTGCATTTTTGTCTTATATTTTCCGTCAGGAATACACTGCCGAAGTTCGTCCCCGTGTTTTAGAAACACGTATAATTTTTCCTGTGCAAAAATTGACCCATGGATAGCAGTCTGTAGACGCCTCGCAAACTTTATATTTAAATGTGGTTGGGAGTACTCACCTGTGAACAAACTAAACGGAAATTTGTTTTTAATAAAAGACTTTTCGGGAGTACACAGGCTGAGTCGTCCGATATACTTTCAAGTAAACATCTTTGTTTTTGCCAAACTTGCCCAAAATGTCAACTACGTTGTTCAGGCGCCAGTGGCTTATATCGGCGAGATCTCGGGGAAAGAGCACGTTGCAGGTACCGTGCCCTTTCACGAGTACTGCAGCGGGAGACTAAGGATTATTCGCGACCTCGGCGTGGAACCCTGGGGGCAGTCGGGACGTTAAGCGGGTAGGAGACTTCCAATCTTGGTGAGCGGGCGCCGATAGTATCGGCAGGTGGAGGTCGAGGGCAGATGGTGCGGGCCAGATACGGGCCGGCGACTGCACCTCGCCCGAGCCCCGTTGTCGGGGACCCCCCTGTCTGTCGCAGAAGGTGACCAGGCGGGTGTCTGCGCCCGGACATGTGCCGCTCATACTGAACGTCGACATGAGGTCTGCCGCTGGTGGCGCACTGGCACAGCGTATTCACAACACCGCACATTCTACATTCGAATCGGTGGGAAGCCACTGATTCGCAGTGAAATTCGACTATTCTAATCAGTGAAAATGACTCCACTTAGAATAAGCGGAAAACCACCGATTGTTTAAGTGAAAAAATTTAATTGATTGAAATAATGACGTGAAACTATTTCACTGATTAAATAAGTGACGGCCGACTGCAGTGACGAATTAAATATCGCTTTTGTCGAATGTCGGTAAATAATTATGTGAACTAAACATATTTACGATAGTTTACTACTTACCTATATTATGCAATTTACCATAATTTAAAAAGTAGAAAAAATTTCGTATGTGGACGGCGTTGAACTCATGCTCATAATTTTCGTTTTCGGTTTATTGGTACAGTTAGAATTGTTAAAACGAATAGTTTATATGAGTGTACTCTCTTCGCCACATTAAATACAGTTTAAACTTTCAAACAGAACGCTGTGACGATTACGTGAAAACAAATTGAGAGAAGTAAAAACAGGATGAAAGGCTGTGTGTTCATATTACCTCATGAGATGGCGTTTTGAAAGACGAAACACATTTTAGAAAGTATTTTGTATTGGTTTTATTAATTTATTCGTTGTTACATCACATGATACAAGTTGTTTAAAGGTCATTTTTAAACGATGTTCGATGGCCATTACTACACACAGTTGCACTGATACATCAGTCAATAAATAATTAGAGACGGAGCAAGTTGCTCAGATGTTTCACTGGTCCATCAGTCAAAATAATTAGAGACGGAGCAAGTTGCTCAGATGTTTCACTGATACATCAGTCAAAATAATTAGAGACGGAGCAAGTTGCTCAGATGTTTCACTGGTCCATCAGTCAAAAAATAAACCACTGAGAAAACTGTGGAAAAAATGACTGACGAATCAATGGGAAATGTCATCGAATCAATCAGTGAAGGGAATGTGGCATTTTTTCACTGGTTCATCAGTTAAACTCACTGAAGTAACTGTTGTTTCTGTCAGATTTGACTGACTGAAACAGCGAAATTCTCACTGATTCAGATTTAGAGAGCACATTGTGGCCATAGCCTTCGTTAATGTTACTTGTAGTTGGGTTGAGAGATTTGGGCTGTTCTTAACAACGAGGTCTTGAGAGCCGAGGTGGGTGAAATGGAGCACAGACGGAACGCATGGGTGGGGGAAAGGGGAGGTCCCCGAGAAAATCCGCTGACCAGCGGCACCGTCCGGCGCGATTCCCGCTTGCGAAAATCCTGGAGTGGCTCAGTTCGCCTTGTTGGGAAGCGAGCAGTCTAACCGCTCAGCCACCGCAGCCCCAAGGTTACTTCTACTCAAGGTTGGGTAGATCGACGTTAAAAAAACAGGATATTTGTAATAATCATAAGTCAAATATAAAATAACCTCGTAACTAAGTAAAATCGTTCTGTTTTATTATTCACGTAGCCTAAAATATTAATTACAGTTACATTTTGGAACATTGCGCACCTAGCAGCAGAAATTTCCCCTATGCTTAGCTCTCCCATAAGAAATAACATTTTGTTCCTACCCTGAGAAGAATTAAACTTACCTTCGTTATACCTCGACCTAACAGTTCATTGGCGATACAAGCTCACCAGTGGCGGCGGAATATCCACGCAATTCGGAAGAGGGTGGGGGTTGTTACAATTTTAATAGATGGCTTAAACATCCTTGTTTTCAACATAGTGCGTTATGGCGCAGAGGCTGTCTTGGTTGTATGATATAGCAAAATATTTAAGGCATCAGGTAAGGGTTGTCATGGTTTAATTTATTTTAATGAAACAAATGAGTTGTGGCGTTGTAAAATTCCCTACAATTTTGCGGCGCAATATTTTCCAGATTTTACCTAGTTTAATATATTTGTCTAAGTGATTGTGTCACTATTTTGGGAAAGTTCGGACCTACGGTGATTTATTCTAATTTTAGGGCAGTTGTGTTATTTCAGAAGTTTTATTTAAGTCATGTATTCATGTACTGGGTGTTAGTACAGAGTTAATTTCGCTGCCAAGCCTGGCAGGAAGCTGGTCACTTGCTGTAGACAGCTCAAGTTTGCAACAGGATGTTAGCTGCTACACTCGCATTCCTGAGAGTCGAACGCCTTTCTCTGTAACTTGTACGCGCTACTTGCCAGGGCTGCAAAACATGTAATTCTTGCTGTAGAACAACTGTGGATAGCTGTGGACTGTCTGCGGTACCCCCAGTACTCTCTAGGAATGGCTTCTGAACTAAATCTCGTCACCTTTACTCCCACGCGCAGCGTGTAATTCTGTATCCTTCCGCCGCCGCCGCCCACCGTTTTTTGCCGGGCTCTCTGCACAGACGCGATCGCGACATGACGTGTTCGAGGAGGTTGATGGAGGCAGATGATTCCCCTGCAGCAGTTGATTTAGTTTTTGTAGTGGCATATAGAAGCGTGCAGAGAAAGAAAGTAGTAATAATGTAGGATATTTAATTTATGTGATTTATCTTCTATCATTCTGTGCAGTTTCATCACTTCCCTCCGAGATGGGTGATTGCAGCATCAATCTTTCTCCAGTAGTACGTACCCTGTTTTATTGAATCTGGAACAACTAATTAATTTTCCGGGTTTTATTTGTTCCTGAGGGTTCAAGTTTTGGACGAACCATTATTCAAGTTTTGGACGAAGTATTGTACGATTTTTTAATTCAAGTTTTTAACTATTCGAGTTTTCAAGTATTCATCTCGTTTGAGAACTACTTGCCCGGCATCTCTTTATTTGCCGCTGGGAGCAATGTTTTATCTCCGGCTGCACGACTTCGCCTGGAGAAGTCTAAGCTAAGTGCTAGCTTCTTGGAACATATTTTGTTAACCTATTTATTATCTGGGCCACGTTACAACGTCAATACGTAAGTACGTCACATTTGCTCAAACTCAATTCTTATAACGTTTCTAACGTAAAATACGACTGAAATATTTGTCATGTATAAATTTAAAAAATGAAGCATTTCCCAATTAAAGTATTATATTTATGTCTACCTCTGGACAGTTAACAACTAATTGAAAATATTGTTAGTAAAATATTACTAAAATTAGTTTCTAGGTAAATTTACGTGAAGTTCTTGTTTGCCAAAAAAACTTCCAAACAATTAAATAGTAATAGTGGCTTAATAGTGTCTGGCATTATGGCAGCAGAAAAATGTTAAAATTTGTACGTAAGTACCCACCGCATAATATTTTGGTGTTCCAGTAATTAATGATTTTATAATATACTACCTCTTACCCGCGGCTTCATCCGCGTGAAAAAAACCTTAACCTTAATTATAATGACCAAGTGCTCTATCTTAATGGTTGGTGGCATATTTTATATATTCCCTAAGAAACTGTTAGGGTACTTTTCATCCTGGAAAAAACTATGTGCTAATCCAGAATATAATCTACCCCAGTACCAAATTTCATCCAAATCCGTCGAGCCGTTACGAACGTGATTGAATAGCATTTGTAACATGAGTAATATACTGTATATTAAGGATATCAAACATATCACGGGTTACATTAGAAATCAAAATAAATAATATGCCTCGAAATTTTTGTTTTATGAGAAGGAGTAATTGTCATGTAGAATCGAACTGTTCCACTCCAATATCCCCCTCCCGATCCCCCCATTTCACTAACAAATATTTTCCTATTCAACTAAAAAAATTCGCTATTGTTTTCTCCAGTCATTAAAACACAAAATACTCACGAAATTACATTGCACAGTATAAAATAGAAAATACAGCTAATTTTGAAAATTTAAGGCTTTTTTAAATTATGATTGTTGAAATATTAGAAAAACCGACGTTCCAGATGTAAATAAATTCTGGTTATTGCAAATTGTATTTTCTATTACGGCCGCGTTCGTTCCTTTTGTTGCTGTCAGCAACTGACACTACTGACGTGTGTGTATTTACTAACTGGGGCCGCGGTGGTGTAGTAGTTAGATTGCTCACCTCCAACATAGGCGAACCGGGTTCAATCCCCGGACGGGTCACTCCCGATTTTCCCAAGTGGGAATCGTGCTGGACGATGCCACTGGTCGGCGGTTTTTACAGGCATCTCCCGTTTCTCCCCGCCTTACATTAAGGAACTGTTTCAAACTCACCTCACTTCACCCTCATCAGCTCAATTTTAAGAGTTTCCCAAATCTCTCTACACTCCCTCCAAGCACCCGTGTTTTTACACACAGAAAAAAAAAAGTGTTTTTGTAGTTTAACTATATCTCCGTCACAGCAAAACTTCGTCAGAGACATGGGATAGATTTAAAAATTATATATTTAGTAAAACAATGCATACATGCATCCATGCATGTAGTCATAAACCTTACCACTCCTACACGTACTTTGAAGTACTTCATGGGAAATACGACATACTGTAACAATTTCTCTCTCTATAAATTAAGTGGGCTATACCAAGTTCGTTAAGGGATGGCGGTCATAATCAAACAAAAGAATTAATTACAATTTCCTTATTTTATTCCAGCAAAATTCTCTGAACTCAAAATCTCACAATAAAATGATATCACTTACTGTTCACAACTAATTACTCAAATTTAATACAATTTATAATTAGCACAAAGGAATCAATAAAATAAAATAATTAAAGATCAGTCCCAGTAGACAGTGTATTAACCTATTCAGATAGTCTGTATAATATGTGTCCAAATGGATAGTTTGAATATTTACAATAAAATCAGTATTACACTTCCATTCAGTCCCACCTCTCAGTTCAGTCCATGTCCCGCCAGTCGCAATGTTCTAGAGTCCTCCAAGCGCCCTCACGCACAGTAGGGTTCACTCGTCGGTTTCACACCCTCTCGTCCATTCAAGCCACGAACACCTCACTCGCCGTAGTCCCGCAATCTCCTGTCGTCGTCCACACTCCACTTGCCTCGCGCACACTCGCCAGACGGCCTCCATCAAAGACTCCGGCCGCTGGGTTGCGGCAGTATATATAGTGTCTTAGGCCACCACCTAGAATCTTCCCCAACTCGTGTGATGCGTCGCGGAGGGTTGAGGCGCCAGCCAGTCTCACCAGAACATTCTCGAGTCGTCGCTAAATGTATCGGAAACTCTAGCAGGAGAGAGGAGGTCTGTGACGCCAGCAAGTCTCGCTGCTGTCGGCATTCACGGGATTCCCAGAAGGGGGTGACAGTGTGCCGCGAGGGCATCTGTCCAGAAAGAGGGAGGGCGAGGTGGGTCTCCGATTACGGCGCGGGGCAACTGAGTCGGCGCCAGCTGCAGCACGTAACAATACACACAATTTTTGTTTTGTTCAAACCAAACTACTGAAGTACGAAAACACTAACAAATGAAATGTACACAGATTCAACATTGCCGATAAGACTTCAAAACAACAGTTTTGTTCATGTCTGCCCAGATAATCTAGCAGCCCAAGAAGCCTTCGAGCGGAAATCATGACTAGTATAGTCGGAAAGTATATATTTAAAGCCATCCCTAGACAAACTACAGGGTGTCAAGGCTGTTTGTGTAATACTAGAGGTTAAGTGAGGTTAAACACAACTACGAGAAAAATATCATAAAATTCAAACCTTTCACTTCAAGTTTCTGACAGCTCTTCCGAGAAGTTAATCAAAAAATACGATAGAAAGAAAACATTTCTCCGTATTCCCGAAGACAGCTGTTTTTGGAAGTTGAAGGAGAACAAATCAAACTCCGGATGAACGAGGATTTAGAAACTCATCTAAATGGAAAGCTGATAGAAAAAACAAGAGCCTACAAACCTATAATGGAAGTCAAATCAAATGTAACTTAAGGTACTTTTTTTTGGATGCATTATATTTGTTAAGGTTTGTGTCCAAATCATAAATATCACAATACCTAATTAATTTATGAAATAATACTGGCTACTTGTCCCCTTTCTAAGGTGATCCAGTTTTGTTATCCTGTTATTTCAAAGGCAAGTAAATCAGGAACTACAGGTTGTCCCAATAAAATATACTCATCTGTGTTAACAAAGGTACATTTGTAATGATGGAAATAACTATTTTAACACAGCGTACAGTAACCTGAAGTCACAGCAGGATGTCAAAAGCCATTAAAAGCATTGAATTATAGTCACTCTATGGGCGAGTACATTTTATTGGGACATCTGGTAAAGAGAAACAAGAACTAGTATACATTTTGATATTTCCACATTTTGCAACGTATCGTCTTTTTATCGGACTCAAGAAAGAATTCATCCCCCAAAATCTTGGAATCTACGGTATATTTTGATGGTGTGAAATGGTGTGGTTAAATATAATTTTGACATGCTTCCATTAGAAATATTAACAAAAATTGATCACATATTAATAACGTAATACATTTAATGATTGACCAAATTTTGCTCGAAAAAATGTTGTTTATATTACCGATATTCTTGAAACATTATTCGGTAACCGATTACGCATAATTACGATGAATAAATTACTCATCGTTGATCGTGTATCCGACTATGAAAACAGTTCATATTTTTCACTTCACACTTGTGGAAAATTTCGTATTTAAGAGTTTCACATAATTTTGTAAACAAAAATTAATTCTGAATAACCATGCTTGACATGAACTAGAGTTTATTTTTCGTCCTAAAAAATAATTGATGAAAATAAACGGTACCTTAAAAACAATAATTTAACTCAATTAAGTCGATTTCATTTTTTGCACTGCTATATTTGCATGGAACAATTTTGATAGTTTAAATAATTTTCTATTCGATTTTTTTAATTAAAATTTTTTTCTTTCATAATTTGATGGTATTTGAACGTTTCGCTTTTTTCGTACACGTAGGCCAAAGTGGAACAAATTGTTGAAAATTAGCACTTTTCTTATGACCTGAATTACGACAATCTCAGTGATTATACTAATAAAAACAATGCCAAAAACTGAAATATTTACAAACTTTCATTTTTATTTCCTAATATATCTGCTCGAAACATATTTCGATAGGGTCAACCATTGAGTCGATTCTGTCAAATTTCAACTATACATCATAGGTTGTTTAAAAATATGAATTTCTGAGTAAACTCATGAGCAAATTCTGCCGTTTTCCCCAATCCTTATATTATGAAATACGCAACACCTATCATAGTATGCATTCTATCTGTGTTCAACTATTTGTACATGCGTGTTGGTGTGTGTGAAAGAGACAGACAGACGGAGAAAGAGACGGAGACGGAGAAAGAGACGGAGACGGAGAAAGAGACGGAGACGGACAGAGATAGAGATATAAGGGTAGCGAGAGAGATATGGGGAGAGAGAGAGGGGGGGATAGAGAGAGGGGGAGGGGATTTTTTTTTTCTCTAAGTAACTGGATGTTACCATCCAAATGAATGGGCTCTCATTAAAAATAGGTTTACGAATTCTAGACTTACGAGTTCAATAGAAATATCTTGTAGACCGATTAATACTTTTGTCGAAATGTTTACACATCATTGCTAAACATTGTACAAAGTAACTAATAAAGAAGTACAAAGTAACTAATAAAGAAGTACAAAGTAACTAATAAAGAAGTTCAAATACTTCCAATAAATTTGTTTTATATCACTTAAATAAGTTTTATTTAATTATAAAATACTGCAAAACTCGCCTTTGTGTGGAGTGCATAAGCTTCGATATAGGCCAAAAAAAGGTATCCAATGCTACTGCTCATGCTAGAACACCCAAACACGCACTGCAATAACAATGATGTAACTTGAAAGTTATAATTTTTACTGAAAGTTTATCAAGTTGATAGACAAACGTTTACTTGTACGTGAAAACTCTGTCGGCACGAAGTTCTCTCGCGAAATAACGTTCACCCAGGCATTTACTCTTTAATGATTGTCAGGAAGCTAATGATGTTCACTTACCCATACTCTGAATTGCGGACAGAACACATCTCAACAACTGGAACACAGATTTTCGGAATGTTAGCGAAAAAGAACGAAATAACACTCATTAGTAGAATTTATATTACATAGAAATCCGTCGTTGCAATTTTCTTATATTTATCTTTGCGAGTTGGAATTTTTGGCACTTACAAACACAAATAAGTTGCTCTTGTATCTTATTTCGAATCAAAAGGCTATGGGAGAATGTCTGTCAACAGTAAGCCCCCAATCAACGGTTTCGTGTGGGAAAAGTCGAGGGTCCGAGTCTCAACTTAAATTTCAACTTTTTATGTGTCCAGTTTGAAATATTTATCATTTAAATATTATTTTACGATTAATATATTGAAGCCGATACTCTTTTCAAATATGCCCAAAAGTATTCAGCAAAGCAATGGTCGACATTCTGGGGCACATTCTTAGCATACATCCACTGCTACAACGTACTACCTCAGCTACGGCGTAAGACTGTGACGAATCATACGACGAGCAGGCTCTTATCACAAAAAAAGGGGGTGGAAAGAGGGAGGGGGCAGAAGCAGGGCCATTTGGTCCGGGATCACTTCATAAAGGACCTCAAATTTAGCGTATGGACTTTGCACTTCAAAACAATGGAATGAGTTAATGTTCTGATGGCAAGTGGTTGTATTATGTTAGTAATGTAAATAATCAGTATATACGCGACTTTGAAACTTTTAGTTTTGCATTTAATATTTTTTCATGTGTGAGAGGCGGCTTCAAAAATTAAAATGGCCAAGGCCTCTATCGGTCTCTGAAAGGGCCTGAGGACGAGTCCTTGATGGCGGCATATTATCGGCACAGTTGAAGACGTGTACATTGAGTAATAAAAGAATAATGAGAAGAGGAGGGAGAAAGCGGGGAAGGGGTTACAGGCTCGGTGGCACTCGGAGAGAACGTGACTTGACGTCACGAGTGGAGACGGTCGAAGGGGCAGTCTGTCGAAGCAGTCTAAGACTTAGACGAAACAATGGCAGCCTGGCCCAGGGCAAGACTGGCACACGAAGAAATACTCCGGGCCGGTCAAACAGGTTACACAGACCGCGTAAAACCTGAAGAATATCCGGAAAAGAAATGGGAGTTGGGCGGGAGGGAGGGAGGGATGGGAGAAAAGGCAATTTCGGTCCCCTACCCAGCAGTACTATACGTTCCCTTACTTATCAACACTGAGATCAATTACCATGCCCCAACTTCAACTACTTTTACATCTGTCTCTAGATACGTCGTCAAGATAAACAGCTATTAGTCCGAATTCTAATTAATCAGAATTTATGACACCGATCATAAAGTTTAATTACAGCTATCTTTCCGCAAAAGGTACAACTTTGCAGTTATTTTTCTAAAATGTTGTTCCTGTAAATGCGGTACTTATAACGAAGAAGCAAGTGCCGCTTTTCGGCTTGCTTTAATGTTTCACAGGGAAGTTCTTACATAAAATCACAGACTTACGAAATGTAAACAAGAGGATAAAAATAACAGACCATTCACGCCAAAACATCTTTTTACTTAAATTCTGTTTTATTTTTGAAAGTCAACAACTTGAAACGAGCAAATATCAAAATTTTCCCTTTTCCTCCATCAGAATAGTCGTTGAAAACTCTAAACTTATGAGGAATTTATAAACATCAATAAACGACAAACGTATGGCAAAATATGCTTATAGTTACTTTCTTTAATAGTAAAAATAAACGCATTAATGCCCGAGATAAAAAAGTAAAATACTTCCCGGGATGAAATGTAATTTAGTAATTAAATTTTTAACCACTATATAATTTTGTGTAGCACGGAATTACTACTATTAATGCCAATTTACAATTATTTTCATTATGCAAAAACAATAAAATTGTGACTGATGTACAATTACAATATTTCATCACAATATTGTTACATGTTGCTTTACTGCAGCGCTTCCCTTACCTCGTTGAAGCGGGAGGAGCGGTGTGTCGAAGTACAGAGTTATAACT
The DNA here is from genome assembly GCA_029891345.1 of Dryococelus australis. Taxonomy (NCBI): domain Eukaryota; kingdom Metazoa; phylum Arthropoda; class Insecta; order Phasmatodea; family Phasmatidae; genus Dryococelus; species Dryococelus australis. The sequence goes on along the minus strand of CM056993.1, from coordinate 336,333,685 downwards.
CAAGAAGTGCGCGGAGATTTACAAAGGAGTGCATCTTAGCGATACGTCTATCGGGACTCGTGTCACCTTCTATCATTAAAGGGGATTTAATGTCTGGGGTTATTGTTTTAAGAATGCTTTTATCATCGCCCCCACCTCTCAGCGTGACTCTGAGTGCGGGGAACCTTCTGGATCGGGCCAACGGGACTATGTAAGTCGCGACGGACCTCCGAGCCGACAGTCCAGTGTTTGGAACATCGTGCTGTGGCCGTCCTGAAGGGCGCGGACCACGCTCTATTTAGGGGGATTAAGGTAGCTAGAGGACGAGCACTAAGTTCTTACAAAACTATAATTTACTATACAAAACACTATACAAGATCCACTAGGCAAGGACGGTTAGTATTGTACAAGCTATTATACTGAGGCAGACACACTCAGCTTCAATTACTCAAGCTAGAAAGCAGTTAATGCAACGATGCTTTGGACCAAGTACTAATTAAGTACAGAAGCAATTATACTGCTCTTGTGGAGTTTATCAAAGCCTTTGTCTGTCCCGAAGTCTCTCGTGCTCAAAGTCGCCCTATCAGGAGTATAATTACCCAAGTGTCGTCGGCGACTACGGGGAGGCTCTCTCCACGGCGGGTGCAGCGGGCGTCGAACCAGGACCACGGACTGGTGGTCCTCGCAGCAGTGGTCCCTCGGGCCGGGCCTTCGGCGTCTGGCACAAGATGGCGCCCAGAGCCGCCATTGCTCTAGTCTTATATACCGCTGTCCCGACCTCGTACTCATTCCCCCGGTATTTGTTCCTCGAAACAGCAGGATCGGCTAACCGAGGTCGCCCTGCGCCTCGCTCTAGCTTGCCTCTTACCAACCCTTGCTGCGGGCAGCCGCAGCAATCGCACGGCCTCAAGAGCCAGGTGCACGAAGAACGACAAAGCGACGAGTCAGCAGAGCGCCGAGTGGCGGCGAGAGTGAGCAGCGGTAGTGAAGTCTGCGAACTGCGAGCATCGGTACAGTGATGGGTGAGACTGACGGACGGGACTACTGGACTGTATGCGTGTTCGATAGCTTGAATATGTGTAAATAATGTGTGTATAGTAAGACACTATAACCAAAATTGGGGCAGTGGTAAGGATTTTAATTAGAATTGAGATAGGCATTTTAAATATTGCGCTCACTTGAAACAACAAAAGTAATAACGGAGATAGGCAGTTTAATGTTGTAAATAATAGCAGTGTGAATATTTATAGTATAATAAATAAATAAAATTAATTCACGACCTCGGGTACGCCCCAGGCGTATTTTAACAATATAGTGAAAATAACGCACTACAAAATCATAACTTTTCTGGAGTCCACGTCAAAACACTGAGAGATGATTCTGTAGTACAATGAGAACGAAAAAACAAAACACCTGATTCGACATACGGCCTATAGCCGGGAACTCGTCACTACTGAAACTCGACATTTTTAAACAACATGAAAAACAAATTACAGAATAGTGTTTTCTTGACTGTATATATAATGCATGTATATAAAATATATATAATACATATATACACACACATATATCTATATACAGAATGTTCGGAAATTAAACGCCCAAACTGCGGATGGCAATACCTTACGAAAAATAAAGTCTAAAATGTATAGGGCACCATATACCTAAACAGAATAGTAAAGGAGATATGAGCCTGTGAACATTGGGTTTTAAAAACGTATTTTCGCTCAGAATGCCTTGTACTTTCTGCCGGCGGTGGGGATGACGGCGATTTACCCACTGTACGTCGCGCACGATTGAATGGGACACGTCCATTTGGCGCGCTATGGAACGTGTACCAGTGGCGGGCATGCCGTCGATGTGCTGACGTATCTCTTCCTCAAGCCAAACAGTACGCACAGACCGAGGACGGCCAGTATTACGCATGTTTCTCTGCAATATGGAAAGCAATAATTTCCTTCCAGTTATGCAACTTGTCGGCGTTTAATACGGATTAAAAGTGTAAACGGAACAGACACAGATGTTGAATTTAAATTAAAGCTACAAAGTTCGTGAGCGAGACCCTGGTTATTGGGAAAAATGGGCTCAACTCGAACATAAAGCTGAGCCTTTCAAATTTTGTGAATTCGATACAGCTGATCCCGAATATAGTGACGTGGACATAGAAATCAGCAGCGTTTTCTCAAAATGGCGTTCGCATATGGTGGCTCAGCTGTCTCACCACCTTATCCCTAAGTTTTTTTTTTAATTACAATATTTCTTCAATTCTGTAAACACCATTTTGCCCGTCTTTAAAAACACAATCAATAAATACACAGATATATCATAGTTAATGATAACGCCCACGACTTATCCTAATCACGAAGAGGAAATATTCATCAATATTTCTTTACGTATTGAAAATGTAACGGGGATACCGAAAACGTTTGTACTATATTCAAACAATCGCTATAACAAATTATGTACAACTTACTTGTTACATATATAGCTAAACAACATACTTCTATGTTGGAGTACTGGTAAATGAGCGCGTCAAAATCAAAACCTTTACACCTTTGACAGTCTTCCAAATTCCTAGTAGACTACTCTACCATGAGCCACACACCACCTTTGTGTCCGCTACTCGAAACCTAAAGCTGAAATTTTCAGATTTTATTTCCACGCCAATGATCTCACAGATTGCAAAGCGAACATCGAAATTAATATCTTTTTGCTTCAAAATGACGTTCAAATACGGCGGCTCTGCTTTCTGACAAAAGTAGCCTACTTAAGCGGATAAAAAGATTTTTTACTATTTAATATTTCTATATTCTGTAAAAAAAAAAAACCATTTTGTCGATCTTGAATAAGGAAATTAATACATAATTGTGATATAGTTCATCACAGCATACATGAATAATAGGAGAGAGGATAAATTATCATATTTTTTTCTTTCCGTATGCACATATTGCAGTGAGAACGGTGAAAAATTTTGAAGAGTAATAGAAAAATGGTCACAACAAACAGTTTTAGCAAAACTTATTTCCTACAGATTAAGCTAAAGAACGTATTGCTACTCGTGTCGAAGCACGCGTGAGGGAGCTCGTCAAAAAATCAAACCACGACAACAGCGTTTCGTAAGCCTGTATAGTGATTAAATTTTGCATTTGTCAGAATATTATTTGACCCGAACTTCCCCGCACCTTGCCAATCAAATTTCCACCTGCAAATCCAGATAAACTACCAAGCTGCAGCCTATCGAGGAGCGATGACAGAAAATTGGTGCTCCTTCACCTTATTGGACACAGCTGGGAAGAGGATGTTGATGATTACATTCGCATAAAGTGACTGCAGATCTGACCAGCACCAGACAAGTTGCTGGCATGTGTACACTGCAAAAGTAATTGCTCAAATAAAGCCTACTCGCGTGGAAACATGTTTGGTTTATAAACACACACAGAACTTTGCAAGTGCCGGTGTAGTAAAAAAAGTGCATCTCCTCACACTGAAACAGTTGCTCATATTGAAACAGATGAGGATATTTGCTGCTGTGATGGTGGCGAGTTCTTAAACTTGTAAAATTTAGAAGTAAAAACATTAAAATGGTCGCCGTCTCAACACGAGAACTGTACGCACCTTGCGCAGAAATACTTGACGAGAAATCACGGGGCCGCGGTGGTGTAGTGGTTACATTACTCGCCCCCCCCCCCCCCCCCGCGTATGCGAACCGGGCTTGATTATCGGCGGGGTCACTCCCGGATTTTCGCATGTGGGGATCGTGCCGGATGATGCAGCTGGTCGACGGGTTTTCTTGGTGGTATCCTGTTTCCCCTGCCCTTTCATTGCGGCGCCGCTCCATACTCACTTCGCTTCATCCTCATCACCTCCCAAGATCTAGATGTTAAGTGCCGCCCAAATCACGGATGGAAGTGACCTCATAATTCTAGTAGAAGGGAAATCAGGGCAATAAACTTTCAAATATAGGGTATGGTAGGGTCCCTCATCTAGTAAAATTGATTTATTTTAGAGTTCTGTTGTGTAGTCTGCAATTTTAAGTTCTACTCTGACAAAAAATTTCAAAAGTCATGAAAATATGTTTTGGCTGCATAAAGTATCATAACTGCAAAACAAACGTGTATTCTAATGTACCTACATTTGACCAGCTGTACTACTAAGTATTCGAAAGGTTTTAGGAACTATTTACATTAATACATAGATACCTTAACCAAACCAACCTAACAAGTACTAAGCTTGGAGTTGAAGGCTCATATTCCATAGGGGAATCGAACCCTAATTGTCTATACAGCCCATACACCATGATCGTCTGGATAATGTTTAGCGTTGATACATATACACCTTGTATTAACTTTCAAATCACACGGACATTGAAGTTAGACGTGGAACGGGTAGGCTTCCACACTTTAATCCTAAATCATACAATTCAATCAGAAGAATTATTTTACTCCATCTTCAGTCTATGACCTGTTATCTACTGATGAATCAGCGGAGTAGATTAAGGTTTTACCGCCAGGCCAGTGCAATTCTCTAGTAATCGGTAGAAATCACTCTTTAAATAGGTGAATGCGAGGGACTAAAATTATAAGTCAGTAGAATGTCACCGATCCAGGCTGTGCAATGTCAACAGCTCTACGGTAAACCCCAATGATTTGGAGCAGTTTTAACTGTTTCGATTTTAGAGTAATAAACCTTTCTCTAATTGCGCGTATTTTTTACGTGTTTTATTTTAAACCATACTGTTTCTACAAACCGATTAAGCTGCATTTGAATGATCAGATTCTTGCAGCAGTAGATACAAGAGGTGATAAATACTCTGTAAGATCTGGCCCCATATTTCTGAACAAAAATAAAGTTTAGGGATGCGCAGAAAAACTAAAGTAAAGTAAGAGTATGTATTGACGTTTACATATCAAATGGATGGATTAGCAAGTCATTCGTGTAGTTGTCACGTCTTCACAACATTACTAGGTGTCATTCAAACATTAGTATCGATTTGTCTCAAGATAAACCGTATTTGTGTACCAGGGTGATTAATGAAACCTGTTCCCGGCGAACAACTATTCTGTTCCTGGGGGCATTTCTTCTTTTAATCTTTATCGCACAGCTCCATCGCCACCGAGACAGAATGGGAACAAGTTTGTCTACAGGATATCGATCTATCGTTTACGTAAATCCCATTTCAATAAATTATGACACAGGGATTGTATATTCCTACACCATTTGTGTACAAAAAATATATATTTTGGAAAACACACGTTATCATTTCGACAGAACTACAGAGTTAAAAATTTTCTGCATCAAAGGTACATAAATGAATAAAGGAAAATTCAGATACGAGGCAACTGAATCAGAGGCTTCCAATGAAAGAACTGAGAATATATTATGCAGAGTAGCTGTATTCACTTCGCATCAATAGAAAAAAAAAAGGCAGAAGTTATACGTGTCCAAAACTTAGTCATTACAGAGGAGCTACTTTTACCAGTTTTCACTTATTTGGAGAAACTTTCCACATATAGAGTGAATTAAATTTTTTTTTTTCTCCATCGAGAGCAGTTTAAGGCTTGCCAACCAAGGGCACAAGGCTTGCCAACCAAGGGAGAAAAACATACGTTGAACGTTGTTAACATTACATATATGCAACATATTGCCATTGCATTCCCGAACGTTGCTAACCCCAGCAGGCATACCGCTTGCGATTGGGTGAGAATGAATGAGTGAAGACATCTGGGCGGATCTTAACACCGACGTATTGAAAGCCGATGAAAGTGAAGCGAGCTGAGTAATGGAGCAGCGCCGGAATGAAAGGGCGGGTAAAACGGGAGAGCCCCGAGAAAAAACTCGCCGACTAGCGGCATCGTCCGGCACGATTCCCACATGCGAAAATCCGGGGGGTGGGGGCACCCCACCGGGAATCGAACCCGGTTCGCCTAGGTGGGTGGCGAGCAGTCTAACCACTACACCACCACGGCCACTCTTTCGATTTGGAGGGGGGGGGGTGATGGGTGAATCTGTTGGCTCCGGGTGTAACGAATGACGTTTGCCCTGTGAACCAGCAGACACGTTTTCACATAGAGACCAGGGTTCCGAGGATAATGTTGTAATGTCGATCGCATATTCCTGCCAAGACGCGTAGCGGTGACTCTTTGTATCAGAAACGCGAAACGGCAGAATAACCGCGAAAAATTATTTGGTGAATTATTCCCCGCAGTGCTGTGCACACAAGTGGACAGTTCTTTAGTACAGTAATTTGGGGTAACTTTCTACCCACCAGCCTTATATTTCTACCAACTGCCTTACATGATTTCAAATGAGCACCGAGAGAATCCCCGCACATTACCATGCTCCTTACAAACGAAATCGTTAAGCATAAAGAACACCTCAGTGTGGGGGGCTTTAAAATTCTTCCTTTTTAAATTGAACAATGTTACCCTTAATTGTCACAAAGGTCACCACATATAACTGTAGCCTACTTTCGGAAACGTGTTTATTAACTGCGGTGCAGTAGTCGATAGTTAGTCATCGTTGGCTATCCAGTCTTATACGAAGTAAGAAACTATAGCAAATTTACTACATTATTGTATACACTACTAATAAATCATTAATTATATTTTTTTTTCCAACACTCGTAAGGTACAATTGTGTCTGTTCGCGCCAATGCTCTGCCTGCACTGATAAATTGGTTGCGATCTTTGAACACATTCTGTGAAAATTGATATACATAACTGCATTGTGGCAATTTATAAATTATGGATATTTGGGGGGGGGGGGAGATGATGTATTTTAGTAGAAGCAACGTTTGGAGGTATTCTACATAATTGTCAACCATCATGGTCAATACAGTCTACAACCGACCTCCAGTGGCGCAGTTGGTTGCTGTGCCACCGATCTGAGGTGCAGGAGGTTCTCGGTTCGAATCCCGGGTAAGGCATGGGTGTTAATTTAAGTTAGGTTATAAATTAGTCTGTAAGCCGTCCCCTGCTAAGCTTACCAGCATAAAACCGGGGGACGTTAAAAAGCCCTTTACAAAGACAATATAGTCAACAATCATATTCAACAATTTAGTCGTCAATGTATAGACTACACCATGACATCGTTACTTTGAATTTTACAACTCTTGCCGTTGGTAGAGGTGGAAAAGGTATTCGTGCGGTTAAATTCATAAATCAGAGATAATTCCAGGAATTTTACAACTTAATTAATTCACTAAACAAATATACAAAATGTACCACAGCTGTATGGAGAAAGGAAAAAAAAAAAAATCTCCATTCATGCTTTCTCGATGTTCCTATACAGTGATTTAAATCTGTGTTAACAATTTTTTTTGTAGGGGCGTATTGACCTAGTGGCAATTCACCAAGAAAACAAACCTAAAAAAATTGTAAGTTTTACTTTCCTTATAGTTGCGAAATTCAATGGGATTAACCAGGTTCTTAAAGGGAGGGAGGTCTTAATTATATAAAAAAGTTGATTATGATTTCCTAATTTATTTTAATAACTACAAAGAAAATACTTTCGACTCAATAGCTCACAATACATTGCTACCACTTGTTATTTACAATTAATAAATTCATTCAATACAATTTACGATCACCTCACAAAAATTAATATGATCAAATAACTGAAATCGGTCCCAATAAACAATGTATCAAAACCTATTGAATTATTTTATAAATTATATGACCATATTTGACAGTTCCAAGAGGCTATAAAATATTTTGTTACTTTAATTTTTAGAGGTGGTTTCCTTATGGAGAAAATCAATTTTACTGTCTATCTCAAATTCACGGGTTTTTCTTTAGCTTGTAATTTTCCGGGTTCTCAAGTGTTGCTCTTGGCCATCTCACACACTGGAATACGTTTGCAGGTTTTTTTTTTTAAAGATACGTTTGTAAAAGAAATTCCCTAATATTTCCATTATATGTTTTCGTGAAGAAATACTGGGCACTTAGAGAACTCTGAGACAAGCCTAAGTTCATTGTCACTTTCGTATTGCAATATTTTGAATTCAGTCGACGTTAACCAGAGCTGGTATTTTCGGAATGATACTGGTAGGTGCCAATCAATATACTTTGACATAGCCTACTTTCGAATACTCATTTTATTTGTTGTTTGTTCCTGCTGTCCAAATTAAGCCGAGTAGAGAGGAGAGGGTGGGGCGACTCTTATCAACGAGGGTTTAGGTCAAGCAAGGTGAGTACGGAGCGGCGCCCGGTAAACGGGAGATCTACGAGAAAACCCGCCGACCAGCGGCATCGTCTGACATGGCCCCTATGTGCGAAAATCCGTGCCATGAAACTAACCTGGTTCGCCTTGGTGGGGCGAAATTAAGCAAAGAATGTTTGTTTTTATACTCTTTTCACTGTTATCTGATCAATTTTGAAAGCCTTGCTCAAAAATTGCATTTTCTTCTCATTTGTCATCCTTCCGCAATAAGAAATTAACAAAGCCACAGACCAAAAGAACTTTATTTATGCGCCACTCCAAGAGAAAACGTAAACTGTTGGAAACCGATTTTGACGTGAATACGTCTTTAAATTTGCTACCATAGTGAGAGGCAATCCCGAAAATTCGATGACAACAAAATTGGGGTATACAGTTTGGCATTGCAGCTGCGAATCTATCGTCTACATTCTAAATTCAATTACACCACTCACTCGATTGCCAAAGGATCACATAATATGTTACGTTGAGTGAGGACTGCGAAGCTTCGCGCATGGCGAATGAGGCTTGATTGGAGCCGGGGGGGGGGGGGCAATTTTGAATCATAACTTACGCGTAGTATAACTTTTGACTAGGAAAAGCTAAGACGCTCATTTAAGTTTCAATCGACAGCTGTCGTCAAGATCAATCGATTGCGTGTAAAAAACATTTGCGTGGTGTGGTTATGGTGGAATTTTATGAGTTTAATGAAAAAAATTAAGAAAACTTAACACACTGTCGGCCTATACTCGTCAAAAAGCCAAGTCGAAATACAGGAATCGTATACGTTTTGAAAAAGTATCTCAAAAACAATTCAGTGATACCCATAAAACCCCATATGATCGAGCGAAGCGATGCCTGGAACGTAAAATAAACATCAAGACGTCCGAACGCGTCAACGTAGACATATTCACGCAAAACAAACGGCCGTGTCCCCAACACAGCCAAACCAAAGTGTTTTTCTTTACTAGCTGGTCGATTCCTATCCCTTACGTGCGTAAAGCAGAAAACGCAACCTGTTTTTCCATAAATTTCAACATTACACTGGCAACACAACTTTTAAGTCTTAGCGCTATTTTACTTCGTTCACACTAGTAACTTATAGGTCATTCAGGGTTATTTGCAACTTTTCTAAATCCCTGATAAAGTTCTACTTCCAGGATATTCCCCCGCCTAGTGCGAACAAAGCTTAACCGAGTCTATAAATAACTCCAAAGAGCAGCGCACAGCATTCGTGCGCATTAAACGTAATTATATTTTGCATAAGAACTATTTATTACTAGGCATTACTAACACTCCTGTTTCCTAACTGTTTTAACTAATATTAATTTAAAAGTAAATGTTATAATACATAAAATATTAGATTTAAACAAACATAAGGTACTACTACGTTAACAGAAGTATAAGACGCTTGCGATACATGCAAAATAAAAGCGCGAAAAAACCGCGAATACACTATAACCGGAAGCCTTGCATGCCAGTGTGTACGTACGTTATCATAATAGCAGTGATATTTTTTTGAAGGTTGATTTCAAAAGGGATCGCTTTACTTTTAACAGTATGGGTGACATTTTTTGCTATACATTTTAAATTGTAAACAAAACGCGCAGCACTTAACGGACAAGAGTAAGGTACATAGTTTATGCCTACTGACCTGGGTGCGATTTAAATTTTTTGTTTGAAGGAGCCGGGGAGGGGGGGAGAGGGGGCTCTTTTTCGTAGTAAACTTGAGACTTTTGAAGAGCGAATATTGGACAATTGTAATATCAGATAATATATTTCAATAATTTTATAAGCAAATATTTCGCCAACGTGATGCATTATTGCCCAGCTGTTTCTTACGCCGTAAATTTGAACGTTTTTCTACGGCGTACGATATCCCGGCAAGTCAATGTTCTGTTAAAACTATTTGTACGCAAAGGAGGTACAGACTGGTGCTCCGACGTAGAAGTTACGTCTACAAAGAGTTGACATCCGCGGGGCTAGATTGCATGGTATATCTTTACTCAATTGTATAGTGGTCTCGACTGTAACGTCTATCTCCTCCCCCCCCCCCCCCTAAATACGGTGACACGCGAGCCTTCCACGGGGCCGTGCCCCATAAACACGCGTGCAGATTTGCCGGCGCGCGGCCATTGGCTCGCGGAGGTGGTTGTGGGGGGGAAGGGGAGAGGGAGAAAAGTGGGCGGGGCACACGCACACTGCTCGCGACAGAGGCGTGGTCGCGGGAAGTGCTATCATTACCTTCTTTATTACCGTGGCTGCGACTGTGCCAGATGCCATTGGAAGATTACAACTCGCGCAATGCCAAATCCGCGCCTTGCTCTCTTCTCCCACTGCGTCCCAGCACCCCCCCCCCCCCCAAATCAAACAACACACACACAAGTCCAAGGCGGTTACTCCGAACGTTCCAGTGCAACTTTCGATCATTTTTAAATTTCTGGTTTAAAAGAAATCCTCACTAAACAATTTTAAACGCTTCAAGATCACACCTGGCCTAAGTAAGCGTTGCCACGGACCATCTCAAGACTGTGATATACGTTTTTCGGGAACCTGAATTTCTCGCAAATAAGATCTGTGGAATATTATAACACGCGATGAAAGCCAATAGATTATACTACAGATGCCACTTTGTACTGTTTTTCGTTCCCTTAGGCTGGACTCACGGCCATCCGTCGCACCCGTCAGTCAGTCATCCGTCTGTTTTCGTCCGTCAGTTGAAAGCGAGTCACAACAATCCGTTGTCCGTCAATCCTTCTGTACGGTAATATTCCAGTGCGACAACTTAACATCGCGATCTTTCTTTCCTTTGAGTTATATCTTGGTTGGAAATACATTTTAAAGAGGAGAAAATATTTTTTTTTTTTACATTTGAAATTGTTTAATATACCACCAAAGATAAATTAACGCAGATCCACCGTCTTGCATTTGATCTCAAAGTGCGTATTCTCGACTCAGGAATGTCGTTAGAAGTCGGTGGCTCATCTGTCCGTCAATTGAAACTTAAAGTTTGGAAAATATTTGACGGGCGGATGGACGGATAGAAAAAAAGTTACCCTGCGATTGAAGATACGTGACCGCGGCGCCGGAAGGACGAATGACGGATGCAAAGGATGGTTTTAGCAGCTTTCACATTTTTTCTCTCTTTGAATATATTTAGTAGGATAAACATTACCGGGGGCAGCTGTAAATACATTTTTTTAATCGTGTTCCATGGCCATTTATTTACTGAAAAACGCGTAAAGACGCTAACACTAATTTTACACAAAATATATTTCTAGGCAGTGCTATTTTAATGACCGTACACTCTAAGAAACAGTGGCGTATTCACTTCAAAATTTGCCGAAGGAATGAGCAGCACAATTTTGCTTATAGTTTCATGAAATCGCTTGGCTACTGGACTTATTTTGCTAGTATATTTTTTTCCGTGTAATCGTACTAAAACGAAATTTTCAACATTTTAGGCAAACTGCCGCAACGAACTCGGCCACTGTGTTACCTTGATATGGGTGGACCTGGCTGTGCAGCGGGGGAAGGGAGGGGGGCACCTGGACCTTCTCCTCCCTCCGGGCAGAACCATTCCCTGCTCCGTCACCGGGCGGCCTGGAATGATTGACAGCTGACGTGGCTGGCGTCACTGGAAGTATGAGCAAGAATATTCTGGTAAATATGTCCATCGGCCCAACGCGTTACAGCTGGAGGGTCGGCAATCTTTCAGGAAGCCATCTGGTTTAAGTGCGGTAATCAGGCAAAGATGGTGCAGCGTGGGACATAAGCGAAGAGGATGGACGACCCCGGAGGATACTAGACGACGGCAGACGAGAGTCTCTGTGGCGTGGGAGGACGAGAGGGCATGATACCCGACCAGCCGAAAGTTACTGTGCATGTGGCCGTTCGGATATATCTGGAACATTGTGGACTGATGAGATCTCGATTGAACTGAGGTGGGACTGTATGGACATATGACACGAACTTCACTGTGAATACGCCCTACACTATCTGATCAAAAGTATCCGGAATTCCACGCCCAGTAGCAGGTATCAATACGGAGTGCCCCTTGGCCTTTATTAAAGCTGTAACCCTGCGATGGAGACTGTCAAACAGGTATCGGAACATCTCCGGGGGAATTAACGAACATTCTTCCTGCAGTGACGGACCAGAAGTACAGTTGGTAAACACGTTAGTTGAAAATGTCACATATTCAGTAAGTGAAGGAAACAGGGCGTATTATCACTGAATTTCTAGATAAAATTGAGGGTTGAGGTGGTGTAGCGGGTAGAGCGCTCGCCTGCCACAAAGCCGAACAGGATTCGATTCCCGGCGGGGTCACCCCCAGATATTCACACGTGGAAATCGTGCCAGACGGTACTGCTGGTCGGGTTTTCTCGGAGATCTCCCGTTTCCCCCGCTCTTGCATTCCAGTGCTGCTCCTTACCTCGCTTCACCAATCGGCTCTCAAGACGTCGTCGTTTAGAGCCGCCTCTCCATTCCAGATAAAGTGGTTGAAAGTAACTGTTTGGTCGACCAGAAGTTCTTTACTGTTTCAGGTTTTACAGTGTACGCTATGAACTCAGCTCGGATACTATTCCAAGAAATGTGCAAATTTAGCGCGGTTTTCTTTTGGAAGATTTTAATTGCTTAATTAATATGTTGCTTCTACGCAAAGTTTACCTCACAAAAATATATATCTGCGAGTTGAAAAAAATACAGCACATGAATGTTCGAACAAAACCGATGAACGTATTTTAACAAAGAAAGATCGGTACATTAGTTTAAAAAAGAAAACACGTCTATCGGTCTTATTAAAATCTCTGCACAATGTGTCGGTGGTCTTAACCAAAAAGGAAGCCCGTTTGGGAATCCAATCAGAATTCCGCAACGAGTTAAATTCCTCGAACAAGCTAGCGGAATTATTGGTTGCTTTCCAAAATTAATGAGCATACGTAAACGTTGCAGTAATTAGATAAATGGTAATCGAGGCTCAAAATATGCAGAGTACGCCGTTTAACACGAGACATAACTAGCACTCAGTTAATAAATGTGCAACTGTACACGTAAATGACCATGTAATTACCATGTCGGAACGGAATACTGGCAGCTAAAAAAAAAAAAAAAAAACGATAATAACCAACACGCTGCGAGTATTGGTGCATCACTTAAGCTGTTACCAACATGAGTGAGGTATTATTTTAACCTTGAAACCAGAAAGGCAACAACATCACGAGCAAATTATGTAAAATATTGGCAGCGAAAGTGAAAACATTTTAATAACATTGCCATTAGACAATTTAGATATATATGGTATTACAGCCTAAACACGGCGGAGAGTTTTTTTAAATTTATATAATTAAAACAGGCACGGCGTGTACAGGCGGTTATATTCCACCTTACATTTACTACACATGCGTGACCACTTTCTCAGATTTCGATCCTTGTATAATTTTGTCTAATTATAAACACATCCACACATCTAAGGGTAGGATCTTCCAGGAATGTGTTAAGACTACGTAGTGTAAGATAACTTAATAAAGGTCCTACGTAATCACTGACTTTGTTGACGCCTTCTTCGAAGAAACTTCAGGATAAATACATACCATGACACCATAGTAACCAAAAACGATAAAACTTTGGCACTTTTACACACTTCACAAATCAGTTGTCTGGCAGTATGATAACACCCGATGAAAGCCAGTGATTTAAACTATAGATGACACTTTGTAATTTATTCCTTTCCTTTACTGTAACTGCACAGGAAGACCCTAGAAATGAGGTTTGTGACCGTTTTTTTCTAATTTTCTCTTTGAATATATTTAATAGGATAAAAATGAGATGTGACGGCTGTAGATAATAGTTTTTATCTTCCCTGAAAAAGAATTGTATTCCGAGCCTTTATTTACTGAGATACATACGCGTATACGAGCAAACACGAGCAACACTACATGCAATAGGGGCCGCGGTGTGTGTGGTGGTTAAGAATGCCTGCCCTCCACCGAGGCGAACTGGGTTCGATTGCCAACGGGGCGGCTCTCGGATTTTCACAAGATTGAATCGTGCTAGACGATGCCGTTAGTCGGCGAGTCTTCTCGGGAATCTCCCGTTTCCTCCGCCCCTTTCATTCCCGGCGCTGCTCCATACACTGAGAAAAATTACTGTTTCAGTATACAAATATATTTATTTGTGTGGAGTTTGTTTAAGCCTCAGTTCATCTAAATGAATTAACTTAGTTTACATAACCAAATAATTTATTTAAAACAAATTCGTTTGTGCCAAACAAATATTTTGTGTTGAATCAGTATATTAAACCGATATTTAGTGTACGCAAACATATCGTTACATTTTGTCGACAAAATAACATGTTTACATCTGGAGAACAACCGACCAAATAATTTTTTATGAGCCAAAAATATATTTACTTGCCCCAACAAAATATTTTATTAAGTCAACAAAACTTGAAAAGTGACAAAACTAATTTTGTTCATCTAACAAAATTAATGCTTGAATTTACAAAACCTCTGTGTTGGGCCAAAATAAATTAGACCGTCAACAAAGTAATTGGTTGAATCAACTATATGTATGTGTTTGGCTACTCATTTGACTGCTTTCGTTCACAATACAGCTCGAGAGAACGTTTGCAATTTTTCTGTGTGAATCAGGAAAGTAACCGTGTTTGTTAGTGCATTTATTGATGCTTAATAATGGTTTAAACATCCTGATAAAACAAATTCAATATAAAAACTAAAAAATAAAGCTGTAACATTTTAAATATTAATTTTTGCACGTTGTCCAGTATTTGAAATGTATATACCTAAAAAAATTCCGATTGTTTTAGTGACCATTTTAGTTGTTGCTAAGGCGTCGCGCTCGGGGTGCGGCTGATATAGGTTCGAATCTCCGTCTAGTTACAATGTATTTATATATTTACCGAAACTGCTTAATGTACGTAGAGCCACATAAATCTTTACTTGCGCCAACCAAATCTTAGTTTAGCGCAACCAAATAAATACAACAATATATTTTTGTTTCAGCAACAAATTATTTCATCGCCCCTATACAAAAAAAAATAATTTGGTTGCGGCAAAACAAACATTGTTTGATTCAACAAAACCTTTCTCTTAGTGTATACTGAAAATATTGGGTCTATTTTCACATTCAATAGAATTTGCCTTTCGATGATTCGTTGTACTTAGGCTGCCATATTAGACTATCAAGTATGAGATTAGCCTGGAAAATTACACAGTGCCGTGTGTTGGTAGGGCCCTTACGTAGTAATGCGAGTCTGAAATAAAGTAGTAGAATTTTCGTGTGAAAGCTACCAAATGTGCATGTGGTGCGGATTACAGAGAAAAGAGTTATAACCTTTAGTAATTTCCAATAATATCAACACTCGTTTAGTTAGTTTTCCAACCTCAATACGGGTAAAACGCACTGTTATGAGAGCATAAATTCAATGTTATACCCCACCAGGTGTGCGAACCATCTCTCAGAAACACTGTGCCTGGTCTGAGAGGGCTCGAGTTTGTAGGACTTACCATCAGGACGTTCACGTCGGGCAGGAACACAAAATAGTACACAATTCGTGCACTAAAACCCTTCAAGAGAAAATTCTTAAGCTATGAAAATAGTAAGTTAGGAATAAGTAGAAGACTACGTAAATAACACAGGAACCAGCCACAGAAATAATGTAGACGACACCACGGCATGTATATTTTAGTCGAGTTACTTTATTGAGGTGCTTATTATTTTAAGATTAATTTTGTTATTAAAATTGTATTATTATCTGGACTCTCCTAATTACCATGAAACTGGCCGTACCTAGTCTTAAGTTCCGGGCTACGTAAAATTATGTTCAGACGCTGAAGTTTTAAAACTTAAAATATTGTTTAAATTAAAAAAATAAATAAAATTGGTTCACTGCAAAATATATCTTCGGTGTGCCTAGCTCGCGGTGATTGAGAAATTACACTCCGGTTTGCCGTGGACAAAGTCTTACACAGCTGGCTCAAATTACGTAGAAAATTTCAGATGGCATCGCCAATGAAAAATTTAACCGTTTTAGAACAAGTCTGGGCGGACGCAAAAAAAATGTACTTCTGTATTATTTACTACACTTATCTCAGCAGGTAAATGGCGCTCTCAATGTTCACCGGCCCTCGGAAGTATTGCAGATTTAAATTGGGCCGAATGATCTCGTAACTGTAGGGCTTTCAAATCCAAATCTGGGCGAGTCGACGTGAAGGAATGCCGCATCTCTTACACGTACGAACCTAGCTATGTCCTGTCAACCTAGCTAGAAATATGGCTCATACAATACTCGCTGATTGCTAGTCACAAATGATATTTTAAAATATTTGAGAAAAGCTAAAACACCCTAACAAAATACAGCCCTACTCGTCACCCACCTCCGGGTACGAAACCTATGTTAAAAACTCCGGCAGTGATGATGGCTGGCTCTTAAGGCTGGATTGGACATTTTAAAGGGATCTAAACGTTCCTGCCAATGGTAGGCCAGAATTCTAACCTGGGGTCCAATAGGGATTAAGTAAATACCTTACACCCCCTCCCCCATGTACGTACCAAGTTACATGCCCTAACTATCCATTAAGAAAATAGCATAGAATAAGGTGGCTTCAGGAATGTATAACAATGAAATAAAATTAACAAAACATGAATGTTTCACAAAAACGAGACCTGAAAATTAAAAGGATATCATTATTTAAAAATAACAATAAAATATGATAAATAACTAATAACTATCCATAAACAAGAATAAATTGCCACGTTACATCTAAGAAAAATATCCTAGCAGAGCAAAATAAAAAAAAATTAATAAAACATTAAGTTACGTGGGAATGCAGATTACATTAAAATAACATGCGAGACAAGTGAGGAAAACATGTACAACAATGAAGTGACATAATATCGCAGTATGCAAATGCAGAGAATTAGCATAAAATATTCATAAAAGATAGTGCGTATAGTGTTCATTTTACGAGAGTTACAGCTCTCAAGACCTCGACGTTAGTAGCCGCCCAAATCTCTTCACTACACACTAACTCTGAATCAGTGAGAATTTCACTGTTTCAGTCAGTCAAAACTATGTGACTGATTCAACATTTACTTCAATGAATTTAACTGATAAATCAGTGAAAAATGCCGGATTTACTTCACTTATTGCTTCAAAGACCACTGATTCAACAGTCATTATTTTCACTGTTTACTCAGTGGTTTATTTTTGACTGGTGGATCAGTTAAACAGCGTGTAAAAATGGCCGATAAAAAAGTGTATCAAGTGAAGTTACAACGGATAAACTAATAAAACCAATACAAGATACTTTCTAAAATTGCGTTTCGTCTATCAAAACGCCATTTTACGAGGTAATATGAACACTCAGCCTTTCATTTCGTTTTTATGTCTTTCATTTCATTTTCATGTAATCGTCACAGCGCTCTATTCGAAGGTTTAGACTGCATATAATGTTATGAAGAGAGTGCACTCATGTATACTATTCGTTTTAACAATCCTAACGGTACCAGTGTCAGTTCAATCCCAGCCAGTTAAGAATTTTTTTTTACTTTTTTATACGCAATATAAATAGTAAACTATCGTAAATATGTTTATTTTACGCAATTATTTGCCACTTTCAATAAAAACAATATTTAATTCGCCACTGAAGCCGGAGGACACTTCTATTCAATCAGTGAAATTGTTCACACAAACACAATCCGTGAAACTTTTTCACTGAAACAATCACTGGTTTTACACTGATTCTAGTGGAGCCATTTTCACTTATTCGAGTAGCTAAATTTCACTGCGAATCATCAGTGGTTTCCCAGTGATTCGAATTGAGAGTGTATAAGCCGTTCACGGTAAAGAGAGCACTTTTGAAACCCTAGTTACTTTTTTCTTTCAACAAATTGATATCCTTCCACCTCTTGTTAATGTAAACCCTGCTATGTGATTAATAAACACAGCGTATACATTCACCATACCCAAAACCAAAAGTCCGAGGGCACGATGAAATGTTTTTATTGGTTACTATGTATGACGAAACAGTTTCAAAAAGTGCTCACTTTACCGTGAACGGCCTATACAGGCAATATTCTACTAGGGAGTGACCTAACAGAAAAAAAAAAAAAAAAAAAAAAAAAAAAAATAGGCGGACAAAATAAAAGATAACTTAACCATCAAAGTTTTATACCCAACTACAGAAGTGATTTCTAGGGTTTTAAGTCGTCTGTGGTGGAAGTAGGATAACTAAATAACTAAAAAAATGCACAAGTCGTTTAAAAATTGCGAACAGATACCCGAATGACGAATGTGAAAAAGTTGTTAACGATGCGTAAACGTGACGTAAGATACCAGGTGCGCAAACCACGACACTTCAGACATGCACCCTGCCTTGTTCTCTTCAATACGAATGAACTATCTCCACCAGTCAGTCACATCACGTCCCGCATGGCGTCAACAGACGGCTCGCCCTCGCTTCCTAGAATACACACGCACGGCGGAAATCAATTGGTAAGTATAAATCACTGTCTTAAAAGTTGACACCTGAATAGCTAACAGCACCAACGAAACACACATGTGTCCAAGAAGATTTTCTGGATGGCGAAGGGAGGGGGGTGTCGTATGATAATAATGCGACAAATATCAGACAGGTCCCGGTTTTTGCACTCTAAATCCGAATCGGTGAAAATTTCACTGTTTCGATCAGTTAACAGTGCCTGACTGATTTAACAGTCACTTCTGTGCATTTAACTGATGAATCAGTGAAAAAATACCAGATTTCCGTCACTTATTGATTAGGTGACATTTTCCACTTATTCATCAGTAATTTTTTTTTCACTGTTTTTCAGTGGTTTTAATTTTGACTGATGGATCAGTTAAACAGTGTGTAGAAATAGAAGTCGAACAACGTTTATAAATGGCCGTTAAACAAAGTATAAACAACTAGTGTAACCCATACGAAATACTTTCTAAATTGGAGGTTGTCTTTCAAAACACCATTTTACGGGGTAATATGAACACACAGCCTTTCATTTCGCTTTTCAGTCTTTCATTTCGTTTTCACGTAATCATCACAGCGCTTTGTTTGAAAGTTTAAACTGCATATAATGTGGTGCAGAGAGTGTACTCATAATACTATTCGTTCTAACAATCCTAACGGTACCAATTAAACCAAAAACAAAAAGTAACGGCGCAAAATTCTAAATATTCACGGTTTCGCTAAAAGTATACGACATAATATTTTCCTCTTACTTCTCAACTTGTCTTCGTAGAGTTCAGACGGTAAAATAACGGTCTAAAAGCGAAATGGGAAGGGTGTGCGAGTTTAATAACTAAATAGCGCAATATTAATAGTAAACTATCGTAAATATGTTCATTTCACGTAATTATTTGCTAAATTCAATAACACAATATTTTATTCGCCACTGCTGTCGGCGTTACTTCTATTCAATCCGTGAAACTTTTTCACTGAAACAATCAGTGGTTTACCACTGATTCGAATTTAGAATGTAGTGATATTCAATGGTCAACTGGTGTGCACTAGTACACACTGCTCAAGTATAATAATTCGGATTTTATTATTCTGGCATTTAACAAAAAAAGTCAGATTTGCCGAGAGAGGTACTGCGAAAAAGCTGGGGCCTACGTGGTAAACCCAAAGGCAGCAGATACAAACACGCAGGCTTGCATGGTACTGCATACATACATTTCCCCATAATTTTAATTGTAAAATACTTGCATGTTTCATATATTCACACTTGAAGTAACGTCGTTACTCTACTGTCAACAGAGTTGTTGTCCGCATTTAACCCTCTACTGCCCAAATCAATTACAAATATTTATAACAATGTACACGTTTAAGACAGACAAGAGTTACTGAACACATGTTAGGTGACATTTTTTTAAATTATTATTTATATAGAGCCTACGTAGTATTTTTAAATAGTTATGCGATAATGAGGTCACACAAGCTAGCAAAAAACAGAACTGCAAAATTAGCTGAATTTATTTTCCTTGGCAAGAAAAGAACATACACGGGTCGTATAAATATAAAACATGAATAATGGTAAAACTTATATGTGACTTCAGATTCACAGCAGGCCGTTATAGGGTAAATTTCGATACTTAATGAACTGCTACAGGACAAAAAGATATAAATATTTAAGACCAGCCAATATTGAAAGTTGTAAATTACGAGTTCGTGTGCAGTAATATTACGAAGAAGCCCATCTTCATTAAAAGAAGCCACCCAACATGAAAGTTGACAAAGAAATTCCTTTATGCTATTCGTAGGATCACAAACTTGTGTCAAAGGTAAAAACAAATCTTATCAGTTATAAAAATTGCTGTATCATGTTCGACTAAGCGAGGTAGGCAGAGGTTAACACGCTGTACTAAATCATTCGGGAAAACCCGGGTTCGATCACCGGCCTAAACTTCCTGATTTCGGTTTTCAATAGTTTTCAGAAATCAGTCCTGCTAGATTGTCATGATGGTGATTAGATATAGGCCATGGCCCCGCTTCTGGTATTACGAGTACATACGTGTTCCAGTAAGTAATGACACCGCTATCGACACGATATTTTAAGACCAGTCAAGAGGTAAAAATGTTTTCAGAAATCAGTCCTGCTAGATTGTCATGATGGTGATTAGATATAGGCCATGGCCCCGCTTCTGGTATTACGAGTACATACGTGTTCCAGTAAGTAATGACACCGCTATCGGCACGATATTTTAAGACCAGTCAAGAGGTAAAAATGTTTTTTTAATCTCTAGATTTCCAGGATTTTTAATGGGTTAGTGTCATGGTATTAATAAAGACTGATAATAAAACTTTTTTTCTAGTAACTTTGGTCTATTTTTAAAGCGTAAATGAGAGCACTTTAATTTTAAATCTTTATTCTTACAAATTCCAAAATTTTACTTTAACACTAAGTTTGATTTCAGCTAACTGTGTTTCCTAGTTACACTCATGACATCTTTTTATCTGGCACTGGTTGGCCCGAGATAAGGGTTTATTTCTGGCTATTTTAAATTTGAATGATTAGTTTCTAAGAGCTAAAAATTGAAATACGGGCGAACCACATAACTAATTTCCAAGAAAATATTCATGATATTCTTACGAACAGGATAGTTATTTCAAGCTACAGCCTAACGTATTACTTTTGTTGAATTTTGAATTGTACGAAAAAAAAATATAAATTTAAAATTACTTTACTTCCTTTCACTCGTTCCTGAAAAGTAATTTTTCGCCATTGTTCTACTTTATCCAAGCAATTATTACGTATCACAAAATAAAATGTAATATGTTTAAACTATGGAAAATAATTTTAGGCTCAACGCTCTTTAAGCCACAATTAAAAGAAAAACTGAATGTATTCAATGTATTATTTCAAGTTAAAATCACCACAAAAATAATAGTTATTGCATTTAACGCCTTATATCTTGCACTTGTTTTAAATGCGTTACCGTAATGTTGAAAAAGTTTAGGAAATATTTAGGACCACTTTTACACCCTTAACTACAATTCTCGCACCATGTGACACTGTGGTGCGAGAAAATATTTTATTGGGAAGTCGTTTTGCAATTTTTTTTCTAGTCCCAATAAAATAACTTTTTAGTGGCCCCAAAAGTTTACTGGTGAGAACTCAATTTTGTGTTCACCACATATTGAATTAAAAGTTTTACGTCAACATTCGTGAAAACATAAATTATTTATTTTGCTCTTTTTTTTTAATTCTTACGACTATAATAATGAGCAAATGTATAAAATATTTTAATAATTTCCCAGTTTCACTTCACCGACGCAAGAACAAAGTGATCATTCCATGAAAATGTTAAGTTTACATGTGGTGGAAGAATACACAATGTGAATACAAATAGATCTTAAGCAGGGCTTCTTAAAGTATCGGCTGTTCACGTTAAAATAAGCACTTTTCAAAGCCCTGCTAAAGATCTACTTGTATGCCCGTTATGTGTTCTTCCGCCTTATGTAAGATTAACATTGTCATGTGTCTCATCACTTTATGTGTGCGTCGGTCAAATGAAACTCTGAAATTATTAGAAAAGTAAATATTTTATAAATTTGCTCATTTTTACATTTCAAATAATTTAAGTTATCAGATATCGTTACCTAACACTTTTTATTCAACGTTAAGATATGTAACTACTTCCCATCAATCGTTACCAACTTAAATGGGCACATGTGACTCGGTGCGCCCGTTAAAATATATACAGGTATGGGCAGTAACTTTTTTCTAAGGTTAATTTCAAAAGTGTTCACTTCATCGTGAACAGCCTTTACTCAGTTTACCGTGAACAGCCTTTAGGAGGGTTCAAGCCAGCCTGTCTTCACAACAAATGAGCGGCAATGGCCCCTTGTCATCATCGGGGCGACAGCTTCTCAATCTGGACCGACGGTTTAATTGCTTCGGCGGCCACAAAAAGGAAAGCTTAAACGACCATTAAAACTTTGCAAAATCACGACAGCAGATAATAAGGCTAATGCATGCCACTTGTGTGTGAACTATATGTAACATTTTGTATTACCTTAGTGCCGTAGTCCATTATGGGGCCGCCGCGCCTTTGTATAGTAAAAAAATGTATCACTTTTTTCTCACTGTTATCCTACTTCTCTTTTAATATACAATGTGTATGTAAATCCGACCGACAAACTTCGGCTGTAGGTTAATCACAAAAAAATACGTTGGAAACGTATACGACCTATGGTCTAAAGTGAATACTAAGTGTGGTACACATGTTTGAAGTTGGACCTGGAAAACGTGTTCATTGCAAATATTGAAGATAATATTTAAGATGGAACACCGATTGTCTGGATAATGGTTAACTGAACTAAGATCTTCAAACACCACAACACTTGTCGCTGTCATCAAATTCATCCATGTCGCGGTAGCGTATTCGGGATTTAAACCTCAGCATTTTTGGAGTATTTCGTGTTTTATTTTCAAAATAATACTAACCAATACCTGGCAGGTGGGACAAGCACAATACCCAATGACACACTTTTGAAGCTATTAAAGGAAGAGAAGTAAATTACAGTGGTACTGTAGAAAACATTTTCTTCTACTACAACTTCGAAAATGTGTACCTCCCTTATAATTAATTTTAGATCATATGTCGTATGTTTTAAACTTCTTTTGTGATCAACCTACACCCGAAGTTTGTCGATCGAATTAAAAAACGCTTGTTGACTGAGATCAATACAGAAACTGTAATCGAATGGACGGAAAGATAATTCCTATTCTGGAACAAACGTAGTGCCAACCCACACACGAAACAGTGCATGCTATGTTACAAAATTCCCATTATTATGCATATAAAGATAGCTACTAATGAAATTCCTTGCAATGGTGATATCTACGGCGTAAGGATTTAAACTAACACAATTTAAATCTAACAGACTTTGTCATAGACCTGACCGGAACCAAAATGACCTGTGTTGCAGTATGGCGTACTTGCTCCTACACTATAGTGTATACGCTTAGCGAGAAAGCGAGAATGGTAATATTTCCTTCTATGCATTCATTGTAGGGTTTCTACATTTGCTCAGAAAATAGTCATATGCGTAGGGAAGTTCCCAACTTTGTATAGTAGCAATGCTAAACATTCTTATATCTGCAGCTTGATGTGTGGTATTGTTTTTATACAGCGTGTTAAAAACTTCGATTACAGTTTAGGAAGTTTACGAGAAAATATTTTTCAATATATAGTGGGAAGCTGTGACATTACCATTCCAATATTCTCTGTGCGTCATCCCTTTGCCAAGAGCTCCCTTTATCCCCGTTCTCCAGACGCTGTTGTTGATTACAAATAAGAAAAATCCACACGTCTGTTGAATAAAACCAACAGTAAATTAAACGTGGGACGATTTTTGGGAGAATAAACATAATTTCATGATCCATATTTTCGCTCGCATATGATAGTCAATTATACGAGCTTAGGGATCACTAATAAACTGCCTAAGGGCGTTCACGAAGCTATTTTTAAAGCATGTTTCATTATTTTTCATTGTGATATGTAATACGAGTCCGAAAAAAAATGACACTAGTGGAAAACTGCTTTCAAAACAGAATGAAACTTAGTTTGTCCCTGTGATTTTTGGTCAATCGCACATTACGTACACTCTAAGAAATTATTTGCAGACTTATCATTTCACTGTATACGTATAGACACAAAGCGCGAATGGTAAAATATGTTCCCATGCATGGTAAGGTTCTTATAGTTACGCAGGATACAGTCAAATGCGTAGGGAAGTTCCCAACCAAATGCGTAGGGAAGTTCCCAACTTTGTATAGTAGCGATGCTAAACGTTCCTTTATTTTCAGCCTGATGCATAGAACTATTACCATAGACTCTATAGGTTAAAATCTTCCATTAAAGTTTAGTAAGTTTACCAGATTTTTTTACAGTGTGTATTTAGACTGCAGAAAATTAAAGTTGTTACTATGACTACCTTGTATGGACTTAACTCCGCGCAGTTATTAGCAGAACTTAAAAGACGACAGGGCTTCTCAATCACGGTAACACTACGGGCTTACAGATACTTATGCCTATAAGCTTTTGGCCAAATGAGCATGACGCCTCTGCGAGTGCAATCGCAGACATCCGCTACTATGGAGAAACGCAGCGTGTATAGAGAAGCTATTTTATGATTTCCTGCACGCAATAGAACTGTTATAGACACAAATGTTAGTATGTATGCTGCGACTCGGGTCCCAAACACGGGATGAAGGTTTCTTTTCTTAGCTTTAGGTTTAAATCATGAGCAGGAATTGCTCATGATTAACAATAAGCAAAGTAACCAACACGTTGAGTGATTACTGATGTTTACTTGTTTTTAAATTTGAGTTCTACTGGCATCCATGTTATTGTGTAGTTCGTTGTGCTATGCTTCAGAACTAATATAATGTTTAAAACATTTAACAACGAAAATAAATGTAAAACCCCAGTTTATGTCATCTTACAAAGACAGTGCACATGCATCTCAATATAACTCAACTAATTCGTCAGCTTGCGGTAAAAAGCGATCGTAGGGAACACGGATTAATCCAGAGACTCGGGAAGCTGAAGACTGAAATTTATCCTACATCAGCGCCAATTCTGGCGCGCAGTTTCCTTCCGCATGACTACGGCCAATTAGTTTCGTGAGGCAACATCGACATTCGTAGCGGCCAGTTTCATATCATTCTTAGATACAGTTTATAGCTCAACATTCCGCCCATAAGTCGACCTCAGGTTTTTTTTTTTACCCTCCCCAATTCCTACGGAAACAACACGTAACAGCATATTTCAACTTTTCTTTCTGCGCTACTCGCCTTTTAGTATCTCTCTTTGTAGCTATCTATCTATCTATCTATCTATCTATCTATCTAGCTAGCTAGCTATAGCTATTTTTAGACTGTTACCCTTACTTAAAAACTATTTTCTGCAAATTGTCTATGTCACTTTAATAGAATTTTCTCGCATTGTGTTTTGCTACACCCCCCCCCCCCCCAACGCCATTCCCATCCTTCAAGATTAGTCATTGCAGACGTCCACACAACATGGACGATGAAAGTTCAACCCCCAGCGTAAAAGGTTCTAGATTCAAATCAGAAGATCTATTTGACTGTGTGTCGTACCCTCAATAATTTTCCGACGTCTACGTCAGTAAACACATCTTAGTAAAACTTCTCTGTTTGTTACGTTTTCTGGGTAGAAAGTTTTCACTGCCATTATCAAATTATGAAAATTGCTCATCTGTTACTGTAATTCTAAGGCAAACGTTCGAATTTAATTAATGCAAACACAATTAATTACTTGGATCAATTTCAAGAATTCATTAGACACGTTTATGTGGAGAGTTTTCAGCAGGGGACATACAATTTAACTAAAAGAAAAGGGAAGTGCTGTAAATCATCTAAAAGAAAAACTAGTACAATATCTACTGCTACAGAGCTCAATTGTAATTTTAAAGTCAAATACAATTTTTTAAATATATTTTATCACGCTCTTGAGAAAAAATATTTATTTTGGACTTGACAGCACAAAAAAAAAGTTACATATTTTCCCATAAAGTTTTTTCTCTTACTGTAAGTCGCTAAAATCCCTAATCACGTTGATACATTTAGCAACAATCTGCAAATTAAATGGCTGCGTTAAATAGATATGGCTGGTGTCAGCCATTCACCATGATAAAAACATTCTGATGTCACATTAAAAAAAATGCATTTAAAACTAATAACTGCAAAATACCACATTTATTATGTGTAGGCCAGTAAATATTTTCGGTTTGATATGAAATTGTAGGTATTTCACACTATCCTCACACTTTTTTGAAAAACGTGATGAGAAATCATCCCTACTTTCCTTTTAATAAATTATATACCACAATCCTTTGATACTGATATTAATGTTAAAGTAATCTAATTATGATTAAATGGAACTTTCACTTGTATAATGTCTATAACAATATAACAATTATTTCGTAATTAATATGAATCAAGAGCAGTGAGAGCAGTGCGGTATTGGCAACTACTATTAAGAGATAATTTACTTGTAAAATGTTGTTGAATTGAATTTTGGTACGCTATTTGAGAAGTAGAAATTTATTGTCCAAATATTTACACTTTCAGCTAACCCTGGTGGAAATATATTTCACGGTTACTCACTAAAAATATTTTTTTACTATCTTATTAGTGTAAAATACGGTGCGTAGGCCAAGGTGTTGTGTTTATTTCCCCCAGGACGAAACTTTGTAAACGCGGAGTGTATCGTTTATGTTTATCTCCCTTCCCTTTTTTTTATCATCTTTGAATTTGTCACATTTCTCAACGCTTGTAGCAGGCGAACGATAGTTACGTGTTTCCTATTTCCTATTTTTCAGATTTTATTCTTAAATAAAAATGATGGTATTTTAATTCGTTATCGATATCTAAAACGTCATTTTAATATTCGAAGACTTGTTCAAATAAGTTTTCAGATGTGATTGATGGCGGGACTATTAGGACTTGGAAATTGGTAACATGACATGTCGTTGGATCGTTTATTTTTCTGCCCTACAAAAATATTTAAAATTATCGATTGTTATTAATTTAACCTACTTCTGAGTGAGTTTTGCTAAATCAATTTTTTGTCACATTCCTCATCCTAACCACATATGTGTAACTGGTAGATTTTATCCCAGAAGTAGTTATGTTCACAGCATCATTGTTCCCCTATAACATATGTACTACATATGTATAACATATGTATGGTGTATCAGCAACAGTATTATAGTTTTGTTTGTAAATTAAATTGCAGTTAATAACTTGATTATGGGTTTCAATATTGATTATTATGTGATTATCTTGTAATATGCTTCTGTGCCATATTCTGTGCTGACATTAACGCAACTGACTGTTCTTCTGCAGGATGGTACAAACCTCCTAGACATGTTTACAAATACAAGAAGAAGGACGCAAACAGTAGCAATGTACAGCTGTACATTCTCTCTGTGGGAGAGCCATAGAACCAATATTTTGTAGTTTCTGATGGCACAATAATGTCACTGGGAAGAAAAGAAAATTAATTATGTGTGTTTGATATTGTTTAAATTGCATTAAGTATGCAAAACACATATAGCCAGAACATAATTATATTTGTACAACTGTTGTATCAGAAAGTAGTGTAGCCGAGTTCGTAAATAACTTAGTTTAATACAGGATTTTCATACTGGTTTTATGAAATAAAGTAACTTAAGTATCCGAAAAAATAATAGATACCTGCATCATATTTTCTACTTTGTGAAATAACATAATCAAACCCCTTATTTACACTTCATGAGAAAATAATGTTACAAAATGCAGAAAATTTCACGTTATCACTATATCAGTATCAAATAGGTAACAAAACAAACCGGTAAGAAATTAATCGAAGTAAAAAAACGGGGTTGCATATTTTTGCATAACATTCCTTTGTAGTCGAGACAAGTTAAAATTGCTTGTGCAGGTAATTTTCAGTTTCTGCAGACACACAACTGTGCGATTTAATTTTCAGGCTGAAAATAGTAGTCTGCATGTGAGCAATATTTAAAACAAGTGCGGCTTAAAGATTTAGTTTGATTTTCAGCTCATGGTGATTGATGCGAGTATTACTTGTTTGATTTCCAAATATTGCATTGCAAATTATTGCTTGTTAAATTACTTTGTATGAACATGCAGTTCCATCACAAGTTGTGATTATTTGTAAAGTATTCATTCTCAAAAGTATTATTTTATTAATTAAAAAAAAAACTTTTTTTAAGTCTGGATTGTATGTACACTTGAGCAATAATTTGTTCTATTTGTAGGCAAACGGTTATGTAGCCTTACGCAAACTGAACATGGCATATATTTTGGAAGTACACATAATCATGATTATTTGATGATCATCAATTCATGACTTGTATAAGATGTACTTCAAGAAAAATCTGTGTTGCTGGTATAGGTAGTTAGATAAATAATCAGTCATATTTGTCTCCATGAAATTACGTGATACAGTATACAACACGCGATTATGGCGATTGCAATGGAATTACAAACAGCATTCTTCCAAGCCACACGTACTAAGTTGCACATAAATTGAAAAGTTTACTCAAATACTTTTCCCTTCACTACTTTGTGTGTGTGTGTATTTATAACAAATAAATGAACTGAGAATGTCATTCATTTCGCAGTGCAGCAAATTGTGTCAGTTGGGGACAATTGTGACCATGTTCAATGAAAGTCTCCCTAATTTTTTTTTATTCTGAAAGAAAAATTAGTAGTACAGAATCTTTCCGTTTAACGATTTTCAAGAAACGCGGGTGTGGAAGGGGAGAGGGGGTAGTCTTTAAACTGAATAAGTTCTTAAATTGGATGCTGAAAAGTTTATAACTTTGCTGGGACCAGAACATTTTCATCATAAAAGTGAAAGTTGTTAAACTGAGAGATTACTGTACTTTTAGACAAACTAACGATGAGTGGCTTGCTGAAATATTCATTAAGAATGCTGAGGCAATTGTCACTCTACAAAGAGTAGCACCGACATATCAGTGTAGTTCTAATAATGCTCTTGAAATACAAAAAAGAAATCGGATTTTTTTTGGTAAATGCTGGCTAAAACTCAGTGTAACTGGTACACTGACTGAAAGTTCTGGTCCCTTGGTACCAATGGATATAAATTAGATTGATATTGATGAAATTATTACTGTGGCTGAAAGCAAGTTGTCACAGATGGACCACTATCATTGCTGAAAATTTTGCTTCACTGGTCAGGTGAATGAAGACAATTCCTGGTATCGCTGCTAATTAATTAGGCAAATAGGACTGAAATTTCAGTGAAATTGTTGAATTTATCAAAAATAAATTATCGATGATTTCTCTGTATGACTTCTGACAAATTAAAACCACATGACTCAAATTCCACTGACATGAACACATTCATCAAAAATAAACTGACTGATATCCCAGTTTCACAACTGATAAATTTGATAAAATACGACTGAAATGCCAGTGAGGCTGCTGCACTGACGAAAAGTAAATGATCACCGATTTACCAGTAATGCCGCTAGTAAATTAGACAAATATGACCGAAATCCCAGTAAAATTGTCGCACTGAACAAAAATAAATTATAACTGATTTCCTGTATTACAACGGAAAAATTAAACAAGTCACCAAAATTTCAGTGAAATGGTTGCATTGAACAAAAATCAATTATAACTGATTTTCCAGTACCACCACTGATAAACTTGACAAATATCACTGATACTTCAGTGAATCTATTGCACTGATCATTGGTAGATAATTATTAATTTTTTCAGAATGACTACTGAGAAATTAAACAAATATCACTAAAACTTCAGTGAAAATATTCCACTGATTTACCAGCAATGTCTTGCGATAGCAACAGTTATTATTTTTCAGCTGACTTTTTTCCAGTTGAGCGTTTCCGACCAATTCAATTATTCAAACTCCACTGAAAATCGGTGATTTTTCACCGATTCGGATTTAGAGTGTACTTGAAAGGAGAACTTTAGAAGGGCTTCATGACAGTGCGAACATCCTGAGAATCGACTATAGCTGGTCCGCGTGTAATAATAATTCAAAAAATGTAAGTGCATTATTTTAGCTGTGATAATAATTCAGTAAAACTATGTAATTCTTTACAGTTCATCCGGTACTGAATGATGACAATCGGCGACCAATAAAATCAAAAGAGATGAGTGAAAAAAGCTTGTAGTGGCGTAAATTTGTAATATTGATTTCGAAACCAGGACTCGAATCTGTTTCTGTCAACCGACGATTTAGAAGACGCCAGATTTGTAGAGAGAGTTGCACAAAGAAAGGCCTCCTCGCTTGATTATGCTAGTAGGGGACGGCAAGGTTGAGCTGAGAGGAAGGAAACGGGACTGGCGGTCCAGCGAGAGACAAGGATGCTGTGGCTACTATCCCATTGTTCCAGGTAGGCCACGAGGTGGCTCGTCTCTGTCCATCACGTTATGACTCGGCAAAACCCAGGAAACAAACATATCTATCATCAAGACAGCAACAGAACCGGTCGAAATGAGAATGCCAGCTAAGCAATAATACGGCCGGGCCGTCACAGCGCCGTCTCCGGACAGTGTTCCACGCACCACGATACATGAATAGAAGAGGGAGATGAGGGAGAAGACGTTAAGGAGGGAGGGAGGGAGATACACACAGAGGGCGAGAAAGAGAGACAGAGAGAATGTGTGAGAGAGTGGGAGAAATACATAGAGGGCGAGAGAGACAGCTGCATTTCACTGGTAAAGGAAGGAAGGAGAAAAAGACGAGCTCACAAAGAACGTGGTGTTGTGATAGACTCCGCATATCTCCTACAGCAAGAAAAAAAAAACTATTACCGCTTCAATATCGATTAGGCTTTGATCGTTGCGACAGCTAAAGATAATTGCGACGTATTTAATTATCAACGACGGCAGAAAACAAAAAGTACCTCACAAAAAATATAACTGAATAACGTACTACGTAGACGCAGTCCCCGCAAAAAGAGGTCATATGTGTTTTCTCATAGAAAAACTTTTTGTACATGGCTTCATCTCGTTCTTTTGGCCAGTTCATGGGGTAGATCTTTCCTGAGAAGCTCAAATGTACAATATACAGAGTATATAAGGAAAGTGTCAACGTAATTCGACGTTATATACATGTGGGTATTTACCACACTGGCGCCACTTCGTGGGGTGTGGAATTACTAGTCGAAGATTCGTCTGGTCCAAGTCACACTACAGCTAACGTCAGAGCGGCCTCGTAGCTGTTGTCCCAGACTGCATGGGCCTGTCTACATTCGGCCGTTCCTGTGCACGTGGAATTGTCCGAAATTCGGGCGTCAAGTGACGTCACATTGACGCGGTCCGAATATGGTCGTCAAATGCGTTGCCCGAAGTGAGCTTTCAGCATCTGACACTAGATCGCACTAGATTCGGCATATTATTTCATGTTACGTAGTGATGTTTAAATTTTCTGTATTATTGATTATTTAATGTTTACGAAATTGTTGATTTGAATATTTATTTATAATAAACGCCTTTACGGCATTATTTTTTAATAAATTCGCCATATGACATCCTAATTTTATTTTTAAAACTTAAGTTTTAAAGTATCAGTCTTCAAATAAAATTGTCCCGACGAAGACATCCCTAATTATTATTTATTGCCATTTCATTATATTTGTTTTGAGAAAGCCCACATTTCACGAATCAGCTTAAGGCTACAACTTTGGACAAAAGTTCAGTTTTCCGAATGCTTCAACTTGGCACACAGGTTGACTTGGGTCACGGCAGCTTGGGATAGCGCCATGACGTCAGAGGGTCACGTGCACCAATAAGCTCATCCTTGTCCTAAGACACAGGTTGAGATCGCCCAATTGTAGACAGGCCCTAAATGCCACAGGGAGCCGAAATGGAATCTCGGCACAGGATATTTTTCAGCTTCAACTTCCTGTCCATTGACCTGACACGCTATGATTTAAAAAATAATAATATAAACATACACACACATATTATATATATACATATATATACACACACACAAACACACATATACTCCATCCACAGTTACTTCCAATTTTTGAAGCCCTGCTAAAGTTTTATTTCAGGCAATTTATCCGCCCCATGAAAACAAAGCGTAACTAAGTCTAGGAAATTATACTAAAGGGACAACGCACCGCATTCGTGTGCATTCTGTTCAATGGCATCCTGCATAAGAACTATTTATTACTAGGCATTACCAACACACCCATTGTCTCCCTGGATTTAATCACGGTAATTATTTTTTAAATAATCTACCAATATCATTATAATCAAAATTTAAATTAACCAAAAATATTATACTTTTAAGTTAACAGAAGTACAAAACGTATGTAATATATGTCATTTTTAGGAAATAACCAAACACGTCATACATGGGATGGTTTTTCAAAGGTTTGTTTCAAAAAGTGTGAAGATACAGCGTATAGACTATACTACATACTGGCCAATAATGCGACTCATTTAACTATGGGATGTTCACAGTAAAGTGAGCACTTTTGAAACCATAGTTACATTTTTCTTTTCAGCCATGTTTTATCCTTTGACCACCTTTTTAAATTAATATTGCCATGCAAATAATAAACATAGTGTATATATTTCACCGCACTCGGAAGTTAATGTCTAAGGATAAAATTATTGTATTTATCGACTATTATTCCAAATGAAAGTGCTCACTTTACCATGAACAACCTATAGGGAAGAAACGGCTGTAGCGGCCCGAGTGGGTGTAGGAGTCATCCCACGGCCAGGCAAGTTGAATGGAGGCGCTTCCTTGCGGCGAAAGGGCCCCGGAGGACGCAGCAGGCTCCCAGTTCCGAATTTATGGCGTTAAGGACTCGGGGGCCAGGGTGGTTTTTATCTCCGGCGGCTGCTGCACTAGTTAAATATAGCAGGCCGCGCTGTTATCTGCGACCACCATCTCCACGCCATTAATTCCGAAATGCTCGAACGTACGAGGACGAGGAACATATAAGGTGGAAGGGGGAGGCAGGGATGCTGGGACACTGGACGCCGGGATCACGTGACGAAGTGAGCTCCGTAGCGGTCGGATTCCAAGCGTTTAGTTGAAGCGGCGAACAAGAAACGGGACAACCGCGTCAGCGCCATGAATCTTCCTTTCGCCGGAACCTCCACCTGGAGAGGGAGAGAGGCTGTGACGAGACACCTCGCAGCGGCGCGTGGCCTTACCCGGCCCGCTCACATTTCTATCTCGCAGGAACAACGAAACTGTACGCTGTTCACGGTAAAGTCAGCACTTTTGAGGCCCTGCTTAAAATCTACTTGTATGCACCCTGTGAATTCCTCCGCCTTATGTACAATTAACCTTGCCGTGGGCCTCATTACTTTGTTCGTGCTTCGGTCAGGTGAAAATTTGAAATTATTAGAAAAGTATTATGTGTTAAATATTGTATTTTTTTTACACTTTGATGCATTAAAGAAAACAGAGAGCGAAAGAAATAATTTCAGCTATCAGAAAAATGGTTACATAACACTCTTCATTCTACTTTACGATATTGAACTGCGTTTCCTCCATCGATACCAACTTTACTGGGCGAATGTCACTCAGTGCACCCATTAAGATATATGCATACAGGTGCAGTGACTTTCTTCTAAGGTTAATTTCTAAAGTGCTCACTTTATCGTCAACAGCCTTTACTATTATTATAGGCTCGGAATATGCCCCGGATCACAAGTGTTTTATACCTCTGTTAACATATAAATACCTAATTTTTGGTTCAATTGAATTTTTACTTTTACTTTATTCATAGTTTATAATATTTCATTTATAATTCATATGAATAACAAGGATAAAATGTGTGTGTTGCTAATACCTATTGTGCGTCTCACTCAGACTGTAGTATAGAGCACATTACACGAATTGTTTCCAGGTGGACAGCGATTATCAGCAGCTAAGAAGTATTGATGTGTTGGCAGAAGTTCATACGAACAAAAATACATATAGTCTGTTCACGATAAAGTGAGCACTTTTGAAATCAACCTTAGAAAAAAGTCACTGCTCCTACCTGCATATATTTCAATGCGCCTAGTAAAGTTGGTAACGATATATGGGGAGTAGTTCCGTATCTTAACATTGAATAAAAAGTGTTAGGTAACCATTTCTGATCACTTACATTATTTCTTCCGCTTTCTGTTTATTTTTTAATGCAATGAAGTGTAAAAATGAGCAGATTTTTTAGAAATTAACTATTCAAATAATTTCACAGTTTCACTTGACCGAAGCATGAATAAAGCGATGAAGCCCACAACAATGTTCATCTTACATAATGCGGAAGAATATACAACGTGCATACAAGTAGATTTTAAGCAGGGCTTTCAAAAGTGCTCATTTTAAAGCGAATAGCCTATAGTAAAAACGGTCAAATTGTATAATTGTGTTAAAATATAAAACTGTTTGATTAGCTACCCACTTCAATCTAAGAGTGAGACGCGCTATAATAAGAAATAGTTCTTAGGCAAAATTTTATTACACTTGAGTTCGCACAAATGCGGTGCATTGTCCCTTTGGTGTTATTTTATAGACTCGGTTAGCTTTGTTTGCATGAAATGGAGGAATATGTTGAAAGTATAACTTCAGCAGAGCTTCAGAAAAGTTGGAAGCAACCGTGAATATACTATTATAAAGTGGAGAAATCACCCCATTACTAGAGACCTTCTCTATTCGCGTTATCACTTGGTAGCGTGCTAGGCTTCACTGTCGTGTACCTGCTAGAGCGGAATTCGTGATTTCATTGGCTACTGCCAACTATACGGCGTCAGTAACAGTCAACACGGTGCCCTTATGACATAATGGCACGACATATATCATACATTCATATAATTAATATTATTCTGAAGTCTCGCAAATAAGAAGAGTAAAATGAAAACCTCGTTCCTAGAAAAATATCGAAGACCTAAGAACCATCACTAGATCACAAAATACTGGATAGAGCTTGCTAAACTGAAACGCTATTTATTCGGATCGCTGTTGTTATAGGTGGATATGAATACTGCCACGCCTTAAACATTTCGGGTCACTTAACAACAACTCATCGGTAACCCTGATGATCTTTCCGTGGACGAGTAAACAGATGACATGGCGAAAACAATAAGCTACGGCCACTAGAACGTTTAGCTCTTTACTGACACATATATGTTTCTTATCTAGCTTCTTGCAAGCGATAATTTCGCTACGTAACCGCTCTGCCGGAGACAGGTTGCAAAACCGCTGAATCTTTACTACTGGCTAAAAAATTCCGTTTGGACGTGCCTCGCAAGTTGTTGGCCAACGGCATACATCAAACATACATCATCTTGGAGTTCAGTCTACAACTATAGAAAATAACGGGAATTCTTTTAGATCCGTGCCAATTACACAAAGCCAACTCCTCCTCCATAATAATTAACATAAATACTTTATCTAGAACTACATCTCACGATTCTCCTCAAAACAATGCTCTTTCAATCGATGATTTCGACTGGAAATATTTTATTTTTACGGAATACAGTAAGCGTGTGCGTGCATTCCCAGATTGCGATGCTACCACTTAACGTGTTCTTAATGATCTTGATCATATCCGTATTTTTCGAATGAACTGCGTACGATCTTGGGGAACGTGTCTAAATTATTTTTCATCCGACCAAAAGTTATTTAAAGATGGTCACCTATTTGTGCACGGGAATGAATACAAAACTCTATATAGTAGGTTTTCTATTTTTCTTTCGAAGTTGAATCATTCCTATCCAACCGAAATGTACCTGCATATTAAAATTCCGTTTTATCCCCATACCATATAACATACAAATATAGTTTTAAACAATATAAACATCACAAATATATAATATGTAGGGATACTTATATTTTCCTATCAAAGCTAACCCGAAGTAACTTAGAATCGTAACTAACAATTCTGATTTTTCTTTGTCATTCACTTCTGAAATCGATTGTATTTTCTGGACGTCTGTGCAAAAATGACTGTGCACTATAACAGGGTGCGAAGATATAACTGATTAATTCCCGTTCCTCATGCAAATAAAGCTCTACCTATCCGGCTCCTTATCAACATGGGTCAGACCACTTTTAATAACTTACCTTTCTTTTTGTTATTCCGTGCACTGTGTGCAGCTACTTAACACGAAATGTAAAACTCGCCAATTAGTGAACTATTTTAAGAATTGCCAAATTTTCGTTCTCAATAATAAATGTTCATATAAATACATTGGTTGTAATTGTTCAGTGTAAATACAGTAGGATAACATCTGAGTTACAACACTGTGTACATTTTGTGGGAGAAAAAAACATTAAGGAAACACTGCGAATGGTCCAATTAAGGGAACTGGTTGCTTAAAATTGACTGCAGGTGTGTCTAATTGGATCACTTAGATTATGATATACGAAACGTCTTTATAATAGTTGTTATAATGCATTAATCATATTTTATGAGCACACTGCTCGTAAAAGTCCCCTGCACTCCCTTATTAACGTAAACACATTTCAAAAGTACCTATGACACTTCATACACTGAATCATGTATTCAGTAAATTGTTACACACACTGCAGAACTATCTACTTCCATCTTCAACTTTCTTATTTTTTTTCCCCCCTTGTACACGTTGGAAGCGCAGTCCTTTTAATGGGTGTCCACAAATTTTGTTGGTTGACTTTCAATGACAAGGCCTTACACAGCAGTTTTGTTTTCGCGGCTATTCAAATATCACTGCATTTAGCTTCCTTGTCGTTGCAGCGAGCTTGCTGTTTTAAGTTGTACGTGGTGAATTGAGAACTTTTTAATTTAAAATTTCCATGTCTTAACCAATAAAATGACGAAGTGCATATTTTTAATGCCGTAAATATAGTCTTGTTACGCTGACTGTCATTCTAAAATGTATAAAACAAAATGAAAACAACTTCAATGGCCATCAAGTCAAACATTACGTTTTTTTTTTCTAATTCACCGCATATATTACTCTAAGTAGGCTTACAGAAGTTTTATTTTTACATTAAAATACATGCAATAAAGGCCAGTATTATTAAAATTTTCATTTCAAAATTTTTGATTAAGATAGAAAAAGCTACTGTCCTTACGCAGTTCCTGCACCACAACTATCCACAATATATTTTAAGCAAGTATCATTTTTATAACCTTTCATCTTCCTTAATTCCTTTTTTAAAATGCTATTTCAATAAAGTTTTTCAGCAGCAAGACCACAACCACGGCAACTAGAAGCGGCCCAAAGTATAAAACTCTACCAAGCTCACAATTACATAGTTGTAATCGTTTCCACAAGATGGAACAAACTGTTTAGTGACATTTTTCAAAGAAATATTTTCACTAATGAAAATAATGCACTGTAATTCACTAGGTAACAAATCTTCAACTATTGTATATTGCTTCGTTATAACAAAATAATTAAAGAGGACTTACGCGGTATTTTTATGTAAATCACAGCCATTGCAGTTATCCGGTATTCTTTCAATAGTGTTGTAGATTATATCTCGTGGAAAATCAACGGGCTAATTCAAAAGGACAGTCTGCAAACACACTAAGTTTGCTTGGGTACCAAAACCTCTTTATTAACAAAGTAAATAAGAAAAGTGGCGTATGAGGTACTGTTTCTTAGGCGATTATGTACTTAATACTAACCGCGGGTGCTACCTTCCCTTGTATATAGAAATTAAGACAAAGGTACGTCCTTAATATAAATATGTGCACATCTGTCCGGTATTTCATCTGTAAAAATAGTTTTACATTACAGACGTTTACAAAATATAACATTGAATGCGAGCAGATATATTTCCAACATCACACGCTTATCTCAACGTAGCTCGCAAAGGAACAGAATTATCGCCCGAGTGTTGCAGATGTCACCTCATTCCACAAACTCGTCAGGTAGGCAACTTTTTTTCATATAAAAGCTTTACGCGAGCACCTTAATTATTTAAACAGAAAAGTTTCCTCAAAAAAATTACGGACCCCGACCTGAACGTAGCGCCTTTAGAATGCAGACACCTACAAGTTGAAACTGCAGCGATGGTAAACCCATAAGAGTAACCATTGACATCAGGGCTACGGCTCTAGAATAACAATGTACTACGATATTAGTATGGAATATAAACTTACCTCTTTTGCATTACCCACTAAGAACAGTGTGCGTCTTCCGAGACAGTCATGAAAATATAACGCAACTTAAAACAGTGTATCGTTAACAATAACTGTACACAATAAATAATAACTTACATTTGCGTGTGATAGCTTAACTGAAGTGTTTTACATCAAATATTATGTACTCAAGTAACCTGTTCTATAGACGAACAAACGACGCACAGCACATATGTATACTTCACAAGAAAATGTTACAAAAAATTTGAATAAAGATACAGTATAATTTGTGATAGGAATAAAAACTATGTTCAAGGTACTTACATACTGCACGACATCCAATGTGGCAACAGCAAACGCATGTAAAAGAAACAAACACGTGGAGTAAGTTTCAGTACTCTGTATAACAAAATTACTTACTTGGTAATCACAAATGCTGAACACATGATGCCTTGGTTACTTTCCAATAACAAAAAACTTATAACTGAGAACGTGAGCAATTTAAATAAGTAAGTCAAAATTATTTTATTACGTGACATATTAATAAATAGGTATACATTAACTTCGTCGTAAATTTCAACACGACTATTACTAATTGTTATCAAGTGGTATACTATGATAACTTCGCTCTCTTTCCAAAAATGTTTGGTGAATTTTCAGCAGTAGTATAGGTATGCCAGTTTTGGCACATGCATCATGCATTAGGATTCAGATTCGTCCGCCATCTTAGATGACGTAACCTCCTGCTCTGTTATTACGGTCGCTTGGCGGCCATTTTACAGACAAAATCACTTGTTTCCCCCTAAAAATCCCTTCAAAAATAAATTACTTTACCCCAAAAATCACTTTCTCCCCTCAACATTTTTCTCCCTTCACTTCTCCACCCTCCTCCTTAAAAATTCCTAAATTTCCAAAAATTTCTGAAAAAAATACTCATTGTGGCTGAGTTTCGGGATATTTCAGCCACATTGAGAAATCTGAGAAGCCGATAAAATAAAAAAAATTAATAATATTTTTTTTTAATTTCAATTAAATATGGACATTTTTATAGTTAAAAAGCCTAAAAGCATAAGTATTGAGCGTTATATACCACCGGAAGCGTCTTTTCAAAGCGCACACGATCATGATGTCATATCTATTATGTATAGAATATCAGAACAACCATATTGGAAGAGGTATGCCCCTACCACTACTCCCTTCAAAACTCAGTACCGTCACCCCACCTTACCAATACTCCTTATCCGCACTAGAACCACTATACAGTATTGCCACCTCACCTTGCCCCCTCTCACACTACACTCCTTTATACAAACACATTCTTTAAATAAAAGTATCTAACAATTAAAGAGATTTATATCACTACCGCATACATCGTCGTAATTTATATTCAAAGTATTGTTACGCGCTGCTGCCCGGCACTGTGGCTGTGAACTCACCTCATCCTTACCCTCCACTCCCCCAGGCATGCCACCTGACTACCCTTTCTCGGAAACCTGTGAATAATGGACAGCGGCCGTCGAGCTGTCGCACTACTCGACGCCTTGCTTGCGTCATGGCCCTTCTCCACTGCTGGAGGTTTCGACGGGTCTGGCGACGACGCAAGAATGTTCTGGTGAGACTGGCTGATGACTCGGCCCTCCGCGATGCATCACGGGGATTGGGGAAGATTCTAGGTAGCGGCCAAAGAGACAGACACAGACACACACGCAGACACACACACACACACACACACACACACACACACACACACACACACATATATATATATATATATATATATATATATATATATATATATATATATACATATACATACATATATATACACTACCGCAACCCAGCGGCCTGCAGTCTCTGACGGAGGCCACCTCGCCGAGTGTGCGCGAGAAAAGTGATGTGTGGACGACAGGAGATTGCGGGACGACGGCGAGTGAGGTGTTCGTGGCGTGAATGGACGAGAGGGCGTGAAACCGACAAGTGAAGCCTACTGTGCGTAAGGGCGCTTGGAGGACTCTAGAACATTGCGACTGGCGGGACATGGACTGAACTGAGGTGGGACTGAATGGAAGTGTAATACGGACTTTATTGTAAATATCAGAACTGTCAATTTGGACACATCATTTATAGAATATTTGAATAGGTTGATACACTGCCCATTGGGACTGATCCTTAATTATTTTATTTAACTAATTTATTTGTGGTAATTATAAATTGTATGAAATTGGAGTAAAGCGTTGTGAACAGTAAGTGAAATCAATTCATTGTGAGATTTTGAGTTCTGAGAATTTTACTGTAGTTATTGTAAATAAAATAAGGAAATTATAATTCATTCTTTTACCTAATTAAGTCCTCCATCTCTTAACGAACTTGGTATAGCCCGCGTAATTTCTAGAGAGAAATTCTAACACTGGTTTCAGAAAGGGATGGAGGCATTTTATAAAAATAAAATAATATAATTTCAATTAGTATGTGTAAATATCACAATATTTCAGCAATAGGCTGAGGAATCGTTTTGAAATTTTGAATGCTAACTAGGAAAATGTCGGCAATCATGGAAGCACTTAACTCTTTAATTGGAGCACTAAGCAGCCAAATTAGTAATGTTAATGAAAATGTAAATAGTAAACTAGATAGAGTTAGTAAATATGTCATTAGTGTTAGAGAAAATGTAAATACTGTTAGTGAATTAGTAAGCAAGAAAATGAACCGTGTTAGCGAAGTAGTAGACAAGAAAATAGACCGTGTTAGCGAAGTAGTAGGCAAGAAAATAGACAGTGTAAACGAAAATGTAGAAAGAAAAATTGACAGTGTGAATGAGAATGTGGACAGAAAGATAGAAGACATAAGCGAGTTGGTGAATAATAAAATCGACTGTGTGGACAAGAAAATTGACAATGTGAGCGATAGAATGGGCAGTGTTAACGAAAGGTTAGACAGTTTCGAATGTAAAGTGGGCAAAGAGGTGAGCGCCCTCAAGAGGGAATGGCAGGAGTTCTTGCAGCAACAGGTGAGAAGACATGCAGGGGCAGTAGAGGAGCCGAGTTTGGTCAACACCGAGACGACGAGTGCAGGCAACGAGAAAAAGGTACAGGTCGCCGCCAGTGCAGCCATCGCAGGGGAGGCGCAGCAATTCTGCAGTGCAGGTACGCTCCAGCCTGGGGTGGGTAAAGGCATCACGATTAAACGCGCTCCCTACGATGGACAGACACCTTGGCGCGAGTACCGGCACCAGTTCAAGATCGTTGCCACCCTGAATGACTGCACTAAAGAGCAGCGGGCGTACTACTTGGCGGCTGTACTGAGGGGATCAGCGTTGAGCACACTGCAGTCGCTGCCGGAACGACATCGTCTAGAATACTCCACACTGGTGTCGGCTTTGAGGCTTCGATTCGGCGACCAGTACCTGCGGCACGCCCACCATGCCCAACTGCGAAGCCGCATCCAGCGACCTCGCGAACAACTGCAGGAGCAGTGGCAGGACATCGTGAGGTTGTCTCACTTGTCTCTGGAGGAATGCTCCGAAGAGGCACGAGATGTCATAGCCATCGGCTTCTTCGTCGACACTATCGCTGACACAGACGTGCAAAAAGCTGTGCGATTAGCTGCACCTCATACCATGCAGGATGCCTTGGCCCGAGCTCTGGAAATGGAGTCAGCATGGCAGTCATCAGTGCCCCGACGTCCAGTGCGCGCAAAGATGCTTGTTGAAGGGGAGGACGACAGCGTCAAGAGGATGTTGAAGGACTTGCAGACGACCATGAGGGACATTGTCTCAAGGGTGCGAACTACAGAGACTCACCGCCTCCCCCCCCCCAAACTGCCGGAATGTTGGACGTATGGACAGCTGAGAGATACAACTGTCCTCAGCAACAGCAGCAGAAACAGCCAAGGGAGCAGATGAGAGTGCAATGTCTTCGGCAAACTTGTAAACACTGGTCTAATCGGTGATTGCTGGAGAGAAGGCCCCAATGCTTTTGCAAGTGTGTTTAAAAAAACAAGTCTTCGGTGCCATATTGGTGGAGTGGAGCCTAGATGATGTTTCTGGCCCGACGGTCGTTGACACACGAGAGACTATAACAGTGGTAAGACCCGACATTCTTGGGGCTTCCCTCCAGCGATCATACAATAAGAGCACGGACAACTGCTATTTAACTACAGTAACAGGCGATACCTCACCAGTCAAAGGTAAGAGAAGGATATGCTTACAGCTCGGTAACCTTGAGATAGGGCATGACATATACATAGCAGAAATAGAGGACGAATGCATTTTGGGTCTTGATGTATTATGTAAGCTGGGATACTATAGTGATACTCAAGTGGGGGTGTTACGCGTAGGTAATACCGAGTTGGTAGTGTCAACACGACGAGCTTCATCTTCGCCAAAGAGGTGCCCAGTAGTGTGTAATCAGTCAACTGTGCTCCCTGCTTCTAGCGAAGTTGTTATTCCAGGCAGATGCCAGGGAAAATTTGTCATGCGATAGGGCATAAACGAACCAGCTCAGAATGGTGGTATTTTACCCGATGGTGTCATTGTAGCCAGGACAAGGATTTTTTCAAAATTGGGCAGTTTGCCTGTTAGGATGATTAATTTGTTTGACCGTGGTACCCACCTTAAAAAAAGGGGGGGGGGGGACAATAGGGTTTTGCAAGCAGGTCTCACAGGTACTTGCAAATGATCCAGAAGCTTCACTGTCACAACCTACTGAATGTGCCCTCTTCCAGATGCTCTGGGGGAACTGCTGACAAGAACAAAAGAAAACCTCAACTGGCGACAGGAGAGGGCAGTTTCAGAATTGTTACAGAGAAATAGAGGTGCTTTCTTCTGCAAGCCCAATGACCTTGGCAGAACTAATGTTGCATGCCACCACATCGACACAGGGGATGCCAGACTCATAAAGGAGTCGCCAAGGCGACTACCGCTAGCTTCATATGAGACCGTTGACGGTATTCTGAAAGAGATTAGGGATTTAGATGTGATAGAGTCATCAGTCAGTCCATGGTCTTCTCCCGTTGTGCTTATTAAAATGGAAGATGGCTCTATTAGATTTTGTGTTGATTACCGCCAACTTAATAATGTGACCAAGAAAGATTCTTACCCACTCCCTAGGATATACGATACTCTAAATAGCCTAGCATGCTCACAGTGGTTTTCTACTCTAGACATGAAGAGCAGGTATTGGCAGTACGAAATGGCCCGGGAAGACAAGACTGCCTTTTGTGTCAAAGGGAAAGGAATCTGGCAATTCAAGGTTATGCCCTTTGTGCTATGCAATGCCCCTGCCACCTTCGAGCGACTAATGGAGAAAGTTCTGCTTTTAGATATTTGTCAGGTGTACCTAGACGACATTGTGGTCACAGGAAGAACTTT
Organism: Dryococelus australis; assembly: GCA_029891345.1. Classification (NCBI taxonomy): domain Eukaryota; kingdom Metazoa; phylum Arthropoda; class Insecta; order Phasmatodea; family Phasmatidae; genus Dryococelus; species Dryococelus australis. Next base: position 336,289,972 of record CM056993.1, on the reverse strand, counting down.
TGACTTTACATTCTGTGTTTCAGAAAGTGACTGTGGGCGATGTGAAATTAGTTCCCAAAAATGCCACCTTATCCAAAATAAATTTAATTTCTTGGGCCATGTTGTATAAGCCCATGGGATTGAAACAGACCCTGAGAAGACCAGGGTAATAAGAAACTGGCCTCTACCAAAGGATAAAACTGAAATTCGAAGTTTCTTGGGCTTATGTGCTTACTACCATCGATTTGTGCCTGGGTTCGCCACTATCGCCAAACCTCTGCATGGATTGACTGAGGCAAAAAGAAAATTTTGTTGGATCCCAGAATGCGAAATTGCTTTCAATAGACTAAATGAAATTCTGATATTTTCCACAGTACTGGGCTTCCCGACTAGAGAGGTTGAATTTATTCTGGATACTGATGCTAGTGATGTTGGAATCGGGGCTGTGTTGTCTCAGATCAAGGATGGAAAAGAGCGGTCATTGGAATATTTCAATAAGGTGCTACACAAGCCCAAGAGGAACTACTGTGCGACACGCAGGGAGCTTTTGGCAGTGTGTGAAGGCAATTGCACATTTTCATCCATATCTTTATCGCAGACACTTCATCCTAAGAACTGATAATGCTTCATTATGCTGGCTACTAAATTTCAAGTACCCCGAAGGTCAAATAGCCTGGTGGATACAGCACCTGCAAGAATATGACTTTAAAATACAACACAGGTCTGGGCGCCACCACAGCAATGCAGATGCACTCTCCAGTATACCATGCGAACCATTCTGATGTCAATTTGAATGCCAGGAGGAAAATGTTGGTGTATCGTGAAAAGCAAGGACACGAATTCAAGGCCCCCTATCTGGTGATAGGTAATCTACATGGGACGAAAAGGATATAAATGATCAGCTAAGTGACCCCACCTTGCAACCAATATTGGAGTGGATAGAAACCGGACGGCTACCAAGATGGGAGGAGATATCTAACCTAGGCGTAACTGTCAAAGCATACTGGGCACAATAGAATTCCCTTGTTATAAATAATAGTGTGCTTTACAGGAATTGGGAAAGTAACGATGGGAGACAGAGTCGTTTACAATTGGTCATTCCAGAGTGCCGAATCCCAGAAGTACTAAGAGAACTGCACAACACAGCAGCAGGTGGTCACTTCGGTGTGAATAAGATCCTTGACAGAGTCCGAATGAGATTCTATTGGCTGCATTGTCGGCAGGATGTTGAGAAGTGGTGCCGTCTGTGTGATGCATTAACTACAACGAAGGGACTGAAGTTTAAGGGACGCTGTCCCCTCCAGAAGTACAATGTTGGGGCCCCATTCGGGTGGATGGCAGTTGACAATCTTGTACCACTACCAATCACTGAGAGGGGAAATAGATACCTACTGGTAGTACAAGACTATTACACAAAGTGGCCAGGGGAAATACCAGTGCCAAACCAAGAGGCAGGCACAATAGCTAATGCCCTTGTCGAGCATATTATCTCCAGGTTTGGAGTGCTGCTTGAGCTTCATTCGGATCAAGGACGAAATTTTGAAGTAAATTTTAGGAATGAAGAAAACCCGAACTGCAGCATTACACCCTCAGTCGGATGGAATGGTTGAGAGGCTAAATCGTACCCTGGAACAGTATCTGGCTATTTTCGTAGAAGACAATCAGAGGGATTGGGATTCTAAGGTACCCTTATTTCTCCTGGCATATCGCTCGGCGGTCCACGAGTCCACAAGGGTAAGACCTTCAAGAATGCTGTTTGGGAGAGAGCTGCGCCTACTTGGTGATCTGCTGTTCGGACTCAAGTAGAAGCAGAAGCAGCCACTCCAGAATATGCTATTAAGTTATGTCAGAAGTTAACCGACATTCATGAGTTTCCTCGGAGGCACCTTAAAATTAACGGTGACAGAATGAAAACACGATATGACCGAAGAATGCCTGAGGAGACTTTTCAAGGAGGACAGCTGGTGTGGTTGTACAACCCTCAAAGGAAGAAGGGACATTGCCCAAAGCTACTGAAATAATGGAAAGGCCCGTACAGGATCCTGAAGGAGATAAATGATGTGGTCTATAGGATTTGTCGACAAGGCTCTCGGGCGAAGCCTAAGGATGTACGCATCGACCGACTGGTGCTGTACGAAGGTCCTGATGTTGTAGAGTCTGTTCGGGACGAACGGACTTAAGGAGGTAGCAGTGTTACGCGCTGCTGCCCGGAACTGTGGCGGTTGACTCACCTCATCCCTACCCTCCCTTCCTCCAGGGTTGCCTCCTGACTACCCTTTCTCGGAAACCCTGTGAATAATGGACAGTGGCTGCCAGGCTGTCGCACTGCTCGGCCTCTCTACCCTGCTGGAGTCGACGCATTAATGTTCTTGTGAGACTGGCTGGCGTCTCGGCCCTCTGTGACGCATAATGGGTGTTGGGGAAGATTCATGGTTGCGGCCTAAGACAATATATATACTGCCACAACACAGCGGCCGGCAGTCTTTGATGAAGGCCGCCTGGCCGAGTGTGCGCGAGTGAAGTAAAGTGTGGAAGACGACAGAAGATTGCGGGACGACGATGGGAGAAGTGTTCGTGGCATGAATGGACGAGAGGGTGTGAAACCGACGAGTGAAGCCTACTGTGCGTGAGGGCGCTTGGAGGACTCTAGAACATTACGACTGGCGGGCCATGCACTGAACTGAGGTGGGACTAAATGGAAGTGTATTACGGATTTTATTATAAATATTCGAACTGTCAATTTGAACACATATTTTACAGAATATCTGAATAAGTTGATACACTACCTATTGGGACTTATCTTTAATTATTTAATTTAATTGATTTGTTTGTGGTATTATAAATTGTATGAAACTGGAGTAATTAGTTGTGAACAGTAAGCGGTATCAATTTATTGTAAGATTTTGAGTTCAGAGAATTGTGCTGTAGTTATTGAAAATAAAATAAGGATATTATATATTTTTTAAATTTAATTAAGACCTCAGTCCCTTAACGAAATTGGTATAGTCCACTTAATTCCTAGAGAGAGAAATTGTAACAGTATCAATACATCTCACCCGCCCCTCAAAGACACTCAAACCACCCCGCACACATCACATTCCAAGACCACATGAACCCCCTCCCACCAAGACATGCCATACACTAAACACATGACCATGACCCCCCCCCCCCCCAACCAACTCCAAACCGTTCCGAAAAGCGTCGAACACCCACCTTCACCCTTCCCCATTCCAGCTTCTCAGTACCTTTATCCACACTAATCTCGCGAGTCAGGCAGCTGGCCGACCTTGTCAAATCAGTCGTAAACCGATCAGACATCTAGGAATCTATGAATTCATAAATAACTAGAAGTATTGGATTTAAATTTATCTTGTCTAATGCTTGAAAAATGCCGAAATCTTTTAACATTTATATTAAAGTATCAAATATATAAATTTTTAATGCAAAACCGGTTTAGAAATTTTGAATTATATAAATTTCACACATTCCATTGACAGCTGGTTACATTTAAGAAAAGAAAATTTATCTTGGAGTAATGGAGATTTAAACCCACAACCTCTCCAAATGGAATCGGATGTTCTAACCACTGAGCTACTTATGCAACGATGAGGAGGCTTTCTTAAATCTGCTGTAATAGACACCGAACTAAGAGGCTGCATTTCCTCGTACAATTAAATTAGTGCATTAAACATTTTGTTACATTTTATTTTTAAATTTCTTTTCAGTCAGTGTATATATGGCTCATGACCACATTTATGGAAGAGTTTTCTCAGTTTTAGTTCAACATATTTAGAGAAGCAGAACGGACTGTATAAGAAATTAAATCATATTATGTATAGGTACATGCGTTTAATTTATCTACTTATTGTATTTATTCTATCTTTCTAATTATTTTGTACATTCGATCTTTATACATTTTTTAGATGTTTGCAGATCATTGTAGTGGCCAACAGACTCATCTGACATAACCCCGATCCTTAAGTTCATCGATGATTGAAGATATCTCAACAATGCGTGACAGATAACCAATTTTGCAAGTCAATCAAATATCTAAGTCTATCAACAAGTTCAATCGGATCTTCGGGAAATATGTAACGAGCTTTCTTGACGTATTCTGCCTTATTCACACCACTTGTCGGAGGAAACTCGTTGGTGAAATGCATGGTAACATTGCGAGAATCATCATCTTTCTCATCAGATACTTCATCAACACCATTGTCATTGTAATCATCAATGCTATCTTCATGATCGCCTTCACCTCCTGTTTCATCCTGAACATTGATTTTACTTTTCTTTGTAGGAGTCACATGGGCATCAGTGTTTAGAGCCGAAAACCGTTTATTTTGAAGTTCGTCGGCTTCACGCGAAAATCTTACAAGTGAACATTCCACACATACCGACTCTACTCCACTCATTCCATATTTAGCATTTACTGTCTCATCATAATCGCCTGGCGAATCAGTACCCATTGATGCAGCACGAGGTATTGGTGGCAACACTTGCTGGCTCTCGAAAGATGAGTCCTTACAGTTATTGCTGCAGTTAAGAAAAGCACGAGATGAGTTCTTAAAAAAAAAAACACTCTTCTTATGAATATATAAAAACTTTCAATGTAAGCTTAGGTAGGTCTACATATGATCAGACCCCAAATGAAAATAACGAAATGTTTTTAAATATAAAATTTGCCTTTAAAATGTTTTTAAAATGGTAAATACTATGAATTTAAACTGAAAGAGCTCTCCAATAAATGTGGTCATGTGCCATACATGCACTGACTGAAAAGAATTATAAAAATAATACAACACAATGTTTAATACAATAATTTAATTGTACGAGGGAATGCAGCCTCTACGTTTAGTGTCTATTATTGCAGATTTAAGAAAGCCTTCTCATCATTGCTTAAGTAGCTCAGTGGTTAGAGCACCCGATTCCTGTTCAAGAGGTTGTGGGTTTAAATTCCCATTCCTCGAGAAATTGTTCTTTTCTAAGTCTAACCAGCTGTCATGGGAAAGTGAGAAATTTACATAATTCAAATTTTCTAAGCCAATTTTGCATTTAAAATATATATATATATATATATATTCGATGCATTAATATAATTTTTTTTTAAGATTTCGCCATTTTTCTAACATTAGCTAACATAAATTTAAATACAATAATTTTAATTATTTGTGAATTCATTGATTCTAGATGCATGATTGTTTTACGATTTATTTGACAAGGTCGGCAAACTGCCTGACCCGCGGGAGTTGTGTGAAAAAGGCGCTGGGCAGCAATAAGGGGGAAGTGTGAAGGAGGGCGGTCGACACTTTTCGGGACGATATGGTGTTAGTATGGAAAAAGGGGGGGGGGGGGAGAAGGTACATGTCGTCTTGGGTGTGGGGTGTGCGGAGTGATTTGAGTGTCTTTGTGAGGGGGGGGGGAGATGTATTGTTACTTTGAATATAATTTACGACGATGTTTGAGGCAGTGAAATAAATTGTTTTAATTGTTAGATACTTTTATAAAAAAAAATGGATTTGCTAGATGGGGGAAGGTTGTAGTGGGAGAGGAGTAAGGTGAGGCGGCAAGACTGTATAGTGGTTGAGCTACGGGTGAGGGGCGTTGGTAAGGTGGGTGACGTTACAGAGTTTTGAAATTGGGGAGAGTAGGGGTATACCTCTTAAAGCCAATATGGTTGTCCTGACATTTTGTTATATAATCTATATTACATCACGATCGTATGCGCCTTGAAAATACCAGTTTGGTGAAATATAACACTCAGTTTTAATTATAAAAAATATATAATTTAAATAAAAAAATTAATTTATTTTATTTTATCGGCTTCTCAGATTTCTCAATGTCGCTGAGTTATCCCGAAACTCAGCCACATTGAGGAGCAAGCACATTTTTTTTTTACAAATTTTTGGGAATAATTTATTATTTCTGAAGTGATTTTTGGGGCAAAAAAGTGATTTCGTTGGTAAAATGGCTGCCGACCGATCGGAATGACAGAGCAGTAGGTGACGTCATTCAATATGGCGAACGAATGCTGATTCATGATGCATGTGACAAAACCGGCATACCTATACTACTATCAGTGACTATTTTCGCAAATAATTTCTTCGTTAATGCTTGATCGGCATTTCGTAAAAAAAAAAAACTTTTCCTTCTTGCACCCTGAAGCACAGTTACTCTCGAGTTAACTTTGTAAATCATCATAGTATTACGGCTTCTATTTATGTCCGAGGTCGCTCTGCATTAATATGCAAGCCATCTTCACAACAAACACTCTGGGGATTAAGACAAAACATGTAACACTACGAAAACTCTTCTTTCTCGAATAACTAATATATCGATTTCAGGAACGGAAACTGCTGATCCTACAATTAAAAATCATGTTTAATACTCATTAATGTGCCTTTACTGAAATAAAGATAGTCATTTAAATCAATACAACTATATTACATTAGTGCAATTTCATTATCCCAGGCATTAAACAGGCAATATATTAACAATTTGCGATATAAAAGCGGAGACAAAGTCAGTACATAAGCTGATACACGCGTCAGTGGACAGTCAATAAAGACACTACCCGCAGCAACATAATGATCTTAGGAATGGATACTGTTAGTATAACCGGTTTGCAAGTAAACATTGGGAAAAAAAACTAACTGAAACAAATATAAACTGTTTTGCAGATATCCACAGTACGCACAGCTATGATATTTTTAACGATGCATAATTACAAAATGCCCAAGCAGCTGCCTGCTACCATATATAAAACCCGCAGCCCGTTGCTTTCCAAGATAGGGTCAACAGGAATGTGAGGAACATGGACTGGTGCTAAGTGGAGCTAGTCCAAAGCGGAGGTTAGGACTGCCTTTTCCTGCCCGACTGTCATGCTTAAGGTGGAATCAGATTGGCTTCCAATAGAGCGCTGCAGTCCACTGTACAATATGCAGAACTCTATACAAAGTAATACAAACACGATCAAAACTGTCACGAAACTACAATTTATGTTGCGTATGAAAGAAGAACGCATATACTCATTTTGTAATACAACAAAATATTTTTCTACAATTTACTTATTTAACTTTTAAAAAACACTTAGTAAAGTTATATTTTCTAGCAAAAATTTAAGCGTATTTCCATTTTGAATCCTTCCAAAAGTACATTTTGGAAAAAAAAAAAAAAAAATGTTACTAACGATTATTACTCTGTAGGTAATAAAATTATTAATAATGTTTACAAATATTTTAATAATCCATTTGAGAAACGAAAATTACCGTTTTTATAACTGAAATGGGTGCGCAAGAAATTAATTAATAAAATATACCTGACACTACTGCTATATACGACATAAAACCAGAGTAATTATAATGAATGTCTTTTTTATCAAGATTATTCTTATTCAAGCAATATGTCAAGTGTTTACAATTGTACGTCTACTATTAACAACATTTTCTACGGTTGAAAGGTAATTTATAATGATCAGTTTTCTGTGCTGGTGAGTTCACGGGTGCACTCGCAAGAAGGGGTCGAGGGACTTCGGAGGCACAAGCTCCTCCTAGAAATAGTAGACCTATCAAACATGAAATTAAGTTTATGAACATTAAGCTATGAAACATATTTAATCAATCCCGATGCAATATTATTCCAGAGGATAGTGAGATTTTAAACTACGAGTGATAAGTGTTGCAAAAGTGTTCATGCTTCTCACACGATACAGTGAAACGTCTACCTAGTCTCAACATTCATAGTGAAATTTTTGTGAATAGCAATCAGGTTATTTCAGTTTCGAAAAAAATGAAGGAGACTAGATGCAAATGAACTAAAAGTGCGATTTAGAAACATGCCAATCTGTCAACGAACACTACACAAAGACTTCAGAGATTTTATTGTAAAATAATTATTTTTACAATTTTACTGTGCAACCCTTTACATTATTTTAAACATGAAACACTTATGGGAATGTGAGTAGCTTTTTCTGGTTATTGAATTATTAGCTCATAATACAGAAATATATATGTGCATTTAAATATATTACCGTGATAAAATTTCTCTTGGATGGAAGCCTTTCCCAGCTTCAATCACCGTTTTGAACACTTTTATTGAATCTAAGCCTCTCCCAGTTTTCAGTAACCGTTTTGACCGTTTTATTGAAATCTAGGGGGCTTCCAGGTTCAAATCTTAGGCGCGCCTCTGGTGGGTTAGAAAATCGGATGACAAATACTATCTCTAATCATGTTGATAGCTCGAGTGTCTTTCCAATAGACGGCTAGATGGTGAATAACTCTTTCTCTCTCAAAATTAGCCCTAGTGACCTCAATTTCCTTTGCAATGTAAAATTTAAGTATTTGAATAGAAAATCATTAGTTTTAACGAAATAAGAAACTGGATATATTTCTCAGAATGTAGAATATTGTTTCTATAATGTAAATTATACTTAATTTTATAATAAAATTAACTAAACACGTCTCAAAACGTAAATTTGAAGGAGTTATATTCCATCCTTCTCCCACTTCATAACTTGCGAGACAAGAGTTACAGCCCCCCCCCCCCCCCATGAGAGTTATAGATCCGTAAAAAAAAAATAAAAATAAAAATAAAATAAAAAATTTGAAGCGCCATGGTTACTCCCATACAACCAAGCCACTGTGGCGATACAACTTCTGACAGTGGATGTAGTTCGAAAAGTGGGTAAGTCACGTTTCTGTGCCTATTTTTAAACTGATATTTATACTGGTTCGTAAGCACTATTCGGTCAGTCACCGCAGCAGTATAAGGTGGATATTTTAAAACACAAGAATAAAATTAAAAATCACGCGACTTAGCCAAGCTTGTTTTACTAAAGATATTACACGTCGTTAAAATGAAACCCTTAATGAGAAAGACGAGGTGGATACTTGGAGGCCACGTTGAAGGCCTAATTAGGGCAATATATAAAAATTAATAAATAAGGAAATAAAAATGGGTAAGGGGTTGTACGTGGTATTGGGAAAGCTGTGTGGCAACACCTGCGCGCTCGCTACGCGCTGTTAATGTACGGCTGATACTTCCTGGCGTCTTCTCCCCGCAGCACCTGCCCCCAACACACGCCTCATGACCGCCAGACACGCACGCATATTAACAACTCTACACATGTCTAACAACCGACGTCGGTGCTGCCGCGCCGAGAAAACGGCTGCCTGGCTGGCTCCACGCGACCCGAGGCCATGATTACCCCACCGCAGTTGTCCACGCCAACGACCGCCACTGCCACTCGTGAAGTTTTTACTCCTGGCCGGCTTTCCGAAGCATTGCTCTGCACTGTAAAAAAAGAATTCTTTCATTTTACGGAAAAGTGCTGATAAAAATTTATACAGAAGTGTCCGTAAACTCTCCATCAAATTACGGGCATTGATTTTAAGAAACGGACTTTCTGTAAATTTCACGGAACCTCTCCGTTAATTTCCAAGGTAGTTTTCTGTACTTACTGTTTAAAATAAAAAGATATACTGAAAATATCTTTAACTTTCGTTATGTGGGTGTTCCATCGTATATAAAATGATATTAAAAAAAGTTAAAATATTTTGTACTTAAGCGAGGTTTGAACCGGAGTAAAAAAATTACCAGGTCACGACTCTAACCATTCAATTAAAACTCTCCCTTGAAATGTGTGGTATAAATTTTATATTACTATTCGAAAGGCAAAAGCAAACAGCATCAGGCGTCTGTTAGACGAAAGATAAAATATTGCTGGCCTTTCATTTTCCTCGAATAAATATACGGCATTTTATGAAATAGTAACTTATTTTAATTTGTTACATTTTTGCATGATCAAAACATAATTGTTGTGGGGAAATCAGAGGATTTAACAATATGCACTAAATTAACCTAAATGAAATGTGAACATACATACATACACACACTCGCAATTTGGCTACCGCCCGGTGGCGAGCTCTCTCACCTCTCCTTCGTCCAACCAACTCCTTTTACACTCCCTTTCTGAACTTACCAACCCCTCTCACAGATACCAATTCCTCTCTCAACACATTCCACTCCCTTACAGACCTCACAAGCATGGACTGCCTACCTCGCTCCATTCTCCTCCACACCCTCTGAAGCTTCTCACTGTTGTTTTCTCTTCCTCTAAACACCCCCTTACTTAGCTTGCAGCGTAGTCCTCCCCATCCTCACTCTCCATTAACCATCCTGTACATCCTGACTAGCCGTTCAACTTTCCTCCTGTCCCTCAATGAGCTCCACCCCATTTCTTTCATCACTGATGGCCTATAGTTCCCTTCTTCCTCATCATCCTGCTCTTGCCTTCTCGACCTACCCTTCACCCATTTTTCTGCCCTTCTCTGCACCTTTTCCAGTTCTCGCACCTCCACCTCCACATACACGTCCATACTGCTGCAGCATATTCTAACATTGGCCGTACCATTGTGCCATACGCCTTCTCCTTCACCTCACAGCTGACTCCCTTCAGCACCCTTCCCAACATACCCAGAACCCTTCTTCCCTTTGCTACCACCCTGTCTACCTGTTTTTTTTTTTTTTCAATCTGAGGTCTCCCTGCAGTACAATCCCTAGATACTTATATTCTGCTGCGCCTTCTATCTCTTGTCCCTCCCATCTGTACATGTCCCTGCTTATCAACTGCTTCTTTGTGAACCCTTGCTACCTTAGTTTTTCCTTCCATTTAACTTCATTTTATTTTCCTGGTCCACAACCATATATTATCAATGTCCGCCAGCAAATTTCTGCCCCCCTCTCCCACTTCAGCATACACAACACAATCGTCTGCAAACAATCTTATTTTCCCCCTAATCACCAAACCCATGTCATTTACCATTATGGTAAATAACAAAGGACCCAGCACGCTTGCCTGTGGTACTCCTGACGTAACCACCTCTTCCTCCGATATAGATAACGATATTGCCTCCCCCAATTTTCACCCTCTGCCTTCGCCCCCTGAGGAAGACCCCTATCCATTCCACTAGCCTCCTGTCCGGTATCAGTGCCACCACTTTCCTCATCAATGTCCCATGGGGCACCTTATCAAATGCCTTCTCAAAATCTATGAAGCAGGCATCCGCCTGCTTCCCCTCATCAACTACCTGCACCAGATACACCAGTAACCCAACTAGTTGAGTCTCACATGAGTATCCCCTCCTGAAACCATGCTGGACTCCTCCAGCCAATTCCTATTGTTCTTAACCCTAACCACGTACTGCACCATCAGCCTCTCCATTACTTTTCCTGTACTTGATGTGAGACTCACCGGTCTGTAGCTGCCAGGCCTCCCCCTATTCTCTCCCTGCTTGTGTATAGGTACCACCATAGCATCCTTCCAATCTTGTGGTAACTTACCCTCTCCTAAGGACTTTTTAAACAGCACCTTTAAATATTTCACGAACTCCCTGCCACCAAACGTTAGTGCTGCGTTTCCTATCCCATCTGGACCCCCTGCCTTACTGCTCTTCAAACCCCTAATTTCCCTTTCTATCTCCCACTCCCTCATCTTAAACTTACTAAACACCCCACGAACCCTGTCCCCCCCCCCGCCCACCAAATTTCAATCCTCCTTTGCCTCAAACACTGGCAAGTACTGTCCTTGCAGGATCTCCGATTTTTCCTGGTCATTTGTCGCATGCCTACCATCCCTTCCTGTTAGCAGAGGGATCCCTTTCTCTCCTCCCCTTAACCTCCTAACATACCTTAACAATTTCCCCCATTCCTTGCCTTTTCCTTCTTCAACCATGTTCTCCAGAAATACATTCTTTGCCTGTTTGATCTTCCTTTTAAGCTCGCTACCCATTTGTTTCATCATTTCTTTAGATCTTATCATCCCTTCATTTCTCCACTTGGCATGCAATTTTCTGCACTCCCTCTTCATTTTCAAAATCTGTCCATAATTTGGTGGGTCTCCCCCAGTCCGTAACATTTTCACTGGCACAAATTTCTCCAACATAACCTCCATTAATCCTCTAAACTCCCTCCGCAACCCCTCAACACCCTCCTCCATAAACTATTTTTTAAACCTGTCTCTCAGGAATATTTCTGCGCCCTTCTTGTCTCCTCTCTCATACTGCCACACCAACCTTTCTGCCGTTTGCTCTTCCCTCATCTTGCCAATCCCAATGTCCACAACCGGGATATGATGGTCGCTTATACCATCCAATACTATTGCACCAACTACAGCATTCCCAGGTCTGACCAATACCACATCCAGCACTGACCCAACACCCTCCTCATTCCATTTCGTAGGTGTTTCTACTACCTGGACTAATCCTCTGTTGACTAACTGTGCTGCCATTCTCTGAATCATGCTACCAATTTATTCTGCACCCTTTATCCATTTCACACCTGGAATATTCAAATCCCCTGCTACAACTACCCACTGCCTGTCCTTTAGTATATCGATCCTCTCCTTGATCATATCAATTGATTGCCATCCCTGTCCTGGTGGTCTATACGCTGCCAGCAAAGTAATTTTACTATTACAACCAACCACTCAATTTAATTTCCATTACCTCGACATCCTCACTAACCCATTCTAACGCCCCTTTTAGCCCTTTCCTTACATACACCATTATTCCTCCTCCTCTCCCATCCCTGTCTCTTCTGAAGATGGTGAACTTATCCTGCCTACACTCAATGTCCAGTACTTCCTCAGTCAACCAAGTCTCCACAGCTACCACTATATCCGCCCCATATCCTTCAACCTTTCCCCAGAAGCCCTTCAGCTTGTTGTACACACTCCTACAGTTCATCACCATTATCTTTATACTAGTACTCTGCTTTACCGTCCTATGTTGCTTACCTCCTATCTCCACCCCTGCGGCCTCATCAATGCTATCCTCTCCATTTCTCTCCACTTATGTTTCTTTGCTTCTAACTGATTGCTATTTCAACAATTGCTGCTCTGCCCTGACCCTCTCCATGCAGCCAGCTACTTCCCTACCTAGCATATCACCTAGAATCCTCTTTCCCTGCTCTGTCAGGTGAACCTGGTCCCTCCCTACACTTTCCCAGCCTACCCATTTCCTACTATCTATAAATGTAGCCCCCAAATCCCTACACACCCTCTCATATACCTCACTCGCAGCCACTTGCCTTCCTATAGGATACTCCTTTCCTAACCAGCACGCCACTGACTACTGCCCTAGCTCCAGGGAACTTCTCCCCCACTTTCCTCAGCAATACCATGCGGTCTCGCTCTACCTCCTGCCCCAACTACCTTAGAGCCAGGTCATTTCCCCCTACATGAATTAGAACAACCTTTGCCACCCTGCTACCTCTCATACTACTAACCCTTTCCTCCAAATCCCTGGTATTTGCCCCCCCCCCCCCAAACGCTGCTTTTTACGTAATTTCTTTCCTGATTTCCCTCAGCTCCACCCCCTTTACAATGGAGTTGCCTAGAAAAACTACCTCTGGCTCCTTTCCTACAACCTGTTCCTGCTTTGTGGCTCTTCCACCCACCTGCCTACCCTTGTCTACTTCGTCTCTTACCTGATCCCTGTCTCTGACCTCCTGCAATGCCCTTGTTTCCCTCCCTTTGACCAGCCCTCCTCTTTCCCCTCTGGCTCTGAACTGTCCACTTTGTCCTGCTTGTTGGTCTTTGCTAATCCCACACTTGCAAGCCTCAGCATACTGCTTCCTACCTTCTACTAATGCCTGCTTTCTGTTTCCCATTCCTCTATTCCTGATTGCTTCCTGCCTACTACTATCAGCGTATCCCTTGCTGCTATTTCTTGCTCCTCTAACCTTATTTTCTGTTTTATGTCACCTACTGCCTTATCCCTTTCTACTGCCTCCAACTCATCTATCCTCCTCCTTAATCTTACCAAATAATAACAACATAATTTGTTATATTCAAATGGAATATTGTTATTACACATTTCACAATCGCAATGTTAAGTAAAGTCGATAAAATACTTCTAACATTGGTTTATAAACAACACAATAAATATATATGTGTATATTTGAGGTTAGACTTGAAAACAACATGGCTGCCAGAGAGGCTGCGAGAGTGAGCACCGAGTGTGCATCGTCGTTCGCTCTCCCTCTTGCGTTCTCTCCTCGGAGTTGGGACAGTATAGAGAACTCTGTGACGTCAAGAGTGAGCGAGAGAGAACTCTCTCGGCAAATTTGGACACGGCTTTAGGCCGGAAACACACGGCACCGGAAAACGCTCGGCACCCGGCCGGGCCCGTTTTAACCTTTCCCCGTGCCCGTGTGTGCTGTCCAATGTCTCTCCATATATCATCAAACTGGACGGACCGGGCGCCGGCCCGTGAAGCTTACCGTGTGTTCCCGGCCTTAGTCTTTGCCTGTCCCAAAACACTCCGAGTCAATGATTCACGCACTCTTGTCACAGTAAAATTTTACACGCACTATTTCGGAAAGTAACAAAAGGTGAATTGGAAGATGACGGGAGTTGATCATTACTTAACTACATAGAAATATATTATATATATTATACAAATACAATCTTAATAAAGAAAATTATAAAAACGATCGGAATCAACTGTGTGGTTACAAACACATATGGAAAATAACAAATAATAGACGATGACATTCGTAGCTAACATCCAAAATTAGGTTGTAAACAGTATGTATCTAAATTAAACCGGCGAACTTCGGCAGCAGGTTAGTAACGGGAAAAAAAAGAACGCGAAAACACATATACCTACAACCTATGGTCCAAAGTGAATCGTTAAGGGAGGTACACATAATTGAATTTGGACCTGAAGAAATTATTTAAGACCGAATACCGAGTGTGTACATAATGTGTAAAGTTAATTATGATTAATAATTAATCTTTTAAATCACAAATATGCTACAGAGTCGTGGAGAAACGAGGGTAGTAACCGAGATTATTCGCATGAAATAATTTTATGACAGCGACAGACACGCGTTATGGTGTTTAAAGGTCTTTGTTCAATTACACATTATCAAAACATTCAGTGTTTCATTTGGAACATTTTCTCCGATATTTGTAATAAACGGCAACTCGAATGTCCAAAATTACGCCTTAGTGAGCTCGACCAAAACGTTGCAAACTTTTTGATGTGAATAGCTTACGTCTTTAAATATTTTGCGACCATAGTGGGAGGCAATCCAGAAAATCCGATGATAAAATCGTGGGATACAGCTTGGCATTGCAGCCCCGAATCTATCGTCTACATTAAAAATTCAATTACACCACTCGATTGCCAAGGGATCAAAGAATATGTTGCGTTGAGTGAGGGCTGCGAAGCATCTCGAGTGACCCGGGGGGGGGGGGGGGGGGTTGCAATTTTGAGTTCGTTTCGCCGCGTCTCATAACTTCCGCGCAGTATAACTTTTGACTAGGAGAGGCTCCGACGCTAGTTTAAGTTTCAATCGACAGCTCTTGTCAAAATCACTCGATTGCGTTTTAAAAATCTTTGTTTGGCGTGGTTATAATCAAATTGTATGACTTTAATGTAAAAAATTAAGAAAACTTAACATAATTTCGGCCTATACTCGTCAAAACGCCAAGTCGAAATATACAGAAATCGTATACAGTTGGAAAGAGCATCTCAAAAGCAATCCAGTGATACCCATAAAACCCCATATGATTGAGTGAAGCGGTGCAGGGAACTAAAAAAACATCAAGGCGTCCGAGCGCGTCAACGTAGACTTTGTATTGTGTTGTTAAGGGCTTTTTAACGTCCCCCGGTTTTATGCTTGAAAACTTAACACGGGACGGCTTATAGACTAACTTATAAAATAAATTAACACCAATGCCTTGCCAGGGATTCGAACCTAGAGCCTCCCACACCTCAGATCGGTGGCGTACCAACCGACTGCGCCACGGGATGTCAACGTAGACGTATTCACTCAAACCAAACGGTCGTGCCCCCAACACAGCCAAACCCAATATTTTTAATTTGGTCGTTGGAAAGTAGTGAGCAATAGCAACTGGTTATTAGTCATTTTTTAATTTTCGAAAATATTATTGTATTATAGTACTATTTATTTTTAAAGTAATCCCACGGTCGCCGTAGAAACTTTGAAGGGGTTTTAGGATACGGCGGTCAATATTTTAAGCACATATGTGTGGCTTGAAGGCCGGTGTCAGACAGCTGAAGCTCTGTGTACCGCTGATCAATCGCTTACGTTGGCATGGAGATGGTCAGATGAACGTTAAAGCAACTGCGTGCTTAAGAGCTAGTTAAGTACGCTAAGAAGACTCAGGTGGTGTGAGAATTTGCTAAAATGCACTACTATAAAGCATTACTCGTTCCCCCACTCCCCTCGCCGTAGGAAGCATATCATCAAGTCCTGCACTATTTATGGCGATGTATTAGTATTGTACATTGTAATTTTTCTGAGTCGATGAATGGACAAGATGAACTGTAAAGAAGAATCCTTCAAGCCGCGCTTTTGAGATGTGCATAACTTATAGTAGGTAAAAGTTTGGAGTATTCAGATTGAGGGTCGAGAAATTCTTGAGGATTTTTGTCACCCACGATTGTGAAAAAACAATGGCCTTTTTTTCGCCAACGAAAATGTACGATTTTCGTTTGGCAATGTTCATGAATTTCGTCAAGCGATACACATGGCATCACTAAAAAGTAGTTCTGAGAGTGAATTGGCTACTGCTAAATTGAAGGAATAGAGAGTATTACATTTTGCACAAATGTGGAAATCGGCATATAGACCTGAAAACAAAGTAATGTCGAGAAGAATGGACAGCGATTTAGGTTTCCCAAATTTTAAAGACATTTCGTGGGACATCCAGAATAAATCTGAATTTTGAGATGGGGTGAGGTTATTTTTGTTATGCTGAAGCGTACCTGCCAAACGTAAACGTTCTCTTTTTACTTTAAGGAATTTATTATTCTTAACTATCTAAGTTCTCCGGTTTTATACATGTGCGCCGATTGAACAGAGACTGGTATACCAAACTAACCTAAACTTACATCGCATAAATATGTTTTCGTTTATACGATTATATTACTTTTCTATTCGAAGGTACTATCTCACCTCTTTTTGCCTCCTTGTCCTCGAAAGCTATGCACAGGACATCAATCCAATAAATCATACCCTATTAAGAGAAAATTACTTTTCCTAGAACTGTATTCAAAGATTAGCGACTTCATGCCAAAATATACTATGTAAAAATGGGTTATAATTAAATTCGGCATATATTATACACAGAGGATGCTTCACAGATCATTACGTTCAATTACAGCGAGGCTCAGGGGCGAACTGCTACGCAAATTCACAGCAGAGGGGAAAGAAACGAATAAAAAGACTGAGAAATATATCATTCAGCTATACGTTCTGTATAGCTGAAATCCGACCGACAAATTTCGTGAGGTGATTCCTTATGCAAAATCAGGTGAGTAAAATACAGTACACTTTGTATCTAAACTGAATATTAAGGGAGATATGGACCCTTGAAAATATGGAGTTCAAATTGTATTATTGCGAAATATCAGAAACGAAGTGAAACTAAATAAAAATTACTCTCCAGACATTATTTAATGCTATAGGGATCTTCAACTTAACAGCAAACTGCCATTCATACCTCTCACCATGGTGAAAATATGATGAGTGGTCATCTTATTGCAGACATTTTTTACCGTCAGAATTTATAAACGTTTAATATTAGTTTATTGAGCAGTAGGCGTAATTAACAAAAATGTCCCCTCTTGTTGCAACTGCCCAGGACTCAGCGTTTTCCTGTATAACAGACAAAATTTCCGACGGAGGCGATACGCCCAGGCATGTAAGTAAGCAATACCAATACTTCCTGTAGGGAATCTCACACCAACACTCGCACAAGGCAGCTTCGATACTGTAAGCTTATTAATGTATAGTAAATATTGATTACAGAGTTTAGAATGTCATCCACCATCGTCTGTGCAGTGGGCACAGCATTATACCGTACACATGCATGTATGTAGCATTGCCTATATGCTAGGTTTCGTATCGTTACAGCCGAAGCATTGCTAATTGCAAATATTTATAAGGCGGTATCGTAAACTTGCTTCCCTGACACATGGCGAAAAATGTTGCTTTAATCGTAAACAAAACAAGCCGAAGAAAACTTTCTTCTTTCGTGCGCCAGAATTTATTTTTTCTTAAGATATTATTATCATGTTTAATATCAAATGTCATATCACACAAAAATATCTCTACCATCACATATACCTACATCAGTTGTCTTTATGAGTTGTAGTTATAGCACTTGATTCTGAATGGGTAGAGAGCTTATATAGTTCTCACATCCCTGTTACTTTTCTTTCCACTCATATTTTTCGAACAAAAACTTACTAATTTTTCGGTTCTTCGCCATATCCTGCAAGGTGAAGAGGAAATGTTTGATGAAGTCAGCTCACTGCTTGTGGAGAACACATAGCGAAGTATAACATTATCTTACAACTCTATTGACATTTTACTGTTTCTTCGACGTATTCCTGGAACTCCTGATCTCTTGCCTCTTCTTTGCCACCACTAAGCCGTGTCAGTTTACACTTAGTTTCTTAGCCGACTCAGTTCGTTCCGAGTTGAGAAAAATTTCTTTAACACTTTGACCACTTCCGGACTAGAAATTCTTAAAACTTAATTATCCAAACATATTTTCTCATTTTATAAATTAACTTCATTTTTAGAGAAAAAAAAATACTGGAAATTAAACTTACGTAAAATCGAGCCTATATGTTGTTCACGGTAAAGTGAGCACTTTTTGGGCCCTAGTTACTTTTTCCTTTCAGCCATTTTCTATTCTTTACCTGCCTCGGAAGTTAACGTCTACGGCTACAATAAAATATATTTGTTGACCATTATTCCAAAAGAGAGGGCTTTCAAAAGTGCTCACTTTACCGCGAATAGCCTATATAAATGCATACACAAATAATTTATGTAAAAAAGATAGTAAAATTTCGTCTCCACCAAATTCCAAAATATGTAAATAACAGCAAATCAGTATAACTTAAATTTCTAGAATATTATTGTTTTAATAAATACAATAACCGCTTAAAATTTCATAGTAAAATAAAAGCTGTTCCTGGAAGTTCACGGAAGACGATTGTGAGTACTCGCTAGCCACGTAGTTTGTGCCAAGGTCTGGCAGGCAGCCGTCAGTCACGTGGGTGGACCTACTGAGACATGTTGCCGAGCGGGGTGGCCCAGTGGTTACTTACTGGACTCACATTCGCGAGGACCCGGGTTCGATACTAAGGTCCGGCGAATGCTGGGATGGGTCCTTAACAAAGACCATGGCCAATTACTTCCCATTCCTTCCCCATTCCCTCTGCAACTTGTTCCGTCTCTAATGACCTCGCTGTCGAAGAGACGTTAAGCCCAACTATAGACTGTTCACGGTAAAGTGAGCACTTTTGAAGCCCTTATTTACTTTTTTTCATCCCGCCATTTTTTATCCTTTAACCACCTTTTAAAATAAATATTGCCATGGAAGTAATAAACACAGTATGAATATTCCACCGCACTCGGAAGATAACGTCTAAGTTTAAAATAAAATGTATTTATTGATTATGATTTCCAGTGAAAGGGCTTTCAAAAATGCTCACTTTACTGCGAATAGCCTATACGTACCTACCTCGACATGTTATCGACACTCCAACCATCCGGCAATATAACTTCGGCGGTGGCTCGAAATATTTTAAGAGTAGAAAAATTTATTTCTGACGACATATTTCAGGGAAATATCACACACACTACGCCGTCAGTAATGTGTGCCTTCGCGATGTGACCCGTATGATAAACATGGTTGCATCCGCTTTTTTTTTTTTTTTTTTTTCACGCTTGCTTACATTGCCACGAAATACGGAAGTTAACCTCATTCCCCGACCTCGCAAACATTTGAAACGGTTAATATGCCAGTCTGAATGAACATGATTACACATACACCAGGCAAATGATGCTGTGATGTCCACAAATATTCTTGAAAATGTAATAGTATAACGCTGCAGGTTGCAAGAAAAAAAAAACATACGAGACGTAGCGCAGGAATCATCGCTGGTAAATTGTTTGCGGATTAACGATGAGGTACGAGGAATAACAAAAGCAAAATAATTCCGCCTAAATTGCCGGCTTTATTTTTCGTTCAATGCAATTTTTTTGTCTTCCTTCTGAAATAAAAAAGAGTATATGCTAATATGGCGAAGAAGTTGTAAAATTGTAATTAAAAATAAAACACAGGGGACAGTATAGCAATTTCTTGAGTATCGGAAAGGTTGGACAACAAATAATATTCAAACGTCGTATGCCTCATCATTTATCCACTGTGCTTAGTCGTTAAACACACTCAACCTCTTAAACACACACACACAACATGAACACTTGCAATGAAATTACATCAAACACAAATACACTGAATTACCCTTGACATAATAAAACAACACTTGCCCTGCAAAGGTGTGAAATGTGGGTAAAACATGTGATACGAAAATACGTGCACTTTCTAAAAATGAAACACAAAAACGGCAAACTTTGAATATACATGTAAGCTACAAGAATACCGTACGTAACATTTGTTTGTACAATTTAATTATAAGTATATTAGAGATAAATTATTTATTTTGATCTGTTTAATATAACGAGTTTCTCTCTAGGAGAACCGACATAACTACGTATCACTTTTGTAAATTACTACGCCTTTAAGGTTTATAATTTTTCGGGAGATGTCGAGACAGTTACTAATAAGTATGCAGTATTCAAAATATTTACGGAATACGATAAATAATTTCCTTTTTACTGCAATTCGACCTGTCGTAAGGTCTAACGGAGTAACCAGTTCAAAGTTGCCATGTCGTCCTGTGATGCTTCGTTATGGTTGGAACATCTGTAATGCTTTTATTTGAAACCCCTAGAAATTTTTCTTTGTAAATATCTTACGTAAGCCAAACAGTGAAAAAACAGAGGACAATAAAGCCCAAAGACCAGATGTTGTAATCATTGTTGAGACATGCGAAATAACGCTGTATTTTGTTTCGTACGAAATGTGAATCAGTCAATGGAGTTAAAATGCACTAAAATACACATGTACTGCATTATGTGTTGAATATTCGCTGCAGGTGGTTAGCATCATTGCATTATGTGAACCGGTTCCAGCGATTCTAGTTTGCCGTGAAGCCAGGTCCTTGTTTCCTCTTCTTTGCTGTCCACTCTTCAGCACGAGCATCCTCATAGCTGCTGGAATTAACACAAGTAATGAGCAAGCATGTAGCTTATACAACAATGTTCGGTTGGCACTGTACGCTTTGGCGAAAGTACCCGATCATTACGTCGTATTTTCTTGAGTGCCAGGCCGCACTGGTCCGGAAATACGTGCCACCATGCGGGTGGAACCGGTTAATTACGTCATCCTAATGGGACTGCGTTTTGTGTAAGCTTCATAAATACTGGAAGTCAGTTCTAAAACACCTCGGCCCCTAACACCTGCCTTTGTAGTTTAACAAGCTGTTACTTTTAACAGTTTGTAAAGCATTACGTATGAATTTTTACTTGGCTTGGTTTTAAATTTACGACGGTAACTGTAATGCATTTTTAAAGTACGCAGTTGCGTAACTCGGGCCTTGAACTAAAGAGCATTTTTTTTATTGGACTCATTACTACCGCGAAAGACTAGCCGGGAAGTAATTGATAAACTGAACTAATAACAACATATTTATAAACGACTCATAAACGTGCATATGCCTTGCCCAAAACTCGGAACATAGAGCTTCTGGCATCAAAGTTCGCATCTTTACCAACTATTTCCGAGGTCAGCATTTAGTGAATGGAAAGAGAAATCGTGAGATTTGTTGGAATTTTTCTGGAATGGAGATGAGGATAAGGGTAGCATTATTTGCAGTGGAGTCGCTAAGGATTTCAAGTGTAGCCTCTCGAATACGTGTCGAGTCTATTTATTAACTTCATAATGAACAACCGTTCGTTGCCAGATCAGTTGAACGAATTCGAAACACAATTTAAAGTGTGTGTGACGACATGAGCACATTGTTTATAAAAGTTTGCTTTTGTGAGAAATAAATATATCACTGCTTGAGAATTATAGAACATTTTTAAAATATTTTTAATTTAACTTAGTGCCGAAAAATAAATGAAAAAATTTCGAGATATTGGCAAATTTCTCTCTCTCTTTTGTACTAAGAACATGTAAAAACTAACATATTTCGCTTGAATAAGCACAATTATGCGAAAGATATGATACCTTGAGTGTGTGTCCTGAATGAAAGGACGGGGGAAAAGGGAGATCCTTGAGAAAAACCGGCGATCAGCGGCATTGTCCGGCACATGCCCACTTGCGAAAATGTCCTTCTGATATTCTTAATTTAATTATACTTTGTACTACACAAAGTCCTGTAATATTGATTTCGTTTATGGTACCCTTTGGTCACATGAAAAAAAAAAAGTTCGACAGAAATCCAAATCTCATGTTCCAAGCTACGAGCGCAATTAAAAACAATGAACAACAGTGCCTAAGATAGGAATACAGTACGTTTCGAACATTACTTCGGATAAAAATATCTACCCTTTGTTGTGGACAACGGTGGGCTGATGTAATATTGCAGGTGTATGGTGCATTCCCGAAAATTTGTGTAGGATTGCATGTACACCGAACCAAGTTTTATATACGCTGGCGGAATGTATTTCTGGTATATATATATATATATATATGTGTATGGTGTATGTGACGTACGTGTTTGTAAGTGTAAGAAATGTTTTGCATACTTAGTTATATTACCTCCCAGTTCAAGTTAATTTTTATACAGGAACGAAGGACACCTAAAGCTTTTTAAAATACGTGACGTAGCGGGTGTGTGCACCGCGCTGGACTCGGGTGCGGGAGGTCCTTGGTTAGAATTCCAGGTAAGGCATGGGTGTGAGTTTAAGTTAGACCATAAGTTACTTTGTAAGCCCTCCCTGATAAGCGTTCTGACATAACAGCGGGGGACGTTAATAAGCCCTATACAATACAAAGTCTACAATGTTTTTAAAGTTTCCTTTTTACTTTTGTTTTTAATCAGGGATTCGATTTGAACGAATCTTGGCTAGTCGGTAGAACCCAAAAAGACAAACAATACTATATGTTGAAGGGTTCAGCTAAAGTTAACTTTAGTGTTAAGGTTTTTTTTTTTTTTTTTTCGATGTACGAATTTAAGTCCGTATTTAATAAAGACACGCATATAAAAATTACTGTATTTACGAATTTTTTTTATTTCTTAAATTTACATTAAAGTCTCGCTGGCAAAATTTGATTGGAAATATTCGTAGGCATGGCATGTCCGGTTTGTGATTTTATTTTTGTATTTGAATTGAGTCTTGATATAGGCCTATTGTTATAACCAATTTTCTTTTCATTTCTAATTATGTAGTTAGTATCTGACATTTGCGATTATCCTGTATTTACCTTGCTCACTATTGTATGTGGGTGTTTTACGAAAACCTTAATTTCTTTGACACACTCACTAATTTAAAATTTGTAAAAGAAAAAAACGAATATATACTTCTTCTTTTTTTTAATAGACAAAGCAGATTGTAACTATATAGTAAATAACATGAAATATTTATAAATAAAAAGATAAAGATTGTAAAAAAAAAAAGGTATTTCTTCAATCTCTCTTTGTGCTCAAAAACATTTCATACCACGTCTTAAATCATTACTTGTAAAACTTTGAATTTTTTTTAAATATAAAGAATGTAAATGTAAATCGTACAAAAGCAAATTAATAGTTGTTTATAAAAATATAAAAACTTCTGGCATTTTTCTACTTATTCCGAGCAAATCGCACACTGCGCGGCGCATTTCAGCGTACATTAAAACCGTAAGTTTTATTTGCCTGCTACTTTTAATATCATATTTACAACACAATGCTTCAAATGTACACTATCGAATTATTGACAAAAATATTTTTTTAAATATGACGTATGTATAATAAGCAAATGCCAACATCATAAATTGCCAGTGTTTCAGTGCAATTACGACGCACGAAAAACAATAAAAAATTACACCGATAATATTTCTCGGATAGAAACGGAATGACAGTATACGAACCAAGGATCCATGTACTGTAACGCTACAATTTATACGAAGTTAAATTAACACTCACTTTATAAAGAACATAATTAATGTTATGCTAAAAAAAATCTCGTATTTATAAACAATAGGGCAGGTATTGTGTACATGAAGGAAACTAAAATTTAGCATCGTTTTTCATTACTACACAAAAAAAAAGTTTTCAAGCATGTGTAAAATTATTTTGCACAAGGGGGAGAGAAAAATATGCCCAATATACAAAGTAAGTCAATTAAGTTTTTCCAGTTTCCAGTAACATTTACACATGGCACTGTGTATGTCGTTCAATAGCTGTGGTCAGAATTAAGGACAAAGGTCAGTTACTGTGGCTACAACACACCTATAATAAACTCGACTACAGCCCAGTATCTTAAACACATTTATCACTTCCCTGGAAAATAATTAGAACAACCCCGTCATCCATTCAATGTAATATACGCCGTCGGACATCACAAGGCAGGACGTGTAACAGGTGTCCCAACACACGCACGTGCGTGTTCGAACGCGTGTCTGCGGACAGGCTACTGCAAGGCTCAGACCACATCAATTAAAGAAAGCCAACGCTGCTGATGCCTTTTGTTTCGTTTGCCTGCTACAGCAGTAAAATTTATTCGCGGATTTCTCACACTATTTGAACCAAACATTTGAAAAATCGCCCCCATATGGCGTGTTTGGTTGTTTCCTAAGTATGTAATGTATCACAACCGTTCTATACTTCTGTTAACAATAGAGTATCTTATTTTCGATTAAATTTGACTCTTTTTATATTTTATCCTACAAAATGTAATCTTTCATTTGTGATTAATATGAATAAAATAAGTGTGTTGGCAATGTCTAGTAAGAAGGCGTTCTCCTGCAAAATATTATTAAACTGAGTGCGTACGAATGTTGTGCGTTGTCTCTCTGGTGTAATTGTTTTAAGACTGGGTAGGCGGAATAGCTTGGAAGCAGAACCTTAGCGAAGCCTAGCTGGAGCCTTTTCCCGCGTTCGAGGACGAGATGTCAGTGGAGAATTAGGGCGAAACTGCCTCGCGCATCAAGTACGCCATCGCCACTAAAGGCGCAAGGTTCTAAACTACTGTGCAGTGTTCTCGGCGCACTCGGTGTATCTAAGGGACTTTTAGCGGTGAAGTGAAGAGATTTGGGCGGCTCTTAACACCGAAGTCTTGAGAGCCGATGAGGACGAGTAAGGTGAGTATGGAGCAGCGCCGGAATGAAAGGGCGGGGAAAACGGGAGATCCCCGGGAAAACCCGCCGACCAACGGCATCGTCCGACACGATTCCCACATGCGAAAATCCGGAGTGTCCGGATCGCCTTGGTGGAAGGCGAGCATGCTAACCGCTCAGCTACCGTGGCCCATACTTTCAGCGATGAACCTATTATTTTATTGGTGGAAAGTCTGTCGGAAAGGTTCAATGCAGTGCCCTTGAGTAGTTTTGTATGTATCTGAACCTTTGAAAAAACAGTTTTTAACCATTTTGGAGTACTCAAAAACGGTGTTTCCAATGTGCGTCACATCTTGAAAGCACTGGACAGGTGTGTGTTCTTTTAGTTGATCAACTGGACAGGTGTGTGTTCTTTTAGTTGATCAACACATTGGAGGCACGTTAGATAGTTTCGCAGAATAACATGAATAACTAACGCACTATAACGCAGTTCATGCGCCAGTAGGCGGGAACGTAAACCTTCCGCATAGACCGCAAATATGTACCAAGCGCAATTCATATTCGCGTTAGTGATTTCAAATCAGGGTGCCCATGAAATTCACAGCTTGTGAAAAACTCCAACACACTGGAAGACGTAAAAAATTGCACACAGTATAAAGGATCGAGACAAGCACTTACAAAATAAAAATTTTTAGGAGCGAGTTGTTTCTCAATAAAATAAAAACATATATTATAAGTGTTGAGACGTGATGGTCGGAGCTTTAACAGCGAGGATGAAGTGAAGATGGGGCAGTGGTGGAATGCAAGGGCAAAAGAAGCGGGAGTACCCAAGGTAACCCACCGGCCAACGGCAACGTCCGTCACGTTTTCCACATACGAAAATCTGGGTGACCCAACGGGAATTGAACTCGACTCGCCATGGTGGGAGGCGAATAGTCGATTACTAAACCTCACTGCCCCCAAAATATACAGAACTATTCATTTGATTAAAAAAAGAAATTCTCCAGATAGTTATATGTAATTAAAGGTTCGCACCGACCCTATTGCATGACTCGACTGGTTGGTATTGCGGCAGTACGCAGTGTTGTTCTAAAACCCTACATAATTACGGAGGTCACGTAATCATCTTTCAGTCCGTCTCTGCATAGGCCTAACTGTGCTAAGAAAATCCGCAAACTTGAATTTCGAAAAGCATGACTACCAGATAAAGGCAGTTCACAATAAAGTGAGCACTTTTGAAATCAAACCTAGCAAAAAGTCACTGCTCTTACCTGCATATATTTTAACGTGCGCACTGAGTGACATTCGCCCAGTAAAGTTGGTAACGATGGAAGGAAAGCAGTTCCGTATCTTATCGTCGAATAAAAAAGTGTTGGGTAACCAGTTACGACAACTTAAATAATGTCTATCGTTTTCTGTTTATTTATTTTTATGCATCGAAGCGTAAAGATGAGCAGATTGGTAAAATATTTACTTTTATAACAATTTCACAGTTTTAGTTGACCGACGCAGGATCAAGTGACACGGCCATGCAATGTTAATTTAACATAAGGCGGAAGAGTATACTTCACGCATAAAAGTAGATCTTAAGCAAGACTTTCAAAAGTGCTCACTTTATCGTGAACAGCAGAATTATTTTACTCTTGTATATAAAAGTCTTTCTTTCCAGCAAACTCTAGTCACGAAATGAAGTTCTACTAATGAAGAGAGACAAATTATTTAGAAACCAACTTGGTTCCTGCAATATGAACGCCATTGTAACCATTGCGCGGTCATGACCATCCTCGAAAGAACTGTCACTGATTATATTATGTACCAAATAAAGATATTGAGGACAGGGAGAGGTAAAACAAAAATGGGTGATCCATTTTCCCAAAGGTATTCATGGTCCGAAATTTAATTTGGCCGTTCGTCCTGCATAGGGGGAAATTTCGAGTGGGGTCTAACCAGCCTAACGAAGCGTTTCCAGACACGGACGTTTTCAAGAATATCGAGTCTCCATATCCAAAGCGCAAAATAATAAACCTGTGAAACATTTCCAACCAAAACAGCTGCTGTATTTGGCAGTAGGATTTGGTGTAATGAGTTATGCCAATAACGCCAATGCATGTCCAAATTACAATTCACTTAAATCGCGCACCTTGGGCGGCGTTCCAAAATGTTACTCCAAGAGTAGAGTTAACTAACAGAGAGCAAAAGCTGAGGAAAGTAAGAGTAGACGCGGTTTTAGAACGAGCATGTTGTAAATAACGTTCTGTGTTTACAAATATATACCGATCAATCAACCAACCTCTAAATTCCGAGAGATATTAAATCACTTCCCCATTTTTTTTTTCTTTTCCAAAAAAAATAGTAATATACACAACATACATAATCAGCTTTACAACTCATAATTTAACCATAAACATTACGTCTGAAAATGCTACCTTTATAAAATTAAAACTTTCAAATAATAATACGAATACTATCACTAGTCACTTATAATTTTCCCGTGTGTGTCTGTAACCAGAATACCCACATTTCCTTTCATTTTGTTTAGTTCTACTACACTTCCGCCATTCTTTGTTTACCCTTCGTTACTCTAAAATAGTGCGTGTAAAAGTTTTACCCTGACAAGATGCTCAGAGTAATAACTCTGCAGTTTTGGCACATCTGCCAACAGAAAGTAAAACGGCTACAGGCAAAGAGAAAAGTTTACTCTCAGAGTAATGTTTGTAACGCCTTCTTGAGAGGCCCGGCAGTGTTGGCAAAATTAAAACTAAGTTGATTCAATGTTCAGTGTACGTAATCGCCTAAGCCGATAAGCGTCAACAGATAAAATCACTGAAACAAAACCTCAATTGCTGACTGAATTGAAAGTGAAGTCACACAGAGAGCTCTATTTTAGGGGGCAAGAAAAGCGATTAGCAATTTGTAACTGATCAATTCCTCTACGTATAAATCTAAATCGAGACTATTACGAAAACATTTAATTACGAAAATCCTCAAAGAGAAACAGTGAAGTGAAACACAAGACCACAATACAATGCACTTTTACAGTATTCCTAAAATCAGATTAGTCATTACATGGATTCCAATAAATAACATGACAAATGCCAGTTCAACGTATCGCGAACAAAACCCGATTACTATTCAAAGCGCTCGCAACTTTCGTCCTTACTGTTGGTTGCCTTACGTTACTGAAAACCAGAAAACCAGGCAGTGCGGTTTCAAAGTGTGATCGGATTTAAAACTTCGGTTTTATGGTTTTCAGTAACTTAAGGTAACCAACAGTAAGGACGAAAGTTGCGAGCGCTTTGATTAGTAATCGGGTTTTGTTCGCGATACGTTGCACTGGATATTTGTCATGTTATTTATTGGAATCCATGTAATAACTAATTGCTTGAACTTCGTAATACTACTTTCATTAAGTGGCAGTGTGAGGCCAATGCATATAGTGATATAGTAAATTCGCTAACAAATTCTGAATTTGTATAACCATTAGGGGATACTTTCGTGCACAAGCAGAAGCCCCAACCATATTATTTTTTAACACTATCGGGGTGACACCAACCAAGTTAAATTTTAAATTCCTACATTTGCATACGGACGATTATAGGCTATTCGCGGTAAAATGAGCACTTTTGAAAGCGCTCACATTTGAAATAATAGTCAACAAATGCATTTTGTTTTAGCCTTAGACGTTAACTTCCGAGTGCGGTGGAATCTACACACTGTGTTTATCACTCACCTGACAATATTTATTTAGAGTGTTAATTAAATGATGAAAAATGGCTGAAATACAAAAGTTAACAAGGGCCTCAAAAGTGCTCACTTTACCGTGAACAGCCCATGACTAAGTTTGTAGCTGCAGACGTTGGTAAATTCTTTCATATCTCAATGATGAATCACCAAATCCGCGTGAGAAAGAAAGAGGAGGGGGAGAGAGAGAGGGAGAAGGGGGGGGGGGGGATTAGCATAGTAATAAAACCGAGATCCAAAATGCTTGCGGCTACATTTACATTTCAGGAAAGCCCATACACATACGGAGTCGTCCCGAGATGGGCTCTTTTTACGAGCTGGTAAACTTGGTGTCCCTGCAATAAACGTGACAAGGTTAAGGACACGAACGCTCCTTCATGACACGTAGATAAGTGTCGGGGGGGGGGGGCGGAGAACATCGCCTCGTACAAATTAGTTCGTGGCAATCTTGGGTATGTGTTGCAGTAAGGGGAGTGTAACTTGTTCCACGGCTATCCGAGACACCAGTGTTCCCGGAATGCGAGAATGGATCTGATATCACACACACGCTGACGCTCTCGCGCGCGCACACACACACACGCGCGCGCGTGGCCGCGGGCGACCCGCCCGTCCACGATCACGGCCGCTATTAGCATAATTAGGGCGGCCATCAGCTGTCCATCTCGTCAAAATATCGGCGCGGCAGTGACGGGAAGCCGCAATTAAAAAGGAAAGAGAGATAAAAGAAGAAATACAAATTGGGGGGGGGGGGGGAAGGAGAACCGATATGCGAGGGAGATATACCGTTAGCCCTCACGGGACGGATGTGACCGTTTTACAGGCGGCGTCAGAAACGTTCGCACGTCGTGGAGGGAGGCCAGCGACAGTTGCGGCGGGGCTGTCATTATCGCCATTACAGCGATCGACGGCGTCCCCCCCAGGGCCGCGATAAGCATCTCACCAAGGTAAAGAAACACGGCCGGCGCTTTTTATTACCGAGGCATTAGGCAGCGAGATGCCTGTCCGCTCCGAAGACACACCCCACAGCTCTCGCCATCGCCATTACAACCCAAAAAACTAGTTTACGTCGGGGAAAAACTTCCCTCATTTTAATACAGGGTTAACAATTAAAATCATATTACGCTAATCCAACGGTAATTTATGTTTCTCACGCGTCTTGGTGTCATTGCACCGTCACTTCCTTTGGTAAATCATATTACCAGCGTGCACTGGAAACGGGAGCGATCAGGCCATTAAAAAAATTATAACAATGGGTAAAGGCTGTTCACGATAAAGTGAGCACTTTAGAAATAAACCTTAGAAAAATGCCACTGCTCCTACTTGCATGTATTGTAATGGGCGCACTGAGAGACATGCGCCCAGTAAAGTTGGTAACGATGGAGGGAAAGCAGTTCCACATCTTAACGTAGAATAAAAGTGTTAGGTAACCATTTGTGATAACTTAAAATTATTTCTTTCGATCTCTGTTTATTTTAATGTGTCGAAGTGTAAAAATGAGCAGATTTGTAAAATATATACTTTTCTAGTAATTTTACAGTGCCACTTGACAGATGCATGAATAAAGTGTTGAGGCCTCTGTCAATATTAATTTTACATAAGGCGAAAGAATACGCTGCGTTCATACAAGTAGATCTTAAGCAGGGCTTTCAAAAGTGCTCATTTTACCGTGAACAGCCTTTACATAGATGGAACAGTTATTGTCCGGCTTTAAGATCTCACAGGTAACGTAAATGTTATAGCTATGTTCTTCGTAAGTGGGGGAAAGTTTGAGCACTCAATAACTGTGTCAGTATACACAGCGCCACTACAGCACAAAAAAAACCCCTAAGTAACAATATAACATTTCCTTGTTGCATTAACTAACAAATTTAAAGCGAAATATAATTTGTTGCCATTGGCGAAATGAAAAGCGTTATTTTGTTTGCCAATCAGATGGGGGAGTTATGCTTTGCTGGAATGCAAAGGAAAAAAATATATAAATATCACCAATACCACTTCTCTTGAAATTCTATTCTATGGCTTCATACTCTGTGTAGAAACCGAGCCAAGATTTCGTTTTTTATTTCTATGTTCATTTGTGTGTCTCCCACCCCAAACCCGCTACTTACTTTCCTATGCCACCCTTTGCGCTTGCAGTTCAGTTCGACTACACTCCAGTGTATTCACGTTTCTGGAAGAAAACCATAAATATGATTAGAATGCAATGACAATATTCCAGACATATGCTCAGGTCGGAGTCGAAATTTAAAAAAAATTAATTCCCAGTAGTTCTACATTTCCCAGACTGTAGTTTCATGAGGAAAAAACTTGTCATGCCTTGATTGTGATTGCATAGCTGACGCACCTATCTGCCGTCAAGGAAAAGTTCGGTTCCCGCAAGAGGAAAAATGAAGGAAGTTTTCGTTGGCCAGCGGGTTTCCCACCAGTACTCCCAACTTCCCTCGAATTCACATTCCGTCGTCGCGCCATCTTAGTGTCCCGTTTCATGTCACCTTTTCTAGAAGACGACTCCTACAGGGCCATTCTAAAAGCCCGTCACACGATGGGTATTAACCCCGCTCTAGGACGCGCCTACGCACAGGGCAAACTGACCCAGTATCGGAAAGTCCTCAGTGCAGGACATTGTGTGTTATAGTTTATTCGCGATGTCGTAACCCTTTCTGAATAAAACCTTTGAAATATCACCCCATGTATATTATGTTTGGCTGTTTCCTAAATAAAACATACGTCACAAACGGTTACTACATCAGTTAATATTAATCTAACTTTTTTTTGATTAATGAATATTTCATGTATACTTTGTCTATAAATTATAATATTTCTTTCATAGTCCATGTGAATAAAAAACAGAAAAAGAGGTAGGCTGTCAATGACTGCCAGGAAATACTCCTTAATTAGAAAATTGTTAGGCTGAAACATTCAAGTCATTTATAAAATAAAGGCTTCTGACTGCCATATTTGTGTTTTCAGCACGGCAATGTTGAAAACATATTTCGTGTTATTTATTAATTATTTGATTGCCTGCCCAGTGCATAAATACTGTGCTTTGGTCTCTCCTTTGTATATCATCCCAAGTTGTGCACGCGTGGCAACAGGACATGCAGTGAGTAACCTGAAAGTACAACTTCCGCACGGCTTCAGGAAATTTGGAAGTTGTCACGAACAGACTGTCCACATTCCTGTGCTAAACTCCAGTAGTTGGCCGTCATTCTCTGGTAGAAGCATATAGGACTGTAATCTGTGATACGAGGTTCACACAAGAATATGTAGATTGCTCCACTTAATCACACTGGCACTGTCGTAGGTGGAAAATTTTAGTATTTTCTGGGATACGAAAATACTTTTCCGGTTTTTTTTTTCCTTCATTTCTTCTGGCAATTTTAACACTTCCTTTATAGGTATTACAGTAAAGTTTTCACATTAGAGATAAAAATTCTACGTTTACATTAAGTAAAATTTTGCTTAGGTTTAGTAATGTTTCCGAACTTCTAGCATAGCGGCAGCACTAGATAAGAAAGAAAATCTTATAACAACAGTAAAAGTTTTGAGCAATTTAGCTCGGAGTGAAGTGAAGTGATTTGGGCGGTTCTAACTGCGAGGTCTTGAGAACCGATGATGGTGATTGAGGTGAATATGGAGCGGCACCAGAATGAAGAGGCGGGGGGAACGGGAGATCTCGAGGAAACCCGCCGACCAACGGCATCGTCCGGCACGATTCCCACTTGAAGAAATACGGTGACCCGGCCGGGTATTGAACCCGGTTCGCCCTGGTGGGAAGCGAGCGTGCAAATCGCTCAGTCACCGTGGCCCCATTAGCTTTAAAAAAAAAGAAAAAAAAAAGAAACAGGAAATATGAAAAATGCAGATCATGTGCTGGCTGGTAATTTCAGTGTGAGAGAACCAAATACAAACTTTTCTGTAACCAAATGCTTCTTGGGAAACCGTATTTATGCTCGTAAACAAAGAAAAACCTAATGAAGTGGCACCTGAAATGAATTTCTGATGCTCAAAGAGAGTTACTACGAGTTATTTGTGAACAGAATGTTAAGAATGATCGGGTGCAGTGTTGCACCTGTGATGACTCGACTTCATGCTGTTACAAAAGACAATATAGCTTATAGTCCATTCACTGTTACTTTACATTTTCCTGAACCTTGCTAGCTAAAGCTTTACTTCCAGGATATTCTTCTGCCCCGTATAAACAAAGATTGAGTCTAGAAAATTACACCAAAAGGACAACACAACGTAATAAAATTTTGCACCAGAACTATTTATTACTAGGCATTTCCAACGCACTTGCATTTTTTTTGTACTGTTTTATTCAAGTTAAATTTATAAATAAAATGAAAATAAAAGTTTTATTTAACCAAATATAAGGTGCTTTTCTGAACACACGTGTACGACACCTGTGATACATGGCTTATTTACGAAAGAATAAAACATATCAAACATGGGGTGATATTTTCTAAGGTTTGTTTATTTAAAAAGTGTGTAGAAAACGCGAATATACTTTTATAGTATAATATGTTAACACTGTATGGATTTATAGACGTAATAATTATGAAATAAACTGTTAGATTACATAATAATTTATTTGTCGTATGCAAGTTGACATTTGCTAAATTTCTTGTGTTTATCTTTTGAATGGTATTTGGTAACTTACAATTACGGTATTAAAAAAATTGTACACATATTGTTTGGTAGCATCTTATTTCTCATGTAATCTTTTTTTAGTAGAAATTTTTCTTTGATTCGTCAACAAATTTTCAGTAAACTAGTCATCAGACGTAAGTTTCCGGCATTGGGGTAACGTACCCATCGCCATAGTTACTGTCACAATTATCACAATAAATTGTCAGTTAGGCAGCATTTCGCAATGTAGTTCTTGTATTTACTCAAGTTCAAATTTCGTACAGCAGCGCACAGAAAAGCAACTATATTAGATATTTACAACTTACAACTTCTTGCTACTTGACACCTACGGCACAGATAAAAATATCTACATTATTATGGCTAACATATCTCTTCCCCATATAGAAGTAAAGAATCCAGAAGGACTATGTTCTATCATACTCTGCGGGCTTAATATATAAAAATAGATTATGAAGACTTCACGACAAAGAACACAAATAAGCCTCATTCCATTATATTATGATGTATTTGAGGTTCCAATACTTTCTTTAAGTTTATATTGAGGCAGACAAACTATTTGCATGCGGTTTATCACGCCATAAAGCATTACTATGGCGTAAAACATTATTACCAGATTGTTTCGTATAAGCCTACTATGAACAGTCAACCCTCTCTTTCTTTTCTTATGGGTTCTGCGAAGGGAATATGCGATACAATGAATATTGTATTATCATTACTTTTGATATGTACGAAAACGCGCTTGAGCGTAAATATGGATTTTAATTATTCTGAAAAATATTTTTGGACATAATATGACTATAAACACACTAGCAGCATATGGCAAGGTTCTGAATAAAGGTATGTTTCATTTCATACACTATTTTCTCCAAAAAGTCTACAATACACAAGACACGGGTATTGATTAAGTTTACTTAACTGATAACAAATAAATAAGAAAACAAGTTTTAATACTGAAACTTCTTGACTACAAAAGAACACGGTAAACAAATCCCTCCTTAATCAGCAATGTTAGTTGTCTGCAAAGGCGAAAATGACTTATCACTAACTTATCCAAACAAAATCGACGCGCCCAATGTCACACTTGGGCTCGCAGTCAATTACACGCCCACCTTTCACCTGATCGCAGGTTAGAATCTCACTGCTCAATAAGGTTCGTGACGAACATGGCAGAGGAGAAGAAAATAATAACAAAGAAAACGGGCTACGGGACTGTTTTCCAGAGAAGAGAGAACAAAAGAGTCGAAGAAGTAGCATGACGTTGCAATTCCAAAGCTACGGTAATCATACCTACCTAGTTAAAAATAATCTGCCTACCTTAGTGCACTTGTCAAACACAATGTAGTTATATGATTGGACAACTGTAAGATAAGAGTAAGATAAGAGACCATGAGATACACTTGCAAATTTGCAATTATGTATTTCCTTCTTGTGTCTACACTGCTCAGTTAAGATACACCCCCCCCCCTCCTAAACACTACCCGACATAGAGTACAGTAACTGCCCAAGAAAAGTTATCTTACGTGGCGGAACACTGTCCAATCTACATGTGCAATGTGCGTTAAGTACGACCTGCATATTCCATCAAACGTAAGGACACATTTTCAACCAATTTCATGCACAACGATACCATCATAATTACAAATACGAAGCGTACTTATAGCAGCTAGGCAACGAAAGTATACTTAATGTGTGGGTAAACACTGGTATAATCATTCATTAGGATATGCCATGCCGTTTATGAGATTATATAGTAAATGTGCGATATTGTATTAAATATGAATAATATATTGTAATATATCTTCTACAGAAACTAAATGTAACATTTCACAGAAGCATTTAAAAAACTTCGGGCTTGTCTTTACAAAATTTTAAAATCCCGGAGCACACCATACGGTAATACGTAACTTATGCTTATGGCAGCATAGTGTGTGTGTGTGTGTGTGTGTGTGTATATATATATATATATATATATATATATATATATAGACACACACATACATAAATACAAAACATTTTAAAAACAAATAACAAATCCGTAATGGTATTATTGAAAATGTTTCAATTGAAAACAAATTAAATCTGGTACTTACGCCCTGGAAAATGATTCATTCCATCCAATATAATGAAGTCATCCATGTCGTAGGATTCAAATTCAACATGAAAGAAAAAAACAAAAATAAGTGGCATTCACACACAGAAACATGTCAGTAATACATCACATCCCTCCAACAAAAAACTTATATAATGTAGTATTATGAACGTCAAGTCTTGGTGGTAATAAGTAAAAACGTCTTACATAATACGTCATATAAATAACCTTATCTTGAAATGTGTGTGTGTGTGTGTGTGTGTGTATATATGTGTATATATATATATATATATATATATATATATATATATATATATATATATATATATATATATATATAGAGAGAGAGAGAGAGAGAGTCGTTTTTTTGTTTTATTCTTGGTTATTATCGTTGTTCATGTTTGATTTCATCATTAGCTTTTTTAAAATAATTTTGTATGTATCATTGTTTTAGGCTACATATAATGGGAATAATATAATTATAAATATAAAATTATCAAACTTACTTCACGTTTATAAAAACTGTTAGTGTAAAATGACGAAATAATATTATACTGCAAGTTGGTAGAATATAAAATCTCTGGTAGTTAATTAATTCAAAAAATACCTCTCAATAGAAACAAATCTAAGCTAACCGACTAACATCTCTCACTCTGAGTGGGTTTCACAAAAAAAAATCCAGGTGGGTCAACAAATTAGTTACAATAATCAAGAAAGGAGCATATTTAACTCATCTTTTATCGAATTAAGATACGCTAAAATAAAACGTGTCAGAGTTACTCAGTACTGAACATAGGTATGAGGTCTTGTTACTTTACTTAAAGCAAATGTCTTCAAACATCGTCTGCAGTTTTGCCTGGGATGCTACTAATAGAATATGTGGGCCAGCATTCCTCCAAATCTTGACAAAATAATACACCGTAAACTGCCTACCAACCAGAAAGCTGGAAGTGCTAAATGCTTCGTCATAGAGGTATTTAACTTCGCAGAATATAATAATAAAACAAATGATCGTTACCAAGAATACCCGTGTAGAATAACCATTTATTGAACCAAAAATTGTCGCGGTTAATTATAAGCACTTGTAATAATAAAATCACGAAAATTACAGTGTAACTACACATAATCTGTAGCCTCGTAGGTCCCACTTAATTTGGCAAAGAGACGAAAGGGATAAATAGTTCCGTGAACCCTACCACTATTTACGGTCACTTAATTAATTAGTACTGAAAATAGATAAAAATTTAGTTTTTATAACCATTTGAAAAATAAGTAACTCGCGTGTAATGCAGTAAGAAGTGAAGGATATGTAACAATGCGAGGTAAATACTTCACAAATACAATTTTGTCACCACCTTGTGATTGCCGAAGTTACGTCTGATCTTATTGCGCATGGTAGCTACGTGTGATTCTTTTTCAATCCGAGCAATTAATCAGTCTTTGGAAGACTACCTTCATAATCGCAATTATGACCGGTGTTTGCCGAGCGTGCATGTTCAAAGCCAAAATGACAAAACTTGTTAAACAAAGAATAAGCCCAAAATTTTCTATAAAAAACTCAGAGAGCACGAAAAAGGTAACTAAGGAATTCGATAACATCCTGGACACACTTTAAAAAAAAAGTAAAAAAAAAACTTTTTGTGCCAATTGAGAAAGCGCGGCTGTTAGTGACGGAAGACCGTACAATATATATATATATATATATATATATATATATATATATATATATATATGAGAGAGATGAGAGAGAGAGAGAGAGAAAGGAAAGGAATATAATTTGGTTAACACAGTCCACCTTGAATGATAATCGTTTAACACGCCGTGGCCGGCAAAATTTCCCCCGAGAAAAGGAGAAGGAAATCAATATGCTAAATATGAGTGAACATCCACAAAAGCGTCAACACTGACAGATTTCTTTTAATGATCACAACGGAGGCGAGTCCTAGCTCTGACGTTATGACCATGGAAAAAAGTATAGCCATTTCACAAGAAACGCCCAGTGTCTCCTCAGGGCCAAACTTTCAACTAGGCGTACCCCTACCCCGTCTTTCATCCCCTACGACAGGCTGCTCTTCGAAAGCGACAAACGCTTTTTTTTTTTTTATGGAACACAGCACTGCATACATTAGAGATTCTGTACTCTTTCTATACGTCCAAATTAGACTTTTGGCTCTCTCAGAGACACAAAATACCAACTAAACGTGTTAAATCTTAAAACGCGGAATAAATGAACCCCAGTGCGACAAAGCTACTAATGCAGATCCTAAGGATATCTTCGAAACATGTTTTCGCCAATATATATATATATATATATATATATATATATGCGTGTACATATATATATATATATATATATATATATATATATATGTGTGTGTGTGTGTGTGTGTGTGTGCGCGCGCACACACACACACACACACACACACACACATGGATATAGAGTATTAATTCTTAAAAAAGCTTACTTCTACTATTTTTTCCGGTTACTGACCTAAAAAGTGATATTTTTAACTCTGACAGGCATTAATTAAAGATACGGAATAGGCAGTAACTCAATATACAAAATTAATGGAATTATTTTTCTGTAAAATCAGTCCGTAGTTTGCTATTTGCGGTGTTAAAGTTCAATTCATGCCAATGTCTCGTGTGTCATTAGCATTAAGAATCCTTTAAAAGCAGATGAATTTTTGTTTCACTGTAGGATTGTAATAATGTTTTACTTTGCTTGTTCTTATCTCTTACACTTGGCCTATTACTGTGGGTCAAACTTTTTATAAAAATAACTTACGACACCTGAAATAAAATTATAAGTTTTACGCACAGCTGAAATAAATTTAGTAACGAATTGAAGAAATTTTCTGATGCAACTGAAACATTTTAATTTAATTGAATCATATAAAAATGAAACAATAGCGGGGAGTGCTTGAATGTTTTATACACACCTCCAAAAAGTTTTGCTCCGCTTATAATTTGGTATCTCATGAAGAATTTTCACTGGGACAGTTTTTCCAATTCCTTTAATTTTTGTCGCCTAGTGAGGCGTGGTATTAAGCCAATTTCATACTGTCAAATTTTCGCCTTCAACTAAATTTCGAAATAAAATTTGAGGACAAAATACGGCCATCAAATTTCTCCTTCCAACAAATGTTATGTGTTTGAAAATGTGTCACACAGCCAATTTTTTTTATTGGGAGAAGCTAATTTGAAAGATAATTTAAAAATTATTTTCATAGCGTGATATTGCTTTTGTTTTTCCATGCGGTCCATTACAGGAGTACATGTAAGTAATATTGTAATTTATTTTCGTTTCTTTACTAAATTACAATTTTGCTTATAGTATATGTTTCCTGCACAATGAGATTAATGCCTCCAAGTTCGTAATATTATGTGCAATATTCAATTAAAATAGGATTCATGGCCAGACAGCTTCTACATAAATTAATTATCTTCATTACTTATTTCGCGTATCCCGCAATTGTTCATAATTTTAAGTTTCTTGACGTCCATTTTAGTCGTGCACGATTCTGATTGGCTAAGACCGTCAGTAGTAGGTGTATGGGGGTTTCATTTAAACTAAGATTAATTGGGATTAATTGATGGATTATCGATTTGAACGATTGGACTAATCCTTAAGCCGATAAATTTTTAAATCCGATTAAGGATTAATCTTAATCGGATCAAATGCAATCAAAGAAATTTGATCAAACCTTTTGCATCAAACTTGTTTGATTAAATTTCTTTGATGGATTTTTTTATTTGATAAATGTATATTTTGGGCACTTTATTTTTTATGGTGGGAGCAGCTATGGTAGATGTTGACGCTCTTAGCTCTGGCATGGTACTGAGGAGTGATGTGGTGGGAAAGGGGTATATATGTATTGTGTAATACACATTTTTGGAGAACGGCTCTGGTAGATGTTGCCCCTCTGAGCTCTGGCATTGTACTGAGATGGGGCTGTGTATGGGAATGGGTGTGTGTGTATATGTATGTATGTATGTATGTATGTATGTATATATATATATATATCTTGTATAATATCTTAATCTTTAGATTATTTCGTTTGACAGGCGACTGAGAGACGTGCAGGATGATCGGCAGGTAATGGCGAATTTCGGAAAGGTGTATTTAATGAAATTATTACATAATGAAAATAAATTAAATGAAAAGCGAGATGGATATTTCTACAAGGTAACTTTACTAACCCATCCTGTATGGTATCAATACACTTCACAACAGTACGAAACGATCACAACTACATGAGTCTCCTGAATGAAATTAAGTAACGAATTACGACTACAATGAAGGCAAAATTTCACTAGCAATACGTAAATTGCTTCAGTTTAATTAAACACAAGAATAAAAATGGATTTGAAAACACATAGGAAACTGTACAAGCGCCTCTCCCAGAACGCGTCTGTGATGTTAGTGAAGCAATGCCTTGAAATTACGTGAAAAACTCGGAAGTGAACGAAAAGAGAGTTAACTAAGATTTACGTGACAAATGGATAAAAATTATGTTTACGACACACGTACCAATATATAAATGAAATAACTTGAATTAACAACGAATTAAAAAAAACATAATGAAATCATACAAGCAGGAGAAACACGTCTGGTTGGCTGTGAGGTCAGTGAAGTAATGGCTTATAGACGTGGAGCTTGTGGCCTATAGGCGACTGAGTTGAAATTACGAGGAAAACTCGGTAACATTTTCAATCATTATGAAATAGCAATTAAACTAAAAAAAGAGTTGAATACATCTCACATACTTGAATTTTCAAATGAAATTTTTTACACAATACTCATATACATCCTGAATTATACATCGAAAAAAGGTATCCTTACGAAGCTACTATTAAAGATGTGCAATTTAAGCAGCAAAATGCACAGATAACTTTTCACAATACACGATATTACGGACATACTGGTATTGAGAAAAACTTACCCAGATTTTAAACAAAATTTTCGAAGAAGAATATGGAGACTTAATCCCGCAACATTTTACAGATACATGGGATATTTTAATCCACAAACTTCTTTGAAGACAAAAAAATTATTAAAAATAATGGCCGTACTCCATCGAGCCGAATAATGTTAACAAAATTCTATTAAGTCTGGGAAATTCGCTGCACTAATTAACACAAACGGTAGTTGAAAATTCTATGAACTTTCGTAGACCAGGCTCAGAAACGTACTTGTCACGATAAAAAAATGTTATAAAATAACATACGCACTTTAACGGTTTAACACGCAAATAAATTTTCCAATAAATTATTACATTAAATCTTGAAAAAATATTTTGCACTGTAGTTTACGAAGACTGTAAATGAGATGTGAACTCCGGAGTATATAGTATTCCAAGAAATTGAGAAGTTAATTCTCGTTTAGGCAGATATCTTAAACCTCGATCGTGGCATGATTCCCCACCAAGCATCGTCCGACCAGTGAAGAGGGATGCTCAGTGGTGTGTATGCAGAGAGTGATGTGTCCAGTGTGATATTCAATCATAAACTAAAATGGCGATTCTGAGCTGCGGCTGAAGGACCTTTGCCCTGTCCAGCGAGAGCGCTACACCCCCCTTCCCCTGATCCCCTCGCTCAACCACCACCAAATCCTAGTCCAGAGCGCATCTTTGGGTATGCGCCACCTCCCCTGACCAACAGTCCAGAGTGTGTTTTCGGCTAGCTGGAGCACTGCCTGTCTCGGCTAGGGACTTCCTCCACCTTCACCCCATAATGCATCTTTGTACAGATCAAGGGATAGCTGCTTGTCTGTATACCTCTCCTCATGCAGCAAATTGTGTCCTATTCAAAAACTTTTACCTTTTTGCAAAACTACTCTCTACCCACGAACTTGAAGTGGAACTATCTAGCTGCCTAATTCCTCTGTGTTCTCCAAGGTCGTACTTTTATCCGGGCCTTTAAACTGTTTGGCTATGTGAAAGAAATAGCTACTCCCCCCCCCCCCCTTGCCGCTGACTAGCCAAGTATGGAGCAGCTCAGCAGCCTTCCAGCCATTGTGCCAGAGTATGTTTGAAAATTTTTCGCATTTCGCATCTTAAATATCTGCAAATTTATTTCCGTCTAATAATTATTACACAATTTTCAATGAAAAATTGATTCCAACATTAAAAGCTATATTTAAAAAAAAAGTAATATCCATAAATATGTAAATGTCTTTACGGGATTGCAATCCATCAAGTGTTATACTTTCATTTCCTTCGTAGTATTAGATTCGATAACAACAACATTGAAAGCCAACTCTGCGTATCGGATGATCTAACACATTCCGAATGTTTAAGGGAAACTAAATAAAAGTCTGGCTAGGAACAAGCAATGAACACCGACCTAGATTTTCTCCTATCTCACTCATTGTCCTCCCCTCTCTCTTTAACATTGAATCCAAAGAAACCAAATCTCTGTGAATGTATGATTGTTAATTTAGATTCGAAACAAAACAAAGGTACACATTGGGTAGCATTAATTAAAAACATGAATTAATCATTGTATTATGACAGTTTTGGAAATTTATGTCCTCCAATTGAGTTACGTAATTAGTTTAAAATCACATATGATTAAGGTACAATTACCAAATACAATCAATTATGGACATTTATATGTACATTTTTGTATATGAATGGAATATGTAAGTAAGTGCAATATTAAACATAATAGTAATGTCAATAAAATTAATATTAAGGGGTAAGTCACCGCAATTGCATGCAGTATATTTTCCTGCATTGGAGTTAAATGGAGAATGGTAAATAAGTCTAATCAAATTTGTTAGTGATAACAGCATACCAAACATTTATGTACATAACTGATTATTTACGGTTAACATTGGTAAAAAAAACCTACAAGATTGGGATACTGATAGGATATTATGAGTCAGATGACTTAGAAATGTTCATTAAAGCGGCATTACCTAAAGATGTTCATGTCCAATTATGTGGAAATCCAAATATGTTAACTAGTGCGTTGTATAGTAATGTCGATATCGATTTCTCGAAAGATAATTCAATTGCAAATATGTAAGGCTACGAATGGAGCATGTATCCCGCTAATTAATTAAATTAATCATTAAAACAGATAAATATATTATCGTAAATGTATGACACATAAATGTTAATATTGTAGGTGGTTTAAATGTGAATGAAAAACCGACAAATACACCACATGAATCCTCGTGTATGGTGTCTCCAAGATATAAAATTATTGAAAAACTAAAGACATTGATATTTCTTACAGTAATAATGAATTGTGTTGATGAAATAGTTGCTACTATTATCGATCAAGACAGTAAACTTATTAATTTTAGAAACTAAGAAATTACCAACCATATAAATTAAAAAATGTTATATAAACAGTTGCATTCTGTGCACATTGTTATCAAAATGGGTATTGTGTATAACACCTAATACTGACGTAAAGTAGGCAGTTTTCTTTAGAAGTACCTCACTAAGGAACGTATTTCGAAGAAAGGAACTATAAAAAGATGAAACACAAACATCAAACACTCACTACAAATAAGCTACCTGAGAAGTTAACACATGCCAACAAGTTGTTTTAAATAGAATTGGGTATATTTAATCGAAATGGAAGCTGCCTCTAATGTTGAAGAACCAATTAGTTATGAAGATGCAATCACAAATACTGAAATACATGTGAATGAAACATTCCGAGTTGGTATGTATGCATTTCCATCGGAAATATGAATTTCAATACTAAATCATGATATTTACACACTACCATCGAAATAAAGTTTAAGGTTTAGAGGAACAATTAAAAAAAATAGTCGATGCACCTATCCAGCAACTAAAAAATAGAAAAAACAGAATACTTCATTTATTCGATATAAATTTCATATGTGCTAAATGGAGTGGGAATCGATCAGAAAAGAGATGCTGGAATTACTTCCACAATAAAAAACTCTCTCTTGCACACTGTAAACAATCTTGATACAGGGCTGATGGCAGGGTGGAGCAATGCTAGCGATTATTCACTAAAAATAAATCCAGGAAGAAAATATGAAGTTTCTATACAATTAAATATGGTTTTTGGCTTTGCTGATGAATACAAACTTGTTATTTTAAATGGTAAACACTAATTAATTATTCTATTTGCT
This sequence comes from Dryococelus australis, assembly GCA_029891345.1. Classification (NCBI taxonomy): domain Eukaryota; kingdom Metazoa; phylum Arthropoda; class Insecta; order Phasmatodea; family Phasmatidae; genus Dryococelus; species Dryococelus australis. The sequence goes on along the minus strand of CM056993.1, from coordinate 336,246,169 downwards.
TACACACATTTGAATGCCATATATGATACAGCTAATAATGAGGAAGGTGTACCATTTGAATTAAATGGTGTTGAATGGTTGATTCCACATATTGAAAATAACACACGCGAGCATGTTGAGTTTTTAAAATATATCGAAAAAGGGAAAAATATACACATTGCATACAGATCATGGGCTCTGGAGTCCTTTCCAAACTCTACCAACCACACTAAAACTAGCATGGCATGTGAAATCAAGTTTTTTGTATGAGAAACCATGATTTGTTGCCATATGTTTTCAAACAAACCGACAAAACAATTTAAAAGTAGAACAATCATTATTCGACTATTGTGATATAAAAAACACTAAACTTTATCTAAACAGCCAAGCTTATCCCAATGTTGATTTTAATGGGAATTTTGATAATGGGGAATTCCTTATTTGATACAATATGTATACCAAGTTTCAGGAATTGTATTATAACAAAATGAGTTCAGCAATACTAGAACCCAAAACATTTAAAAGTAGATGGGCGTTACTTGTATTTGATGTAAGCAAACAAGATGACATAATTACCAATAGCATAATTAATTCACAAATTGAAATACACCCATTCCAGAAAATACTCAAGCGGTTGCTTTGATAATTCAAGATAGATTAGCAAGTTACAATGTAAGAGATATGCTGGTGAAAATAATTAATTTAATCAGTAGGCAATGAACCACAGATATGATGAGATGTTTTGCAACATACAAGGATTTCAATCTCCAGAAAAAGTTATCATTAAAGAAGTAGCTCTGATATGGAAGAACATACAACTTTATTTAGGATAAAACCACCTTTCGACTGGAAATATTTAAATCCCAAATAAAAGAAACTAATAGGTGGGTAAGCAAACACCACCACGGTTTAAAATGGGAGAGTGGTTGCACGGAGTATGCGAATATTAAAGATATTTGCAAACAATACTTAAATAATTGTGAAATATATGAAGGTGGAGTTGAGCAAAAACGTGTTTTCGAAAGTATGTGGAATGGAAAAGTAACAAATATTCAAAAATAATACAATTGCCCATCATTCAAATAATTATGTAAAGCATATAGATATAATTCAACATTCTCCTCTGCAGAGGAAAACTCTAAAATAATGCTAACTTGGGCAATGTTGTCTGACTGGGGTAAAAAAGATTATGGTGAATCTCCTCCTGAATCACCCATGGATAATGTGTGGTATGGCACTATTTAGGATGAGTGAACACTGTGAACTAATTAGTGAAATTTAGTATAAAAAGTAATTGGTTATATGCAATTCAGTACTTCCTAAAAATGAATCAACAAGAGAACGAAATTACCTGTTCCTGCATACAGAAATCGAAGGGTAAATTGAATATCAGGAAGTTATCAGCACATTGGAATAAACAATTTCGACTTTGTTTCGATAAAAAAAATGTAATTTTTTTAACATCGTAAAATGTAACTAATGCTTCTGTAAAAGCTAGATGTGCTCAATTTTATAGATGCTTTAACCTAAGTGAATTATGAGAATTACTTCTGATGAAAAATTGTAAGCTGAATAAGTTATACTTGCTTCGAATTTGTAAACTTATAGCATTTGTAAATGTCTCCAGATGAGTAAATACCGTTATGTTTAGAGCTGTAGATGCCTACCAGTGCTACCAACCTTTGAGCAGACTCCCAAGATATAAAGTTTAAATTCAAAATCTTTCCAGTGTTACCAACCACAAAACCGAGCCCACAAACTCTTTACCTTTACAATACCCTGGAGAGGATCCAGGTGCCTAGCTTTTTACGAGGCAGACAGCCAAGGTCGCCTGGAGTACCCTTAATAGTGTTCACCTCAGGCCAATGATTTAACCGTCGTCGAGCATACCAAGGCGAAAATGCCTTCCTACCTGAATGCAAACTCTCAAGCAATATATTTTGTCTTCTACTTAACAAAATTTATAATTACTTTACAGCTTTCATTGTACTAGAAAATATACTGAAAATTAAAAAAAAAAAAAAAATACTCAGACTTATATCAAATTATTATTTATGAAGAGACTCTTTATTCCACTTGCACAACAAGCTTTACAAATTTGTCCTATAAAACATAATTTTAAACACAGTGAAAAAAGAACGTGTAAATTAATGGAAGATATATGTAAACACTTAGCCCAAATAATAATAATATACACTATAAGAAAAATGGAACATAATGTACTTAAAATGCTTTGTAACATGTTTCTTGAATTCAATAAGTTCAGGGGTAATAAAAAATTTTATTTTATGGTTTACAGAAATATTGGGTGAGGTGTTAATAATAGTTCATGGTATTAAACAGTAATTACATTTTAAGCTTTAAAAAAGAATACATAAAAAATTATCTTTAAAATGGAAAACTAACCTTAGAAAACCTTAAAGTGGGATTATCGTATACCTTTTTTTTTATACAGATTATACTAACTCTGGCAAATCCGCAACATATAAACTATATTGCCTTTATTGGCATGTAACATTTTAATATTTTTGTTAATAATCAGCCAGAATTAATTTTTTGTATATTTATTTGTAACAAAAAATAAATTGTTTATTTATTATTGAAATGGGTTAGTTTTCATTTCTTCGAGGAGGAAACTTAGTAGAGAGGTTTGTCTCAGAGGTTGGTATAAGGTGTTGAGAGAAGGCAAGGGGGTGTTTGGCTTTCTGACCTGGTCAGAGGGGAGAAATGTTGTTTCTTGACCGTTTACCTGGGAATTTGAAAATTTTTATAAATAGAGGATTAGCATGAAGGCCTCCCTTCCACTGTTTCCAGTAGTTAACCTGTGTGGTTCGCATTGGGATGTCGTGTTCCTATGAAGATTACTTGCTTCGTTTATTGAACCAAGACTTTGCTATAGAATTTGAAATGTTTAATTGGGGCTATTTTAATGAGATAATGAACAGTTCAGATCTTTTACTTATAAGTTTGATAGATTCTTTGGGCGACGACAATGGCGAAAGTGGTCCTACACTACAACCATTAATCTTGTCAATACCCTCCTTATGGGTATCACAATGCCTCCAGCCCGAGACTACCAACACCACCATCTTCAATGTTGAGAAGAACTGGTGTACTGCCTCCGGCATCGAGACTACCTACACAACCACTTTCAACATCGAGAGGAATTGGAGCGCCACCTCTGGTGTCTAGACTACCTACAGCGCCACCTCCAGCATCGAGAGCGACTGCGGCGCTGAGACTGCCTACAGCACTCCCTGCAGCATCGAGACTACCTACAGCATCGCCTCTGGCATTTAGAGCAAGTGCAGCACAGAGACTACCTACAGCGCTGCCTCCAGCATCGAAACTGCCTACAGCACTGCCTCCAGCATCGAGAGTAACTGCAATGCCGAGACAATCTACAACACCGCCTCCGGCATCCAGAGCAACTACAACATCGAGACTACCTAGAGTGCCGCCCCGACGTCAAGAGCAACTGCATCATCGCATCCAGTGTCGAGTTTGGAAACTCTAAATTTAACAACCATCATATCATGTGGGTAATGCGTATAAAAACAAAAAATTGTGTTCTTGTTAAACTCCATTAGACTTAATGGTTATACCAAAAAAAAATGTGTGGGAAGAGGTGTATAACAACTACTTGTTCCAACAAGTAGTTGTACATTTTAATTTTGTGTCTTCATCTGCTCTAAGTCTGCCATCTCCTGAATTATTGCCTGAATCACTGCAATGTAAATTAATTTCCCCACCTCCTCCTTCGTTCATGCCTTCTCCACAAGAAGTAAGATATATACTCCTCTATTATCACCCATATCACACCCTTCACCTGCTACACCACCACCACCACCACCACCACCAGTTGTTCCTGTAAAGATACACAAAATGAGTTTATCTCTTAACTCTAAATGGAAATTATTGTAAACATTTAAATTTAAATTGTTTAATGATTTTGAAGATGTATGATGATTTGTGACGTAACATGAAGTAACAATTTTTAAATGTGTAGTGCTTTCAGACATAAATGGTGGAAAAAAAAACATGTTTACAGTTTTTCAGTCATAACATGATTTATGTGAATATTTTAATGATTTTGAGGTGTCATATGATTTGTGATGTAACATGGAGTAATTTTTAAGTTTGTAGTGCTTTCAGATGTAAATGGTAAAAGAAACAAGTTTAAATTTTTTCAGTTGTAATACGATTGATGTGAATATTTTAAAGTCTTTGAAGTGTAATATGTAGAGTGTTTTTCTTAGAAGTTTTAACTAAGATGTGTTTTATGAATTTTTTAAATACATTTTTTAATGATAAAAAGGAGTAATGTGTTTTGTCAACTGTTGATTTTTAATTCCTCATGTCACTATTTTTTTAATATCTTGTTTTGTGAATGATGAGTGGATGAAATGTTATATTACTAAAGATGATATTGAAAAAAAAATTGGTAAACCTGAAAAGAGTGGGTGACTGGCAGTGATAGTAAGTTTTTCAGGTTTGGAGCTTCAAAAGAATTTCAACTCAGGTATCTGGGTGCTCGCTTACCTTCACGAGAAATACAAGTTTCTCGCTCCAGTCTTCGCAAGGGAGAATAAATATTTGTTTTTAATTTAAACCAACCATTCCATTAAGGAAATTTAATAAAAACAATCTTTGAAGGCCTGCGGGGAAATACAATTACAAAAGTGTTTGAGAAAATCGCGCCTGAATGAATTAATTTGAAACTAAACAAGGGAACTCATAGCATCTTGAGGAAACCTCCGTCGACCAAAGCTTAACACAATGAGGACACCAGAAAGGGAAAATGGTTTGACAAAAATACCTTTTCAGGGCCATGTGTAAGACCTCTAAGCACCATACTTAGAATAATAATCCCAGCTGACATTCATCTCTACAGCAGCGAGAGTTGGAGTTCGCCAACTTTTAACAAAAATATTTTATCATACAAAACAGATTATTACTGCTACTACTACGACCGGGAATCAACATGCCGCTAAAACACACTCATACTTTACACAAACTAAGAAAACATACGTGAAGGTTTTTTTAAAAACCAAACGTGTGTTAAAAATGGCATGCCGTTTTCCTATGAATTTGCTTAAATATACTGAAAAAAAAAACATGAAATTTAACAGATTCAAGCTTCGATAGCAGTCTTTTCAGGGTGGATTCGTGCTATTTCATTAATACTACGTCGAAAAAGTAGTATTTGGAAATAAGAATAAGTTTATATATTGTTTCAAATATACACATTTTATGGTAGATAGTATAATCGAATATCTCGCATGCAAGCTTAAATAGAAATCTACACATACAATACGTACTTTATGTTGTGCAAACAAATATTTAAAACAGATTGAATATGTATGTTTCACATCACCCTAAAATTTAAAGACCTTTGGTTTTAACGTAATTTTTCCAAACGGTGAAAAAACTTTTACTTGTGTATTGCTTAAATCAAATGATGCGTGTTTTTCATTACTTACAAATTTAGCGGGTAAAAATATATATCCTGTTTTTTAAATATATTTTTTATAGATTCCCAGATTTCTGTGAAAATATCTCTTGTACGAAAATATTTTTCATAGATTCCCTGGATATCTGTGAAATTTTAAAAACTATACTAGGAAAATATACTTGAACCTTAGTTTATTGGATTAAAATTCATTTCTTGGAATTATATTTGGGTTTAATGAAACTTAAGGGAATTAATTTTATCAGCAGGACTTGGAACCGGGTGCGGCTCCATGTAATGGCCTTTGTCCACGGTGGTTGATCGCCATGATGCTCACCGAGTAGAGGTCCTCGACCAAGTTCCGCTGCTCCGACACAGGAAAGAAAACAAGCATGCTGTTTTAAATTGCTTTTTATTTTTGTGGCCAGCACCCAAGACATGTCGGAAAGACTTGGTCCCTAAATGATCATAAGTTTCGGACATTGAGTAACAGCAAAATTAGATAGTCGGAGATACATTTATATATCACTAGCGACCCGTCCCGGCTTCGCACGGGTGCAATTAAGATAAAAAAAACTGCTTAACCCGGCGTTAATTAGGTTGGGTAAACTCTCCTAAAGCATTTTAAAAAAGCACATTATAATTTAATAAATAATTAAATAATTTATCATTTAAAGTTTTTTGCTATTTTTATTTGATATTTTTTTACTTTTTTATCATTTTTCATATTAATATACATTATATTACAATGCAATTTATCTGAGATAGAAGTATTTAATATGTTATTGGCTAAGACATTCTCTGTTGTCAATGTTTGACGTCCTGTTATTGTTTGGTAGCAAAATGTACTGTTTCTCGGGACTTCCAACTCGTGATAAACCAACATATAGTTGGCCATGGGAAAAACACTCTTTTCGTACGTCGATTCCAACCAAAGAGAAAGTTTAACCCTGGGACTTATTAATAGTAATCGCGAAAAATGTTTTTACGGGAAATTGCAACCGTTTGAAAGATATTGGCAAATCCGTGGGAATCATGGGAATCCTCGGGATGTTTGCCAGCTGGCCGGCTGCTGGACCGGTGAGGATGGTCGCGACAATCAAATTTTCTTTCAAGTCTTTAATGAGCAATCTTGTGCCATTACACATGTTAGGAGGGCTTATATTCCTTAAAAGCATGATAGGAGTACCTACTTTTAATGATAGTTCGTGAGGTGGCAAGCCAGAAGGATTAAGCGAATTTAGAAAATCTTGAGGAAAGTGGACGACATCGTCAACATTGGTGACTGTGTCAATCGACTTATAGGTTTTGATTTGGCCGGGAACTCTTTGTATAATGAGATTGTTGATTTCATTGACAGTGTCGTTCCTAGGCGATACTATTTCCCTGGAACACAACCAGTGAAAGACTCTTTCTAGTAAATTTTCGAAGCCTGGATATACTGCTTCTATAAGATGCTGCAGACTGTGGACTATCTGACCTAATGTCTCATTTAAAATGATTTAAGCAGAATTAGTGCCCAAATTTAGAGAAGGAAAAACTCCTCCAAGTCTGAGCAATTGTTGTGGGAAATCTTTATGCGTGTCTCCACCAAGATAGGCTCTCATATTCGTTCGCAAATTTAGGTGTTGAATAGAACTCCATAAGGGAGATGATTTAAGACATGCTTTGATGATATCTGCACGCGTCCCTTTTGTAACTACAGGGAGTGTCTGCCGAAATTCCCCAGCAAACACAAAAGTAACTCCCCCCATAATGGCAGTAGAGCTTCTAAGGTTGGCGCCGTACGCAGCACACAGTACGTTTTATTTTCCGAATCTGTCCGTCCTGCAAAGCCGTAGTACATTATTTTGTTCTATCATCAATAGTTTTCGCAGTGCACGCAATGTAAGGAATTTTATAGGTCATTTATTTACACTTTGGGTTACATTATTGGAGTTTTAGTAGGGATCCCTATTGATTCTTAAAATAAAATATAGCCTATGACACTCAGTGATAACGTAGCATTCTACTGGTGAAAGAATTTTTAAAATCGGATGAGTTGTTTCGAAGATTACCTCCTACATCAAACACACAAACACACAAAGTTACAAACACTACCTCTTTATATATTAGTACAGATGTAAAACTTGCTAATTTTTCTGATCTTTGAAATAACAACTGGAAATTTGATGTCACAAATTCATAATTGAATAATATGTAAAGCAAATGAAAGAATTGGTTGCAGAAAATGTTAAAAGTTATCGGAAGCCCCTACAATATTAATTGAAAATAATATAAAATAATATAAAAAATAATAAAAAGGACACAAAGATATTCAAGTAAAGTGTAACACCCAACTTTTTTTTTATGTAACAAGCTATATGATGTGAACTTGACATTATTGTGAGATTAAGATGTTGATTACCCCTGTTATGTTTGTGTGCAAGTTAACCGTTTGCAGAAACCGAACAGGTGTTACGATTTTTATCATTTAATATTACCTTGCCCTTAAGTTTTTATAAAAACTAAGTAAATTTTGCTATTATTTGACTAACCAATATATATTTTGATTTCGATCCATTTGAAGAACAAATGTGACTAAGATGTTTTGATGAATAAATAAATTTGATATTTGAGGAGAAAACAGATCTCGCAGTGCTCGGCCTGTTGATGCTCTACATATTAATTAGCCCTCCACGTGACACACCTGAAAGCCTTTGTTTCTATGACCTCTGACTTGTGCCCCAAGTAGTGGCACACTTCCTCTTGGGCCGTGATCAACCTAGTAACTCAGAAATCCTCGTGGCACAAATATATTTATTTGAGGAGTGTAGTTTAACAGACTTTATTAATCACATTGGAAAATTATTTATGTTTAAGTTTCGGAAAAGCTCAGTTTACACAAAATCAGGGTTATTATTTTACAGCAAGACTGCGTTCCTACACACTTACGTTTCTGACGCTGCGATAATGCAGTGAAAAAGAAGAAAATTATTCCGATGTTAGATCACTCGAAATCTCGAAAACAGTGTGATGCGGTACCTGTGAAAAGACGGTATTGACAAAAATAAATTTTTGTCATTATTAAAGTGTAAACGTAAAATGGTCAGAAAAACTGATAACTCTATTAGTAAAAATATAACAAATTACATGGTTTATGAAGTAACTTAAATAAAAAGCATCCGCTCAAAAAGAAAATTACATGTGCAAAGCAAGTTTTTTCTCAAACCCTTATTAGAGCTGCAACTATCTTGAAAAGAAATGATTAAGTTTCATTGGTTTCATCGCGTATTCATTAATAATCTTCGTAGAATTATAAAAAGTAAAGAGTAACTAATCGTGTTGTTTACGTATCAAATAATTACACGGGCATGCTTTTTCCACCTCACGTCATAATTTTTCTTTTAAATCACCGTCAGTAAACATACATACACGTGTCCTAATATTCGGATGCCGTATCACCTTTGTGTGTCTGGAAATAGACACGATATATATGACTAAGGGTTCTGGCTAGATACTTGCTAGCATACACTGTCTTGAGCTGCGTATAAGCAGATTATATTAATTATGTTAAAAGTGAGTATTCTGCTGTAAAGACACTACATGAATGGCGTGGAAAAAATTCACGATTTCTGTTATTGTTTGTAGTCTGAAGTATGTAAATATACACATAAAAAGTGTTTAATTTCTCGCTGGTGTTTTATCCTGCCTGATATATAAAGAATATGATGGTGCTTGGTTTAGTCAAATATACATATATTGAATAAAATCCGAGTAGGATAGTTATGCCTACGAACTATAGTCGAGATAATAAATAATTAACATCATGTAGTATTTAGTCTTGAAGAGAGGAGACCTGAAATGAAGTTGAAAGAACTTTTTCCTATACTCTACGTACAGTTTCATTACAAATAAAAAAATCACTTTTAAAAATGAATAATAAACACAGTTTTTTGCTCTCTTATTTTAATCCTGTATCGGAACCAGTCTGTTATAAACAGATTTCGAAATTAAAAAAAAAAAAAAAACACTATGAAGCAATTATATTTTTAACTAACCACTATGCTTATAAATGTTTTTAACATCCTGAAACCAGAAATGTTACTTGCAAATTAAAAATTTCGCAAGATTGTCTGTCTCCTAAGAGTTAGCAAATTATATTTACCTACCTAAATACCTGAACATATTCACTTGCTTACAGCCCGACTTACTACATAATTTTTAAAACGAATATACTCTACTTCTAATCCAAAGGTTCTGGGTTCAAATCCCGTCCGAGCATGAGAGTTTATAATTTTGTAAATGTTACCATCTGTCCAGGGGAAGTGTAAAATTTACATTATTTAAGTTCTTTAAACTGAATTTGTATTACGCATGCATTTAAAGTACATTTGACTGCATAATTTTTTTTGCATTTTTTAAACGATACAAATCAAATAAATTTGCATAATTATACTTATTTATAAATTTATCACTTCATAGAACTCTGATTGGCAGGGCTGGCCAGCCGAGTGCCTCGTAGTCATTTTCACTGGACCCCCCCCCCCCCCTTCCCCCCGGCCATGCAGTGCCTAGCTACAGACGTCGCTGCACGTGCATGTCGCAGCTGGCACGCCTGACTGGAGGACATGAAAACGCGTGCGTGCGTGTATGGATACAAGACTAGGCGACTTAATTTTTCTACAAAAGTAAAAACAAATTGAATAAAGTAAAATATTAAGAACAAATATTGATTTTCTACAAAAAAAATTTTCTAAAAAATAAAAATCAATTGAATTGATCTTTATTAAAAAAAAATCAATTGAATTGATTTTTAAAGTATTAAAATTCGAATATGTTTTAGAAAGTCCTGCATGGAATGTACTTTACAAAAAATTTTATATGCCTTCCCGTGTACGGAAAATTAAATTTTTAATTCGTAAATAAATATACACGCAGACGATTTGCGCACTCTAGCAGGCGATGAAGGAACAATGTATTCGGTGGTGTCGAACAAAACATGGAAGGGCTCCGAGAAACCCTATGGACTGATAGAGACACAGAGAGAGAATATGAGAGACACGAGGGAAAGGAAAGAGAACGACAAGACGGAATGAAAGAGAAAAAAGAAAGGAAAGAGAGGAAACCTATGGAATTATAGAGAGACAAGAGAGAAACGAAAGAGACAGAGAGAGAAAAGAAAGGAAAGAGAGAAAAGAAAGAAAGGAAAGAAAAGAAAGGAAAGCGAGAAAAGAAAGAAAGGAAAGAAAAAAAGGAAAGAGAGAAAAGAAAGAAAGGAAAGAAAGAAAGGAAATAAAGAAAGGAAATAGAGAAAGGAAAGAAAGAAAAAGGAAAAAAAGAAATGAAAGAGAGAAAGGAAAGAGAGAAAAGAAAGAAAGGAAAAAAGAGAAAGAGAGCCAAAACAGAACAATAGAGCATAAAAAAACAAGGCAGAATGGTGGTATGACATCACGATCGTATGCACCTTGAAAAGACGAGTCCGGTGATATACAACACTTAATACTGACGTCTTTAAATTTTTAATTATAAATATATATTTAATTTTATAAAAATAATTTTACTTCATCGATTTTTCATTATGTAGGCTAGAAGCATTAACGAGCATCAGAAATCACCTGGATTGGGTCATTTTTGCCTTTCTGTGGCTTGCTACTGCCCATTCTAGGGCATGGCATTTTGAAGGGAAAACGGGAAATTTTTAGGGAAGAAAAGGAAATTTTAATGCATTAATCCGTTTTGTGTGAAAATGAACGATTTTGGGAGAAAAAACTGGATTTTTTTTCTTTTACATTCGACCATGTACCTACATGTTAAACAGATGCGACACATACATTGTATTAACTATACTAAATAAGTTTATTAAATCGATACATTTTTATTTAAATATTCAATAACACTAAAATTCGATAGTTCCTTTCTCATCCGACAGTGTACCAACCTGTGTGTAAAGTATACACAATACAAACTTAATATACCAATTTTTTAAATTTTATATATATGGTATTCAAAAATGTTTTTTTAATTAATGGCGAAACTTTATGCATTGTATTGACGAACCATATAAAGATACTGTATCTTTTGTTACTGTGTTCATAACTATCTTTACTTTGCATGTGTACGTTTTTATATTAATGTTTATATATATTAATGTGTGTATACAGAATGATTCACGAGGAGTTATCGCCACTTACAGGGCTTATTCCTTACATCATTTGGGGCAACATATGTCATATAAATGTGGGCCCTATTCCCAATATTTACAGAGTAATTCGACAAATTGGATATGCCTAGATTATTGCATATGGAGATGGATGAAAGATATTGTTTTCAAAGAACTGCACGAACACATGAACTATTGGCTATTCATGGTAAAACGAGCATTTTAAAAGGCCTCTCATTTAGAGTAATAGTAAAAAATTATACTTTTTTTTTTTAATTTTAGCCTTAGAAGTTAACTTCCGAGTGTGGTGGAACATACACACTGTGTTTATTACTTACATGGCAATATTAATTTTAAAAGGAGTTTAAAGGATAAGAAATAACTGAAAGGAAAAAGTAACTAGGGCCTCAGAAGTGCTCACTTAACCATGAACAGCCTATACTTGCGCATATCATGCATTCCGCTACAGAAATCAACGTCAGCCATGTGTAGCTACGTAGAGCAACACGTGTGTTTCACAAGTGTGCGGCCAAGTGTACGGAAGTAGAAACATTTTCGAAAATCTTTTGTAAGCTTGTTACACACACTTGTGATGCTCAACTGTCAGATAATACATCACTGCATTTACTTCTGAAAGGGTTATTATTTCATTCGTAATTTTTTTAATGTTTCGAATTACTCTGCAAATATTGGGAATAGGACTCACATGTACATGACATATTTTGCTCCAAATGATGTAAGGAATAAGCCCTGTGAATGGTGGTAACTCCTCGTGAATCACCCTGCATATAAACAAACAAAGAAACACACGCATACATACACAAACAAACTGGTATTTCCTCCCGTGATCTTTGGTCCACAAAGAAGTATCGGGTGACATTAAAACAAAAATAAATAACATAACACCCATATTTCGAACAGCAGATGGCATAGCTGTCCTCTTACAACCATGGAATTTATTATGCCAGTGCGACTATCGAACGGTGTGTATAGTATTGCTGCATTAGTCCTACGGTAACCTTCATTGTGTACAGATTCAGCTATAGCACAAGGAAGATGCCTGGATGACTCCCTGTGGTGCATTCTGTTGTTTCTTCAATGTGGCAGCAGTGTTTAGTATACGCAACTGTACCCCGAAGACCTAAGGACGGCCACGAGTGAAAACAGAAAGAGGTGATCTTTATTTGGCCATAAGGGCAAGATTGTACCACTGGAGTATTGCACAGCAGCTGGAATCTGACCTCACAGCATCCACTGGAACAGTTGTATCGAGTAAAAAAATGTGAATATGGCTTAAGCAGAGAGGCCTTTATTGTGAGACCTGCTGTATGTTTGTGTGACATGTGTTCACAGATGAAGACGTGAAGAGTGGAAACATCAACATGTCTAGTGGACAGTCGAACAGTAGGCCAATGTTCTCTTTACGGATGAGCCCGGATTCGGTCTTCTGTGTGATTCTCGACGGGTTCGCATCTGGGGAGAATCTGGCACACGATTTTGTCTCTCAAACATCGTGAAAAAAGATCAACTTGGAAGTGGATCACTAACTGCATGAGGAGGCATTATGCTAACCACCCGAACACCTCTCCATTACATAAGAGTAAACTGGCAAATTTTAACTGCTATCACATATGGTGTCGAGATCTTGGCACCCCATGTTCGGTTATTTCGAGGTGCTGTGGGCCCAGCCTTCCTACCGGTGGATGATCATGCTTGGCCTTATAGAGTACAGTTGTTTATCTTCCTCGAAACTGAAGCTATTGCATGCATTGGTAGGCCTACTCGCACTCCCGACTTAAGCCTGATAGAGCATGTGTGAGGCGATCTAGGGAGACAAATTGCTTCGCATCCGAATACACCAATTAATCTCCAGGGCTTACAAGCTGCTCTGCAAGAAGAATACAGCAAACTGCGATTCATGATCTTATTCCGAGCTCGCTACGTCGTTGTCATATCTGTATTACTGCCAAAAGTGAACGAATGTCATATTGAGCAAATGTAACCAGTTTCCTGGATGTATTTTTTCTGTTGGTTCATCAAGAAATGATGTTAGTGTTTACTTGGTTTATGCTTTACATCAGCCACACCTCCATGTGGAGAGTTCTCCATCAGCACATACATACATCCATTCCACGTGCAAGAAGTACAGGCACTTGGAATAGCTGACTTTGAGCCCCATATGCTGTTCGTACAGTGGTTTATCCAGAATTGTATTGCGAGTGAGTTTTCATCATGTGTTTTATACTGACGAAGCATGTTTTATGAGAAATAGTGATTTCAATTCCCAAAACAGCTATGTGTGGGTAGAAGATATTCCATATGCACTAGGGTCACACATCATCAACAACAGTATGTGGTAACTGTGTGGGCTGTCATCGTCCACGAACAAGTTATTGGACCCTTTATCCTTCCAGCCCATTTAGATGGCCAGGCATATCATAACTTTTTGGCAAATGAGTTACCCCAGCTGCTATAAGATGTGAAGCTGAATGTATGAGTCAACATGTGATTTCAACATGATGGCGAAAACAATGGTTGAAATACGACGGAGCACCAATACCACACCGACACATTTAGTGTTAAGTGTGCACTGCTCGCACTCTGTGCATTATTATTTGAGGCACCATCTATGTCCGTGGTTTACAGCAAGCTCATGTACATACTTGGTTACATACATGTACATACTCCCCCTGTTTCCTCCCTACCTACCTGCCTTGCACTTTGGTTCCCCCCCCCCCCCAAGCACCTGTAATTTCTTATTGGCCGATGTTATTTTTAACATCTGGTGTGGTCTTCGGCACCCTTCTTCATGTTCATCCAGTGGCCTCAGAACATGATCCTGTGTCCATTCTACTCCGACGTCAACATGAACTGCATTTAATGTAACTGAGCAATGGGTCATGAGTTTTTTGAATGGCGAGTCGATAAAATGTGTCTTTTAGCAGCTGGGTTATAATTGAATTGTATTATGCATGTGTGGCATAGTATGTGTTTAGTATTGCTCGGCATGCAGTAGTTTGCAGATTTTTCTTTCAAAACTGTAGTTCAGATTGCCGTCCCAAATTCCCTTTGGATTCACTAAAGCCTGATTTCTGATGTTTGGTTTCATGCATTTTATGTGCAGTGTATATTTTGTTGCTGCCAACTTTGGTATAGGGTTTGCCTTTTTCGAGACACATTTTTTCCTGGCTTATTCATCAATCAGGTATTAACTATTTGTGATAGTTTTAAAAGTAGTGTTTATTATTCACAATAGTTTATCTTTGGGCTTTTTCTAGGGTCCATTGACCACCCCTCTTCCGTTATTTTTCAGAACTGTCATTATTTTGTTTGATGTTATTATTTTGCTTGATGTTATTATTTTGTTGTAATCTCCTTAATAAATTGAAATTTTTAGAAGCTTTGTGTATTTTGTGAATGTCAGATTCTAGTCTCGAGTATTATTGATATTGTCATGAAAGCTGAAAATGTAAGTTTTTGAATTAATGAAGATGTTAATGTATTTTGTGTAAAAAAGAATTATTTGTCATGCCACAAATAATTATCTGTGCAACTCTGCTGATTTTCGCTCTCTCTGTTCCATGCACATGTCAACTATATCTGCGGAGGTCGGGTACATTTATGCTTTAAAGTAGGACAATCTTGTGGGCTTCTTGCAAGACTTGGGAATGTCCACAAACGACACATTTATCATTGCCGAGCTGCCTTGCGCTTCGGTGGACTTGTGGCGTCAGTGCAACAGTGCAATGGTGCAGACCCTCCAGCATGTGGTCCCTGTGAGTGCCATCAATCATGCTCATAAAATTGACAGGATATCCCTTCGGGCACTTCAGAATGTTGTACCTTTAATTTCCATGGATCCCGCTAGTATTTAAAATTTTTTTGTAGCCATTAGTAAAATAATTAGTCTTGTCTGGAAGAAGTACTGCTTAAGACAATAGCAACTAAATGCGAAGGTTCCTTTCTGCGACTGATAAATGAGATTACCTAAACAAATGTAAGCATGTTCGTAGGTTTTTAACATAGGGTCTTCACTTATCTTTTTCCACAACGTGTAAAATGTAGTTGTAAATGGGAATTGGTGTATAAGTTTCATAGGCCTGGAGAGACCATGTTCGAGTTTATAGTCAGTATGCGCCTAATATGATGCCTTGTGTCTAGCCCTCAGTGAACAAGAGTTGGTAAAATTAATGCTTGATAATTTGACGCCATATATGTGCACACTCTGTACACTGGTATCAACCTAGGGTAATATGCAGGGTTGTGTCAGTTAGTGGTTGAGGTACAAGGTGGTCTTGTCATGGCAAGCAAATTCTGTTACTTTTTTTCCATCATCTATCAGTGTGGATAAAAGTAGGAATGTGCCATGCTATGGTCAAGTGATGGTTATACAGAGGACCTACCAGCGCGGGGAAATGCTGTGTTGTGGAAATTGTTCGGCCTGCGGACATTTGAGTTGAGATTGCAAGGAGGCAATGTGCTCTTGGGCAGAAAGACAATGTTTTTCTTGTGGTGAAGAGGGGTACGTATGTAGGGCATGCCAAACTTTGGAAATGATTATTGACTGGTAATACATGTGGGATTTCCAGTCTGGATAAAACAAAATTACCACACAAGCTGAATAAGTGTTCTGTTCAGATTACTTGTGGCAACAATTTATTTCTTGCCTTAGTGGACACTGGGGCCACCCATTACATTGTGAGTAAAATTTATTTACAGACATTGCTAAAAAATTGTTATGAAAAGTCATGTTACTAGCTCAGTGGAAAAGCAATTGTGTATTGCTGATGAGAATGTCTTAATGAGTAATTTAGTTGTCCACTTACATTTTAAGATTGGACGTTTCTTGTGGACATTTCCATCTTGGGTATTATCTGGTATCACTCCAGATGTGGTTTTGAGTCTAGAATGTTTAGGTCATGCTAGTGCTTCTGGTCAATTTGGACGAAAATTTCTTGTCCTTTGGGTTCACCCCCAATATCAAGATCACCCTTCGGGCTGAATTTTTTCACTAAGTTTTTTCTCCATTGCAGGATTGTGAGGATAGTTTTCCCAAAGAATTTTATGACAGTTTGGATAGGTTGCACAAGGAATTCAGAAATGTAATTTGCCTTAAAATTGACAAATGTGATGTTCTAATATGTTTCCCCCACTGATAACAGTCCGGTATGTGACAGTCATTTTAAGTGCCCACCATCCAAACTACAGGTTTTTTCAGAAATAATAAATAAATTGTTGGTAGTGTCCAATTCAGATTATTATCCACCTGGACTTTTTGTGCAGAAAAAGAACAGCGATAAATAGAGACTGGTAACTAACCAATGCCTGGTTAGTAAGAAAATACGCAAGGACCCTTTCTCTTTGCCAACATTAGACTGTGCCCTACGACATTTAGAAATAACCTATTGCTTAGCTGTCTCAGGTCTGTGGAAGACCTCAGCCAGCAGGCGATCAGTCAGCATCACCAAGGGGAGATGGAAGAGGAGGGATGTTCCCAACATTACGAAAGGGGTGACCAAGGTGACGACTAATGACGGGGAGAGAAGGAGCCTCAGTAGAATCGTGGAGCATACTGTTAAAACATAAATTAATAAAGTCTAAATCTTTATCCCAATTGGCCTGCTCCCATTTATAACAAATCGTCCAACAGGATGTTAATTTCTTATTAAACCTCTCAAATTGTCCCCCTTCCTTTGAAAGTATATAACTTTCAGCACTTCCTGGAGTCAATTTGAGTACACAAATAGGGATACAATTTTGGAAGCCTGCATCTTTTTAGGGTTCTAGATCATGTGCTCTATGAATTTAAATTTAAATTTGTCTGCAATTATGTCGACGACATAATAGTATACAGTGGCTCTATAAATTTAAATTTAAATTTGTCTGCAATTATGTCGACGACATTATAGTATACAGTGAGGATTAAGAATCGCATCTTTCGCATTTGCGTCAGTTTTTTTCTTTCAAAAATGTGCGAGGTGAGCCTGACTGACCGTAAATCCAAAGAATGTTACATTGGGATCCTGTAAGGTAAAATTTTTATGTTATATTCTGAGTAAAGGCCATTTGATGATCAACTCTGATCGGCTAGCTCCTGTGCTTGACTTCCCATGCCCGCACACATTAAAGGCGTACACAAATTCTTAGGACTCATGGGGTATCATGCTCATTTCATCTAATGTTTTCCTGAAATAGCACCTGCCATAAATTTTCTGGGAAAAAAATAAAGAGAGTAGAACTTTCATGGGGCCAGGAGCATGAAAATGCTTTCGTGATCTTAAAGCAGAAGTTGTCTTCCCCTTCGGTTTTACATCATACAGACTTCTCCCATCATTTTGTGATAGAAGTTGCCTCTTCGCTAGCTGTAGGAACTGTGTTAAGTCAGATGACAGATTTAGGTCTAGCTCTGGTGGCTTTCGCTAGCCGTAGTCTTACGGAGAACGAACGGAAACTGGGGATCTATGAAAAAGATATGGTGGCATTAATATTTGGCCTAGAAAAGTTTGCTTCTTACATTGAATATGAAGAATGTGATGTTTACACCGATAACCAAGCACTCAGTTTGGTGTTAAGTCAGCACCATCGGCTAGGAAAATTCGGGCATTGGGTATGAAGGCTCTCGCGCTTTCGCTTTAAGGTATTCCATGTTTAAGGCTCCAACAATCGGGTAGCTGACACACTCTCCAGGATGCATGATCATGACGATTTTGAGGTCGAAAAAGAGGGTTGTAAGAATGCAACTTTAAATACCATACATGGAGTTCCTGAGTGTTTCGCAAAAATCCTAGAGGTCCAGGCCTAGGATGAGTGGTGTTCTCAGTCGAGGGCAGATGTGTCGGCGGTAGTTGTGCTGCGCTACCTGGCGAGAAATGGTATATTGCATTTTATGGGAAAGAATGGGTGTGCGAAGAAGATCGTGGTTGCAGAATCCTTAAGATTGATAATCCTATGTTATTTCCACGATTCTGTCTTTGGTAGTCATTTGGGTGCGAGTAAAATTAAAAAAAAAAAAATTGTTGTTTATTTTGCTTGGCCTTCCTTAAAAGGAGATGTGTTAAAGTACGTGAGGTCGTGTGAAGAGTGTCTAAGTACAACAGGCCAAACAAACTAATATAGGTCAGTCTGTTGTGCAGCTTCCACAATGAGCCTGGTATGTGGTTCATCTAGATATTATTCGGCCGCTTATTCGATAAAAACAAAAGGGCAACATTTGTATTCAAATTGTTAGATAACTTTACTATGTTTGTGATTCTTTTACCTTTTTGTAATATAAAGGCACTCAGAGCTGTCAAGGCCTTATGTGATAAGGTTTGAAAGGTCTTTGGGCACCAGTAAAAATAGTAACTGATAATGCCAAGTATTTTCAGTCCAATGTTTTTAAAGATATGTGTTTCAGGTGGGCCATGAAACATTTTACCTCCAGTTTCTATTATTGGAAGGGAAACCAAGAGGAGGGGTTTAATAAAAACATCAAAACCTGTTTGGAAGATATTTTATAATCAGGAGCAGGTCAATTAGGATAAAGATTTAGAATTTATCAATTTAGGTTTCAACAGTGCACTCAATGATTCTACTGGGGTTCCTCCTCCTCTTCCCTTACTTGGTCGTCATCTTGGTAACCCCTTGCTTAATGTTTGGAACATCCCTCCTCTTCAATCTGCCCTTGTTGAAGCTGACCATGATCGCTTGCTGGCTGTGGTATTCCGCAGAATCGAGGTGGCTAAGCAGTAGGTTATTTCTAAAATGGACCAGGCTAGAGTACCAGTTCCATTCAAAGTAGGGGACATAGTCATTTGTAAGAATTATGAATTCGTGGACCTTAATTGATATCTGGGCGGAAAATTAATTCCAAAATATTGTGGCCCATTTAAAATTCAAATACTTTTGAGGCAGAATACAGATAATTGGTGCACCCTAGTTCTGCTCATTGTTTTAGAAAGACTCATATGAGCCATATTAAGCCTTTCGTGCAATGACAAGTGATTTGTAATATCAATTTCTTACTGTGGAAAATATAATTGTTAATACCTCATACCTTGTTTGTATTTTTTTCGTATGTTCACCCGAACTGTGCCCAGCTTCGACTGTGCCAGGCAACTGGATTCAGCTGATGCTTCTGAGTTTGCCGCATGAGATGCTGTGTTAGCCTGATTCCTGCTTGACTCCAACCTCCTTGACTGCTGTGCCCGAGTAGAGGCTATCTCTCAGGTGCTGGATTGCTAGGGGATGGCTCCTGGTGGCCCGCCGAACATGTCTCAAGAGACATGCTGACTGTTGGAGTTGGGATGCTCCCGTTGCGAACTTTCTGAATACCATTGAGCTTTGACGATGGACTTGGATGTCTGCAATTAGGCTGTATCTGCAAACTGTCTGTTTTATCTTTAGTCTTCGGTTTCAAGTTCATACAAATATGTTTTAAGTTTCTACCCCATGTAAATCTTCTGTGGAGATATATTTTTCCTCTGACGAAAATGTGACTGTTGAGGGACATTTGCCTGCCAAAGCACAGTTTTTAGGGATGGGTGTTGCACCACTTGTGCTCTGTGCATTATTGCTTGAGGTGCCATCTACGCCCATGGTTGATAACGAGCTTGCATGCATGCTTGGTTTCCCCTTCTTGTTTCCTTCCTAGCTGCCTTGTGCTTTGGTTCCCTTCCCCTCCACATGCGTCTTTAATTTCTTATTGGCCAATGTTATTTTTAAAGTCTGGTGCGGCCTTCGGCATCCTTCTTCTTCGTGTTCGTACAGCGACTTCATGACACACTCCTGTATTCATTATACTCCGACATCATCATGATCTGTGTTTTACGTAACTGAGCAACGGGTCATGAGTTTTTTTTGAGTGGTGAATCAAGAAAATGTGTCTTTTAGCTACTGGGTTTTAATTGTATTAGTATTATGGATGTGTGGCGTAGAATGTGTTTAGCATTGCTGGAAGTGCAATAGATTACATGTCTATTTTCCTTCAAAATTGTAGTTCAGATTGCCCTCCCAAATTCCCTTTGGATTAACTAAAGCTAGATTTCTGCTGTTTGGTTTCATGCTTTTTAACATGTCGTGTATGTCTTGTCGTCACCCACTTTGTTTTAGGATTTACCTTTTTAGATACACATTTATTCCTGGCTCATCCATCAATCAGGTACTAACTATTTGTGATCGTTTTAAAAGTAGTGTTCATAATGCATAATATTTTGGCAGTAATGGCCTTGTTTTGGATCCTTCAGATCGCCCCTCACAGCAGTAATTTTTAATGTTTTTAATAATATATTATTGGAACTATGGCTTCTTCTAGGATCCGTTGACTGCACCTCTTCCATAATTTTTCAGAATTGTCAGTATTTTCTATATAGCTTGGTGTTCTTATTTTGTTGTAATTCCTTAATGTATGCAAGTATTTAGAATCTTTGTGTATTGCGTGAATGTCAGATTCTAGTTATGATCATTATGACACTATTATGAAAAAAGTGGATTGGGAGAGGCGGCCCTGTGCCATGGCTACCATTGTCACCCGACTTCATACCAGTCACTTTCTTCCTGCTGAGTCACATCAAGAGTTGTATGTACTCTACACCTGTGAAGAACTGTGACGTTCTCGTAGAATAAATACAGGTGGCATGAAACGTGTATCAAACCACTCCTGACATCTTCGAGAGGGTCCTCCAGGCAATGCATCGGCATTGCAATGTCTGCAATCAAGCAGAGGGCCACCAATTTGAGCACCTGCTTTAGGTTAATGTATGGAAATGTGTAAAAGGCAGTCAGTAAAGTAATGTACTCTACCAAAGTCTACTTGTTTATTATTACTAACACCCCTACAGTACTACATAAAATACCAATTTTTTTTGCGAAAAGAGTATAATTCGAATTACATCATCCATAAGCTGGTAATCTGCAATTTCCTGTCAAAATATCTAGGGATCTATATTTCACTCACTTATCAAAATCTTTGTTCCTAATTTAACATAATGCATACATTTACTTACAGCATGCACTATATGAAGTATGTGTATACTTATTGTTTGCATACATTATTTTCTATGTATTTCTAACAACAATTTTTCAGTTTCATCACAAACATAATAATGAGGCACTTATGTGATATATTTAAAACCAACTGGTTCGTGTATCTGATGTTAGTAAATGTTTTCTTTAAAAAAGAAACTGCGCTCCCCATAAACTGCTACTGTTGCCTCGCAAAAATTACGATTTTAAAGGTAATTCGATTTTTATACTTTTGACATTTCAGTTTTACGGCTTCCTTAGATGCAGAATTATTTTCGTATTTATATAATACTTTGGCGAACTGTATATAGGTACACTTAAACTATTCCCGAAAGAAAATATTTTATTATAAAATTTACTACTTTGAATTGAAATTAATTTGAATAAATCTCCTGTCTGTATCCGAATTTCCAAGCCGAATAAATAAATCTTCCTTTGAAAACCACACAGCTATCGGCTGTATAAATAGTTGAACTAAATTTATTTATTTTTGTTTTCCCCCCTTACTTTGGAATGTGGGCACTATTTATTTACACGTTTTGAAAAAAATATTATTTCTTATAATATATATTCTTATAATATATTATATCTTTGCCCATTCCATTGTTGCAAAAACTGTGATATTGCAAACTGCAATTTTTCAATTTGCACCACTAAAAATTTCTTGCATGACGTGAAATTTTACAAATCTTACAAAGCCAACGTATCTTCGCCACTCGACATTGCCTTTTTCTTTACTACTGTACATTCTAGTGATGAGAGATTTTAATTATTGTAATACCATCCACTAAAATCAAGTTCACATGCATATTACAGAACATGAAATGGGAGGTTTTATTCAACATGTAGCAAGAAAAAAAAAGTGTCGGTATACAAGTGTCATATACGGCAGTTTCGTTATGCTTTTGACTTGTCCCAAAATAACTGTACTGAGAGCGCGTGGAACATAAATTACAGCCGTAGGCATTAAAAGTAGTTTACAAATGTAACGGAGTCAACATAGGAAAACGAAACAAGGGCAATCCGACACGATTGTTTTACTAACTTTGTGAACAAATAATTTATGAGAGTGAAGTATTTCTGTCGAGAAGTTTGTCGCCGTTAAAATGTGAGTCATTATTTAGGCTTGCCTTTTCGTAGTTTTTTTTATTATTGGCTTCCAGAAATCAGTGTATTTTAACTGATGTAGGTATATTTGTAGATTATTTATGCCCCACGCCCTCTCCTGAAACAGAAAACCTCACGGTGTTTTTTTTTTTCTTGCTTTCAGTGTACCGAAACCAGCGACTGTCTCGAGCCACCCGCCTAGTGAAAACGTGGCTTAACAACAGTGAAGTATTAAAATGCCAGTATTCGAGGCCACGAAGTGACAAAGCGGTTCACCGCGGGAGCAGACTGATAGCGAACCTTGCGATGAAATTTAGAGTGGAGAGATTTGGGCGGCCCTTAACATCAAGGTCTCGAGAGCCGATGAGCAGTGCCGGAACGCAAGAGCGGGGGAAACGGGAGATCCCCAAGAAAACCCGCCGACCAGCGGCATCGTCTAGCACAGTTCCTACATGCGAAAATCCGAGAGCGACCCAACCGGGAATCGAACCTGGTTTGCCAAGGTGGGAGGTGAATAGCCTGACCACCGTGGACCTCACCCACGAAATTTATAAAATTACAGTGAGAACTCTGCGGGAAGACAGGGAACGTGGAAAATGAAAATACTTTGCAATGAAAGTCCCCAGGGAACGAATACAACAAATTATTGTCATACATAGCATAACATACTGGTTTGCTGTCTTAGGAGTATAGAATAGCAAGATTCAGGAGTATAAAACATCGTCGCGATTTTGCACTACATTAATGAGCGCTAATCAACCAAGTTAAGTTATGTACTCTTCTCTTTCTTCCCAGCATGCCTAGACTACAGTTTGAAACTCTGAGAAATTACTTACGTTTGCTGGATCCTATTGTATTTGGAACAGCGCAATGATCGAAATCCACACCGAACGCAGCAAAAACATGAAAAGAACATAAAATAAGAATTAGTTAAACGAAGAAAAAAAAAAAAAAAACATTTTACCCAATTATCATTTATATGTTATACTCATAAACACTACAACGTACATAATCCATTACATAAAATCTCTACGACGTCATGACAGTTTTGTAAGCTGGTCAAGTAGCAATATTATACACAAATGCAGAAAACGATTCACAAGAAAAATTGATAAAGACAGGTTACAAATCATTCCATATTTAGTAACACACAGAATTTCAGTAGGAATCACTTATGTTGCAAATTACCATTATTTTTTATTTGAATGTAATACATTACATTTTCACGTAAGTTCATGTAGGTATTTAATGGCTGGGAATTGTGAAACCGATATAATTGAAAATTACATCAAGACACGAATCTATCAACGGAAATATACGCACGCATGTGTACAGGCCGTTCACGGTAAAGTGAGCACTTTTGAAGCCCTAGTTACTTTTTTCTTTCAACCAATTTATATCCTTCCACCACTTGTTAATGTAAACCCTGTCACGTGAGCAATAAACACAGAGCATACATTCACCATACACAAAACCAAAAGTCCGAGGCCACAATGAAATGTATTTATTGGTTATTATGTCCGATGAAACAGCTTCAAAAAGTGCTCAGTTTATCGTGAACGACCTATAATTATGTGTATATAAATGTATTAAATGTGTACATGTATGTGAGCAGGTATGCACGTATGTGTGTAGTGTATGTATACAACTGTATACACACTCATCGTCAGAAAAAAATAGTTGCACCCACAAGGAAGCGTCAGAATGTAATGATATTCGGAAGGAGGGCAAAAAAGACACACAAGGACAAGAACGGCAGGCGCGTCCGAGGGAACTTTCGGAGGAGGGTGAAAGGAGGGGGAATCACACGGACCTTAGTTATTTTTCTGACCGGCTCATTCCAACATTACTCTCTCCACAATTACTCTCTCATGGTCTCGCCTAGGTTAGTTCCCGGTAACTTAATGTGTGGTATGGTATACCATACTTTTACGTTTTTTTCTCATTGTAACTGTTTATGACAAATATGACCCTCTGTAATGATTGCAGCGAAGATAAAAACATATTTAACATAATTTAAAAACATAGACGACAGCTAATATTTTTAGTAACATACACTTTAAGATTGTAACACAACATTACAAATTATATCTTCTGTTAAATAATATTTACATACGACGTCGACAATAAAACAATATTTGTAATTTGTAAACTTATTAATGTTGAACACGTGTAATTAAAATGTTCATTGTTTAATTAAAAGTAGTTTGTAACTCGAAATAAAAAATATAAAAAGTACACTTGATGCATTAATCACCAATGTTGAAACACAATATTCTACAAGCTTACAACAAGATTCCAATAAATACACAGAACATTTACTCAACTTTCCCAAATATGGCCTTTCTTTCATTCTTGCGGGAAACAAATTCTCTCACTACTTCATTAAGATTAAATGCGCTTGTTCTATTTTTGTGGACATGAAGCAACGTCGCATGTGTTAGACATTTATGCTTCATGGTGGCCCGCAGGTATGTCTTCAAACGACGGAGCGCACTAAATGATCGCTCCCACGAAGCGGCTGAGGCTGGCACTGTCATTATCAACAACACCTACGCAAGACTTGTTTGAGAAGGCATTTTGTGGTGTCGGAAACCTTGCCAAGCTGAGGATGGTAATATCTCTCGGAATGGGTGATCACGTCTTTCCGAGAGTTATAATTATGGAAGAGTGTGAGGAGGGCCCTCTCACCCCACACTCGACTACAAGAATACAGGAGCTTGCTCCGCAAAGCCTGACAACGTAAGGAAGAAAAAGATAGGGGAGGAGTTGCCCAAGTCTAGGTCTATAATGAGAGTTGTAGACCTGGAGCAACAGGGAACACAAGGCCAGGGTAAGGAAACCCAGAATAGAGATGGATGGCCATGTAGTTGGAATCCAGTGGTGTTTGTTCGGGAGAGCTTTGCTCGTGCTACTTGTAGTATGAGTAGGCTACAAAGAGACAGTAGGAGAAGAACTGTCAGTTCAAACATGCCAGGAAGGTATGGGGAATGGGGGGTGCCTGTGGAGGAGGTTCAAACCAGACAGCCAAGGGAGACCGAGGCCTATAGGGAGATCTTCCTCCATAAACAACTACTGAGAAGGACGGAAGCAACCCCAGTCACAGAAAGAACAGTGACAATCAACTGGCCGGACGAGAAGAATGTAGATGCGTCAGTACAGGCATGGCCTGTAGGGGGCGCATCCAAAAAACCCACTTTGGATGTATGATGAAGTCATACAGGGAGGCCATTTTTCCCGGTTGGAAGAACCAACAACGCTAATGGCAGCTCTGGCCCTGGTAGTTAGGCGAATGATTGGAGGGGGGGGGCAGTCCCGAGGATGGAGGCAGTCGACAGGCTCGTCGTCGCCCAGGCGGGCCTGCCGATCCAGCAGGAAGCGCTCCTGAGCTTGCTCAAGGAGAGCCATTGGCGTAGGGAGAAGGTTTTAACGAAACACAGATTTACAAGGATGCCGTCCGTACATACGGGAGGCGTATCTTTGATTACAGCAAGCCCTCCACGGGGTACACTGTGGTCAGGTATTAGACCTTCTTTTGGTCGGCATCCTACCTAACAACAAGCCTACGCCAATACCCAAACATGGCCTTAGTTTCCCTTGAAGGAACCAGAAAATACTGGACAAGGCAACAACAACTGGACAAATAAACTTTTCCAGGTTCCCGATGATGACACGGCTTGTAATTGTACACGAAACCGGATTTCCCCTTCGAGGGAATCCAGATTGAGGGAGGAATAACGCGGGGGGAATGGGATCGAAAAGGGGTCCACAGGGACCCCCCCCCCCTTTTTTTTTTCTAGGCTGCGCCGAACTCAAGTTTGAGGAACATGAATTGGGAAGAAAATCAGGAAAGTCATCTCCCTCCCACCGCACTTCCCTCATTCACTCACCGATCATGTCAACCTGGATTAGATAACTAAACAGTCCAGGAAACCGACGACGGCCGGACGGAAGGACCTCTGAGAGGTCAAGAGAGTGATGAATTGAATGTGTGTGTGTAAATGTGAACCGTATTGAAAGGCTGCAGTGTGGTGTGACTTAGCCTTTGTGCTTGGGAGCGAGGTGGCGGGGAATGTTTCTGGCTAGTGGGCATCCCCCAAAACTTAGTACGTCACAGCTCGGGCGCACTGAGCCGCGAAAGTAGTTAATGGGGATACCGCCATGTTTAATTTTAATTGTGAAAGAAAGCAAATGCGCGGACGCGACTAGTTTAGTGTGTGAATATGTGTAGATTAGTGTAGTGTTTCTTACCCTTTCGGACAGCATGGCGATTTCAAAATTGCAAAGTTTCCGGTGGATCCTGATGACAAAAGAGCCGATTTAGCTTTTGATCTTGTGGTGGATAACAAAAAAGTAGAAAGAAGCTCTCTAGGTATGACCTTTAAATAGGCATCGGCCACCTAGTGGGGAGGTTTTGGAGAGGCCAGCGCCGGTTCCACCGGGAACTTTGTTCAACAACTGCAGTACAAAACGAAGGTAGATCGCCGGGCATATCCTTCAGCAACTTGAGCTGAGCATTTAGCTTACAAACACAAGACGGAATTTGCTCATCATGTACGATTGATTACAAATTCATGAGAAATATCAAACAAAGTGGTACAGTTATATCTTTATTTATACAAATGTGATGCCAACTCCTCCCTTTTCATGGATGGGTGTTGATAATGGAGCCATACTTTCAGACATTTATCGTTAATTCTGGATGTGTTACTAGCAAAAAAAAAAAAAACTTATTCAACTACACTTTCAAGGGAGGTTACACCCTTCGGAACAGACTTAGGGTATAGGTCAAGCCTATATTTTCGACCTACTTTTTGATGATGAATCGCCTGCCGAAGTTCAGTTCCATCCTGTATATCTAAAACTACTCAATCGATCCTCGCCACATTTGGCACTTAAGCAATACTATTGTAGGCCATGTAAACATTAGCGATTTAAATAGATAAGATGGTTATGTACAAAATGGCAGCCATCAAATATCTTATGTTTGTTATCTCAACCAAACCGTTCGGCCAATTTCGACCGAACTTTGTATACTGACTGTATATATTACAAACATTATACAAGCCAACATATAGCTACTTTTGCCCGACATTTTGTAAGAGATCTTCATCTGAATAAATAAAGTTTCTGTATCATAGCTCGGGAAACAATCAACCAATTCCTCTCAAATTCAGGAAACAATGTATAGACAATGTATAGCACATTTCATCTCAAATTGTATAATTTAAGAGAGTAGCAACATATTTTCAAAATATTAGCCATTTATATATTTTAGGCAAGTATGCCATATGACGCAAATAATTTCACACGAACTTTATAAATTGGCAGCATGTGTGGTGAGAATATAACACAATTTTGTTCGTCATTTAGTAAGGCAGAACCACACGAGAAAATGGATATTTTATGCCAATCAACCGATTCCCACCGAAGGTTGCACACAGACAGTGTCACAATATGCCATGTAAACTTACACGTTTTGCTTTTTAAGGGGGGAAGGGTATTTTTTTAAGCCGAAAAATAAATAATTTAGATTATTATGTTATATCTAGTACCTACACTTACACAATTTAAGAAAATTCAACCAAGCTGTGTTGCTGACAGTAGGCAATGAAAGCATCAAATATACGTATTATAAGAGCATATTTTGCCTGCCTGCTTTTGTACGAAATTACCAGGCAAGAAAACTGAATATTTATGCCCTATTCCGGGAACCACGATCTAATTCCCATTCAATTTTGCACATAAGAAGAGCTACACAAAGCCATGTAGGTAAACTGACATGATTTAAGTGGCTAATAAAGTTGGTTTTAACTATGTTGCAGTTTAGTAAACCATATCTCCCAAACATTATTCTGATTACAATTATCACAAGTGCTACATACGTTTCTGGTTTCAGTTCTAAAGAATTGTATCTTCCTCAAGGCCTACCTACCATCTACACTTTTAAAGAATGTAATCAAAATGGTTTGCACCTATGCAGAAGAAAGTAGACAAATAGGTAAATCGTAACTTCTTGTTGAAATTATATATAGGCCTACTAACTACCGATCTACGTGTGGCCCCTACAACCACTTAAATTTTTAAACCGGAATAGTTGTCAAACAAAAAATGGAATAATTTACAGCAGTAGGTACTGAAAGGAGAGCGTGCTGACAAGCTGACACAGATTTCAGCGCGCACCAATAGTAAACGGATCGCGAGACGATTCATTTGCATGTGAAGTGCGTCAAGTAGTAAACCAAAGGTGGTCTTGAAGGTAAAGGCCGTTCACAATAAAGTGAACACTTTTGAAAGGAACCATAGAAAAGAATCACTGCCCCATCTTCCATATATTTTAATTGTTGCACTGAGTGACATTCGCCCAGTAAAGTTGGTAATGATGGATGGAAACTGGTTCCGCATGTTAAAGTTGAATAAAAAGTATTAGGTAACCATTTGTCATAACTTAAAATTAAATTCTTTCACTTCCGATTTTTGTAATGCACCTAAATGTAAAAATGAGCAGATTTGTAAATTATTTACTTTTTCCCAATAACTTCACAGTTTCACCTACCGACGCGTGAATACAGTGATGAGGCCCGTGGCAATGTTAATTTTACATAAAGCGGAAGAATACACTACGTGTGCACACGTAGATCTTAAGCAGGTCTTTCAAAAGTGCTCATTTTACGGTGAACAGCCTATAACCAACAGGCGGATCCAGCGCTGGAGCGAAGTAGGCGGGAAGTTTCGGAAGTAAATTGCAGGCTGCTGCTCCGGCGCTCAACACAAATGCGTGTTTATTAACAGAGGATAAATGACTGTTGTTAAGAACGCACGGTTCAACAAGCACCCCCCCCCCCCGCCCACCCTTTTTCCAACCGGTAATTTAATAAAATTGCCACGCACGTGTAAAATTCTTGTAAAGCCCAATAGGCGAGGCCGTAATTATTCGACTGTGCGGCCGAACACACACACGTGTTTACAAATCCCGTTTAAAAAACTTGTTTCACAATTATGTCGAATTTGGTCCGAAACTCGCTGATTGATAATTTGCCCCATTAAAAGGAAGCAGCCACGAAGACGGCCAATCGAACCTGCAATGTTCACAAAATTACAAGGTTTGTAATGAAATTCTCAATTACAGTAAGTGGAAACAGCGTTTACATCGAAAATTTTCATGATGAAAAAAAATTACTTACAATACAGAGAAAAATTATGCCAGAAGCTAATAAATTAAACCTTATTTTTTAAAAGAGAATAGCACGCATTAAATATATATTTGTGTACTTGTGTATATATAATTATTTGTATACACATATATCTATTCACACACAAATACACACACACACTTATATTGACACATTTTTTTCCACTACAAAAAATTTTGATGTTTCTACTGCAAAGATAATCAACAAATAAACGCTTCCGAGGAATAAGAATTATTTCCGTACTCTACGAACACGTAACTTTGGATACCGAAACAATTAGCTTTTACGCTAAACATGGTTACCAATTATATTTTTATGATCAACTTTTAATTTAATAATTGATGCTTTATGGGCGTTTTTTTTTTACTTTTCTGGAGGACATGAACACGAAGAGTTGAAAAAAAAAAAAATTAACTTTGAACCCGTGTAAACGTTTAAATGTAAGTAACAATAATGCTTAGTTAAAAAAAAAAAAAAACTAGAAAGAATTATTTTAAATTATACGTCAACGTTTTTTTTAAATGATGAAAGTATTAATAAAACTCATGTTGAGAAAACATTAGCATACATCAAATAAACTTTGTACTCCCATTACCGAAATTACGAAAACAAATGAGTACAAACTCGTGTTACACCCACATATTCTTTCCACTACTATAAGTCTTTCAAAATTCAACCCTTTAAGACGTTGGGACATTTAATCACAGCGATAAAAACAAGAAACAATTACGCCAAGCAATTTCGTAAAAAAAAAAAAAAAAAAAAAAGAGAGAGAGACTCCTTGGATTCACCGCGTTCGTAAGGCAACAATCATGTGGTTAAAACGATCTTGTGCACTTTGTGACTAACCAATGCAATTAAGTTTTTTACTATTTTATGAGCAGTAAGCTCCTATAATAAACCGAGTCGTGGGTTATTTAAGCTATTACTATGGGGATAAGTAAGAAAAAAAAAAGTACTTCGAAACCAACATTTTCCCGAGCGGTTGCCCGAACTCCACTTGGATTTTTTTTTTAACCGCATAAAAATGCAGGCGCTTCGTATTCCAAATGATACGGACGCCACTTTCGGGTCAATTAAATCGGCTTCCATCATAAGCATAATCGCTGTAAGGATAATCAACATAGCTGAAGAAAATAAATACTAGGGCGAAATGTTTCCGTGGCCGGCCGCCTGGCGCCATGACGTTACCCGCAAGCATTCCAAGCACGTCTCTATTTAAATTTCCGGAAATTGTTTGACGATTTACAAGTCCATGTGAATTGGAAATTTTCTTAATGCCAGTCGAAGAACACGCAGTTCAAACGGCTTTTAACCATATCTACGACTTGTAACGATAGCACACGTAGACACGGCGACCACGCATGTTTATATATTAAAAAATGCGGCTTAGGAGGTCTTGTAACTACATCGGTTCACGTTCAAATCTCTGTTGGTTCATTTATAACTATTTACGTAATATTTACCAGGCGGATATTCTCAAGCAGGGGTTCTAAATCTTTTGAAGGCCATGCTTCCTCTTATATACTGCAGTATGAGGTCACTTCCCCTTTCTTTACGATAAATGATTATATATATAATGTATATAAGCAAACAAAGATACACACATCTATTGTGGGGTACAGGGATTGAAATAACTCATTTAATTTAAACTTAAATGTTGTTTCATAATACCTGTATCACAGATTCCACGCATGGGAGCAAGCTCCCATGATGAGAAACCTGTGTTCTTACGGCTGTATTTCCTATCTCCTTCATAGTTTCCACCGTTTACTTGGTTATTTTGATAATTACGTGTTATACGCACTCGTGGGTGTTTTACAGGGCGAAATAAAACTCTGACAACCCGTACCGGCATTGTAACGATGACTACGGAAACCTACAACAACGTAAATATCTACGGCCACCTGTTATTCGCGAAAATAGTTCTGCTCATCGCAAGACTACAACTTCTTACGTGCAATCTTGCAAACTTTATTTGGCTACTGGCTGCGTGTTTGTGAGAGACGACCTTTTCTGCTCGACTGGGCCAATCCGAATAAAGATACCCTGGCACTGAACGTGCATGATGGCTGGCAGACACTTACAACGCGTGAGAGTTAATATCATCCAACCGCGATGAACTAACGTGTTTTGGAGTACGACTAGTAGTGGAAGCTTTTCGCGAAAAACAGGTAGCTCTATAAATATCCGTTTAGGGATAAGTTCCAATAATTACGTTACAAGCTATACTTTTCCAGCCATTTATAAAAAAAAAAAAAAAAAAACTGGAAACAACATTTACCGGACAAAGTGCAGGCCTGGCGGAAATAAGGTTGCAATTGACAACAGGACAATACAGAAATTCAATAGTGAGGATAAACAAGGCTAATTGAATGGAAAAAAATAGGCTACTGTACTTGCTACTGAAAATAAACATTACCAAAATTCGTTGAATGGCGACTGTAAGATGAAAACAACTCACGAGGAAATCAGAAACTTGAAATCAAGAACTGCGTATATTTGATAAACACCACCAAAAACAACTGCCATGTTTCAAGGCCCCGAACACTTCAAACCGGGTATAAATCCCGCCTGTTGATAGAGAACATAGTTCGCTTGTCCATAAAACAATAGGATGTCGATTCAAACCCCACCTTTTCGAACCAAACATTTGAAAAATCACCCCATGTATCCCGTGCTTGGTAGTTTCCTAAATATGCTAAGTATCACAAAAGTTTTACATTTCTGTTAAAATGGAAGTACATTATTATATGGTTAAATTAAACTTCTAGTTTTATTTTATCGTCTAAGTGAAGATGAAGCAGCGGGGGAATGCTGGGGCGGGAAAAAAAAAAAGTAAATGTGCCACGAAAAAACCGCCGGCCAACCCAACGGCAACGTCAGCCACGTTTCTCATATGCAAAACTTCTGACATTACCGCGCCTTAGTTTAACCTCTCAGGGAGCCGACCGGGCTTGTCTGGTAGTTCTTTGTGAACTTTGAATACTATGGCCCATGCATTTTCACAAGCAACACAAATTCAACAGAGGTGTTTTTCCCTGAAAATATACATTTGCGTTTGATGCATTGTGTAATGTACAGCAGGCTGCGAATTTCTTACTTGTGGTGTAAATGGTGGTGGCATGGTAGGTATGAACAATGGTGGAGGTTGAGATACAGGTACAAAATTATTTGCCTATATTGTACATATTTTGTGGAGAATTAGTTGTACTTAATTCCAAACTTTTTTTCTTGGCCCTTACAAACAAAAATGACAGGACCAAAAACTGCAACAGCAAAAGAGCAATCTACGAAATTTCGTTTCCAAATGACGTAAAGTGTCGCGCGGAGATTGTGGAACGTGGAGCGGCTCTAAGGAGACCCCCACAAACAACGCTGACTTCTTCCGCCGAACAAATGCTAATTCCAGGCCTCGTTAATTAGGGCAAGGAGGATATATTGATCGGGCAATTAGTGGCGTGCGCGGGACACGATCTGCTGGCCTGTAATTGCCGCGCTGGTTTATTCAAAGGCAGGAAGTGGCCTTCGCTGTATCACGACTGGAATCACTGGAGAGTCGGGAGCGAGTAGAGGAGGCGTGCTCCAAAAGCTGGAGATGAAGGGGGGAGGGGGGGGCGACCACGCGACCACAAGGAACCGCGGTACATAGTAGCCTCGCTCTAACATACACACCGGTCACATCCGTCATCTCCGGCACCGAAATACTTCATCTTCCACAGCGGCAACCTCCCAGCTTTCGAGGTTCCTGCCAAGGAAATACGGCACGTACGGCGCGATTACTAGGTTTGTTACTTCGACGACGAATTATAGTCCATCCACGGTTACTTTCAACTTTTCTGAAGCCCTGAGTCTACTTCCGGGATATTCCTCCGCCTCATGCAAACAAAGCTTAACCGAGTCTAGGAAATTACACCAGAGGGACAAAGCACCGTATCCGTGCGATATTATAAGTATAATAATATTTCTAAAATGAACTATGTCTTACTAGGCATTACCGACACACCTATTTTCTCCCTGTCATTTATAAATATTAACTATAAATAAAATATCATTTATAGATAAAATATATGTAAAAGTGCAATTTAATCAAAAATAAAGCAAGGCTAGTGATGCATCATATATTTAGTAAACAACCACGCACGTCATACATGGGGTGATTTTTCAAAGGTTTGATTCAAAAAGCGTGAAGAAATCGTAAAAAGACTATAATTAAAGATGTTTATGTGCGGTGTACCTACTAAATCAGTTCATACACTGTATTGCTGATACATACAATGTGTTTTTGAATAACATGTCGAAATTCAAACCACAGCATATATGGACAAATATATACAACAAATCCTAGTAAAGGCTGTTCACGATAAAGTGAATACTTTTGAAATCAACCTTAGAAAAAAGTCACTGCTCGTACTTCCATGTATTTTAACAGGCACACTGAGTGAAACGCGCCCAGTAAAGTTGGTAACGATGGAGGAAAAGTAGTCCCTTATCTTAACGACGAATAAAAATTGTTAGATAACAATTATTACTTTGGCTTTCTGTGTTTTTTTAATGTGTCGAAGTGTAAAAATTACCACGTTTGTAAAATATTTACTTTCCTAATAATTTCACAGTTTTATTAAGCAAGCGTTGCTTTCCCGGCTGTAGGAGAAATGGGCTTGGCGATTGTGGCAGTGGAAACGAGTTTGAAACACACACACACTTGAACAGAGGTGTTCTTTAGATGACTCGGCGTGCGCCATTATCCCCCATTTCGTTTCATAAATGTTTCTGAATTGCTCTAGAATTTTAAGATTATATGGTTATTGATTTCAGTTATTACAAAAAGTGTAAACAAATCTGGATACATCGTACTAACTTTTCATAAGTTAAGTTAAAGTAAGTCACAGATAAAACTTAAGTAGTTTAGGAGAAATGGTAAAAGTGGTAATATTTTACACATTTTTTCCTCGGTCAAATTAGACAAAATAAAAACAATAGCTGAGTTAACAACCAAAATTTACTCCTTCCGAAGCCATAATTTTTGCCCACGTTTTGACGCATCCCCTCCCCCTGTTCCCCCTACATTTTCCCACCGATACTTATTCTCTGTACTAGAAAATTCCATGGAAGTAAATCACATTTACATAAGTAATTTTCATTGCTACAGCATTCATCACTACACTACGTTCCAAGAGTTAATGCATAAAACACTCAACATACAAGGAATGTACGAAGGATAATTAGGCATTTAAATTTGTTACTATCAAGTTATCATAGGTATCTTACGTCAAAAATTAACTTCCGTCATTAGGTTGTACAAGAATGAGAATTTCTACTTGATGACGTAATTTTTTCAATAAATTACGTAACAGGACGCAAATATAAAGTTTGAATTTTTTTTTCACTAACAGAGGTTAAGCTGTGACCTTATCATTACATTCTCTCGCCTGTGGCCTTTAATCACAATTAACACTGTGGTGTGCTTCAGCTGATTCTCTGTAAAAAATATATATATGTAAATTTGCACATATAAATTTTTGGTGATTTTACATTTTTGCTGTGTTATTTCTAAGAAACATAACTTTAAAGTGAGTGAAGATATTTGGGCGGCTCTTAACAGCGAGGTCTTGAGAGCCGAAGAGTGTGATTGACGTACAAGTATTTGTTTCAAACATGCGATCTAGCGATTGGGAGTAGAACTAAACGTTACACACTGCACTTCTTGCTTCAGTTTCTTCAATTCTGTTTTTAAGTATAAATTTATTTAATTCTGAAAGTAAAAGTATTAATTTGTCGCTAATGTACACTTGTCAACGGGAGCATTACTATAACTCTCAGTCCAGCAAACGGTTCTATCAAGGACTCGTTTGTTTTCTCCAAAGTATATAGAACGGTTGATAGGGGGTTTGGGGGGGGGGGGATGACTTTCGCACTTACTTCCAACAACGTTTAAAACCAACACGTTCAAGAATTATTTCCTGGCGTCTGAACAACAAATCGTCGGCTTGGCAAAACAACAAAACCGCATTTAAAAACTACCCCGCACACAAATGCACGATAACATCACGGCTATAAACTTTGCCGCGGATTAAGAAGCAACTGTCAACGAGTACTCCTCGTTACTTTATTTTGCCCGAACCGTCCTCCAAAGCCACCTTCACACCGTCGAAGACCCAGCTGAGAAGGTATTATGAAACGATCCACGATCTTAGGAGGTTGTGAGCGCTGAACCGTCGCACACTCGCATGACGGGAAGGCAGAACCTGTGATTGTTCCATACCCGTGCCACGGCACTACTATAAATTTTATCGCATAGAGTCGTTATCCATATAGTAACACATTCTGACTTTACTCTGCACCCTCTAAACTTTGAGTAGCAAACTAAATCACCCTGTTATTCTCTCTATTACAAAACTGCACAAGATTCAGTTCCGAGGGGATGGCTGTACAGGCTCGAGATACGCTCAATCAATGAGAGACTACCTATATTACGAGAACCTCATTGCCCAGCGTTTATGTACATAATTGTCAGTGTACATTACATATGAGTGTATATGTCACTGTACCATTACCTGTCACTTCCCGGCGACAGGTCAACATCAGATTTCAAGCCACTCATGCAAATGTGCCTACATTTAAACAATCTAGGTTTTCAAACAATACGTAACGACAGTAATGTTTATAAACACACGCTTCAGTGATCTAAGCACATAAAGCGTAGTTTGAAAGCTCTGGTCACAAACCGCTTACACTGTTATAACAGTTTTTAATAAATATGGCGCTGCATAGAACTAACGTAGATAAATAGAACTAAACACGTGATGATCACATTAAATTGTGAACGTCAAGAGCGACTGAATATTCATACAATTTACGTTTTGACGAAAACCCTGTCCAGAATTCTCAGCAAGTTTACGAACATCAGGTTTTGGGTTAACAGAATTGCATTAAAATGTTCTCTTTTTACTTAACAACACTCTGTTTGTAATATTCAATATTATAACGTAATTTGAGTACTTCCAAAAAATAATGCAACGCCAACACATCAAAATTAAAATGCAGATAATACAGTTAAACCCAAACGGAAAATAATGCAACAGTGCTTCTCTCCCCAATATAGTTTATTGTCTTAGTCTTATTCAGTGCTGAAAATGGCAAAGTCACATATGAATAGTTCATTATTATATTCTGTTCTCTACCTGGGATACGCGATGCAAGTTTTTAAGACATGCAAAGTGATCTTAAGGTCTGCAGACATACACTTTTACAAATACATCTGTAAGGTTAAAAAACACTATCGGATGTACTTCAGAATGTAGAACAAAATCTATAGGGTTAGTGCGGCATTAAATTCGCGTCCCGATAACCTTTATGACAAACCGAAGTCTCACGCCAGTGTGAAAGCGGCCTAATCCTAGCAACATTCGACTTATATAGACGGTGAACATGATTCTGAAACTCTCTACGAGATGTATTCCAGAAAATATTTACTCTCTTAACTGGAAAAATTGATTCAAATCACTTTCACATACCAGTCCAAACATATTATATGCGTAGCATAGAGAGAAGTCCAATTATAGGCTGTTCACGGTAAAATTAGCACTTTTGAAACCCCTGCTTAAGATCTACTTGTATGCACATTGCGTATTTTTCCGCCTTATGTAAAATTAACTTTGTCACTGACCTTATCACTTTATTCATGCGTCGGTCAAGTCAAACTACGAAATTATTCGAAAAGTAAATATTCTACAAATCTGATCATTTTTACACGTCGATGCGTTAATAAAAAACAATAAGCGAAATAAATAACTTATGTTATCACAAATGGTCACCTAATACTTTTTATTCGACGTTAATATAGGGAACTACTTTCCCTCCATCGTTACCAACATTACTGGGCTTATGTCACTCAGTGCGTCCGTTATAATATATGCAGGTAGGAGCAGTGACTTTTTTCTAAGGTCGAGTTCAAAAGTGCTCACTTTATCGTGAACAGCCTTTAACAAAAATGGGATGAGCTGCTACACGACAACCCATGATTCACCCCGGACAAAAAAGAACACGCGGAAAGGAACAAATAACACACCTTTGATAACGTAAAATACCTGTCCCAATTATCCCCTTGGATTCCAAACATAGAACAACTGGCTCACACGCGCTCACGGATCCTGCGACCATCAGATACCGCGCGGCACTACACCACAGACTCTAAGGGCAGGTTT
Organism: Dryococelus australis; assembly: GCA_029891345.1. Taxonomy (NCBI): domain Eukaryota; kingdom Metazoa; phylum Arthropoda; class Insecta; order Phasmatodea; family Phasmatidae; genus Dryococelus; species Dryococelus australis. The sequence goes on along the minus strand of CM056993.1, from coordinate 336,208,087 downwards.
TGAATCTCAAATATACACAGCGTTTTATCGCAACACATATCAGTTCGTCTGCACTACTTATCGGATCACCTCCCGGTAAAAGAGTAATTTGTCCGGAATCAACTCCCTATCGCTGCAACCGAAATTCAACTTAATTTATTATTACTGGAGTACTCTATATGAAGATGCTGGCGAAAGCAACCACGGTGATGTAATATACGATTAAATCACAGAAATAACATTTTGCTTAACTAGAAGTAAACACACTCCAGACGCATGCTATTTCCAAGGCAATGGATTCTCTTCGCTATAGAAAGACAAAAACCATTTAGCCAGCAGACTAGTTGGGAAGTGACCAATGTATCAACACAGCACACACTAAATCTGAACCAGTGATTTCAATCGGTATAGTTATCTTACAGAATCTTAAGTTAATGACAAACCCGGCCAGTACAATTCACCAGGAATCAGTATAAATCAATGTTTTTTTTTAATTCGTGAATATCAGCAACTAAAATCGCCAGTATAGTTTCACTGATTCGAGTGGAGCACTTTCAACAACTCTGCAATCAAATTGGCTCATTTGGATCAGTTTCTACAGTTTCAATTTTAGAGTGTAAACCCGAGTCACTCAATTGAAGGTCAGTTGATGTACTACTCTACTTACTGACGGATCAATCATATTAACTAGGGACGAGTGACTTCTCTACATTAAATAGGGAATACCTACAAATAAGAGAAATTTTGTCGTTATAATAATCAGTGATCGTAATAATTATCCGGCACTGTTGACCAGTGAAGCCATTTTCAATGGTTTTCACTCACTGACTTGGCTCTATAGTCAATATTTCAGCTTAAGAGTGTACTTACAGTTTCTGGCAATCATGCAGTTTCCCACTCACAAGTTCAATTGCGCACTATCACCTGCATAGCCAGTATCCGAAATATTTAAGGCTGAGAATGTGATAATTGCGCTACTCTACGATCAATATGTGCAAGGACTCGACTGAAAAATACGCTTCTTATTACCATGTGCTGCACCTCGATGAAGTTAAAAATAGTCTAATAATGGACGCCTCGCTGTATATCACTACACACCTCAAATACACTTAAGAATTCGAACATCATATCTAATATACAATACAATAAAATGAAACTCATTCAGGGGCCGAGGATAAAAGCTAACAACGGTCAGACACCATTCCACACAGATGGTAAGGCGACGGATGGCTGAGGGGAGTGTTGAAACACACTTCAGTAAATAAATTAGAAACATTTAAAGACCTCCATTCCTCACGAACCTAGATACGCCCTAGGCAATTTGTTACAGTATGCAAATGGCTCTTGCTATTTTACAATACATTTGTACAATTTCAATTGGACTAATTATAGCGAGACACTCTGCAGGCTGTGGAACATGCACAGTGATACCTAACGACGGTCGTTTCTCTGGGTTGAGGGAAATCGTTACGTCCAACGATGCCCAAATGAGCCTGCCTTAGCAGATAACAACTGTGAATACCGGTTTTATGTCGATGATTATTTGCGTCAACTACGAAAGACTGGATTCGTAACGATGTCGGCAGTTAACGACGTAACTTAAATAAGCACCACGGTCACAGTAACTGTTCTTATACTTTCATAATTCCCTTTAGACATTTGTATGCAGAATGTTTCAGTAAAAGCGAGTAAATTGAAACTGGGAATAGGGACCCGCGCCACGGGAGGTTTTGAGATTGGGAATGTGTGATCTGCGAAGTCAGCGAAAGGAGATATGGGCGTACACTGCTCGAACACGAATACAGGTGTCCTGAGTGGTTATTTAATGACAGTATATATGTACACCTTTACAGGTAGTACTGTAGATGATCATTACATTAGCGGACCAGAGTTAAGATATCAGTTTGTGCCTCAGCATAACAGTTGCTCAAAGTGACGGGCAACCAACCTCAATGCAAGCATGGCAACGGTGTAGGATATTCTGCCGCACCCGTTCACATATCTCATCACATGCAGCTACAACCCCTGCTACCCAAGTCCATATAGGCTGTTCACGGTAAAGTGAGAACTTCTGAAGCCCTAGTTACTATTTTCTGTCTGCCATTTTGTATTCTTTAGCCAACTTTTAAAATAAATATTGTCATGTAAGTATTAAACACAACACGTATATTCCACCAAACTCGGAAGTTAACGTCTAAATATAAGATTGAATATATTTATTGACTTTCATTCCAAACGAGAGGGCTTTCAAAAGTGCTCACTTTACCGTGAATAGCCTATATCTCTGCCTACGAGGTTTTCATACACGAGTGATTTCAGATATCCCCAAAGGGAAATAATCAAGTAGATTTAGGTCGGATGACCTCGCAGGTCCTGGAATCTGGACTCCACGTTGAAACCAGCAACCAGGAAATGTGGCATACATATGACTGCGGGCAACCACGCTGAAGTGAGGAGGTGCGCCGTCGTACTGCAGCCACATTCTCCGAGGAACAGCCAAGGGTACGTCCTCCAACAGCTCAGGCAAAACACGTTGCATGAACAGCAAGTACTGAGCCACTGTAAGGACGACAAAGCTACCTTCTGGACGATAGGTGAACCACAAACACGTAACGATTCGTCTACATGTTTATACCCCCCATCTCCTTTCGCTGGCTGTTGAGAGCCGCCTAAATCTCTCAACTTAACTCATCTCGCTGGCTTCGCAGACCACACGTCCCCTATATCACAACGCTCCGCGTAGCGGCCCCTATTCCCAGTTTCATTTCTGCACGCTTTTACTTAACAATCTGTATACGTCATGGTAAAGCAGTGACACACTGAGTTCAATCTTTTTAATTTTACTGTGCACATCAAGAACTTGTAATTTTTTTTTTTTTTTCCTTTAACACACTAAAGGCGAGCAAGGATCTTACTCTAACGGATGGAGAATTGTGACGCAACAGCAATTGCTTGCAATGCTGCTGGAAAACCCCTTGGAAGATTTCATCCCTTGTCCAGCTGGTAACAACAAACAAGAACAGCAGTAATAAGGCTTTCTGCAGACACCTAACACTTTACAGCTTTACTAACCAAGATAAGCACCACTATAAAAAAAACACAACACACTATTCACATGGTACAGAAACAGATATTGTACAGAAATCTGCAGCGACTACTTGTTTCCCCCCATCGTGAAACATCGCCTGGCGATGATATGAACCGTGAACCCGGGTTGAAATTCAGGCGTGTACAGTACTAAGCAACGGAAGCTGCAACGATATACAACATTGTAAGCTATCATTTTAAATACAATCACCAACACCATGAAATACGTTAAATTAAGAGTTGTCTTTGAACCAACACGGCAGTGAAAACATTCATACGGTAAATTGATACAATATTTCACGCAAGTTGTACCTGGTCCACTTCCTGCAAGAAAATTATAATTATTGAAACCGATCTGCAATGTTTGAGTATTTTCACATTTCCTCCCTTAAAACACGTCCATTAAATCGTAAGTCATCAAGGCTTAACGATTTTTTTTAAACCACACGTACAATTACACTGAACAATCGGTCTATCTTTATTTATTCCTGCCTAACAGTTGCAGAAAAACACACATAGTCACAACATAAACATACACACATTAACGTAGTTATATTTGAAACATTTATGAAAACATGATTTTTTTTTTCAACTATTAAAATAAAGAAAAGCTAACTTTTCTCTCCATCTGTAGTCATTACACTTCACTGTTTAAAACTACTGGATAGAAAAAATGCCACTGTTTAATGCGAGTCAAACAACGTTCACGTTGTAAACATTACATGTCACATTTCCATCAAATTAAAACACACACACACACATACATATATATATACACACACATACATACACACACACACACACACTTTTCACAATTTTTGCATAATCACGTGCTAAAAAATCACGATTCTGTATACTTCGCAAAACACTAAGAAAATAGAAATTATGTAATTTGCAGATAAATAATTGGAACGGGCTTTTCCAAAATATTTATGAAACCACTTAAGGCAAAGATTTTTTATATTTTTTAAATTATTGGGTTAAGAATTATTTTGCTTGTATTTTATCTGTGGCCTCCCTTATATATATATATATATATATATATATATATATATATATATATATATATATATATATATATATATATATATATATATATAATAAAATGTTTGCTAAGCATATTTTAAAATTAAGACAACGCTTTTGAATCTCACTTGTTAAATGTTTTATTTGAATGTTACAAATATATACGACAAATTTGCAATTTTACTTCACTACCTACGATAGCTTTACTCTCTATTTGCTGTACTTGCGTGCTAGAATACAAGGAACTTGAAACATTTAAACTACAACAAGATCTTAGTGATTTTTGTGCAGAAGGCAAAGAACTAGTGTTATCGGTTGCAGTTCACTTAGTTTCTGTATTACCCGGAATACAATTGATTCCACAACTAAATTCAGAAGAATTTCTATTTACGTGTAAGGTCGGTAAGCTTTAAAATTTTAATATGTGGTTTGTTTACAGCTAAGGTTTCCACAAGACCCCACAACTTGTGTCTGGTTTTATTTTACATAAAAAAATGGATCCTTAAAGTTTTATTTTACAGCACACGAATGCACCTTCAAATAGTACTAGTGTTTTCGAACGGCATAGGCAATTCACTTGGGAATGCTTACCGGTGGAGCTCACACGAGGATACTTCTGCTCCAGCCTGTAGCGGGCACTATTTTCCATTACCTCAGCGTGCCAGCATTCGTGATCTTATCTTCTGGACGCACGGGGGTCAAAGAGACCAGAAGCTGGAAACAGGATCAGAAATACGGCCGCAAATTTATGTGTACAGGTGAATGGCTTTAATATTTTCCCCACCCATTCTTTGCTCCCTTTATGCGGCGTACTTTATATCCCTCGTCGCGAGAGGGGGAAAGCGCTTAAGTCTTTAAATGGCGAATTCACATTGAATTAATTCGTCGTTAGTATTTTTTTTTTTTTTTCGTCGGCGGGGCAGGCTGTTAATGGAGTGGGCGTGGAGGAACAATATGTTAAGGGCAGGGCGGAGATGGTCCCGGTGTTTGTTTTTATCGTCACATCTCGGAGGGAGGGAGATGATAAATGGCGGGCGATAGCACGGGGTGGGCACGCCGCAGCCTCCAGCAGGCTGCTATAGGTATAGGAACGGACGCTGCACCGCGGGGGACCGTAGCTCGACTCCCTCCCGGGGTACACTCCCGGCGGCGATAAACTATCGTCCGGCCGCAGGAATGCTACGCACGCTGGCATGCGCGCCACGACGACGACCCTGGCCGTCGAGGAGGGAAATACGCGCGCGTGCACTTCGCCCTGGCGCATCCTCCCACTACTACTGCCTTCGGAGGGTAGACGCCTCCCCAACCACCAACCCTCACACAGAACAACAGAATACTGCTCGACATACTCAAGCGAAATATGTGAGACACGCTAGTTGCATTCCCCCAACATCTCTCTCTCTCTCTCTCTCTCTCTCTCTTACTTATCGAGGCAGCAGCTTCAAGGTCGTGAGTACAGTTTGGACGAAACATGCACAGGTGGATCACCTCAGTGGCACAGCTAGAACACAATTTGGGGGGGGGGGGGGGAAGCACACACTTAACATACTTTATGAAGACAATAAAATACTAGCTACACACATTTGTAACATTATATAACATATTTAATTAAAATATTATATTTCTTTATATGCCAAGATGAATTTATACATTCAGTGTCGTGTTATTAACGCCACTGCCTTTTTTTCTTCTTTCTATCATATTACTAAACTCCTGTTTCTTTTTCTTTCCATATAAGTAAAACAGTGTAATGAATCAATAAGTTAAGTTATCATCTGTTTTTGTAAAAGCACTTAAATTGCACAGGTTCGCATGTGTGTATAAAATTGTTCTCTTCACAATAACCACTAACCACTAATATAAAAAGTACATGTAAGAAATCTTGGAGGTATTTTCCTTCGCCTACAGCACAAACTCCAAACCGCGCCGGCCTGTTTTCTGCAGCATATCAATGACCTCTTCGGAACTGAGATTTATTTGTCTATGGATGTTTACTGCTGCTAAGTCAGCTAACCGTTCATGTCCCATAGTGCTACGAAGGTACGTTTTCAAACGCCGAAGGGTCGAAAGTGAACGCTCAGGAGTAGCTGTTGACACTGGCAAGGTCACAAAAATTTTCAATGCAATGTTCACATTCGGGTAAATGCCTTTGTTGCAATAATTTTGTAGAATTAATAATCATTTAAACAATACATATGAGGATAGATTTAATTTTTGAAAAGCTATTTCCTGCATATAATACTATTTTATTATTTTATATTATTTTTCGTAGAAATTTTTGGTTGGAGGGGGGGGGGGGCTGTGCCCTAGTGCCCCCCCCCCCCCCCCTAGTTACGCTTATGGGTCACCTGCAAACTGAGTTCTTTTCTAGCTACCTGTTTTCAGTAATAACAATTACATGGTTAACACGAATATAAAAACCACGCATGGCAATAGCCATAACAGCGGGATCGAGGAAACAGTGTGGAGTAAGAGAAAATATGTTACAATACTTCTTGGTTTGTCGTTGGTAGTAATACGTTATGTTTTGAAACAGATCAGTCACCGTCCCCCCCCCCCCCCCCCCGCAAGACCCAAATATCGCCGATACGTTCTTCTCTATTCATCGGTGTTTGTAAAAAATATCACACTCGATAAAGTGACACTAGGTCCTGGTATGATTGGGTAATTCAACCAGTGTTAGGGATACATGTTTAGTCGGAAAGAAAGCAGTTAATGTAAAAGATATCACACTCGATAAAGTGACACTGGGTCCTGGTATGATTGGGAAATTTAACCAGTGTTAGGGATACATGTTTAGTCGGAAAGAAAGCAGTTAATGTAAAAGATATCACACTCGATAAAGTGACACTGGGTCCTGGTATGATTGGGTAATTTAACCAGTGTTAGGGATACATGTTTAGTCGGAAAGAAAGCAGTTAATGTAAAAGATATCACACTCGATAAAGTGACACTGGGTCCTGGTATGATTGGGTAATTTAACCAGTGTTAGGGATACATGTTTAGTCGGAAAAAAAGCAGTTAATGAAATATATATATATATATATATAATGAAACTGTAAGATTTATTTTGTGCAACTACAGATTATTTGGCTCTACGTACAATAGAAATTTCGTTCCATAAGCGTTTTGCTTGTGTTCTTTTCATACTTTCTTACATTTTTGTGTCTTTGCCTTTATTAGGTAAAGATTTTTTTCTGTGGCGAAGTCCTACACTTGAATTTGCTGCAGTCAATTATCTCTTTTCTATATTCCAAATTAAATTTGTAAAGTAATTTCACTAGATTTTAATGTTTAATAAGTGGTATTTATGTAAAGCAAGAATTGTGCATGTGTAAACTGTTAAATTTAGTTTACAACTAATATTGTTAAAGTTATTTACTATTTGCAACATTATTTGGTATTTTCTTGTGTCTGTTGAGTTCGTTTCACTATAGGTAGCAGCGCGACCTGTAAGTAATTTATATTTATTAATATAATTTATATCTGGATTTAAACAGCAGCAGCACTTTTTGCAAATCATATAATTATATTACCTTTGAGTTAGAAATATTATTAAAAATAATATTATCATCTGCCGTTAAATTTCTCATCAAAATAATTAAGAATCCCAAAGTTTTAAAATGTATTATGTTTTGTAAGCTGATTGTATGAGTGTAACTGTGACCACAGTGACCATTTATATCGATAGTTGTATCGTCACTTGTGTCGATATTCTGTTTGCTCAGAGATGATGAAATCGTCTTTTTCCTTCTGATTCTCAAGATTTCATTACAGCTTGACTTTTTTAATTACTGTACCCGAAGAACACATCTGTGTTAAAGGTACATTTCGTACCGCCCTAGCGCGGTCGACTTTCTGGCCTAGCTGTTTTCTGTATGTTGTACGACCCAAGTTGCCTTCTGTCATGTTGTAGCGCAAATTTCCGTGCGGGCGGTGTTCGCTCACCACCACGAACTGCTGTGCCCCCGCGTCTTCTGAACGAGTGCTCAAAATATGATCCAGGAAAGAAATCAGCTTTAATATAATTTTTTTTTATGTGGAACGTGCAAGTGGACTTTGTGGTTGCGGTCATCGCCAGTCTTCGGGCATTGTAAACCACACAATCGCGACCTAGCAATTAAGCGACACCACACTTGATGAAAACTGATTTTGGGTATACGGTAAACAGCAACAAGCTAAAATTTTTATGGCAATCTGGTATTAACTGCCAATACGGGAAAGGTAACTATAATCACACTTCACTCGCGTCCCTTCCCGGCGAACCGGATTCGATTTACAGCGAGGTAAATAGCCAATTATCTAAAGAGTGGGATGCGTTGGCCTAAGGGTTTTCTCAGGGTAATCCAGTCCCCCCCACTGCTATAGCTCATCGGTGCTCCATTTCCAGTTTACTTCACCCTAATTAGCACTGAAAAACCTTCGCTGTTAAGCGCCATCCGCATTTCACACGTACACTTCTTAAAGCGTGCAGTTACTTCGGTAAATCTGGAAACGCACGATCTTGATAAACCATATCGTTCTCTTTTTCGCAAAGGCAACTAAACAACGTTAGAGTATAAATGAATATTCTCCCTTCCTAGTTAATGCCTCGTATTGACAAAGCCGACGTACTTCCTTATAGTCTATTCGCGGTTTCGCCACACTTTTTGAATCAAACCATTGAAAAATCACCTCATGTAAGATTGTGTATTTGGTTCTTTCCTAAATACGCCATTTTACAATCGTTCTATAATTGCGTTAACATAAAAATGCCCTATTTTTGGTTGAATTGAAATTATATATATATTTTTTTTTACCTATAAATTATAATATTTTGTTTGTAACTAATATGAATGTAAATAGTGAGAAAACAGGTATGTTGGTAATGCATAGAAAGAAACATTTCTTATGCAAAATATTACTACACTAGTGCGCACGAATGCGGTGCGTTGTCCCTCTGGTGTAATTATCTAGACTCGGTTAAGCTTTGATCGCACGAGGCAGAGGAATATCCTGGAAGTATAACTGTAGCAGGGCTTTAGAAAAGCAAGTAATCGTGAATGGACTATACGAAGCTACCCTAGTGGCCACAAGTTTTCCAGTTTCTCCGTGACAGAAATTCGCCACTGGTGTTCCCCTCGAATGCCCGCCGGAAAATATAAAACTATCTAGTTAGTTTATTAACTTTGTGGCACGAACTTGTTACCACGGATTACTCAGAAAAAAAGTTCTGGGAATTAATAACCAACCATGACCAATTAGAGAAAAGTGATGGGGACAGGCGGAAAATGGGAAGCTCGCCCCTCATTGACGTTATAGGCCGAACCAATACAGTGAAACTAAAATGGTTCATTAAACTGCTGAATAAAAACTGGTTCACCGAGCAAGGTGGACTTAATGTCCGATGAAACCAGTTTCTTGCAGAGGCGTTTTTGCAGAACGAGTGGCAAGACTAATGCCAGTCTCATAGCCAACTAAAAGCCTGCTGTCGTCTTCAAACCTAAACCCATTTGGGTATTAACCATGCCCGCCACATGCCCCTTGAGTTGGTGGTAAGATAGGTTCGCTGCTTGATTGCATTATTTAGTGCCACGGTTATCTCTTACCGCGTTTGCCAGACCTGATATAAAAAGGAAGCACATTGCATTTTTTTTAAGTGAACATGGCATAAATGCAGCTCAACAAGGCCGCGTCAAAGCCATTTTTGAATAAAACATTCCCTAATGTCTATAAACTGCATTTGCCAAACACAACGCACCAAGTAGGTTAGTATAGGCCTGCAAGCGTCGTGATGCAAGCGAGCGTTATATCGACGAAAGCGCAGATATGAGCAAATATCAGTTCCTCCCGAAATGAAACTATATTTATGGTCATGTGTGATTTAAAAAGATACTAGGGAAAATACGAGTTACCATGGCTACAATTCTGATGTGATATACACGCAAAGTAATACAATGAAAAATTTTAATTTCAATTGCAGTTTTACGTAGTGCCTTGTGAACATCGAGTGGTACAAAAATGTTCAGACACAATATGTGTTTATTCCCCGTGAAGAGAAAATTTCACATTGTTTATGAAAATTCACAGTTACCTTCCGTGCACAGTGTCAACGCCAGAGAATTTGTGATACAACAATCACAATGTGTACGTGTAAATACAGTCGAATGGTTCTTCCATTCGCAATGCACACTGATGAGCAATAAACGAACAAGATATTATGACCGTTTAAGGAATACTCGATGTAATTCTTGGTTTAAACATTTGCCGAAAATTCCCTCCAAAAACATCTTTCCAGGCGTCAGCAGCTACACTCCAAGAAATTTTTTGGAAATTTATCATACCAGTGAGTACGCTTAGTCAGAAAGCAGGAATGGCAATGTTTTCCCCTGTACATTCATTGTAGCGTTCCTAAATTAGCTCAGGAAACAGTCAACTGCGTAGGAAAGTTCCCAATTTTGTGTAGCAGCGACGCTAAACATTCTATAGCAGTAGCTTTATGTGTGGTATTATTTCTATATAGCGTATAGGTTAAAAAATTCGATTACAGTTTAGGAAGTTTACCGGAAAGTTATTTATAGTGTCCATATTTTCGTCTACCTACGTATTTACTGATAGAACGCTAACGGAAATTACGTACACTTAGCAATGAACGTGGATATTTAAGTTTCTTCGACAATACGGTAAGAGTATTATTTACATTTAGCTTGTAATCAATATCCACACGAATTAACGTTTACGTTCAGAATTTTCGCTCTTCCTTTCCGAAACTCTCAATTTCCCTATTTAGAGGAATTGCACTCAATTCAAATCAGTGACAATTACACTGTTTCGATCATTCAAGAGTACCTAACTGATTCAACAATCACTTCGGTGAATTCAACTGATGAATCAGTGAAAAAATGCCAGATTGCCTTCACTTATTGATTCAGTGACATTTTCCACTGATTCATCAGTCATTTTTTCCCACTGTTTTAAAGTGGTTTGTTTTTTGACTGATGAATCTGTTCAACAGCGTGTAAAAGTGGCAGTCACTCAACGTGTAAAAGTGGCCGTTAAACGACGTGTATAAAGTGAAATAACAACGCATAAGCTAATAAAACAAATATAAATTCTTTCAAAAATGTGTTTCGTGTTTCAGTCCGTTTCTACGTCTTTTAATTCGTTTTCATTTCATCTAATCAACACAGCGCTCTGTTTGAAGGTTTCAACTGCATATAATGTGGTGAAGAGAGTTCACTGATATGTAGTATTCCTTTTAACAATCCTAACGGTACCAATTAAACCAAAAACGAAAGCACTGGCATACAATTTAAAAATACACGGTTTCGATTTTAAAAAAATAGTAAGACATATATTTTCCTCTTCTCTGCCAACGTGACTTGGCAGCGCAGATGGTGTCCTACCCTCATATCCCACGGACAGAGTGGCCGACTTGTAGCCGGAAGGTCGGTAGTTCGCTCCCCGATTCCTCTGCCGTAGATTTTCAGTTCGCGTGTTACGCTCATGTGTACTAGGAATTTGTCAACAGGTCGGTCTAACTTGAGTTCGTCACACGTCACTTCCACAACTTGAGCTCTTCACACGTCACTTCCACAAACTTACAATTATGAGTCACTCCCTCTCTCTACACGGGCTCATGTATCGGTATAAGATCAATAAAGGCAACTTTTAAAAAAGACAGCAAGGTAACGGCCTAAACGCGAAGTGGAAAGGTGCGTGACTTCAATACTCAGCAACCTACGAAATTTTTTTCACTTTTTTAAATTACGGTAAATTGCGCTATATAAATAGTAAACTGTCGTGAATATGTTTATTTCACGTGATTATTTGGCTAAATTCACTAATAACAATATTCAATTAGCAACTGCTGTCAGCCGTCACTCATTCAATCAGTGAAATAGTTTCACGTCATTAATTCAAACAGTGGAATTTTTTCACTGAAACAATCACTGATTCCCACTGATTCCAAGTGGAGTCATTTTCACTGATTAGAGTAGTTGAATTTCACTGCGAATCAATGATTTTCCACTTCTTCGAATTTAGACAATAATGCACGTATTCTGTGGGGGACCAATTTCTTAACGCATACCGGAGTATGTCACATTTACACATTTACGTACTTTTATTACGAATGTTAAATTATTGCACCGTAATTACAAACAATATTATAATTTTCGTTGGGTTTTCTCTCTACACGCAAAATACCGACGGATTCGATTATGTAATCTACATATTTTTCAATCACGCGTTGTTTACACTTATAATTAAGATAATGCAGTTAGTTTCTGGTGAACTGGTTTTTTCTAGTATTGTATACTGCTGCCCTCCCCCAACCAACTCCAGATTTTTGTTTTCAAATAAACAACTATTAAATGTTTAAATCATGTCCACTATTATGTTTTATTTCATTGTGTACGGATACATAATTCTTAGATTATGATCACAATTCTGCCACTTGACAATTCCAACAAAACTAGACCATTTAAGGCTGCTGCCTGGTTTCACATCACTGAGAACTGGGTATTGGGAAATACATGTTAATGAAATTACATTTAGAGAAGCCAATTTCAAAGATATAAACTTGAAACAAAACCTGAGTGTGAGAAATGATAATGTGAAGCAGTGGCTATAGCCAAATATAACAATTTGTGTTTAACTTTTTTAAATTAAAGTTTTAATTTTTGAATCTTTCCAGAAAACAGGCTATACATTAATGTTACAAAAGGTTTCTTTTGGCAAGAAATGTGTATCTTTCTGCTCAAAAAAAGTCAGTGGCACCATACATTTATCTTGAACAGGAACGCCACAAACGTGAATATTGTTTAAAAATATTTGGTGCAGAGAGAAAATTTACAGGAGAGCGCACATACTATTGGTGGGAAAACGGCCGTGTACCTGCCATGCCGGATTCAGATAATGAGTCACCAATGTCCACTGAGGGGAGATGCTATTAGCAGTAATCCCCTGTGTCTCTGCCAGATTATGCATGTTGTGGTTCGTGAGGGTAAGGGCCGTTTGTCCTTGAGAAGAATAAGGAACTGAGTACTCCGAATCTGTCATTCATTATTTGAGTGCCTCGCAGTGCAGTGTTTTGTAACGTGAACATTATTTCTGCGGTCATGTGAGCAAAATAACTTTGGCAGTGCTAAAATTAAATTTATTGACAATGGCAAAGACAACTACCAGCTGAAGATTAACCGTATCTACACTGTGTAAATCCGTCAGAGGAATAGCAGCGCAAGCCCGGAACGCTAAGCTGTTGAAGTCTTTGTAAGAATGATATTACTTTCTTTCACACCTAATCTTTGTAATATTAATAATTAAGAGTATGGTATTCAAATTGTATTTTAGTCTGAAACAAAGATAATTAGATGAGATTTTGCTATTCTTGAACACTTCCCACGAGTTGCTTTACGAAGTTAGTATTAGAACTAGTATTAGTCTAGTGGCGGACACGCGAAATGGGCCTTTCGTATGCGAGCAACCGGGAATAAAGGCGCTACATAAAGATTTTTGTAACTGCATATTCTTGAAAGTAGTCCAAAATATTTGAAACGGATGAAACATTTGTAATAAATAATACGAAATTCATGAAAATCTTTTATTTATTTATTTCTCTTTATTTCTCATCGAGGAAAAGGCATTAGCGTTTTCTTACATTCACGCATGAACACTGTTGTACAGTATATTAAAATACAATTGATTAAAAAAAAAAAAATACTTATACGAGTTACGTAGAACTATAAAATGTTGACAAAACACTCGTGAACATACATATAATAGCGGATAAAATAATCTTTATGGCTCATGATTTGCAGAAACCAGCAATTGACAACTCAATTTTAAGTTGAAATGATTGTTGTACTGCAAAATAATGGTTTTCCGACAATTTTTAAGTGCGATTGTGTTTATGCCTCTGCAAATAAAGTAATGCATATAGGTAACACAAGGTTTGGAGAAGTAATTGTTATTAAGTTATAAGATTGGAATTTAAGTTGGTCTCTCGAAATTAAATTAATGCTTTACTTAAATACAGATGTGCACGAAATATTAACAATTTCTCTTCACATAAGTTAAAGGGACAGAAAAACTTAGTTAACAAAATTTCTTATTGCGCTAACAAATTTAATAGTTTTTTGATCCTACATGTACCACCTAGCTCACAGGAATATCGCGTCTGTGTTAACATTGTGGGCAAGGTGATAATCGTGACAAAATTTTCCCGCGTTTGAAAACAGATGGGGAAATTTTACTGATTTATTTTTGTACAAACTTGGCGTACATATTACTACACAACAGTGTGACATAAATTATCTGATCGCTGAAAAATGTGTTGCTAACTGTACGAACAACGTCAATAATTAGTGTCATATCTCGTTTTTATGAATATACTTTGCACTTGTTTGCTGCACTTCCATAGTATACGCGAAAAATGAAACGTCACGCCAGTGTATTACAGCAAGGGAATTATAAGAAAAACGTATTAATCGAAAAAATACAATTACGTTGTGCATTCATATGTGATACCGCCTTACTTGTTCAGCTACGAACGCGACAATGGTAGTGAGAATGAAGACATATATAGATAAAAGCAATTAACCCACAATATGTCATTTTTCCTCACATTTTTTAGAAAACGGAATTCGTGCGAGCAACCGGCCATAAGGCACGGGTAAACACCAATGACCTGCGATTATGCTTACATTATGTTTTAATCCACATTTCTGTACACACTAAACTCGAATTAGTGAGAAATCAACTACTTCAGCGAAATTTAAGTACTTTCGCTCAAAAAGTAAGTAACTGAAGTTAGTGAAACCGTACAGATTGTTTCCGCGACTGAATGTCACTGATTTCAAGGTGATTCATACTTATTTTCAGTGAATTTCACTGGCTTGGTAACTACTTGACAACGAATTCCAGTGATTCCCCAGTCGGTAGCACCTTGTTAACTGGATTTTCAGTGATTAATACTTCACTGATTGTAACCGCTGATTCGTATTAACAGAGAAACTTGTATTAACTTCCCCGATTATTTTGATTTATTTGTTGGAATTTGTTTGAGAGTATGGGTTTCAACTGCACCATATGTGGCCTTCTCGTTACGTGCCATCGGAGTTTTTGTATTGGTTTTAAGGCCCTGCCACAATTGAGTATATGCGTATGTCTGAGCTGTTGGGCCATGTTGTCCGTCCGTGTCATCTGGCAAGTTGGATACTACAGTATTTTATCTGATGCGCTCGATTCCAGTGTGCATGCACACGTAGATGGTAGCATATTAGCAGGAATTTTTATTTCATTTGTTTGTTTGCTTCGGATATAGTTGTTTTGCCGAAAATGTATTTTGGCAATATAATAATACGTGTCTGAACAAATAATTTAGCTGTAATTCTTGTCACAAATAGGTAGTAACTCTTGGTATTAAAGTAATCACCTGGACAAATGTTAAAACAAGTGACAAATGAAGTTTTGTTATGCGACGCAAATTTATCAGACGTTAATAATACTAAATTACTGCCAGGACCAAATAATATAAAGAAAACAAAATACTGTTTTACATCTGCAAATTTTTTTCGGACGATTTTGCTATCTGTTTACACTTGACTCGGATATTACTTGTGTTAGCCTATACTTATGACGTCAGATGCAGATGGTGCAATCTGATCACTCCGTTCTCCAAAGTTGGAACTTGGTCAGCTGAAGGCGGCCAGCACTGTATCAACCGTTTGCACCAGCAACATCTGACGTCAGAGGTTACATGGACCAATCTGATACCGTATCGAGGTCTGCATCATCAACATGCATGGTACGGTCAGGCACGTTTGCGCAATTGTGGCAGGGCCCTTACGAGCGTGCCAGACAATCTTTGGGGAGAGTCGCCTTTTACATGACCATTCTGTCTCGCATGTTGTTTAGTCACGTCTAGTTGAATAACTTTTAACGTGTCATGTATTGTGTTTTATCTTATTAAGATGGGCTAAAAAGGCTCTGATTAAGGTCATGGTATTGTTTCAGCCCCTTTTCGCACATTCGTCTCTCTTTTTTCAGTAGTAGTAACAGCAGTAGTAAGTAGTTAGTAATAATAAGTAGTAGTAGTTAGTAGTAGTTTGGTTGAAGGGAATGAGCACATTTTGAATTGTTCTAAGAGCTTCTTTGAATTTAAATTTTTTTGGCAATTGTTTTCAGATTTTACGTAGTGCTTTTTTTAACGCAATGAGCGCTCTTGTGCAATGTTTTAATATGTTTACATATTTGTTTCTCGTTTCCACGTAGCTTACTTTTCAAGGTTATAGTTTAAATTGTTATACGACTTTAGTAGCTATTGTGTCAGCACTAACATTTGTACTCGTTCCGGCTTGGAGACGGGCGAATATCATATCTATCTAACTTAACGTTACGGCATTTAATTTAATTATATTAATATAGTAAACTAGTAAAAAGCGAATTTGCAATCCTCCTTAAAAATGTTAACAGTTAAACATTATAATATTAATAATATAATATTGTGATCACAATGTCAATCATAAGTTAGTTCGGTGTAGTAGTTAAGGACAGTTATTATATATATATATATATAGTAACTGTCCTTAACTACATATATATATATATATATATATATATATATATATATACTGTTACACTTTCGTTATTTATAGTTATTCTACATAGTTATTTTCATTATGATATTTTAGATAGAGGTAACTAAAAGTGTACGAGATTTGGAATATACTGTTAATGTCTGTAATTTACTTCAATTTTGTAACTCTAGGAGTCCTTGGTTTCCCGTTGGCCGGGGGGGGGGGGGAGAGAGATTTGCTGCTGCATGTTTTCTAATGTTGCAATACTTATTGCCTCAATTGAAACTACTCAAGGCGTTGCATGCGAGCCATCGCACACTAAGGCGCGTTCATGCTCCATAAAAATACATACATACATACACATACACACACACACTACACACAAGTTACCAATGAAGTTGATATACAAGCTTTGGTTCAATATTACAAATATACACATCTCGCAATAAGTGTGTTATAGAATTTCTTACATAAAAAACTTTTGTGGTTTTTTGAAGAATTCTTTTGGCAATTGGTTTTCCATGGATTTTTTTTGTAAAAGTACAAAAATGTTAACAGTGAAGTAGTGAACGAGATTATAACAATTGAAGTATTTCTACACTTGTGTACAGGGCTTCAGAAGCAATAAATACTGCTAGTACTTCAACACAAGATTGTGTACTTCCAACAATATCCCACATCTACATGATGACACGGAGCCCAAAGGAAGCAGAATTGTAGACATTGGTCATATGTTTTCAATCATACAGAGCATTAATGACCATTGGTGCTCCTTTCGGCTGATCATTCTCGAACATGGAAGAAACCAAAGAAACACGCCAAGGTCTCGCGAGTACTATATATTTCAAGTGCAAAAACTGCAATATTGAAAAGAAAATCCAGACAAAGTTATGCTGAAGAAGAAACCTGTATGAATGTTAATACTGCTGCTGTTAATAATTTCCATGGCTATATGAGTAGGATTTTCGCAGCTTGGAGAATTCTTTGCGGAACTTGATATGCCTTTTATGAGTAAATCAACGTGGAATACTCGCCAATAACAGGTTGGTAACGATAAACGTTTCTTCGCTGTCTGTTCTTATAATTATTGCAAAAATTAACATAATTACAATTACCAAAGAAATACTGCATTGGTGGTGGTATTAGAAGAGCTTTACGTATTACACGAGTACAAAAAAAATTATATTTTTCGCTAATGTCCACGTATTTTTATACAGGTGTCAACTCTTTTCGAAGAAGTAGCCAACAAAGAAATGGAAAAGGCGGCAAAAGATGAAGCCACATTAGCCCGTGAATGTGGTGAAGTTGACAAAGGTTTCCCATTAGTAACAGCCGTTGTCTAACGAAATAAGTATAATTCACTGCCTGGAACAGTAAGTAATGTCACGAATTTCATACCTTTATACGTATCTATACTTTTATATAGTTATTCTCACATATCACAAACTGATTTCTTCTATCGCAGGCTGCTATAGTAGGCTACCGAACTAAAAAAGTTCTACACCTAGAAGTGAGAAATAAGTACCGTGCAATATGTGATCGAAAACACAGGAAATTAAACATTCCTCTGCATAAGTGTTACAAGAACTGGACAGGGGCGTCAACTGCAATGGAAGCCGATGGGATTGTAGCAGGTTTCACAAAAAGTGTTCCGCTACATGGAATCAAGTAAGTGGTAGTAAGACATTTTTTAACTCAAATATTTTTTTATGTTATGCATTGATGTCATTTATTTAATTTTATCGGTAATATTTTTCTTTGCAGATATGCGCGATTGATTGGTGATGGAGATCGCAGTGTTCACAAGAAACTGATTGAATCTTTGCCTTATGGACCAGATTTTCTCGTTGAAAAAATAGAATGCAGAAATTATATTTTACGAAATTATGCTAACAGGCTACGGGAATTATCACTCAATAAAAATTTTGGGACAGTTCAACAGGGGAGTAAGATCAGACAAAACATATTGCGACTGCGTTCAGGTATTACTAAAGCTATAGAACACAGAAAATCTGAAGGCCTTCCTCGAAACGTTAGCTGCGAACAGTTGAGAAAAGACATTTAGAATGGTCCTTAGCATATATTTGGCGACCACTTTCACTGTCCTGAGCGAGGATATTTTTGTAACGGTCCGAAAGCAGGAGAGAGAAATGAGGTTCCTGCTATGAAAGAAATTGGGATTTTCACTCAAATGCAGTCATCATTGAACAGGGTTGCTCACCATACAAACCGTTTAATTGAAGATGTTGAAAACTACTGTGTGGAGCAATTTAATTCTTAGATTGCCAAAACTATAGGTGGTAAACGTATTAATTTCAGCATGCGCCAGTCATTTCGGGTAACGTCAGTAAATTTCAATATATGGTTGATAATTACGGCAATAAATAATTTTGTATCCCAAGTAATTGCAACATTTACTGCAATTTCTAATCCGTCAGCAGTGTGTGGTATTATTTTTAGCCAACTTCATTGCATGAATACCCATGTATGGTCATAACAAATTTTAACATACCTAAAATATTTGGGAGCTGTTTAATATCTGAAAGCGCGAATGAAATGGTGCACGGAAAATATACATAGCTGATCATTTTACTGCGTTTTTATAAGCTTCTAATGTTTACAGACTTGCACAATTATTTATAAATTAATTGTTTTTACATTTAAAACAATATGACCTACGGTATTATTTCTAAACACCAAGTACCAAATATTAAATAGCGTAATAAGAAAGTTGACATCTGTGATGACATAACTTACCGCTCATAAAAATAATATTTTTGATATGAATATGAGTGATAAAATACGTCTGTGTTACATATGTATCTTATTTAAATATAATATAGGCGATACAGAATTGTCACCATTAAGCTTAAGGCATTTAGTACGTGATACATGATTTATGTTTTCGTACTTATTTCACAATTTTTATTTTTCGATCGAGGGAAGAAGCCAGTGTGCAGTTGTGGCGCACAACTCAAAGAGTGAATTACATACACTTGTACACAAAACATTGACTAATAGGAGTCCTGGAGTCTTTACAAAGAAATATATCGCTCAGAACACGTCTGGCACTAAATAACGCCAACGCCGAAAGAAGTCAGTTGCAAAAAGATCACTGAAGTATAGTAGCACAGGCCCAGATGAGCATTATGGACCACGTGCAGCAGAGCCTTTACCAGACACCTCTGATGATAAGCTTGCAGTCCTAAAAGAAGAGTATTTGAGATCTTTACAAGAAGCGTGTACCGATGAAAGAAGAAGGGCAATACAAAGTAACCAAAAAAAACCAAACTACTTCACAAGAATGGAGAGAGCAAAGAAGAAAACGTATCACTGCGTCATGTTTCGGTAAAATATGTAAAATGCGACATACAACTTCTTGTGCTTCTGTAGTAGAATATATCCGCTTTCCGACATTCTCTGGAAATGCAGATACATGATGGGGTGTAGAAATGGAGGCAACTGCATTGCTTTCAGTCAGTGAAATACTTGGGAAAAAATTGAAAAGTGTGGTTTCTTTATCCACAAAGAGTACCCTTATCTTGGAGCAACCCCTGATGGCGTCATAGAAGAAAGTGTAATCGTGGAGATAAAATGTCCTTCCTCAGCAAAATATGTCTCCAGAAGAGGCTTTCACTGCAGAAAGGATTAAATTTCTACGTAAAGAAAATGACACGCTGAGGTTGAAATAAGAACATCCATATTTCTACCAAGTTCACGGCCAACTTAACATAACAGAATGAGAAGTATGTTACTTTGATGCGTAGTCACCGAAAGGTAGGTAGAAAATTAAAAAAAAAAGAAAAAAAACTAATTTATTAATACTCATCACTTTATGAGTATGGCTAAATGCAGCTAAGTGTAATTGGATCACGTAAACACAATTCAGTTGTATTAATAGCTAATTTGAAAGTATGCATTATATATATATATATATATATATTATATATATATATATATATATATATATATATAATATCCTTATGTCGTTCCCATTTGAGCCAGGACCAACGAACCTGATTTGAGGTGGCTAGCGCTAAGAGGAGGGAGAATAATGAACGGAATGTGATGACGTAGGAATGAAATAACAACGGAATGCATTGGGAAGGGAAACGTGAGTAGGCTACCCCTAAAAAAACCCTACGTAAACGTTTGCCACAATTCCCACATACTAAAATATTGCGTGACCCCTCTGGATTCAAATCCGGGTGGCCATTATAGGAGGTGATTGGTCTGACCAGTTCACCACTGTGTGGCCTCACGCATATATATACATATATATAATATTAATCATATATGCCATGCCATTTCATAAAATTGTAATAGGAAATTTGGCCATGGTTCAGTTCTTTTAAAAGTAATAATAATTAAAAGTATAGAAATTATAATCACTATTTTTGAAGACTGAATAAACTTTCACTAAAAATTTGGATATTCTACAAAACACAATTCCCCCCCCCCCCCCCAAATTACGGTATAAGAGTTCGTTTAGTTGCTTCTTCTGCCCATGTACAGCGAATTTTATAACCAGGCAGTTATAGACTGAAAATGTACTTGAGAATTATAGTGAAAGTTTATATCAGGAAATAATCGCTAGGGAACAATATTTGGTACAATTAGTAGTTAGTATATACAAAATTTATTTGATTTATCTTTTATGCAGGGAAAAAAACATCGTGTTACAAAATGTAACATAATCTGAAGTAAAATTGTTCAAGTTGTGGTATTACCTCAACACTCAACCTATTTGCAAATCACACGTGTTTGTTATAAATATTTGATTTCCTTTTTCACGTATAATCAACAATCATGTCCACGTCTACCCCAAAATTAACATGCCAGAGAGACCCATGATTATAGCCATGCAGTGTCCCAATTTTGCAATAGATGGTTACGTCTCAATAACATTATCTAAAAAATTTCTTGTAGGAAAATGTCAGTAAACAATAATGTTTATGAAAACGTATTGTATGTGCCTAGGTTTGTTGATCGACAAAGTGAAGAAAAGGAAAGATAGTGGTAGGAAATTATGCTGCCGAAACTGACAGTATTCTTAAGGAGCGTATCCTTCCAGAAATTGTAGATTCTCGTCGAGCTCGTGGTCGGATTATAAGAGAACCCCAACATATCCTCTAAGCACAGGCTAAGGATATCTCCAAGAAACAAAAGAAGAAAAGAAGATGAACTAAGCTACTGCCGCATTTTTTAAATTAATCAGTAAGTTTGGCTAATGGCAAATCTTTTAGAACTCTTTCAATCACAGCTGAAGCCATCGATTTACGCATTACAACACACAAATATTTTGTTAGTGACTATAACAGTACCGAAATTACGTTCTGTCATACATTAAAACCGATAATAATGCACTTGCGAGTAAGGTACTTGGTAGCAGTTGTTTATAACAGTCCAGAGTTGCCAACCTCCAATCATACCCATTAGTAACGACAGTTATATGAAATGAATACGAGTAAATCTTAAGCGATAAAATTTTCCCTCCAAAATTCAGACACTCATAAAATTGAACAAACGTAATAAAGCTTGCATTACAAAACAAAATACGCGCAAATGAATGAATAAAAAATATTGCAACAATAGATATAATAATCACCTGGCTACGTTGAAAACACAAATAAGACATTTCAGTACATTCAAGAGAAATGTTGAATGTTCAATTTCAATATTCCTAGTATCCGATAACTATTTTAAAACAGTCAAATTTTTTCATTTGCTTTATTCATTCTGGCTACTAAGTGCAGAGCTGATAAATAAAACCAGTTACTTGGGAAACGTCCTATATATTTTACCACTATGACTGAAAGGGTTAATATATTGAGCAGACGATAGTCTATACTTATACACATTGCCTCATCAATTGTAGCTGTGGTTTTAATTTATGTTCTCTGTAACGAGGCATTTGATGATACATTTACAATAGAATATTGCGTACATTATTACATGTTATTATGCATTAGGATTTTAAATAACGTCATTGATCTGTGCAATGCAGTTGATACTAAAAATTTTTGAGGTAAAATAACTAAAGTTGATTTGTCTTTTTAAATTATGTACTCTGTTTCCTGCTGAACAATGTGATAATTATCACGAATTTTTTCCTCGTTATACTATGGTAAAATTGAAACATGGAGATTTAATTATTATATACCATACTTATTATTAATATGCCCTATGATTTGACAATATTTCAATAAAAATATGGTATATATATATATATATATATATATATATATATATATATATATATATAGTTTACTCAGATCAGGCTCTGGCGGTTATGCATAACTCAATGTGCCGTAGAAAATAATTCTTCACAAAAATATAATGAAAACAAATCTTGTAGCTTGGCGTTGAGGATATTATGTAATCAAAAAGGTTGTATGAGATAGGAGAGGGAATAGAAGACATATCACTAATCCTTGCACCCCGTTTTCTAATTTGTCTTTAATATTTTCTGTTTCATTCATTTAGTGCTTATAAATTGATAAATGGAATGTGATATTAACTTCGAGGAACTAGTATAAATACATCCACCACCATCTCTTGCAAGTTTTTGAACTATTTGGTATTTCCTTTTTCATTATTTTAACATTGTCAATCAACTTCTTTTGGCTTTCCAAGCGTGTACCTACAAGACTTAGTAAATTATTACAAGTATATCAATATTTGGTTGGAAATTGGTACATTGGTTTTCGAAATTATATAAAAGCCTCGTACTCGTGTGGTACTGTCATACAAAACACCTGACTAAACAGCAATTGTAGATGCACGTTTGATGCTCGTAATAGATACAGTCAACAAAAAAAAAAGTATAATTGAAATTAGTTATTTTAATTCATATACCGGATGAATCACTTAAAACTTACACTGCAAATAGCCCTGAAATAGAAGGTTCTATTAATGTGCTGGTTACACTGAATTGAAGATAAGACAAGGACTCTTAATTGTAGCCCAAACGCAGCTGAAAATAATTATTAAAATGTGTATTTCTTAAACAAATTTACGTTTTTTCTTTAGATAGAACAATGCCTTTTCACAGTCACAACGAATCGATGTCACTTACACTGTGGGTGCGAACAAGGTTCCCATTTATGAAGGAAAATCGCGTGCGAATTACAGCATGTAAATTGAAATTTAATTAAAATACGATGAGTGTTAATTAATGCATTTTTGTAGGCAATCCTACCACAATTATATTTACACTGGTGAAGGCGCTTGGTGTTTATATCCCATTTCTAACATTTATTGCCGGTATATGTAAAATTTGTTTACAACTGAAATATACTATTTACTGATGTTCATGAGTTCAAAAATAGTTGTGTGTTTAAATATATATAATATATTATTTTCTGAGAGAGAGAGAGAGAGAGAGAGAGAGAGAGAGAGAGTGCGCGCGCGTGTGTGTGTGTGTATATATATATATATATATATATATATATATATATATATATATATATATATATATATATATATATATATATATATATACACACACACACACGCGCGCGCACTCTCTCTCTCTCTCTATATATATATATATATATATATATATATATATATATATATATATATCTGTGTGTGTGTGTGTGTGTGTGACAAATGAGAAGTCTTGCGGTTTTCGAAACAGTCTCAACGCTAGGTTAGTTTGGACTTGAACAAACTTTGTTTTGATGTTATACAATTAATCTCTGGGTCTAAAAGATCGCCAATGCACAAAACTGCAAAAAGGTGAAACATCTTGTATTTCAATATTTTTTTACAAGTCATGGGACTAAGTCCTTTACTTGCTGTGCTACTGGGACTCATTCACTACTTATCTTCCCTTGCCATCCCATCCACGTGCTCGTGGGCCACTCCGTAATACGAGAGCGCTTTGATTATCGTTGCGTAGCGCATGAAGATGGCTTGCAATGCAACCCGCATACCAAAGAGTGTGTATTGTAGACGAACCAGGCAGCCCTGTTAATGGAGGGCTGGTTTGTAAAAATAAACTATTTAAATGTCTAGTTTCTAATTTTATAGGCTAGCTCGCAGAAGAATAGAATGAAGCTTTGTAAATAGCAGGTTTCAAGTGAAACAGTGGTCAAAGCGTCTATCTAGAAACTGGGTGATCGTGGGTTCGAATCAAGGTTACGCAAGAATTCATACGATAGTTTTTTGGTGAAAATATAATGTATAAAGATTTGAGGTAAAATTCTCTTACATGGAAAGGAAGCTAATTACCCTCACATGTAAGGTAAAATTTTAATGTAGAGTAGATTTACGAAACAAGTACAGAAAAGTACCTGACAAAAGTGTGGGAAATTCCCATACAAGTACGGAAAAGTACCTGACAAATGTATGGGAAGTTCCCATAGAAGTAAAGAAATATTAACTATATTGCACAAGAAAATTATATTTTAAAACAATGGGGAGTAAAAGCACAGTTAATTTCATTATTACCTATATCCTCAAACGAATAGTACCCGACACTACAATTGTAAAATCCTCGAAATTTTCCGGTGGACCACAGACCTATTTCTAGTGAGGTCCGTGCGTTATCCATTACGCCACGGCGACGTTAACTGCACTAGTGATTCTTAGCGTAATAAAGGATTATTACTTATTATAAGCCTGACCCTTCCCGCAATTCTAAGAGCAACTTGACAAATTAGTTATTCCTGGAACTCTTTGTAATAATTATTTTGTGCAATAGATTACTCAGTAATTTTTGTGAGCTACAAAGCAAAGTTTGCGTAGAATTACTTTAGTGGTTTTATTAGTGCTTTGAAGTTAATTGAATACCTTACCAAGTCTTTTAATAATTCCCTCGACATACATACAAACTATGCGGGTAAAGATAAAGGTGTATACATTTTGATTTAAACACGGGAACTAAAAGCTATCCGTTTCCCACAGCCTCTTACGAACTTTCTTGTTTCCTTTTTTTCTCCACAAACTTTCAATTTGTAACTATTTGATAATTGTGTTTTTCAGATTTTCTACCGTAAAATTAATTTTGATTGCTTAGTATTATTCCTGCCCTAACGAATTAAAGACCTACAAGCAATCCAACACGGCGCCTCGTTTTGTTTCTTCCTACCTTCCTTCCATCGAGTTGTTGAGATAATGCTGAGGAGATGCACACGTCGTAAGGTAATTTTCCCATCCGTGTATGGGATTTTCCACTGCCATGAAAGTGGATTTTACTCAAGCGTGAGGTAATTTTATATTACATGTAAGGGGAAAAACATATGTTTCGCAAACAAGTTTCCGAATAGAATATCACCTTACAATCCGACTTCTTCAACTAATCGTATGCGAATATATATATATATATATATATATATATATATATATATATATATATATATATATATATATATATGTGTGTGTGTGTGTGTGTGTGTGTGTGTGTATAAACACACACGCGCAGCGCGCACACACATTGTAAGTCGTCTCTATTAGAGCGTCATGGTCACTGAGTGAGGGAAGTAAATACGCTCGACAAGACGGGATCCGATATGCTTTGCTCATGTGCGAGTTTTAACACTGTCAGTAAAAACAAGTGTAGCCATTTGGTTACACAGGAACCGGTCAGTGTACGTTTTGTGTCTGCCATCATTCTGCTCTGGCTAGAATGGAGGCTACAATAGACTCATCGCCCTTGAACCGAATAGGCGATTTTCGCCAGCAGCATTACTTTTTGCCCCTTTTACCTTTTCTGCGTAGAAAACTATGAGTAGGTGTTCTAAGCGCTCGTGGGCCGATAAAAATGCGACGGAGATACATCTGGTTGGTCGGCGAATTTAAACGTTAGTGAAACACATGATCGATTTGCCAACTTGTGCCATTATGAACGTTTTTGGGAGGAACTATGACGAAATTAACGAAGTGTCGCTCAAAACTTGCTGAACGCGCATACGAGTGGCAATTCGTGCGGCATAAGAATGCTATTTAATACGTTGAACATGAATAATTAGAAAGTTTTGGTTTTAAACTATGCCTACGTGGATATGAGGTGCCTGGTATACACAAACCATCGATTTCTTCAGGCTTGTAATGTTTCCTGCTTTTAGTAGAAACAGGAGATTATAAATATTTTATTTACTCACGTTAACTCTCTACATAACGAAGCTACTTGACGCGTTGTTCATATTGATTCAATTTTGACGAAAACCATACAACCAGGGCAAGTATAACTGTGTTGGTATTGAACAATTGCTAGAGGCGTCTAGTGAGCCTGTTGTGGAATAACGACATGCAAAGTTTATTCCCTTCATGCAAGTTTCGAGTGGTATTTTTAATATGAAAATGTTTTGCTGTTTGAATTTTTATTCGCCACAGCCACAGAAGTCGCGGCGTCACATGATAGTAAAACAGTCGTTTACTAAATGCGAATGATATACAAATGTAGCATCATGCTGTTATTTTTTACATGGCCCGCTTGATAACAGACTGGGATACATAAACTGAATAATTCTCTCGTGTTTCTAATAAATGGTGCCACGAAATCGTGACAATATGAGAAATAGAAAATATAAACGCTTGTAACTATTTTAAGTCTTAGTTAAAGTGTGCTTAACAATAAATATCTGTAAACAAGTAGGACGATGCCCAATTAATTTATTCATTATTTGCATCAGTGAAAAGGATTTGCCCCAACAGTCAGAGCAGAGTAATAATGACTACATTACCGAGCGAGGTGGCGCAGTGGTTAAACTTTGCACTCGCATTCGGGAGGACCAAGGTTCGAATCCCCGTGCCGGCCATCCTGATTTCGTTTTTCCATGGTTTTCCGAAATCACTCCGCAGGCGAATGCTGGGATGGGTCCTTAAGGCTCGGCCTCACACGCCATGTTAAATTATTGGTTCTAGCGTATTTCACTTGTATACCGACACTTATTACAAAACTGCTACTATACAATCATGACAATATATGTTACGCTGAAGTACAAACATAAATTCTGAAAATTCGTTAAGTAGTCATGCTGTGTTTTTTTTTCTCGAAAATTACGAACAGATTATTGCCATTTTACAATCACCATATCACATGTGAATGAATTTTGACGACTAAATTTGAAGGGGATTGTCAATTGTGATAATGCTATAGTAACAAAAATTTGGACATTTCACTGAAAAGGAAGTTATGACACATAAATATAAAATTCAAAATGGCGGGTGAGGCCGAGTCTTAACATAGGCCACGGCCAATTCCTTCCCCAATCCCTGTCCCCTCAGTAACTTGGTCCGTCTCTAATGACCTCGCTGTCTATGAGACGTTCAGACCGTCTACCAACCTGTAGGCTGTTCACGGTAAAATTAGCACTTCTGAAAGCCCTGATTAACATCTTACGTGTATCCACGTTCTGTATTCTTCCGCCTTATGTAAAATTAACATTGCCATGGGCCTCATCACTTTATTCATGCATCGGTCAGGTGAAACTATGGAATTATTATAAAAGTACATATTTTACAAATATGGTCATTTTTACACTTCGATTATTAAATTTGCCACTAATGGATACCTAACAATTTTTATTCGACGTTAAGATATGGAACTACTTTCCATCCATCGTTACCAACTTTACTGGGCGCATGTCACTCAGTGTGCCCGTTAAAATATATGCAGGTAGAAGCATAGTCTTTTTTCTAAAGTTGATTTCAAAAGTGCTCACATTATCGTCAACAGTCTTTACCTACCCAGCAACTGTACTTAGCAAAATATGTCATGAATATGCCTTTTTAATAGCGGAAAATGAAATAGAATACTTATTAACTTAGATTAATATTTATGTTTATTGCTCGAAAACCGTAACCTTAACGCACACCCTCTACGTGAGTACATCTCTGTACTTTGAAAAATTTGTACGAGGGACTATTTCGATAACTCAAAGACAGACATAG
The DNA here is from genome assembly GCA_029891345.1 of Dryococelus australis. Classification (NCBI taxonomy): domain Eukaryota; kingdom Metazoa; phylum Arthropoda; class Insecta; order Phasmatodea; family Phasmatidae; genus Dryococelus; species Dryococelus australis. The sequence goes on along the minus strand of CM056993.1, from coordinate 336,179,534 downwards.
GTAGTGATGCAATATACAAGTTTGGATATTAAAATAATGAGGTTCTTCAGCCAGTAATCGTGTTCCGTTCCAAACCGATTGCTTACCTTATTTGACATCCATTAGGGCCCACAAATGGCTTGGTTAGGTACCGGTACGAGAAAAAGCTATTACATGCTAGTAGAATTAATGAAATCTAATGACAAAGTATGTCCACAGGCGAGAGCGCAGTACTAAAAGTAACATCTTCATTAACAAAAAAAAAATTTCTTCATGTATATTATGTAAACATCTTGAAAGCAAAGGCCAAAAAAGCAAGCTTCGAGTGAACTAGGGGCATGGCGAAGAACACATTTCAATCATAAAAGTAAACGTTACAGCGGTTAACCCTCACTAAGCAAAACGAAACTAAGTAGCTAACTACATTAACTTATTACCAAGAGTACAAAATGTGTGTTCGTCATGCGAAAACAAACAATATTCACGTTCCGGATATATTAGGTTCGATGTCTTGGAGGTGGATTCCCAAGCCCTAAACAGTTTTTCATCGTCATTACAAGTAAATCCAGTTTCAGTTCTATAGCACTATTGCCTTCCTTATTCGACATCCATTAGGTTCTGGCACGTAACTGGCTCGATAAGCTATGTACAGGTCGGAAATAGCGTTTAAATTTATTTATTTCAGAAAATTAAAATGTAGACTAAAGAGCCCAAAAGGACCTACCAAGCTGGCACTGACCAAAAAAACTCTATATACTACTATATAAACACAGAAACAAAACACAATATTAGGAATCTAGAATAATAGAAAAATAATTAGTACTAAACATCCTCTGCACTCACGCTTAGTGTAACTAAATTGCGGGCTTCGCAATTCAGAATGTATTAGGTAAATGTTAAAAAAAAAAAGTTAAATAAAAACGAAGTGCGGAGGCGGAGAGAGATGTTAGTATGTAGTAATAATGGTAAATGCGCCAAAAAGGGAATTAATGAAAATGAAGAATGGCCTCGCACATACTTCACAATAATGAAGCTGCTACTACAGACACGTATCGGCATGTTTTCGTTATTAACACCAAATAAGTTATTAATACTACAGGAAGTAGTTCCTACTCTTTTCATTGACACAAAATGAAGCATTTACGTCGAAATAACCTAGTAATAACAATTACTACATTTTATTCACTTAACCCAATATAACATTTTTTACCCTATTTCACCAAAGGCAATAGCCATGCGCTACCAAGTTGTAATATTTCTTTATTTATTCTTCGCTGCATTATAATAATAATTTTAATATGTTTTCATGTTACGAAAGGTGCGACTGCCGTACAACCACTGCAAAATAACAATACGCGCCTTCAAATCTACAATATGGGCACCCGGAGTTTTACAGTCCACGTGACACTTCAAGAACATCTAAAATACGATTTATTTCACTGTTTTCGAAAGGAATATAGAAACTCTGCCCGAGATCTATATTAAAATGTAATTTCCTTTCGCGCCCCACTGCTGGAATTCACCCCAAAAAAAGACGCGCGTATCTCAATTCTCACTTGTCATCCACGTTTCTTACCCTGCCAAGAGGACGCGGAAGAGGCTAGAAAAAAAAAGAGGGGGGGGGGGGGAGTAATAAGCGGGGGACGTAAAAACAACTCTTGCTAAGAGGCTACAAGAAATAGCTGGAATTAGTGCCAGCACTTGGCGATGGAAGAAAGGATGCGACTACCACTAATTCGAGGTTTAATGGCGGATTTAATTGTTCCCGCAGCTCATGAATCACACCCACAAAGACATTTAATTACTGTCGGAAAGGTTTTATACACAGTCCTCCTCTTAGATGTTTTTTTTCCCCTTCCTTTTTCACGTGCCTCGTTCCACCATCCCACTGGTAGGCCGCCAAGACGTAGCGCGTCCCCTTCGCAGCATCTCTGGTTCCCCGGCGACGACAAATGGGGCTCACATGCACGACAGAGAAAAGGTCCACACTACACCTCCTAACCAGCCAGACAAGCCATTTTTTACCTTCAAAACTGAAATACGGCCCCGGGGCCTCGCCGCTGATTTACTGCCTTCGGAAAAAAAAAAAACATTCTCGTTGCGCTGAGCTGCCCTCTTTACGACGTCCCAGCGCTCCGCTGGAAAAAATGCAACACTCACAACTTGCACTTTTATTTTCACGCGGACTGGTCTGATTTTTAAAGAGAATGCGAAGAGCGAATTTAATGGCTGAGGTGGTGAGGTTAGCGGAGACACCCTAACGACTCGAGCGATCCCTTTTCTTTTTGCACATTTCACAGTAACCAGGCAAGTTGAGAAAACAAGTCGCAAACGGCATTGTCGGGGTTTCTTTGATGCCGTTTAACATCTAAAACAAACCCAATTAAATAATTTATAGTCACAGATCTGATCAATTTCTGAACCCTATTTCTTTCGTTCGCCTGAGGTTCACAGCGAGAGCATAAATAAATAAATAAATAAATCATATCGCCAAGTCTTCAAATATTTCGATTTCGTTTAGGAATGCAGAGTCTCACTGCATTCAAATCGAAAAAAAAAAAAAAAAGGTCCCATGCAGCTTGGAACAGGTTTAATTACTTCCGGCTAAAACTACAAAACTGCAACCGAGAGAAATGCGGAACTTGAGCTACGTATACTGTAAGTGGGGATACAAAGATTTCTGATTGGCAATCGAAAGATCGTGCACAATTTTGTATGCGTCTATAACAAAATAGTTTCCAACGAAAGAAAGTGGCATAGGGAGTTGAACTCCGTTTCTGGGTACTATGCCCAACATTCTCATATTATTTGTGATTGGGGTGATTATATCAATCCTTCGGCAATACGCCAGCACATTTAATTTTTCTCTCCTACTCCTGATTAAGTATATAAACGAAAGTTATTCCACTAGACAAGTCAACTGGAGCGTAAGTATTACCCTACAGAAAAATTAATATTATAAAATGAAGCTTTAAGTGTTTCCTAAGATTCTTAGCGTACGGTATATCGCAACGTGTCTTAACCTACTTGAATCACGTACGGAATCAGTGCATTGAACTAATTTTGAGTGAACATAAAATGATTATTCCACATCAGACCCTTGCTGCTTCCTTGACCCAAAGATGCAGCAAGACTGAGCCCCAAAAATGATCTGAGTAAAATATAGACAAATGGCAAAAGCCAACACAAAGGTTTTCTCAAGAAGGTCAGGAATATCATTAGTTTGAGCTAAGTTCAAAAACATGAAGTGTGAAGAATGTTAATTTATTCAGTTCCATTTTCATTTTCTTTTGTGTGCAAAACATAGATTCGATATGTATATAAATATAGTTAACACATAGTCTTGGGGAAAAAACCATTACGATCTCCAAAATATTCTGTTACAATACATTTTCTTTGAAAAACTACGATTTCAGAAATATTGTGTGTTATAATACATATTCTGTAGAAATACTGTCCACTTACTGGACCTCAGGTACATATATGAAAAATATTTATATGAAAACCCAAGCCCATATTGGCATATTAAAAATATCATAAAAGAGCATTTTACAATAATAACGCATTTGTAATAATTCACAACAATATTTCCGACATAGAAAAAATATATATATATATTTTCTTACTTTGGTAACAAACAATTCTCTGGCTGTGTAAGGCCAACCAAACGTCAATGCAAAATTTTAACTTGAATTCTAAATGCATTCACCAAACCTTCATTTTCATGAGTTTTACTTTGAAAATCTCTTTAAAAGCTGCATTAAAATTCGACAAGAAAGATCTTATGCATTTTTTTACCATTTTGCCATTCTTTGCAATTGATGAAATATGGTAATATTAAAACCCTTAAAACTCCAGGCTGAGTTTGACTTGCCTGCCACTGAATTGCATACTGAGCAAAAATAGATTTTCATTTTCTCCCCTCGTCCACTGACAAAAGCAATTGCTCGCAATTAGAGAGCTTTAACTTTCGAGGAGAAAAATACAAATATTAGAACTGCGGTTTTTTACACCCAGACGACTGCTCGACAGACATTCCTAAAAATGTTAACAGTCGTTCATTTCTTAGAGTTTAATCATAATATCTGGAAGTAAAATTGATCTTAGAAAAATTTTAGCCCATTTTAGGACATCTAGACTTACGTCAGAGTGACGTCATGACCTACTACTTGAAGAGCCTATCAAGTGATAGAAAGTAAAGTGGTAAGTCTCATAACTTCTGATGTATGATGCTCCCTCGAGACCGAACGTTGGACCTCGAACGAGCAGAAATACAAAGCATATATACTGTTACATTTCAATCGATTCCTAGAGAGGTGAACAAATTCCAAACCCCAATGAAAAGTCAGTATCTGACTCTAAAATTCCAGGAACCAATAGAAGTAAGTATTACCATATTAGGAGCTACCATCGTTATACTTGGTAGTGGGAAATATCAGCATATAATATGCCTTAGAGGGTTATAAGTAATGATTGGCGAATGAAAGTTCTTATCAACAAACATGTCGAAATAAGGGCGACACTGCGTTACGCACAAGGCCGTTTGAACGGCGCGCCGACCTTCTGCGCAGATGACAAACGCACCCCCGCCATGAGGGGAGGGCGATCCCAGTGCCCAGCTCCGCCGGCAGCAGAGATGAAAACTAAGGGCGCCGTAATGCCACTTGTTGATCCAAACGCCGGATGCACAAAATTCTTCTTTAGTAAGTGCCGTGAATAGTTTATTTGTACTGCCGTACCGGACCACAACAACACCAGCAAGCAGCACAAAGGTAGGCAATATTGTAAATTATAAGTAAAATAAGAATGTTCTAGTTAGTCCAATTTTTTCACTTTTAGCAAAAGTGTTTGCGTGCGTATAACGGGCTTCTTAAGTTGTCTAGTTGAACGGTTGAATAAGGGGCAGGCCAGAATCAACAAAATTGCGTAGATTTTCTTCCAGTTGTCTCAAACACTTGAAACCCATTTCGCCTAACTCATACAAAATCAACGACTTAACTTTGTATTTTGCATATGCATAACGCGTTTGTTTTGTACGATAAGGTATCATTAAGCAGCATTTAAGTACAGTTTATTCAAACAATACGTTGCTCAAAATTAACAGCCAGCGCTATGGAACTGAGCACTTACAGCTACTTAAACGACACGATTAAATAATAACGCCTGTGGCTAAATCCATATAGATTGTTCACGGTAAAATAAGTACTTCTGAAAGCCCTACTTAAAATCTACTTGTATGCCCGTTCTGTAGTCTTCCGCCTTACGTAAAATTAACATTGCCATGAGCCTCATCACTTTAATCATGTGTCTGTCAGGTGAAACTGTGTAATTATTACAAAAATTAATATTTTACAAATCTGGTCATTTTTACACTTCGATAAATAAAAAGAACAGAAAGCGATAAAAATAATTATATTTACCACAAATGGTTGTCTAACACTTTTTGTTCGACGTTAAAATATGGAACTACTTTCCATCCATCATTACCAACTTTATTGAGCGCGTTGTCACTCAGTGCGCCCGTTAAAATGTGTGCAGGTAGGGGCAGTGTCCTTTTTTCTAAGGTTGATTTCAAAAGTGCTCACTATATCGTGAACAGCCTTTACTCAATTTTTCTTTTGGTTTCGCAACAGTACGTGCAAGAGTATACATTTTGTATGCATACTACGCCTTTGCCGTGTTTCGAATTTTTTAAACATTTTCTAAACGGTAAATTGTTACTTTATATCTGTTTATTTGACACTCTTGCCATTACCGTTCAATTGTTTTCAGAGCACGTTCACATATTCTACAAACACGCACACAGGTATTACCTTTTTAAAAATGTATACAATTAAACCACGCTGTAAATTTGTACTTCCTTGGATACGCGAAGTGAATGGATGCGTTCAGTTTATGATTGATACATTAATGAAATGTTAATTGTTTATAAATGCATCATTCAGAGGGGTAGATGCAGTTCACCAAGTTTGGAAAAGACCGAATTATAACTTCCAAAATACGATTTACATTTGCAAAAAAAAAAAAAAAAAAAAAAAAAAGCGGGGAAAATTTTAAAACGATGATTTTTAACACTTGGTGCACTGAAACTAAGAAAGGACTCGGCCTAATGGGTGAATAATTAAAAGGCGCGTATTGAGGAATTGCTGCACCATTTGCAAGGAATGGGTAAGAAAATTCACCTCCAATGCAGCAAGTAGGGATGAACCCACAACCTTCAGTATGCGAGTCAGGTACACTAATACACACGATCAATGGATAGTTTACATGTTGCTTTTCATTATTATCAAAATAGTCACTGATTACCTCAGTACCAATACAAATCATCAAATTTCAGTTTTAAAAAAGTACTCTAAGACTGACTTTTACAGAAATTATTCTATATAGACTTATTCCACTACGTAAAAGACTAACTTGAGATTCCCTAAGTACGAAAAACTAACCGACTGTAAACACATAAGCAAAGGAGTCCATTCGCATCTTAAAATTGATTTTCTTGAATATCAATAGACGAAAAAAGGACGAAGGGCAGACACCGGAATAACATTCATCGTTTCAGCAGCCAATGACGTTAATAAATTTTCCATTTGTATTAGAACTCTAATGGTTAAAATTTTTCAAACACACAGATGAAATTCAACTTCTTGGTATTTTTATTCACACAGTAAAATTTTTGCAATTTATACACACGAAAAGTATATATTATAATGTGAATAAAGGATGCAATGGTCATCCATCGACTTGAATACACACGACTACGATCAGTCGCTTTGCAAATACAGGATGTAAACGATAAGTGTTTACAACTGTACACCAACAGTGTGCAGGGCTCCAAGACGAACAATTTGATGTAGGATACTTGTGGTCCAGAGGGTCGGGAAATAGCCGTAAATCGCTTGAAAAATGTGTACTGAAACACGTGCAGCGCACTGCTGAGGGCCCGGCTTTAAGCGACCTGCTGGTCAGCTGAAGCCGGTTTGTACAGAGGTCAAATCGGGCAAGAAACGTCTAGTAATTGCTTTTGTTTGAAACGCATGTTGCATTGTCACAATACTACATACAAGTTACAGAAACCAGGAAAGAATGTATGAATTGCAACATGTGTTTCAAACAAAAGCAATTACTAAACGTTTCCTGCCCGATTCGACTTCTGTACAAACTAGCTTCAGCTGACTGGCAGGTCGATTAAGGCCGGGCCCACGGCGGCGCGCTGCACGTGGTTTAGTACACATTTTTCAAGCGCTTTTACGATAATTTCCCGACCCTATGAACCACAAGTGTCCTACATCAAATTGCTCATCTCACAGTCCTGTACACTGCTGTGTACAGTTGTAAACACTTATCGTTTACATCCTGTATGGCTCGCATTCACATAGATCTATCATGTACGTCTTTTATAAAACTGCTAGGGTGATAACACAACATGCGACCTATCGGGCAAACGTCTAGTTATTATTATAACTGATGTTATCCTTTCGATGACTCGAAGGTTATCAGAACACTTTAAAAATAAATTAATGTCCATATTTTAACTCGTTAAATTTCAGCCGTAAACTGGTGAAACGAACCCCCATAAAACCATCAAAAATATATTTATAGCGCCTTAAAGCCCATAGAAAAACTATCTAAAATGAACTAGAGCTGTATTAGAAAACTTTTTCAACACATATACTGTAACTAACTACCACCGCCATCATCCATTTGCTGTTGCAACCTTCATTTCAAAGTCACAAATCGACAAAGAAAAGACTATCGATACACAAATATATATTTTCCCCGGTTCTAAACTTTTTCAAACACGCAGCTACTCGTCGAATATTCATCCAAACATTTCGGCCGGCCATACTACAGTTACCCGTACAGTGGTTCGTAGTGCCACGTCCGGATGTTTCTAGTCATGCAAGTGTTCTTAAATTAGGAATTAAGGTTCCTGTGTACCCACAAATGAGGGGAAGATACGAGCGACACTAACACGTGTGTCTACCGCCTCGTCGCTCCAACGCGGAAGGCGTGCAGTTTTAGCGTCGGTGCGCTGTACTGCGCATATTAGATCTGTAACAGTGGGACTTCATTGCACGCGCAGAAAGCCTACAGAATAGACTACACCCGTACAGTTGTACTTTTCCCCTGCCGCTTACAGGGGCCGCGGTGGACTGCTCGCCTCCCACCTTCGACTCCCAGCGGGTACGCTCCCGGATGTTCGCACGTGGGAATTGCGCCGGACAACGCCGCCGCTGGTCGGTGGGTTTTCTCGGGGATCTTCCGTTTCCCCAGCCCTAGCATTCCGAAGCCGCTTCACCCTCATTGGCTCTCAAGACCTCGGTGTTGAGAGCCGTCCAAATCTCTCCAGACTCTCCATTCCTGCCGCTTACGGAAATTGCTCAGACAAGCTCTAAAAATGTCACTTTTTACCATCACCTTTTCTCTCTGTTTGAACACACTTAATTTGATAAAAGTAAAAAAAAAAAAATACGAGCTTAGATAATTAATTTTTACTTTTTCTGGCAAAAGTTCGTATTCCCAGGACATTTATTTACTGATACACGCGTATTCGCGCAAACAACTATTTCACAGCAATATTTTAGAACATAATACTCTGAACCCGTTACGTTTCTAACCCGCATTCCCCTCTTCCACTATCTGCTGCGCTGTTTTCGACAAATAAAATATTTGTAGACACATTTTCTCAACGTTGCCTGTTCAATCCTCACACCACATGAAATCCGCGTCGATTTCCGGCGGGCGCCATAAACGGGATTTCTGCATGTGGTAAACATGGCGGACGTAGTCTTATGGCAATGATTTACTCGGGGTTTCCTGTTTTCTCCACCATTGTATTGCGCCACAGCTCCACCATCACCTCGATTCACTATCGGCGTCACTTAATTCTCGCTCACTCTCACTTCAATGTCGCCAAAGCACATGCCATTGCAAGCTTAACCTATAACGCCAATTATTGATATAAGTAAAATAATTTAATAATAAAGTAGGGATATCTATAGTCCATTCCCGATTGGAAGCGACTTATGAAAATCAACCTTTGAAAAAACACTCTACGCATAACATATCAACCTGTTTTTTCAATAATTTATATTCCACAAATATATAACACTGTGGTTAACTTCAGATTACTGTATTATGGAATAAATGAAACTTTACCGTAATATCTTCTATAACTTGTAATATTTATTTCTTTTTAAATATAAATTAGCAACAGCGAGTGCAGCGACGTGTTGGCAACAGCAGGTAAGAAACAGTTCACAGTTAAAATATTATTTTAACCTAGTTTATTAGTATACTAATTGTAAATTAAACGGTGCCTATTGAAATGATTAAATATTTAGGTAGCCCCGATAACAACAAATTTCTTTTTTACAGTTTAAAATAACAGCGGAAAATATCGTGAGTAGGCCGTAATGGTACGGTGTTGTTTTATCGAGGGAGATGGTAACTGAAAGCAACTGTTTGGTGGGCGAGGCTTGTCGCTCGCTCGCTCGCTCGCTCGCTCTCTCTCTCTCTCTCTCTCTCTCTCTCTCTCTCCCTCTCTCTCTCTCTCTCTCTCTCTCTCTGTCCCTTTCGCACTCGGGAAGTTTCACTTCGCTAGTAAACTATACAAGTATACATGTTTTCAATTGTAGCATATTTCATACTTTTTTCAACAAAATATTAATTTTTGAATTTATAATTTACAACTGAAAAGAGATTTTAATGTTTGAATACTTATTTTAATATATTATTTAGATATGATGGCGGGGCAGTTACCAAGCGAAATTGGCAGACTTGGCGAGCCTTAACATGGCGTGTTACTTTTTGCCAAACGAAGCGTAAATTATTCGTACTCCGAAAAATACTTAAAATTACCACATTACCTTTGTAGATTTTATGTTTTTTAAACCTACCTAGGCAAGTTACGACGTTGTGATCAATCTGTTTCCACGGCAGTAGTAAATATACTGTGACGTGTGTTTCGTTAATCATTGCGTCTGTGAAATGGCGTACCTTTGTGCATCGTGGTCGATACGCTGGCCCTGTACGTGCGTGATTTCAAATATTTGATTAGCACTATTTATACGTTTTAACTGTGAACTGTTTTACGACGAAGTTAATTATTTACATCCACGTCTGTTTATTTATCACAACGTTGTACCTTTGCCCTAAGGGGTTTGAAACACATTCGTGTAACGTAATTTGCCACTATCCCACAAAAATACTAAGCCCCGCCCGATAAATTTCTATAAACCTAATAAACAGTAAGTAGCAATACATAGAAATATGAGCGGAATACAAGTTACTTTGCCCTCTTTTGTGGGCATGTTCACCGCTATATTTTAAGTTTTTATGACAGCAAATACGCAACACGAATTGCGTGCTTGAATTTAATGTGCCTTTTTCGTTTGCTGGTTGTTCCTTCGTTTTAATATTATTTCAAACTGAGGCCGTTCTTTTAAAGAAATAACCCAACACATATCAAGAACAAAACGTTAAATACAACAGTTCTTTACCCCGCAGGTGTAACAGTGCTAAACACAGTCGTGGCAAAATACTAACGTGCATTACATGCATTGAGCTATGTTGTGGGGAAAAAAATGTCAATGTAAAATAACCGTAAGAACCGTCGTCAATTCAGGCATTTTTAAAACGTCATAAAGCTGATCTAAATAATGTTAGAGGCCTAAACTGTAAATATTCGTACGGAATGGTTTTTGTAATATGACAGAATTCGATGAAAAGCTAAAACAGTAAACAAAACATTTGACAGGTATAAAAGTACAAGTAGCATTTAAATGTTTATGTTTAGGTGTAGCGAAAGTATACGAACACATGTACACACACAATTGCAGGTAAACATTGATTCTGACAGATGCTACATAGCAGTCACATGACAATGTTTGTTTACATTTGGCGGAAGGATACAAAACAGGCCTGCAAGTAGATATTTAGCAGGACTCCGACAAATTTGCTTCCAGTGGGGAATGGACTATAGTATAGCAGTAATTGATAGCAAAGCGAGATCCAAACTCACCGAACAATATAATTAAATGAGTGTGTAGCAATGAAGGTCAGAATATCATTTGTTAATATGGATATCCTTGACTGTTTCTTTGATCTCTAGTATATTTCTGGTACACCCTAATTCAATAAATGAACGTTCACAAACAATAACCATATTCAAAGTCGCGGGTCCAAATCCGCTAGGCTGCATTGGGAGTCATATTCCTGTAATTTTTATCGGCTCTCAAGACCTCAATGTTAAAAGAGCCGCCACAAATCTCTTCACTCACTCATTTGCAGAAATGCTTCATTTTCATGTTATAATTTTAGATTCAGAAGTATTATTGAAAATGGTTGATTATAGAAAATTTTCAATTTACTAGTTGTTTGATTCGTCTGTATTTTATTTTCCCTGTGTGTTATTGCCTGCTTGCAAAAAAGGCCAGTACTTCTTGATAACATAAAAATATGTTCTCGACTTTTTACAAGAAGCAGATAACACACAATTAAAATTAGGCACAGAAATATTAAACAATCGTAAATTGTCAGTCATTACTATGAATCCGAAATTATGACTCGAAAACGACGACGAATTTTTGTAAAACGGGTGAAGCTGCCGGTCCTTAAAGCGGCCGCCTACCTGACGATTCCGTCGCAGCGTGTTTGGAATATGCGCTTATTGACGTAACCATTAAATGTGTTCTTAGCTTGATTTCAAAAGTGCTACTTTATCGTGAACAGCATTTACCAAGTATTTAGCAGGTCTCCGGGCTTATTTACAGCCAGCCGGCCGTCTTAAAGCATGTCGCTGACAATGGAAATATAATTCAGCGGGGGCAACGGCACAGTAATGCGAGGGCGAAATTTCCAAGTATGCGGCGGACGGAGGCCCGCGAGGAGGCTGGGTTCTAAATCAGCGCGCGCAGTAATCTGGCCTAGGTATCGCCGCCAGTAAATTGTCGGGATCGGTTGCAGGAGCTAAATGCCTGTACGCTGGCCCGCGGCAGATAGCATCTGGCGCGTCCCTGAGACCGCGGCAATGAAGCGATCTTGATTGCGGGGGGCCGACCGCAGGGGTCAGCAAAAACCCTTCGCCACGCCATGAACGCCGCATCGTTCGACGTGGACACCCCTCACGCGATCACACCGTTCGCCGGTCACAAACAAGTGCTACCGACGACAACATGGGGGATGGAGACGCTCATGCATGTCCTTTCGCTCTCCTAGACAATTTTTCCTTCATAGTAAACCAGTATTAAAATAATTAGCCGTATTATCACCTCCTTCCCTTTTTTTTTGTTCGTATTTTCATTTTTCTAAAACAAAAGTCAACCACATTCATTAGCTTTTTTCCTTCAGCTCAATTAGCTTACTGTTAGTTCAAATATCAAAAGGTGAACAAGATTTTTTTTAGCACAACACGACATTTATGTAATGAAAACTAAAAATATTAGAATAAAATACACCTCAAATGCTTTTCATTTCAGCAGAAACTTATAATTTTATATTTAATATGATTAAATAAATATATACAAACTTCCTTCAGAGCATAAAGAAAAAAATGTTTTAAAAGTTGTACTTTTATATCTGGGACATGTGCATTTGGATGCATCCTATACACTGAAATATACCTAACATACAAATTTTAATTTACGTGTTCCTTTCCTGTGTTTTGTTTATTTATTAACTCTACACATTACACTGAATAACTAACTTATTGAACCAAAAATTATTGATTTAGTATAATTTTCATTGTCCAGACAGCAAATTGACAAAAAAAAATTTCTTCAGTCTTTATCAAATTGTTATATCTTTAATATCCTTGTTAGTTTTAACACGCGATTGAGGAGATCAATATAAAATTTCATACAGTAGTGTATTTACACCGATTTCAGAAACTGTACAAAGCTACGTCGATTAGTAGAACATAATACGAAATATGTAATGCCAGCTATAGCAAGATGTTTAATAAATACAAAATGGAGGGGGTCGTTACCCCTTCTATGTTATCTCGACGACTTAAAGCAAACTTACATTAGATTCCAGGGGTATTTTTTTCCAAAGGAGGGTTGTAAAAGCGAAGCAGCAGGAAGAGGCGATAATGAAATCTCTACCGAAATGGCCGCACAAAAACGCGGATTTGGAACTGTTTGCACGCAAATTGAAGATACCTCATGTTTGCGGAATGTTCATTGGAGATGCTTTGCTCCCTAAACCCAAACGTGACGGCGCCGTAATCGAGCTGGGCACGATAGCCGGGCCCGGTGCACACGGGGTAACTTACGTGAAACGTGGAAAACGTGAAGACTACTTCAACAGTTTCAGTAATTTGCATCCTCCACCCGAGCTGAGACTATACCTGAAAAATTGCAAACTGACTTACAACTACGAGATGGAACAGATAGCGAACACGTGTAACTGCGGACACTTGTGCCTCCGCTTCCTTGTTCGTTCGTACAAGTAATTAAATAAAATGGCTATACATGGAACGGAAACTATCAGTCATGTCGATAACGTTTACCTTGACAGGTCGTAGCTTCAAGCCGTATGCTGTACACTTTTCAACACTCGACCTGGAGGGGGAATCACAGGTTTGGTCGATTTTCAAAATTAAAATGCGATACCGAACATTGATGACAAAAATTGCAAGATGTATCTCATGAAAAGTGGTAATGTTTCCCATGAGGTGTCGCTACCCATAGGCTCTTGCGAATTAGACGACAATGCAAGGTACATCGAAAATTAGCTGTCTCCCGACACAGAATTCGAACGACATGGAAATTCCAATACTCTGAAGATTGTCATCAGACGCGGCGAAGATATCAACTTTACGAAACCGGATACCATCGGAATGATGCTGGGGTTCTAGCCACGCATATATGAAGTTGGAAGATTCCACGAATCGTCGCGACCTATAAACATTTTTCCTGATAATGTGATACAAATAAACTTCAGTTTGGCAAGCAGTACATATCTCAACGGTAGGCCAAGTAATAAACTGTACAAGTCTTCGCCGATGGTCCCTCCAAATTATAAACTGGTCATGGCACTGCAAAGCATCATTTACATTCTGCTTGTCGCAACACGAGCTGGTAGTGATGATCGTCGACCAGCCCAGAATTGGTGAACTTTCGAAAACGAAGAAATCACATTAACGCTTGAATTTCGGAAGATGGGAATAAGATTTATGGTGAGTAGTGTAATAAAGTTCGTTCTAGGCCAGGAGTCAGGAGGCAGCTCCAGCTCCGACCGGACAGGTGTCAGGAGGCAACTCCGACCGCCGCCATCTTGGATCACGCCATCTTGGATTACGTCATTTCCGGCCACCATATTGGCAGCCAGTACGTCAATTTCCATGCTCTATCAATCCATGTTGCCTCTATAGTTCCGAGTGTTTTCTCAGAGTGCTCTCATTTTTCATACTCTTGCATTCCAGTCATGCAACCGCCATCTTATTTTTGCACTTCATTATCTGTCATTCCACCTTGACATCCACCACCTTGTTTTCGAACTTCATGCTTTATAATTCCACTTCAACATCCACCATCTTGGATTCCATTTCTTCATGCTCTATAATTAAACCTTGCCACCCACCATCATGTTTTTGCACTTCATGCTCTATCATTCCACATTGACATCCACCATATTGTTTTCGCACTTCATGTTCTATAATTCCACCAAGGCATCCCCCATCTTGGATTCCATTTCTTCATGCACTATCATTCCACCTTGTCACCCACCATAATGCATTCCATTTCTTCATTATATACCATTCCATGTTATCACCCGCCATCTTGGATTACATTTCTTTATACTCTATCATTCCACCTCGTCCACCACCATTTTGACATATGTCAACTTTGCCTGCCACCAGGAGCATTGTAGGTATAGTTTAGTGGTTGGCCACCAGACAAGCTGTCTATGTAGTTCCAGCACACTCCACCTCAGGTTCTGCCATATGCTACAAGGACTGCTAGTGTCACTGCAGCGATCTTGTTTAGTTCTCGAGTTGGTCGCTAGGAGTGCTGCATTTTTTAGAACTCAAAATATTATCGGGAAGAGGAGTGGGATCGAACTGCTGAACCTTGGGTCACTAGACTATCGCCTTAGACCACTCGGCTGCTAAGACATGTAGTATGACGAAGATTTAAATATGGTATACACAAAAATTATACTTTAAATTACTGTCTGTAGTGCAACCATCTTGCCAGTATGTTTTCCTTTCTTGCGATGTAACACCTTCTCAACCAAATACATATCAGAAAATTTTGTGACCTTTATTTTTTCCAAGTAGAAGGCGCCACGCCATTTTTTGCTAGTCGTGTAGGCAGAAAAGCAGTTCAATGTTGGGACATGGAGACTGGTTGTGAGCAGCCAGCGAGATCAGCCTACCTCATCTTCAGTCTATGGATCTGATCACAATTTTAGTTTTAGACATTTAGCAATAACAAACTATTTTCATAACCAGCTAGTCACAAAAATTATCGGGTTACACTGTTAACACCATCTATATTTTATGAAAAATTAATGTACCAATCGCTTACTTCCTAGACTCTGCGCACATATAAATTAATTTATTTGGTGAGCATGGAAAGACAATCTTGCAGACTAAAGCACACTCAAACATTACCAACGAATGGTGTTGAGTCTCGGTGGCGAATGGGAGACCTCGCAAGTCCGATGGTTAGTGCACCACTCTCCAGCACTGTCAATGGCGGACTACTTTTCTCCACACAGTTACCACACTTCCGCCCTACTTAAAAAATACAGCCATCAAAGCATCGCACGTCTTCTCCTTTGGCGTCGCCTTATTTCATACATACAGAACACGAGAATTACGTTCCTGATTTCCACTCATTCAATGCCATTACTGCCTAACTAAATGCAAACATGGGAAAATAATTTATCGCGATACACCCGTCACAGATTTGGAAATAGTATCAGCTAACTGAGGAACCACTTAAAGATAATACAGTGAAAAAGTATTAACAAAAAAAGAAAAACAACAGGATGCTTCAACGACATCGTTTGGTAAAATTTAACACACAAATAAAGACAGTAATAGAAAAACGTATGAAATATAATGCCGGATTTCATTTAAATGGCGGGTCAAGACCGAACACTTACAAAAACAGAAATGTCTTCGAAACAGGAGAAATAGAAACATTTGATAGAGGAAATAATTGCAAATATAAAAAGAATGGAATAGAATAACCATACAACAATGGATGGAGAAAGAAGGGTGGATGGAAACTGCAAGAAACAAGTCGTTATGGAAAAGAGAAAAAAGGGAATATCGCGAAGAAGATGGGGTAACAAACTGGAAGAAATGTATAATCACAGTGTTGGATAAAAGTTTTTAAGGAAACAGGTTCAGTAGAAAGACGACTTCAGCGTGACTTACTTGTCCGTTACCACAAGCATAATTGACTATTTATCAATAAATAATTGGGGGCGTTATATTATTCTCTAGTTTAAACCACTGAAAAAGTGAAATCCTGAACTTTTCTCTGCAAATGAAGATGTTTGTGAGTGACTTCTCACATGAAAATTCACTCTAAACATTTTACATGCAGAGGAACATGCAAAAGGTCTGTTAAACTTTATTAGTAACTAGTATAACATTACCATGCGTATTTCAATACATGTTTAACATACTCTTGAAATGCCTTGCAGGTATTCCTGAATTTTATCGATAATGGTGTGGTGTGTAGCATTAAAACTAATTTCAGTAAGCCAAGCTGAAAGTTTTCATGTGTATACTTCACTGCTAAAACTATGAAAACATGGAGGATCTGGTATTAATGTTAACACCGCCAACTGGAAGTAGAGGTGACTAGAAATACGCTGGTTGGAAACAGCCGCCGTTTCACGGTTGACAGGCGGGAGCAAGAATCCGATCAGCGTGCGGTTCGAAGTCAAGTAGCAGTTGCCGTCGTGTTCCTTCCATATGCGCGCATGCATCCACTGCACAGAGCCCTCAGACACACACCGCCAAACAAGCCGCCTCATCTCGGCTACAGGGACAAAAGACGCAAGCATCCTGCGCTCGTTTTCCTTGAAGGCAGACCATAATCACGCGAGAGGGTGCGTCACAAGCAGTCTCTTGTCTTTTCCACTTCCCTGCAGAGGCTGCGGTTAGCCCGCTCGCCTCCCACCAAGGCGAACCGGGTTCAACCCCCGGCCGGGTCACCGGATTTTCGCATGTGGAAATCGTGCCGGACGATACCGTTGGTTGGCGGGTTTTCACGGGGACCTCCCGTTCCCCCCACCCTTTCATTCCGGCGCTGCTCCATACTCACCTCAATTACCCTCATCGGCTCTCAAGACTTCGCTGTTAAGAGCCGCCCAAATCTCTTCCCTCGTCACTTCCCTCCACAGCACTCGACAATGTAGTATTCCAGTCTTTCTGAAACACAGCTATTAACAGGCTGGAACTGAACTCTACCGACCTCATAAAAAGAGGCACAAATGTATATACAACGTCTATCCCGGAAGGGCGAAACTACCAAGGGGTAACTGAAACAGACGATTATTGCTAGCAACAAAACAAGAATGATAAATGTCTGAGTTTCTGGGTAATGCATTACTGAAAAACGAAGTGGAAACCAACGAAAAATTGGGTGCCGATATCAACTCCCCTTCCATAAGGTAGGTGTTGGGACCCCATTTGTGTTGTTCCCTGCGGATTGGTTATCTACAGTGCATTATAAACAAAACGATCGACATGTGTTTTTACCCTACATGATACCGTTTTCTAGAAATTGATGCCTAATGTTCTAACAATGCAAACGTTGCGAAGAGAGTTGCACATTTAAATTGCCAGCTTATCAGCAGTCAACGTGCGGGTTTGGTTAAGATGACATCTCGTATTAATTTTCCGGCGATGACATTTTATGGTGGCAGTCGTAGTTCGTCCAGCATGGAAACCGAATATAGGTAACGTTCCGTGTGTAACTGTTTACAATGTATTGTAAACTAATTCTTTTCTCAGAAACATTCGTGAATTGCCATCCTGGGAATCCCAGAAGAGTACGAATTGAGTGTTAGCGAGTTTCTTGCCTACCAGGTAATGCAATACTCTCTTCACAACAAATACACGACTTCCGCTAAAAAGGAGACGTTCACGGCAATAAAACTATTTAAAGACACATTGCCACACAATTATACTAACGTGTCACTAAATTTAATGCAAAATAAGGGAGGCAGCAATAATTATCATTAAATAAGTTTATAATTCCTATAGTTTACGAAATGTTGCAAACCTGTTCAGTTACACATCTGTAAGAGTAAGTTCCCCATAGTAATTTATGTGACATTAGCAATGAACTAAATAGTTTATCTCCACGATCTATGGCGTATACTGCCCCCAGCAATCTAAAGTAACCTGCAGTTGCAGTGTTTCGTTTGCTTTGATATTTACAACGTACGAATGTAAACATACAAGGAAACAGCATAAAATCAGCAATATGCATTTGCATATGGGTGTACTCTACGAAGACATGCCAAAGTTACGTTATTTTTCTTTTTTTGCACCAAAAAGAACTGTTTTTGAACTGACGGTGTTAAGAAAAACTCTTTTACACGGAGATAACGTTTGTATTGACCTGGGAAAAAAATATATTGTTGCATTTATAGTCGCGAAATACAAGCAACCTTAATAGAGTTAAAAAAAAACTTTTTCCTTGTGTAACAGACGACCTTAATGTGTAAGAATGTACGGTCACATACAGGGTAGCAACCACTAAGTTTGTATCCATTACAAGACTACGACCTATAAATAAATTCACGAGTGATAAAGTTATTACGAGATTGCAGGAAAAACAAAATTTACCAATCGGCCCATTTCATGTGTTCCTTGTGATAATCCACTACTCTGGAAAATCAATCAGCCAGTCTTGACGATTGCGGACAATACAGTAGATTATACCAGTACGATAACTACTGATGAAACATTAGTTCACACACACACACAAAAGGTTTGCCGCTTCCTATGACGATAGGAAATGAAATGTCTAAGTCTATGGCGTATGTATTGACGTCATTAAAGATTACTGTGTGTGTTTCGGCGTGTAAGAAAAAATAATTTCTGTTGAAATATGTGTATAAAGGGCGTCGAACATAACGCCTGACACGTTCTTCCCTAATTACAAATGACTCCAAACAATATGGACGAATTCTGTGCAAACTGTGACGTCTGGGGGAATGCGAGGTTGTTGACCTAATTGGGCATAAACGCTTGCGGCATCTTCGTATCGAACCCAGCTGTTCCTGCAGACAGTTATCTTGTCACTAAAGTAGCCTTACCTTTCTCAGCAAATTATACTGGAATCCCTGATATTGACTTACTGCCACTACGTTTTCATACTACCAATAAGTTAAAGCTTTGTTCATGAAGAAACACTGGGAAACTAACTGTAGATCGGTGAAATGAATTCACTACATAAACTTGCGACTTGCCAGTAATATTTTACTTAGTCATCTGTTGACGGCACCTTGAATAGTCAATCAGCAGGAAAGACATCACGATAGGGCTTTCGTTTCCAATACGTAAGGTAGGCCTACATACCAAGTATCTATAACCAAAACATAAAAGGCAACTGAGAGCTCCTAGGTCAGATTCTGTACTCCAACTTTCCTAGCGCACAGTATAACACAAGATCTTGTTACTACTATGCAGCGAATCTGTTATACTGAATGGCAATTGGCATCAGTATTCGGGGAATGTAGCCGAAAACGTAGCTGCTGCTCTCTCTCTCTCTCTCTCTATACATATATATATATATATACATATACATATATATATACATATATATATATACACATATATATACATATACACATATATATACATATATATACATATACACATATATATATATGTATATATATATATATATATATAAAATTAGTATCTTCGCACTTTTAATCAAAACTTTAAAAAATCACCATATGTATGATATTTTTCCGAAGTTTCCTAAATATGTCCCGTATTACAACGGGCCTATACTTCTATTAAAATAAAATTATCTTACTTTCAATGAAATCGAAATTTTACTTATATTTTACCTACAAATTATATTTCTGTTAAAATTAATACGAATAAACACAGAGATAAAATACATGTGTCGATAATGCCTAGTAAGAAATAGTTCTCACGCGAAATATAAATAAACTGAGTGCGCACGAATGCTGCACGCTGTCATTTTGGCGTGGTTTCCTAGACTTAAATACGCTTTGTATGCATAAGGCGGAGGAACAGCCAAAAAGTGGAGAGATTTAGGCGTCTTTTAACATCGTGGTTTCGAGAGCTAATGGAGGGTGAGGTGAGGAGAGTATGGAGCAATGCCGGAATGCAAGGGCGGGGAGAAACGGGAAATCCCCCCGGAAACTCGCGGCATTGTCCGGCACGATTCCCACGTGCGAAAATCCGGAGGCGTCTCTGCCGGGAATCGAACCCCGTTCGCCTAGGTGGGAGGCGAGTAGTCTAACCACAACACCACCACGGTCCCAATAGCCTGAAAGTAGGACTATATTTGGGATTCAGAAATATTGTAAGTAAACATACATGACCAATGGTCAAGTTTAAACCATTTCAGGTCCAGATATGAGTTGACAACCACGTGACTGACGCTACTTGCCTCAGTTGAAATTAAACAGATAGTTCATGTTCGTTGGCCGCGAGAAGCGCTTACGAAAAGTAACCTGGTAAAGTTAACTGGGTTGACTCGGTCACGTAACCAGGTTTACACGATCACTCTCGGGTAATCAGGTTGCTTGGAATGTTTTAGAATAACACTGGTTTTTAAGTAGGGAATTTAAAAGAATATTTAGTGCAGTACTTAAGTACTGTGCTAGATGACGATGATGATGACTATGAAGAGTTTTTGTTAAATTATGTTATGGACAAACAATGTAAAAAAAAAACATCGCAATAAGCAGTACTGCGATAATACAATACCTTTATATTCAGTATCAGTTAAGTATACAATTTTATATATGGCTACAATAACTGGCCAAAACAGCTAAATATTTATAATTTTACATATTTTGATCGTTTTCAGATTTCAAAACATATTTTCGTTTACTTGTTTGTTTTTGTTGCTGCAATGTTGACATATATACGAGCCATTTCACGTGTGTCGTCTGCCAGAGCCAAGTATACCCTGCTGTCGAGCAAGTCTAGCCGAGAGTTGATCGAGTCGAGGTTCGAGTTAACCCGGGTGACTTTTCGAACGCGAGTTAACTTTAACTCGATCACTTTTAGAACGCACCGAGTAAAATTTTTAACCTGATCGAGTTAATTAACCGGGTGACTTTTCGTAAGCGCCTGAGAAGAGTACAGTGGAGGGACCCAGGGGCAAGAGAGCCACTGGTCGCGCAGATAAATACTGGGACGGCGCCGGCGACAAATGGCCGATATTCACGGAAGGGGGCTTATCGGGGCGGCGAAGACAGATCGCAGGCCTTCCACGCGCCGACAAGCGGCCTTACTTCGGCGGCGCCTTTCATCGCTGAGACTCGCGTCTTCGGCGGCTCCCTCGCGCCGCCCACTGGAGAGAAAAAAACCCACCACGGACAAAGACGTACCCATGCACTTCATACATTACTTCTTATTATCACCTGTTAATTTTTTTCGTTTCCTTTTGTGCCATGACCGCTGAAAGAATCTTTTCAACTACACGTGGAAAGGGCACAATCATATTATCGCCGCTTATGATGAAAGGCGGGCGTCTGAGCCCTGAGCTAACATTGTGACCGCTACAGACTATATATTATTCCTTAATGTTACTTTTAAACGACCTTCGGAACTGACGGTTTGGTCGTCGACGCGCACTTGTGTCTCCCTGAAACTCCGTCGAGGCTATCCGAGGGTGCTCTCATTTCTGCATCGGATCTCAAGACCTCGATGTCAAGAGCGGCTCAAATCTCTTCACTCTCTCATTTCTACCTATGCTTCAAACCCATCTTCCAGAACCATCTCATCTCACGTCCCTCACCACGTGTTTTTTTTTTTTTTTTCAGACTGGCCGGGAACGACGTGACTGCCCTTCGGACCGGTACTGACACCAGCTGTAATCATGTTGACTTCGCATCAAGCGAAGTAACACGATTATTTGCATTCGTACAATACGCAGCTCAATTAAACAAAAGACGTTTCGGACAGCAAGTTTACTGTATCACAAAACTAGAAAAAGAAACAATAGAAATACACTACATATTGACGCATCCTAGAATTGCTTAGGCTACAAGTTTTAACCAACACCGGTAACAAAACACTTCAATGCTGTTCGATAGTTATTCCCCGATACAAACTTCGCTTTTAATTTACAAAAAAAAAAAAAAAAAACATGTGAACAAGTTTTTTAGTAGTTTATATTTCATATAGCCTATAGTACCCCCCCCCCCCCCCCAATAAAGTCGCGGGGCTGGTAACAGGCATCGCATATTTATATTTAACCTAGGAGAAATTTTACATACGATAGGTTGGGAATAAGGATTTCTGCAACACTTTCTTCGGCCGCGCAACAGACCCCGTAAGATGGGATGATGGATCACTGTGGGAACCCTGCGTCCAAGGTCAAGAAGCGAGGGAGCGATACGGGCGACACTAACACGCACTTCTAGCGCCTCATCGCTCCTACGCGCTGGGCGTGCAGTGTTTCCGTCGTAACGCTGTAGGCCCTACTGTGCAAATTAGATCTGTAACAGTGAGGTTTTATTACACGCGATGAAAGACCACAGATTAAACTACGCCCGTATCTTTGTACTTTTCTCTTGCCGCTTAAGGAAACTGCATAGGGCAAGCTTTAAAAATGCGATATTTGACCATGTTCACGATTTTTTTTTCATCCAATAATACATTAAATATGATAAAAGTAAAACAAAATTGGGGCATAGATAATAGTTTTTTTAATCTTTTCTGACACAAAGTCGCATTTGCAGAACATTTATTTACCGAGATGCGCGTATTCGCGCAAACAACAATTTCACAAAAAAAAAACGCGGGGGTCCATCCAACTCTTAAGAATACAGAGGTTTAACAGCCGCTTATACTGCGAAATCAAGCCGCACAATCAGCAAAACGGCATCGATAGCCAGCAAAATGGCGTCAATAGCCGCAAAATGTTGAACGCCGTTCACCAATCAGCGCCTGGTAGGTAACCTTATCTACAGTCGGCAGCACATCCGATAAAGATTCTTTTGAGGAAAGAGCTGTGGTGAATAAAAAAAACAATTTTTTTTTCTGGCGCGACCAAATTAAGTGTTTGTATACGGGCAATAGAATATATTTATTTTTTTTTACAAAATTATTTTTTTATTCCTTTCTGGATGCCCCAAACAAAGATTTGGTTAGTGCAACGAAGGATTTCTTTGGATTTGCGTACATTAAACAGTTTCGCTTAATATAAAACAGAAATTAAAACCGTGAATTTAACCTATCATCTGGATCTGAGCGCTGCGACTTAGCAATTCCTGCTAAAATGACTAAAGTCAAAGATGGAACGTTTTAAAATACATACTATTCAAATACTGGACAACATGGCCAAATATATATTTCAATATTTTCAGCTTTAAATTTTAATTTCCTGTCGAACTTGTTTTAGTAGTATGTTCATACCATTATAAAACATCAATAAATGAACTAATAAACACTGTTACTATACTAATTGTCACAAAACAAGCAAATAAACTGTCACATCGTATTCTCGAACGAAGGCAATCAAATGAGTGGCCAAACATGCACAGTTGATTCAACCAAATATTTTGTTGACCGTCTAATTTCTTTTGGCCCAACACACAGTTTTTTTTAAAAATTCAAATATGTAATTTTTTAGATGAACAAAATAAATTTAGTTGCTTTTAAAGTTTTGTTTACTCAATATAACATTTTGTTGGGGGCCGACCTCCCGTGGCGCAGTCTATTGGTGCGCCACCGATCTGTGGTGGGGGGGCTCTGGGTTCGAATCCCCGGGTAAGGCATGGGTGTTAATGTAAGTTAGGTTATAAGCTAGTCTGTAAGCCGTCCCTTGCTATGCTTTCAAGCATAAAACCGGGGGACGTTAAATAGCCCTTTACGATACAATACTATTTTGTTGGGGCAACCAAAGTTTTTTTTTTCCCCCACTAAATAAACTAATATTTGGTTGACCTTTTCTCAGTGTAGCTAATCAGACAAGGCTCGTTCACAGGGCCTTGCCCAGCCAATCAGAGAATGCTTGGCTACGCCCCACATCAAAGGAACCGCGACGAAACTGCGCCTCTGTGTACCAACCTACTCTGTGACACGAATATAACAAAGCACGGCAGTGACAACAAGCGAGCGACAGTGGAACAGGTAGGTGAGCGCGCAGTTTCATCCGTGACCCTCGCGGTGAAGGTGGTGTGGAAGGAGGGGGGGAGGTCACCGGCGCCAATAGTACTTTCGCACACACTTGTAAGTGCGTTTTCTAGTCGCAGGAATCGCGCTTGTGATTTTCCTCGGCCTTGCGCAACGGGGCTCGTCGCGCGACTAGCGGAGCGAAACTGCACCCTATCCCACCTACCGTCGCGCGACTAGCGGAGCGAAACTGCATCCTATCCCACCTACCGTCCCGCACAAAGGCAAACCGTCCGGGTCCTGCCGATGACCTGTAGGGTAGACGTCACAGTCTTATAATCTCATACAAATAACAACTGTTTATTGGTTGATTGTTGTGGTAGTAAAAGGCGGTGGTTGGGTGCAAAATTTATTGCGTGTTTGTTATTGGCTCATTTATCCCCAGGTGACAAAAACACGTCGACCAATCGCAAAAGTAACATGAACGCACAAGCGTGTGAATTCGAACTTGTCCAGAAATGAACCCGCGATATTCTCGGGTCTCTAGCTATAGGTTGCGAGTTTTCGCGAAAGTATCTCATGCCAAGGTTACTATCCAAACATCTATAGTTTCTTTAATCTTTTATGATTGGCTGGAACATTCGAAGCTTTTCGCAGACGAATCATGTAGCCTACTTTCAGTGTTACAGAATCAGAAGCATCGTTGGGTGAGTGAAACTAGGAATTTGTACCTCACGTGTATTGTTGCCAGTGATGAAAGAAATTTTACCAACACGTGCATTGGACATTATCGCGATAAATCACTTTTCTGTAGCTATGACGACACGATGAAACACACGCACATTTTCTCAGTCGAATTCGCTGATTTTAATTTGCTATCGCGACTGAATGTAGAAAATGTAAGACAAAATTACGAGATCAAGGAGTGGTCTTGCTGCGATTATATATGCGGCAATGATGACTTTTTATATCTATCGCCATGCTGTGAAGCGAAGCCCCAACAAACTGAAATCTTAACTGCTAAGGTTACGATATGACTACTCTTTTTGAAGCAAGTTGACACTTGCCTCGAAAGTTGAGCTCTGGCATATATTTGCTGGTTTAAAAGCAACTGTAATTAAGGTGTAGTTTAATACATAAACAAGACAATATTTTTCGTGTTTTGGAAGTCACGACATCGCGGTGGTCAGTAAAATTAACTTCAGCTACGCTAGAGCAAGCCATTTCCTATACTTATTCCTTACTTCATTTTAACGTGAATAGCCTATAACTGAATTACGTATTCACGTACATTACAACACTTCCACACAAACCTATTGTACGTTCTGCGACGTATTTACCTATGCAAATTTCAATATCAGTTGTTTTAGTTAAAATACGGGTGTGGTTTGAAGTGCTTTGGACATATCTTCAACAACGATGCAGTAGAACGTAAGAATGCTGGCTAAAAATGTCCCCACAAATAAAAGTCTAGTGGATTCAAATCAGGGCTCCTCGGGAGCTGGTATGGGGCTGCCAATTACAGCTGCGATGGCATTTCACAGTAGCATGATCCTGCCCGTGGGCCATACACTGTACGTTATGTATTACGAACTCTAGTAAAGAAACTAAGCGTTTGCGGACCTATGTTCATATAACATTTTTTCATCCTCCAGATGTGAGGAATGTTTCCCCGAAGTATCGACATGCAATTTTGTAACATCTTGTAAGTTATATGTTGCCAAAAACAAAATTGAACAATTGGACCTCGAGTGACAACAGTAATCCAACAAAGTTGTATGTTAAACATTTTCATGGCAGCCAGCGTAAGCGAAAAGACGACGTAAGTAATTCAAGACATTTTGCATCAGTTTTTACTATACACATGTCTGAAAAGCCCTTCTTACGTTTTGATACCTGGTCTCGAAACAAAGATGAAAGAATATTTCAGGAGGCCTACGAGTGATAAAATATCAACTTAGTCATTCCCCCAAAAAACTACGGTATGTTCAACCCTTGCATTTTTTTCGGACAGCATAAGATTTATGCAAAGAGGATAAAATATATGTTCCAACATGCCGTAGCAAAAATCACATCACAAAATATTTATTCTGTGAAAGCATTCTGTGACCTCCGTCTACGGATATCTATATACCGATATACCGATGATGAAGCTATGCAGAATTTCAAAGATATCTGCGTGACATTGAACACTCGATTTCTTCACGAGTGTGCATTCTGTGAGTGCCCCGGCGTTGCATGTAATACTTGTGAATTTTGCGATGTTTATTGCTGTTATCACATTATAAAAAGCCCTTGGATGCATTTTGGACCTTTGCACGTCCTCGTCATTCGTAACGAGGTTACAGAAGTCAACAATCCTAGGTACGTAATTATTTTCGTGCAGATCCGCTCTTCACGCCTCGACGTGGCAACAGTCTTTATAGACGTTTACTAGTCAACTGCAGAGTTCTACATAAAAACAACTATCGCCACTGAATTCAGAGTTACGTAAAATTACCCATAACTGAAGTTTAGTGCGGTTGTGTTTATTCGAATCGGAGAATGCTCCTTGTCAGTGTGAAGCCACAAAGTACGGCTGCTACAAAAACTCTGTAATCTGTTAGATCACTTCCAATTCTTATTATTTTCTTTCCCCAACCAAAGCACGAAAATTAGACGGTGGCACAAATATTTCGAACATTCTTGTTTATAAAATATTCTCCATGTGCGTAACAAATCTCATTTGCATTTGTTAACCTGGAACGAACTCCGCAACCAAAACAATGTAGCACTATTACCTGAAATAGACGTTAAGTGATACATCTTCTAAAATGTAACCATTTAAAAATACATCATTTACGCGTAGCATAGACTTGATGGTACTGGCGTATTTGAAATCCATCTGTTAAAAGTGGATTTTCATACAATGTTATTATGATCAGTAATTAATCCGTAATGCGATTCGATTCGAACACCGACCACATTGCCGGCTGTTACGAACAAATTACTATTCCGTGAGTTGTAAAAGCAATTTGATTTTTCATAATTTATTGATGAATAATACATCCATTACCTTGTACGTTAAAGTTACAGAGAACGTCCAAAGACAGTTGCCGATAGAAAAAACTGCACCCATACGAGTTACGATCACGCCGAATAGAGCAGAAAACTAGAGCAGCCAATCGGAAGCCGTCCTCGGTTTATTCGCGACGGCTTCTGATTGGCTGTTCTAGTTTCCCGCTCTGTCTGCTCGGCGTGATCAGCGTACATGTGAACCAGGCATAAGGCAGACACACTAATACCCACTAACATTTTCTTTTCCACGGCGCTAAACCATTCGACACGGATCAGTTCCAAGTTAGTCACGGATTTTTAAAAAGCAGCCTTCAGAGATCGTTAAACATCAAATCGTAATTTACTCAATGAGTTGGTACCTACACCGTACAAACGGTTTTCTTTGCTCGAACAAATGATTTGTCGCCACAGCGAAAAATTTGTATAAATATGAAACACTGCGAGGTAGGCTTACCGGAAACACAATATTTGTTTCATCTAAATAGTAATGACTATGGTGACCTTGCATTGTGGTTACATTAGTTCAGCAGACGTTTTTGTGGTATCGGTTACACTGCAAAGAAAATTCGCGATTCGAAATACATATCTGATTATCAAATAACAGAGAAGTCACAAATCTTTCAAAATTATATCCACTAAAAAAAAAAAGTACTAGGACGGCTCCGAGACACGAAACGTCACCACTGATATCACTAGCCTGGAGATATTCACCACACGACCACTATGTCCTGTTGTGTTCAGATTACCTTTGGTAAGTAGGTTACGTCACATCTGGGGTAGAAACGAGGTTAGTGATTTGGAGAAACACTGCACTTCTTAACATCGTCAAACGCCTGCACGAGTGAGTGAGGGAGTGAAGACATTTGGACGGCTCTTAACGTCGAGGTCGTGAGAGCCGATGAGAGTGATTGAGGTGCGTATGGAGCAGCGCCGGAACTAAAGGGCGGGGGAAAACAGGATATCCCCGAGAAAACCCGCCGAACGACATCATCGGGCACGATTCCCACTTTCGAAATGCCGGGTCTGCACGAGGGCTTGTACATTTGCTCAGTTGCATTTTCATAACTGCAGAATACCTTAGTCTACGAATGTTTCCGTCGGGACAGAAATTACGCACTGAAAACTACAATGTACGACAGAAAACCTAAACATACCTAAACCGTTAACTTTGGTACGAATAACTTTTTCTTTGCTTCAAACAAAAGCAACTCAAAGAATGTTTATTTTTTGGCAAAAAATGAACGTAATGTTGCCATTAAATATAAATGCATAAAGAATACATTTATTAACAGCAAACCTTTGATTCTGTAAACTTCTATTTGAATTAAAGCAATATTGTGTAACTGTAAACAAAACAGCCCCAAATAAATAGTTTTGTTAGCGGTACAGAAAATATTTAATTATATTTTTTTTTTAGAGTAACTCTTGAAGTCAATAATTCTCTCACATGTCTTAAACTTCATTATTAGTTTCACGTTCGGAATACAATATAAACTGTACGGTGTTCCGCCTGCCAGGTACTTGAACTGCTATGCAGAGTGTTGGGAATCCAACGAAACTATTAAACGTACCCCCAGCATGTTTACCTACAAAAAGACATCACACCCCAGACAAGAATGCTATTTTATCAGATTGGTTTTTATCAAAGAAACGTTCTATAAATTTTATCAAAACTAATTTTCTACAAATTTTACTCGGAATAACACTTGTAAATTTAATACTACTTCGTGCAATAACTATGAATTGAAGGAGGCGGATGCTAATAAATACTTAGGCCTAAAAATAGATCAATATTTAAATTGGAAAATCCATGTACATTAATTTATCCCAAAGCTTAATTTTGCTTCCTTGACACTGAGATATACTAGTAATATTTCTAATTTGAAGATTTTTAAGTTGATGTATTTTGCGTACTTTCAGTTAATCATTTCTTATGTGATAGTATTTTGGGGAAATTCAGTGGAAGCTAAAATAATTTTTAAATTACAGAAAGTAGCGATTATATTAATATGTCACTGTAAAAGACATGCAGCTTGCAAACATTTATTTATTGCTAATGGTATACTTAAGTTACCATGTTTGTATATTTACTCAGTTTTATTATTTGTTAAATAAAACTGGGCTAGTTTTATGCAAAATACTACTTTGCACCAGCATAATACACTATATAAAAATAATTTGCACTATCCAACAAATGCTCTAACACTGTACCAAAACAAACAGTATTATACTGCTATAAAAATGTTTAACAAATTACCATCGGATATTAAGCTCTTGCATGAGGGTAATAGTACAAAATAAAAAAGTAGACTTCAGGAGTTTTTTACTGCCAAAACTTCTTACTCTGTAAATTAATATTTGTCATTTGTATAATTTGTTTTTGTTTTGCAATGTATGTAATGATTATTTTTGTAACAAAATCTTTTATATCGTCTTATTAGTGATATGAGAATTATTATGTTAATATATTCTTGTTAGTTTTTGTATTTATGTCATAATTATTATGTATTTGTTATTATTTTGCAATGCTTTGGCATGTATTCTACATCCTAGGGTTTACTGACCTCGAAAGCGGGATTTATAGAATCTAATAAATAAATAAACTAATTAATAAACGGAATGGTAATTTAGATTCACCACGCATGCTATAAATATTATTTTGGAGCCTTCCAATACAGTTAAAAAAATGATTATTCAAACTGCTATATCTTAAAACGTACTAGCCGGATATGAGTCAAACTACGATAACAGCCCGTTTTTAACTTTGCTAAAGACATTCATAAGTGAAATGACAGTCTCACAGCTGTAAGTCCCATAGGTGCACGCAGCATTACGAGAATACTGCAAGCCCGTTCAAAGCCTTGCGCATAGCGATGATGACGCCCTTGTAGCGCGTGCCAGTGTAACCCTTATAGCTCACACGCTTCTCGACAAAAAAAAAAAAAAAAAAAAAAAAAAAAAAAAAAAAAAGGACGCAGGCAGGCGGGCCTCTTAGAGACAGAATTTCCAGTAGTATCCCATCCTTGTGGTCGAGTACTCCGGCCGTATTCAACCACAAGCACTCCAAAACAAAATAATCACCAGAGAACGCTGCAGGGCCAAACCGCTACCATCTCTCAAAGGGAAGCTTGTTTACAGAAGCACGAGCATAGGCCCGCGAGATGACAAATCGTACTTCCAGAGCTACGTTCCCTCCGTCTCAAGCTGGAGCTAACGAACTGGTCGTAACTCTTGACACCTTGTTCTTGCCACTCCAATTACACACTTCATAACTACTGGAATATATATTACACGCGCGCAGCAAAATGTTTTTACGAAAACTGTCTTTACAGCGTGCTGTGATACAACGGATTACATCAATGTGCATAAGCGGACGAGCGGATGGAGGTCAAAAATTAAAACACACGACCGAAATACTGCATACTATGTCACGCCAATAAAAAAACAGACAAAAACGACTTAAAGTCACACAGAGAAATCGTTACGAATTCCAAAATGATCCAACTGACGTCAGCGTGAAGATACCACACAATACGAATAACGAAAAAATTTGAAATACTCCTCCCAAAATCTAACTGGCCGTGAATTCCAGAAACGTTCCTGTTCGATGGCTAACCAGTAACTTAGCAGTAATTAGTAACACGTCGATAACCTTTAATCCGAGAAGCGCACAATGGCCACTTAATTAGGACAAAGGCCACCCAAGCAGGATGGAACATCCTGATACCACCCGCCAAGAAACGTCCACCCTTTCACAGTACAATGCCACACCGACGACAAAGCTCAGGGGCGTCCAAACACGTGCCTGGCGCCGAGTAGCCGTCACCACTTCGCCGACCATTTGCCGACAAATTGCTAAATAAAAGAAATGATGGAGATTTTCTAACACTAGCCATTGCGATGCATATGTCCGTCATGGGAAAGCAGCTGAAAAAAAATCTTTACATAAGATCAAGAATCGCACTCAAACACAGATGTGCCTGACTGCGTTTCTTTGTTGTGTTGTCCCATTTTGTTCGTACTTACTTTGTCGTTTTTCAAGCAGGTTTCTAGCCTGTGTTGTTTTCTACATGTTATCTGTTGGTTGTATGTGTGTATATTATATATATATATCGTAATTAGTTGCTGTTCTGTTTTTTGACTCTATTCTCCGTTGGAATTTTTCAGTGTTGTATACGTACTTTTATTTTCTCGTCCATAGGTTACTTGTCTTATTTAAGTATTCTTTTCGTGCTCAGTCCTGTTTTTTAATGACAGACATCTGCATCGCAATAGTGAATGTCCGAAAATCTCCATCTAGTCATTCACCCCCACTGCACTATTCATTCAAAGGTCACAATTGTTAAACGTTTTAAGCATACATACGTAACGATACGGCTTCGCAGTAATTTGCCAAAAAAAAAAAAAAAAAAAAAAAAAAAAAAAAAAAAAAAAAAAAAAAAACCTAGTTAAAATTACTTCTATATGAAAATAGAATACATAAAGATTATATTATTAATTACTAGTCTTTCAATGTTTTCACTTATAAATTTGAAGAATTTTAATAAATGAGAGCGCAGACACAACTTAACGAAGACAAATTCCATCGCTAAACAACATTACTCTTCACAGAAGCAATTCTAAGATCTAAGCACTAAAATAATCTGAAAACAGTTAGTCCACATCAGAACTAAAACAATAGTACAGGAACTTGCTCAAACTGAAATAACCTATTCTCTGGACAAAAGAAAGAACTTATCGAGACCCCATCGGTACCCTCCATTCTTTGCAGTTTAGAAAACTGCATTACCTTTTACCTTATTTTTCTTGCGAAGACAGGTTTTGCGATTATGAGGGCATGTGTATTTCCTCTGACCAATAAGTTTTATAACCAACCAGACTGCAATAATATTTTATAGGTATTTATTGTCTATAACTGTTGTCCCGACGTAAATATTCGCAACTAATAAATTATGCAATTATAAAATTGTAAACGCGCAATCCGCCTGCAGGCTTTTAATTCCATTACGAAGTGCAGTAATTCTCTAAGTCGCCAACCTCAATTCTTTCCTAAACGTGACAGTCTTCTTGCCTAATATACCTATTATATCGCCGTTTAAGGTGCACGCATTATAAGAAAACTTGGTCGAGTGGTTCAGATTTTCAGATTGTAACATCAGGGGGTTTCAAGTCTCAGTGCTGGAAAAGTATAAAATAAAATAAAATATATTTTTTCCACTGTCTCTTGTTTATTTATCATTGTTTTCGAGAACACAAAAAAATAATTTTATTTCCACTTACTCGTCAAAAACGAAAGTTGTTATGCAAGCCCGGGATTTATAATATTAGGCCTACAAGTATAATATAATATGTACTGCATTTATTGCAAGACAACTTTTGCAATCCAATAAAACATATTTCTTGGCAATGGGATTATACAATTTTTTCTCGTGAATATGCAAAACAAATACAATGTTTACGCGTCGCAAAAGCGTTTCGTACATCCGAAAAAAAAAAAAAAACACTTTGCCGAGAAGCATTCTCCGTCCCACCATGATTGCATGCTCTCTATAATGAAGTGCATGGAATAGCATACCAGAGAAATCAAACAAATAAAATGGGATTTGATTTTAAAAATCTTAATTGTGTTTTAATAAAACTAAAAACTTAATGGCAACCTCGCAGTATCAGCGGGAGCATAATTTTATTTTTTTAATTTAAATTTGGTGTCCACTCAATTATTGGCGGTTATTTAACTTAGTTTCGTGTGTTTACTCATGCGAAGGGTCATATTTTAAAATAATATTTTTCTGTGGCATTTTCGGAAAACAAGGGGGGGGGGGGGACGCACAAACTTAATGTGGGGGTACGGAAGAGACGGACGAGGGGGAAGGAGGTACAAACTAACACAGTACGTCATAGTCTGTGTAAGCCCGTGGGGAGTCGAACCCGTGATGCTCCGGTATTGTGTTCCGAGGCGAGTCAGCGGCGTGGGCTGGATCGTCACATATCCCCGCCGCACGGCGCAGACACGGGGTCCGGGATTCGAGCCCCCGCTTCTCCGCCTAATCACGACCCCACGGCGCGTGTAACTTTGATTGATCGCGCACCCGCTTTGCATACAAAGTGGCCGCGCGCCGCATACTAACAAGGGCGCGCGCTGATTGGCCGAGGGAGAGAGGGCACCCCCCCCCCTTCCCGCCCGCGAAAGGCGGGCTCGCCGGTAATTAGGGCGAGGCGCACTGATTATTGCTGTCTGTCGGCAAACAAAATGTGATGGACGAGCGACAGCCGACACGTCCATTACAGAGACGCGCGAATGACGGCGATGACAGTCTCGACAAGGTTAGCCTTCGGGAGCTATGTCGAGGAAGGGGGGGGGGGGGGACATGATACACACATGTCCGTCCCCAACACCAGGAGTAATTGGTTTACGTGTTGTGAAGGGTGTGGGTGTGTTATGCCTGTCTTCTTTCTCATCAGTGACATACATTCACAGTATTTCTGTTGCAAGAAGTCGACTGGAAGACAAAGTTAACGTCAGCCACAGACTATCATAAAATTCGACATATTTTGCGAAGGATGTGGCATTTAAAACGTTAACTCATTTTACAGGGACAGTGTTTACAGCATAAAGGTAGGGATGACAGATGTCGTGCTATGACGTAACTGAAGCTGTATTTTATTCCATCCACAAAGTGCGACACCAAAACATTGAAAATGTTGAGGCAGGTTTTTCTATTGTACATGTAAAATGTGGAAGTTTTTACACAAATAACAACAAATGAAGCTAAACTTTCATGCTAAATATCAACACGCTCCGATAAAATAGTTTCATTTTAATTTTGACAGGTTAGGTTTCTAATGTTTTGGTTGTCACAGCATGGCGAACGGGCTTCATCATTTTATCATGCACACCCAGAGAAAAGGCGACCCTTTGGTTGGTTTACAGCCCGTCATCAACAACAAAAATTTCACAAGAATTCATGCTCGAAAACTTCCGAGGAACTATTTTCGACGTAAGAAAGCTAAGCCTGGCCAATAAGAAGATCGGAACTAAAAATATTACAGGAAGATGAAATGCAACGTGCGAGGAGAAATGATGAATTGCATTGGGAGACTGATTGTTGTTGACGTTAATGGTTTAACTTCTCGTCTACTGCGGGATGATTCAACACGGGACCAGCGGCTTGGACTATCGGAATCACAGAAATAAGTGGCCATTATGTGTTCAAAAGGTCAAAAATTTTTATGCATTTTTAGCATATTAGATACTTTCTCTTTTGATATGAAATAGTCTGCAAAAGTTTGACAATGATAAAAATTTTCTACAAAAAAAATAATAAAATGTGTTGTAGCAAATTTTATTCAATTTTTTTTCGTGCGAATCACACAATGGAACAAAATTAATACTTCAGTTACAGCTCAAAACAATTGTTCGCGGTGTTAGAATGTCATAAATAATATTGCTTGAAAATATGCTATGCAGTTAGCGCGTACTTCAATTTTAACTTATGAGATAAGATTTATAAATTTAGAGTAACAAGAAGTTAAACAAACTCTTATTGCATGTGAACCAAGGGCAGGATTTAAAAAAAAATTGCAAAATGGCAGTTCTGTGACATAAGTGAACATTTTAAACTGAAATCAAACTTTGTATATATATATATATACATATATATATATATACATATATATACATATACATATATATACATATATATACATATACATACATATATATATACATATACATATATATATATACATATACATATATATATATATACACATATATACATATACATATATATATACATATATATATACATATATATATATACATATATATATACATATATATATATACATATATATTGGAATTTTTATGAATATGAATTAAGATTTTATGTTAGTTATATATGTATAAACACACACATACATACAAGGGTTGATTCAGTAGTCATGACAACTATTGTTTATCTCCCGAAAATGACCTAACACAGGAAATGGACAGTTGAAAGTGTACGACATGTATGTTTTAAAGGTGATACCACAAGGGGTATGGATGCAGGAATGTCTGGCAAGGAACAAAGACAAACATGGCTGCTTGAAATCACAATTTAAGTGATATATTCTAGTACAAACTATATACACTCATGTTAACGGGTAAGTATCGTACATGTAAGCTGTTTAACGTCCTTCAAAGTAGTCTCCGAAGTGGTCCACGGTTCGTTGCCAGCGATGAGGCAGACGGGAAGTGCCCATCGGCTGCACGAGATCCGTCAATGTGCGTCGCCTCTTGTCGAGATGCTGTGACGATGTCTGCCTCATCGCTGGCAACGAACCGTGGACCACTTCGGAGACTACTTCGACGCACGATACTTGCATGTACGATACGTACCCGTTCACATGAGAGGAAATTTTGTAGCTTCATTTCAGTTAGGATGATGTAACATTTTTTACTCATAATAAATGTTCTGTCTACTCTCTTTGTTGCTTGTAATGCGACTGTTACACTTACTGTACTTATTTTATTACAATGGCTTAACTTGAGTTTTTAACGTAAAAGAGATAAATAGGGCTATGTCCGAATATTTTATGCAAGCGTAATACTTTGGAATACTTGATATCCCAACGCTTTGCGCCATCACAACTTGGCCCACCACAGTCGTATATTCAGAAACAGACAACTTGTTTGTTGAACAACTGATAAACTTACAAGAGTAATACTTAAACGCTCAATCTCTACCACCTAAATTTGTTACTTCCTCAAAAATCAATTAAAATAATCTCATAATCTTAAGTTATCCGGCACATGCCAGTTTCTAATTAATTTCTTCTCCTTTTTTAAGCGGTAGTCGTCGTAGTGATTTAGGTGCGTTTAGTCGTACGAAAATAAACGACCAGGAGCAAATAATCACCCGAAACAATAACATCCTTCAGATACAGAAGAAGATAAAGCCGAGAGCGGGAATAAATTATTTTCCTACTCATTACCTATTTCCCGGCCTCGATGAGTTATGGATATGTTGCGCCGCTGCTTTGCTACCTCGTTTCGTTCGTGAGAAAAATTAATTAGTGAAATGCGTAAGCATTACGTAGTGTTAAGTAAACAGAGGAAGCAAACAGGGGTAGCGCTGCCGTAACTTACAGGCAAGATACGTTTTTAGTAAGTATACCTCTGCAGGTAAGAATTACGATTGGTACAGACAAAGCAAATGATTACTTCTACCACATCGAACGAACCGCACTACTGAAAACGCATCAATAGAGACAAACAATAATTGTTTACGAATGCAATAATTTAAAATGAATACTAGTCGTCGGTTAAAAATCGAAATGCATACAGTAGCACTGGCGAAAAATATATGACGGACATTCCTCTGTACTGTAAGTAAAGTGAAACACTAAAACGTACATAAATAGCACAAGAAGTATGTTCAGAAATTACAGAGTGCAATCCCTTTAATATAATTATAACAGCGGACCACTGGCCAGACATAGTTGGGTGAGTGAGTGAAGAGATTTGGACAGTTCTTAACAGCGAGGTCTTGGAAGGCGATGAAGTGAGGTGAGGATGGAGCAGCGCCGGAATGAAAGGGCGGGGAAACGGGGAGATCCCGAGAAAACCCGTCGACCAGCGGCATTGTCCGGCACGATTCCCACTTGCGAAAATCCAGAGTGAACCGGCCGGGGATTGAACTCGGTTCCCTTTGGTGCGAAGCAAGCAGTCGCGACGCGAACTCAGGGTTGGATCTACATGCAAGGATGTGTGTACACTTGGTGTAGGTTTGTGTTTAGTGTAGTGTGCGCATCACTGTTATTATTCTTAATTACGAAACCTCCACGAAGCAGATACGTCAGTCCAACACAAAAAAAAAACTTATTTAATATAATCTACAGCTCAATACTGAAGGTTACCAAGAAAACAAATATTGAAATGCCAAGAGACATTTGATTTATTTAGCCTGTTATAGACCCGACCACTTATCACTTCAATAAAAATTTGACAAAGTAATCAAACATATCTTTAGTTTCTGATCATTTTTAAGTGCCTAAGAGTTTTAACGCCCTAATTATATATTTATAGTTAGCATTAAAGTTACAACTGTACAAAAATTTCATAAAATTAATAAACGTAAACATACCTAAGGGGTCACATATGCCAACATAAGAACACGAAAGGTAATAACGGAAGGAGTACGTGAATTTTACAAACTCCAGAAAGAATTATTATATAATTGTTATTACCTTGAAAAAAATCTGTGGCAATAGACGTATATTCTATTTATTTTCTTTAGAATAAATACAGCTTTAAATATTGTCGTATAAATTTGCCGAGTAACATGTCTCCAAACAGTAATCAGATCCGCGATTTCAATGATAGATACGCTACTCTCAGTCAATAAGCTGCTACTGATGCATGAATCAATAGAATGCATCGAGTATAACTATCGCGGAGGAATGACATTTACTGTAATCAGTATAAAATCACTATCAGCCAACAAATTCGAATAACTGAAGGAATCGATAGTTTTTTTTTTCTTTTCTTTCTCCTTTCCTTTCTCCCCTCAATAATTCCGCTGGTGAACTTTTCGCCGTTACTCTTCACAGTTTACCGACTTGTATCATTTTCCCAATTTCAACTTTGGAGTACGGCATTTCTAAGTTTATTTTGAAAGGAAAACTAAATAGCTGTAATGTACTCCAGGCATTTTCCCACACAGCACAAGCTGCTATTTATCATTAACACTGCGACATACATACGACACCCTAACACAGTCTTCACCTTACGCGGTACACTAACTGTTGCGATTAAGTAGGCCTACGTATTTGTGCAATTGGCGGAGTTTGAGCGAGGCCGCACATTAAGTCTATGTGAGGACGAATGGACATATAGGGGTGAGTGATGAGATATGGGTGGCTCTTAACAGCGAGGTCTTGAGAGCCGATGAGGGTGATTGAAGTGAATATGGAGCGGCGCCGGAATGAAGGGGCGGGGGAAACGGGAGATCCCCGAGAAAACCCGCCGGCATCGTCCGGTACGATTTACACTTACGAAAATCCGGTGATCCGGTCGGGTATTGAACCCGGTTCGCCTTGGTGGAAAGCGAGCGTGTTAATCGCTCAGCCAACGTGCCCCCCCCCCCCCCCCGACATAATGGGAAATCATGCAAAATAGAAGACGGGAGACTGGACGTGAATATCAAGCAGAGTATCAGCACTAGCGCCGCTGATTAGAGCGGAAAACACCTGGTCATGGACATAAGCGACATATAAATGCACGGCAAGACCCTCTCATTGTACAAGTAGCTATAGAGGATCGCTTTGACCGCAGAACAGATCACAGGACGTGTCAAATCACAGGTGTGGACTAGGACCAGTCACAACAGTTTGTTTGAACTTGGTTTACGATCACGATTGTCGCCAGCCAACACTTGAGCATATCTTATCATCGTATATCCAGCCTCCAGTAGTGTAGAGAAAAATATCCCTCGGAAGGGCGTTGTTTCCGGGAAAAATCGACCTTGGTTATAAAAACGTTCGTTTGCATGTGTATCACCGACCATGTGAGTTACACAGCACGACCAACACCTTCCGTTATATTATGTTACTATGACAGTAATGATAAACTAGGGAATGAGTCTTGAAATTCCACCGCTCTTCTTTCAAATGCTTTATTCCTAGATTTCTAAATCGACCACATTGTTCAAAATTGCATGAAAAATGTCACAGTAGTTTGAGATAAGAATTGGGAACAGACAACTTAACGTAGTGCCGAAATACTATAAATATTACGTTTTAAAATAATATGAAATTACTACTACACAATTGTTTCTTGTTATGCGACGATTCTGCAATTATGTCTGTTTTGGTTAATCACCGTCTGACTTTCAATACTGGAAATAAAATTAAAACATTAATTATAATTTCTACCAAATTCGTACTCTCGACTCTGAAGAATTAATTCGTCCGACGTTACTAGGAAAATGTAAATAAAATGTGTGTTTTCGTCGGCCTCAAATCCCGAAGATCTCTTGTCATCAGCTTCCTACTCTCAGCCACGTCGAACCAAAATATTAGCATAAGATAAAATATTTTGCCTCCTCATTTTAGTTCGTTATTTATTATACCCGTGTACTCAATAATGTTATACTCGTCGCCTTAAAGGTATTCTAAAATAAACTAAGTGTTTAAAATCTCTTATCAAAATGTCCAGTGCGTAAATATATAGCCTACACATATAGTAGCAGATACCAAATAAATTGACTTCAAAAGTGTTTGTTTTCGAGAATATTATGTTCACTTAACTAATTTGTACTTGCTCCAAACGTCTGCATTCGTTACCTTCAATCAAATAAAGCATTTAAAAATAATAAGTTGAGGCGAACTCTATTTAGTTGTTCCTACATCATCTACATGTATTTAGTACACACTATTATTTTATAAGTACATCCGACTATTCAGTTTGGTTACAGTGAACATAATAAACAGGTATAAATGTATAGATAAATTAATACATCGTTTGGTATTTGGTTAGCTGGAACAGTCTAATAGGCCTATTTATATTATATACACCATTTGTAACAGCAACAAGATAAGCGTGGTCCAGTACTGGCATTTACCTGGGTGGCTGTAAGGTAATCGGAACATCAATTGCCTTCGTTCGAAAATACGGCTCGAGAGTTTTTGTGACAATTATAATAATAAGAGTATTTATCAGTGTATTTGTTGATGCTTAGTAATGGTATAATTAATCCTAATGTAACAAGTGGAGTGGATAGGTTTTGGCTCTCAACAACGGGGCATCCAGAGTCGATGAGGATGAAGCGAGGTGGATGTGGAGCAGCGTAGGAATGCAAGGGTGGGGGAAAAGGAAGATCTCAGAGAAAACCCGCCGACTAGCAGCGGCGTCGTCCGGCACGATTCCCACGTGCGAAAATCCGGGAAGCAGCCCAGCCGGCAATCGAATCCGGTTCGACTTGATGGGAGGCGAGCGCCCAACGAAACACGTTCAAGAATAAACATTTAAGATAAACTGTAAAACTTTAAAATATTTATCCACGTAAAAGTCGTGTATGAGAAAAATTTGTACTTAAAAACATTTGCGGTTTGCTAGTAGCCAGTTTAGCCGCGATCGCCAAGGCGTAGCATTCGGATATCAACGTTATTGGTTTGAATAACGATCCTGATTTTTGTAACAACAATAACACTAATGTACTTACAGCCATACAAATCTATAGTTTCACCAAACAAACTTAGACGTCAGGGGCAATAAAGTAAGAACAGCAAATTAAGTAGTCGTCAGCAACAGATAGTTGAGCAAAAACAATTAATTTGACTGCACCAAAAATGTTTGTTTATTCAACAGAACATTTTTCTCAGTGTAAATGTGTATTTCGCAATTCCTATAGTCTTAAAATTATTAAATGTTTCAGACCCGTTCAGGCAATTTGAGGTTAAATAAATTCTATAGACAATTTTTCGAACACTGTCCACAGGATTGCTATTGAACGGTATGGATATAAAATAACTGGTGAATAATTTTTCTTGCAGCTTTTCATCAAAAAATTTTCTCTCATCATTTATTAGGCAATCTTGACATCAGAAAAATGTTACACTGGGTGACATTTTTGTACAGTTCATCAATACGAAATCGTGATAAGCTGACGGTTAACCATATATATCATCAGCGATAACCAACATCGGAAT
The DNA here is from genome assembly GCA_029891345.1 of Dryococelus australis. Lineage (NCBI taxonomy): Eukaryota > Metazoa > Arthropoda > Insecta > Phasmatodea > Phasmatidae > Dryococelus > Dryococelus australis. The sequence goes on along the minus strand of CM056993.1, from coordinate 336,138,490 downwards.
CCTCGTGAATTACGACAAATCTAACGCCATGCATAATTCAAGACTCGGCGGTGTGAGGTGAAACGAAGTCTGGTTTGCAACCGCTACACAGTTTTTAGAAAGCTCGCATAACGTTGACAGCCTCACGAGGCGAGAAACAGCTCCGTGGGAGAATGGAAGGGGGGGGGGGGAGCAAGCAGCCGCCGGAACATGGCGAGAAGGAGCAGTTCTGGGAGGGCGGTTCGTTATTACACACCTCGGACGAAAGTAATCAGATAAAGTCGTCATCCAGGTTCCCATTACCCGGTCCGAAATTGGTTCTGGGGATGAGTCGCGAGAAACGACCTCCGTGGGTGGACGGTCCGACGACGCCCACGAATCTCCGGAGACAATGGGCAGCTGGAGAGCAACCAACGCGACAACCGATTGTGGAACCTCGCAGCGCGCCGCCTGTGTTTAAGGCGCCCGCGTACCTGCACCCGTTTTCCACGTCCGAGGCAGAGAAGCGCGGTGGCCATAAGGGCTACACTGACACGCGTTGCAAGTGCGCAGGGCTCTGAACTGGCGCGAGTATTATAGTCCATTCACGGCTACTTCCAACTTCTAAGAACCCCGGCTTAAGTTATATTTCTGGAGTATTCCTCCGCCTCGTGCAAATCAAAATTTAACCGAGTCTAGAACATCACAACCCAAAGGAACTGTACACCGCATTTTGCATAAGAACTATTTCTTACTAGCCATTACCAACACACGTATATTCTCTATGGTTTTAATAATATTGAATGTGAGATGGTATAATTTATACATATAATATAAGTAAAAGTTCTATTTAACAAAATATAAGGTACTTTTATGTTAACACAAGTATAAAACACGACATAAGTAAGGTGCTTTTTCAAACGTTTAATTCGAAAAGTTTGAAAAAACAATGCATTGACTATATACACCAAGTGTAACTTGTACCAAATCTAAACGACGAAAATTAAAAATATTAATTTTCTAAAACAAGCTATATTTTAACAATATTCCAATGTCTTGTCTTTCCACGACGCTCAATTTAAGAAGTAAATTTATTCGTAATAATTTATTTTACACTTTCAATTGTAACTTTGATTTGTGACTATTTTGTAACCATCCGAGGGGTATCCTAAAACATTTAAGTTAATCTATTCAGATCTAACTTCTATAATTTTATGAAAAATATTTAAGTTTAAATATTTGGGAAATGTTTTTTTTTAATTAGTTAGTTATATTTTAAACTAATATTTTTTGATAAACATTTAAGTTAATCGAAAAGTGGTCCAACCTACACCAAATGTATACTACTGACGTGCAGTGTTCGCGTCGTGCCACATATCTTCCAAGCGAATTTTCTCCTTACGTAGGTAGACATAACGGGGACATGCGTAGTGATTTCGTAAAAAAAAAAAAAAATCGTATTTTAAACACAACTGCGTTGCAGTTAAAGAGCCAGGTAAGGGGACTGCCGTAAAGCACACTGTTTCTCCATTCCGACAACGGCGGCTACGGAAACCGCGAGTGAGTGAGTGAGTGAGTGGAGAGATCTGGGCGGCTCTTAACATCGAGGTCTTGAGAGCCGATGAGGGTGGAGCGAGGTGAGTATGGAGCAGCGACGGAATGCAAGGACGGGAGAAACGAGAGATCACGTAGAAAACCTGCCAAACAGCGGCACGATTCCCACATGCGAAAATCCGGGAGTGACAATGCCGGGAATTGAACCGGGTTAGCTTTGATAGGAGGCTAGTAGACTAACGACTACACCACCGCGGCCCCATAGGAAAACCAAGATAAAATCCTAATGTTACAGCTCCTGCATATAGGCTGTTCACGGTAAAGTGAGTACTTTTGAGGCCATAGCTACTTTTTCCCTTCAGTTATATTTTATACTCTAACCACCTATTAAAATATATATTGCAATGAAAGTAACAAACACAGTGTTTATATTCCACCTCACTCGGAAGTTAACTTCTAAAGCTAAAATAAAATATATTTACTGACTATTATTCTTAATGAGAGGGCTTTCAAAAGTGTTCACTTTACCTTTAATAGCCCATACCACCCTATTTATTTATTCCAATGGTGCAGGGAAAAAACAACCTACACTAGCAATAGAATGTGTGTACTTTTTTTTTTTTTTTTGGCTCTCTGGCTGTATTTAAGTCGTTTTACGTGAATCTCGTATAGAATACATATAGAATTTTTGTCGATAAATTAAGACTGCTTATTCGTAACAAAAATTACAACGTATAGATTGCAAATGAATTAAAGTGGAGTGTTCGGACATGTAACTAAATTATTAACTGCAGCCACTAAAAAACTATCGCTGTCGGCCAATTATTTCGCGGAAATTTTGGGAATATCCCCTTTCTGACGTAACCGTTTTTGTGGCAGAAGTGTGATTGAGATTCCAATTATATACCCTACTAACAATAGAAGACCTTACCAAAATCCCTTGGTTATTACCCTTGACCCCACCCCACTGTTATAAAGGACTGAGCGGGTAGTTTAAAATCCTATAATCGAGTGCCTGTAAAATTAATCATGACATTGGCTATTATAGAGTCATATTAAAGTCAAGTTAAAACACTGAGATGATTCTTAATGCAAATTAAGAACGAATGCATTGTATGAATTATGACACGATAATTATTACGGAAGTAAACGTCCACAGAAATTGAGTTTTTCAAATGTTTTTATTTGAATATGTTATGAAATAATAAATTGCTGAATATTGATTTCATGGAAGGAGATCTGTAATCTGTGAAAGACTGTTTAATAGGCAATGTGACACACTCCATTAGGATAATACAAGTAGAAAAGGGAGGGAAGGATTATTATGGTAAACAATTTTAAAACTATGATTTGCAATCACATACGTTACGTTTGAAATGAGCTATCACGTTTAAATAACGAGGAAAATAAAAAAAAGCGTTGCCCGAGCTGAGCAAAGTCAAACAAATTGTTGTTGAGGGGAAAAAAACTACACAAAATTAGAAATGCTCCTGTTGTTTTTTGCCAGGTAGGTAACCTGCCGTCAGATAGTTTTATTTTGAAAAATAATGATTTTGCCCACAAAATTGTCACGGCAGAATTTACTTTAAGAAATCGATATTGTATTCGAGAATTTGTTGTACAAAAACAAATAGTTACTAATTATTTTTAGATATGGTAGTTTGAAGATCTCGAATTTCACGGACTCATATCTGCCTCACTCTGCAGCTCGTTATGTCGTAGTTATTTCCTGCCTCATTTTGTGTAGCGAATAATCTTACAGTTTTGACCTAAAGTTCGGATTATTCCTTTACACTCATTAATCAAGTAAAGAATTTTTATTAGAACAACCTCTTTTTTGACATACTATAAAAGTTATTTCGATATGGACAGAAATTCTACACAGAACGTGACTAATACTCCATCCTTTACCTTTTGATTCCTCTTTTTGACACACACTTCCCATCCCTCGGAGGAGATAGCCGACGTATGTTTTTTTGGACCTGATTTTTGAAGCGACACCACTTCCATTCCGTTTGAGACAAATGCTCGATAAAACTACTAATTCCTTTTCACAAGAGCTTCGTAACTTTTATTTTCGTTTTTCGTGAGAAACTCAAAAACTATTATTAGCCTTCTATCATTTTCATTCACTATTCGTGGCACCCTCTGGGATGTAATTTTCTGTTTCCTTCAAGTTTACACACAAAAGGTTGGTATTCGTCCAACTTCTTCCCCCTTCCCCAATCATTCGCCCATACACCGTTATTTATAAATGTATGGAAAGCCAGTAATCCAACTGCGTTTTCCTTGATTTTCCTAAAGTGGTAAATTTTACTTTAAACTTCTCTATAAGATTGTATGCGTGTATTCGCAAACATTTCCCCCAACAACACGCAGTGTTATACGTATGTTGAATACCATACGCAACCAAACGAAAATTTACCAATTTGAATTTAATAGAACTGCATTACACATTCGTAAGAGGAGTTATACAAACATCACAGAGCACTTGTCTACCAAACAGTTCTAACCTCAAATCCTTCCCACGTAGTTTCTGATAGTCGTGTTGGTATTAAAGCAGTTCAATGTTGGTACACGGAGAATGGTTCTGCACAGTCAGAGAAATAGATCTACCACATATTTATTCTACGCTCTAAACACGAATCGCTGATATCAGTCAATAAAATACTAGTCACCGACAATCAAGTTAAAGGTTTGTTACAGACTGGTCAATAAGTCTACTGAACGGAGAGTATGGTATTCATTGTAATGTCTGAAGATAAGACGTAATTTTATTGTATCTTGTTCACTCGTGCTTTAGAGACTTACTCAACAAATTACGCGAAAAGTATGTTTATTGCTATTGAGCAAATAAAGTAATTTATAATCCAAATTAATTATGGAGGTGAGTGGGATTGTATCTCTGCCCAAAATATCAGGCGCTCACAAGATGACCACTTATTACTCTGTTCGTCCACTTAAAGATGAGCAAAGAAATACAACACGGTGGCAAATGAACAGCGATCGTTTCGCCACATAAAAATAATTCGTGTTTTAATGATATAATGTGTTTTACGCATTTACACGCTATGCCAAATTTAAAACCTAAACTGCTCACAGCCATCCGCCATTTTTTTAACGGCACGAGATAAACTTTAAATCAGTGATATTTAGCCACAACAACAATTAGTAATCTGCAACCAATTTGAAGTGGATCAATTATCACTGGTCGTCTCTAATTTAACTACATTTTTACTATTTCAATTTTAGAGTGAATATATTTGTTATGTGAAGTTTAATTCATAAATATAAAACCCCTACTACACTTAAAGGATATTTTTCTAGCAATACTGTTCATTGAAACTGTCAAAGTTATGGCATAGAGCAATAATGCGGGTAAAGTGCCGCGGTGTGACTGTGTGTTCGAATGCCAATTATACAACAAAAAAATGTTTGCATGAAAACTCGGGGGAACATATTGGAATAGTTTAGATAAACAGTGAACATAATTATTAATACATAGTTGTGTTCAAATGCATGTTGCCTTGCAAATGTATATTTAGACGTATTTCAAAACAGTAAACCACATACATACAGTGCCTTTATACTTTCTGTATATGCTAATTTGTGTAGTTAATTTTAACTCTGTGACAAAGCAACGAAATGTCTCAAAAGAGCTGTTTACGCTGCGACAAAAAAAAAGAGTGATTTTTTTTTCGAACTGTTAATCATGGCAGTATATTCACAGATGCGGTGCACGTACATACAGCTAGGTGTTCACAATCGAAGAACTGTTGCCACAACTTTTTATCGTTTGAGTGTGCTCAGAGGTTTTAAGTGTGTGTACACTGGCGACTTGCGACAAAAAATGTCGTTCAGCTGTTTAAAGGCTGCTCACGATAAAGTCAGCACTTTTGAAATTAACCTCAGAAAAAAGTCACTGCTCCTGAGCGCATATATTTTAATGGGCGCGCTGAGTGACATTTACCCAGTAAAGTTGGTAACTATGGATGGAAAATAGTTCCATGTCTTCACGATGAATAAAAAGTGCTAGGTAACCATTTGTGATAACTTAAATTATTTCTTTCGCTTTTTTTTTTTTATGCATTGAAGTGTAAGAATGAGCAGATTTGTATAATACTTACCGTCCTAATAATTTCACGGTTTTACTTGACCGGCGCACGAATAAAGTTATGAGGCCCATAGCAATGTTAATTATACATACGGCAGAAGAATACACAACGTGCATTCAAGTTATATCTTTAGCAGGGCTTTCAGAAGTACTCATTTTACCGTGAACAGCCTATAAAAGGGTTGTGGGGGGGGGGGGGCGGGGCTACAACTTCCTTCTCTTACGGGAAGAATGCGTGCAGTACAGCTAACCAATGCGGACCGCGTCTCGTGCCGTATTGATATTGCCCACCAGACGCCAGAACAGTTATGGAACGTGTATGGTGTAGAGTACCATAGTACTAACATAACAGTGTGTTTACTATTTGTAAAAAAAAAAATTTTTGCTTGCTTGACGCGTGTTTAAATTTAATAATGAATGACGAAAACACAGAAACTAACAAATGAGACAGACTGAACGCTGGCCTACCCTATACAACAAGAACTTGAAAAGATATTCCGACAGCAACTGGAAGGAAAGGTTGTGGGTAGAGGTTCTGCGAGGAAATGTGTTTGAAGAGTGGAATCCAACGACCTACGACGATACCAAATTTATGTATATTGACGTTTACGTCGACGCCTTTGACTGCAAGCCACAAGGGCCAAGCTACTTCTACTTCGTCCATACACTGACCGTGTGTGTTTCATTTTCCTGGCAACAGTTAGTATCCTGTGAACATATTCACGGAACACGACAGTTTTGTCGCTTAGTTGTTGCCAAATCCAGAAGGTACCGATAAAAAAAATTGTGTTGACAACCGTTTATCGACTGCGGACATAGCCAAAATAATCACACACTTTGCAGTTCGCAGCAAGAAGCAGTTGAGTTGAGTTGAGAGATTTGGGCGACCTATTAACAACGAGGTCTTGAGAGCCGATGTTGGTGAAATGAGGTGAGAATGGGGCAGTGCCGGAATGCAAGGGCGGGGGAACGGAAGATCCCCGAGAAAATCCACCAGCCAGCGGCATTGTCCGGCATGTTTCCCACTTACGAAAATTCTGGAGTGACAAGGCCGGGGATTGAACCCGGTTCGCTAGGTGGGAAACGAGCAGTCTATCCGCTCAGCCACCGTGGCCCCCCGCAGCAAAAAGCGTTTGGTATATTTTTGTTCCATATTTTACACGAGAGGCAAGTGAGTGAATGTATGTTTTTTTGGAATATTTGTCTTCAGCAAAGTTAATTAAATCATAAAGTTAGAATCGCTGTTCCACTATAATATTTGCAAAGACAGATACTGTGTTCACTAGATTTTTTTTGTAGTTTTATACGTAATTTGTGAAATAATTTTAATACTTTGAAAAAAGTCTAAATTACAATTAAAAACACGTGAAAAGATATATGTCATCAAAATATAAATGTACCTACTTCCCCAAGAAATTTTCTATTCGCGGCAATATTGCGTTTGAGGAAACATTAGACAGTTTATTAACTTATCATTTACTAGCAAACAAACTTAGTTGGGAAACGTTTTCATAACTTTCAAAACTGTTCAATTCATCAAGCGATACATCATTCCTATAAGACACCGCTCTATACCATCACACCAATGTGGTAGTAAAACAAACTGTAAAATACAAGATAAAATTAAATCATTACAAGTCAAAGTGTTTACAGGATATTATTTACCATTATTTAATCAATTCCTTAAAATTAAAAAAGTCCCATGATAAAGACTTTATTTAATTAAAAGTACGCTGCGTTTTTCGAGTGTTTATATCGTATTAGACGCAGTAAGGTACCGGTACATGTAATATTGCCGTATTGGATGTTAGTTAAACTCTTGAAGCTGGCTTATTTCTTCTTTTATTTTGTTGACTGGGAGCCTGTACGGAAGTTAGCTTGTTGATCCGTAAGACTGCTAAATCGTAGAGCTGAGTCAGTTAACTACTCAATGCGCTGAAGAATTTGAAACATGTGCGTAATTTACAATGCTGTTTTTTAACGACTGGATGGTGTACAGTAATGCTCTGAAAATGTTCAACAAGAAAAGTCAATCTCATGACAATAGAAAATACTATTTTTTTTGCCGGCAAATTAAAAGTGCATTTTAAAAATGCATTTATATTAACAAAAACCATTGCAATGTTGTGCGGCATTTTTTTTTACGATAAAAGTAATTAGACTTCCCATGAAAGGAAGTATTCCTGTGGGATCGCTCAATCCCACTTACCCATCAAGTTTCCGCCACTGTTCTAGTTATATCATGGTCTTGGTGTTTGGTGATCAAAAACTGTACAGCCAAGATACAAGATCCATTGCTCTCCTGCTCTGCTACGCTTCACTATCTTCACGATGAACGTATTATAAAGCATACTGAGGGAATAGGTTATTAACAAATATATCAATTTAAATCACCTGCGGACTGCATGTTTTGCAAAAATCACTTAAGGCCATATAGCTCTCCACATTTTGTTGTTACTTTATTTTATATAAATACATAAGTAAAGAATATACAGATTTAAAAGAGGGAATTTCATGTTACCAAATAACAAATAATACATATTTTAATTTATCAGGCTTGCTAACTTTTAGTTTCCAATCAGTAAAATGGATAAAAACTACTAAAACACGCGTAAACTGCCCGCGGCAATTTCACATACACTAATTTTTTTAACATTCACACGCAATTTCAAGTAATAAAAATTCCACAATTGTACAATGAAAATGTAATATCTAACATTTGTTCAGTGTTTCAGACCAGAAACTATGGTTACCCCTTGAGAAGACTTATACATCATCGAAATGAGTTTGCTTAGTATGACGTGCAAAGCAAAAATATACGTATTCCTTGCCTTGGGTGAAATGTACATTAATTTACGATAACTTCCATTACGTATTTACTTTCACATTTATAGTATTAATACGCTTACCATAAAAGTATTAAAAATTCACTTTGTAATATACAAAATCCCAATTTTGCAATGATTTAAATTAAAAAATAACATTTAAAACTTGTATATCAAAAATGTACATATACTCACATGTGAAGTTTCGAAATAAGAAAGCTTACAAAATTTTATTTAGAAAAACAAGCATTCCTTTTTTTTCTGGATTAAGTCAGAGGAAACGTGGGCATTGTTTATCACCGAATGAAAAACAACAGCAATTCTACTGTTACTTGAAGTAAGATAAATTTATTATTTTGTTTGTAATTTGGTGTTGGCCATTTTCACAGATTGTAAACACACAAAACCATGTAAAATAAATATAAAATACAGGTTGTAGACAGAAATGGCATGTAAAAAAATCGAAATATGTACTTGCATTCAGAATACCGAACATAAGATAACTACATTTTGAGATTTCTAGAAACGTAGCACGGCCGCAATGTATCCTTGTTAAACAGCTGCCCTGTCTATAAAGAAGACAAAGAGTGTAAACAAATGCTGTGATCAATGTAGTTTACCACTCCAACCTGCCTTGTTTTTGTTATGGCAAAGTCATACTTCTGGGGCTCCGTTAATTTTATTGACAGCGGATTGGATGGAGTTGGGAGAGGCTTTTTAGTTTAACGTCTTTCATGAGACGGTGTTGTTTTGCACCTCTTCTTACGAGACTATAATTTTTAATTATACACTCTTTAAATGGAAGAGTGGAAAATTTGCTCGTTATTTTGTAAATTCGTGATTTGATAGTTATCAGTTGTGACGTTGTTGACAGTCACTTGTGTAGAACTCGCGGCAATGCATTATTACATTAACAGTGAAGAATATTTTTTGTCTAAACGTAATACTTCAAAAGGTCGTAATATTTCTGCAAATATCACTGGAAAGCCACGAATACGTTAATAAATAAGAAAATAAATTATGCAATAACGACTTTTAAAAGATTTAGTTGTGCAATATATAAACATAGCCCAACACTTACTTGCTTTTTTAAAACATGGCGAGAGTATTTTATGTACAATTATTTGTTTTAAAAATCATTTTATTTACGCATTCACATGTTTTTAAAATAAAAACAAACATGGCACCAATTTTGTCATTTTGTATTTCTGCTAACATCCACGAAATACCAAATACCAAATACGTCACCTTTTTTGTATACGAAATCGGGTCACGTGCTCATTTTGCTACCAAAATCTGCCAATTCGGCCACGGGCTCAAATTATTATATAACCTGTCAAGTTTTAACCGAAAGAAAACGCGACAAATATGTAGTTAATACCAATCCGAATATTAAACACGCTTGAGAAATAAATATTTTTGGCGAAGTTAGTTTTCCATACAGTAAAAGTGTTATTTTTACACTGCAAAACAGATATGAAATAATAGTTTTCTACGCCACGTAGATTTCAAACATTATAATAATCGTTTCAAAATACGTTATTTACAATACACACTGACTTACTGCTTGTAACTCCTATTTGAAAACTCCTGAATACACGTTCTGTTACAATTCTTACTACACAATTCACTACCATCGATACAAATTAATTAGCTGACTCATTAAATAAATACGACATTTAACCAGCTTTTCAAAACTAGTAATCTCACTGCAGAACGAAAACACTGTTGTTTCGTGACAATTGGGGAAAATGGCGGACCAAGCCATTCTCGTGTCGATAATATACCATTTCACGCATCTAACAAATGTATCGATACGCACGTCGCGATACTAAATACTTTCGATACGTCCTGATATCAAGGTATCGAAGAATCGATGGTAAATAGTCACTCTAAAATTTTTTCCTGTATCGGAATTTGGAAAAAATCAAGACGTTTCCGTTAAATCGTAAAAAGGGTATGATTTCCGTACATTTTACGGAAAAATCGTAAAAACTGGAAAATCTATAAGCTACAGCACGAAATATTGTTTTCAGTTTCAGCATCTCGTGTGTTTCTGTCTTTTGGACAACATCGCAAGAGGTTACTCCTGTACAGGAAAGGTGTCAGATTTTGGCTAGTATTTTAGCGACTCTGTTTTTTTTTACTAGGCCCATTCACTGGGATTCCAAACCGGCTACGAGAGAGAGAGAGAGAGAGAGAGAGAGAGAGAGAGGAGAGAGAGAGTGTGTGTGTGTGTGTGTGTGTGTGTCTCTCTCTCTCTCTCTCTCTCTCTCTCTCTCTCTCTCTCTCTCTCTCTCTCTCTCTCTCTCGTTCCGCGAAAGAACTAATTCCGAATACTACTTCCGAAAATTAATTTTTGGGGCGCAAGTAAAGTTTGTCCAATCACAGCTAAGCCAAAATTTTCCCGAGAAGCATATCCTTATAGGCTGTTCACGGTAAAATAACCACTTCTAAATTCAACCATTGAAAAAAAAATCACTGTTCGTTAACTGCATAACGCAGGCTCCCAGTTAAGTTATTCGCGGCGGATTAAGAACAGTAGTTCCAAGTCTTGATGTGTTGAGAGTGTAAAGTTTACCTTAATGGCAACTCCAGTTTGTTTTTTCTGCCCTGCACACTTTATACAGTGCAAATCGGCGTATAAGCAACACATTTAGCGTCTCAACGATTTCACGTTTAAAATTAACTGGCACCTGAATAGACATTATTCACATGGAAATGAAGATTTTAAATATGACGGAAGGATACAAAATGATAAGTCAATAGATCTTAAGTGCTCAGTTAACGGTGGACAATTCGTGGTTTCTTCAAACTTTTGGACTCAAAGCTTTGAAAAATCATTCCAATGTTGACATGCTTGGTTGTTTCCTAAATGTCATGTATCAAAAGCGTTTTATACATCTGTTAACATAAAAGTAGCTGCTTTTTCGTATAATTGAAATGTTACGTCTATTTTAGCTGTAAATTATAATATTTCATTTATAATTAATATGAATACAAACAGTAAGAAAATAGGTACGTTGGTAATACTTATTAATATATAATTCTCGTGCGAAATATTATTAAACTGCGTACCCACAAATTCGCTGCGTTGTCCATTTGGTGTAATATTATCGACTCGGTTAAGCTTTGCTTGCATGAAGCCGAGAGAATATCCTGAACGTAGAAACTAAGCAGGACTTCAGAAAAGTTGGAAGTAACCGCCAGTCGACTGTAACACACATATTTATAGCGTGCAGTTAAATAGATAAACGGCAAGATTTAAAAGTAAAAGTTTAGGGTAATTAACGCACTAAAACATTCTAAGTTCCTGAACTCCGCGACAATATTGCCCGTAATTTTACTGACTTAACATGAAACATGGATGGTGTCATGCAAGATTTATTAAATTCTGGCCATATATTTCACACGGGAAATTTATATTGTAATATGTAGGGTAGCGTAACCAATATACGCATTAAGTCACAAAACGTTATATGTAACAGAAGTGCACACAAACCTGTACTAGACTAAAATACCACGAAAGTATATACAGATATTTGTCATCTCATCTGGCCTATGGAGACAGAAGATTGAAAAGAAAATCTGAAATGGAATAGGCGAGAGCAGGGTATAGGGGACTCGTATTTCTCGCAAGTCAACTTTCTCAGCTGAAAACTGCTGCCTCATTGTTGAGTAAAAACTGGTCACTGCAGTTATGGGCAGCGTCCAAATTCTCTTTATATGTAATAATGCCCGTACTTGGCTCCGCCTGCGACGTCACCACGTAAATAATCGAGTTGTCGGAATTTCCAGTATACTAAACGAAGTAAATGAAAAATTACTTACCCCCACTGTATCATTCACATAACATAGTGCACAGAGGTTCGTTACTTGGCAAATACACGAATTTGCGTACTTGGTGTTTGCGTACGTGTTTCGTCTGAATTGTAAATGTTTTGTGAAAGTTATGTAGGATTACAATTTAAAAAGTTAATAAGTGTTTACGAATGTTTCATGATATTTGTTATGGAACGTCATTAATTTATGTAACCAGTTTCCCTTGGTCACCCGTCAATAGCTGGCTTGCATAATTAAGATTAGCAAAGTCCGCAGAATTCAATATATATTTGCTAGTTACCTAGTTTGTATGTGACTACAGAAATTGGTACTATTTTTCTGTTTTCTCGTGGTTCATGCTGTAGCCGAGAGATGCTCAAGGCCTGATGGGAGACTTGCTGACCGAAACGGAAACGTGCTCTTTTTGTTAGCTCTATCTTCTGTGCCGTGGTTAGCTTGGTGGGGGAGTGGCGACTGGCCAGGGACGTGCCGAAGCTATTGCCAGCTCTAGCATCAGAGACCAAGTTGATGCAGGAAACCGGAAAGGGCTACTGATACGTCTCTTATCGCCTCTCATGGCCCAAGGGAACCCACTACCTCCTTGCAATACCGCCCGAGACCTCAAGGCACTGAGGCTTAAAAAGTGGGAAACTCCCGGGTGGTCCCCATTCCCCATTTGTGAAAACGAATATCTGCCTCCCTGACAAAGTGTAGATCGTAGGTAATCACGACACCGGCGCTATATGGCGGACCAGTCAACTCCTTTACAGTCAGACCATTTGGGCCTCGAACAGGAATTTCAGAGCAAAGAAATTCAACAGTACGTAAAGGACGAGACGAACAGGATGGCAAACAGGGAGACGACGGGACACCCACAAGTGTCATGAAAAGAGAGAAGTAGCACGGGCTGAACCAAACGGCCAAAGGTTCCCTGTGTTGGAGCGTAAGGCTAAAAAAAAAGGGGGGGGGGCTAGACTGGTGGAGGCACTGTCGCCAGTTCCTTCCTGAGCATCTCCCTCGAATAAAACCTGGGTCAGATTGAGGTTGAACTCGTGCTGGGAGTGGTTGAAAATTCGCGATGACGATGGATGGGTTTTCCCGATCTCTGAGATTGCCCATAAGGGCACGGCAATGCCCAGTGTAGCAGGTGGCCAAATTGATATAGTACAGACCAAGTAGGAATGGCACATCCCGGATGGCCTCTGGCTATGTGGGGTCCAGAGCCAGAATTAATGTATTGTATTTCATTGTGCTGCCGACCGACAGAATGTGTGACGAGCGTAGCAAAAAGAGGCGATAACCAGTTCGAGTAATCCAAACATGTACATATCAGGCCAAGTAAGCATACGTACATACTTAGCACAGCACATGTATACAGTGATTCAAAACAACATCGACAATGCTTAGTACGTTATGCGGGACGGCAAAGCGATCGTTTGTCAAGAGGGGAGCCATGACCGAAATAGCATGGTTGGGGTGATGTGGGGCCTGTTCGATGGCAACCACATTCACTAGATTTGACGGCTACCGACTATTTTCTTTGGGTACTATTAGGGTATGCTGTATGACTGTCCTGTACCATCAGAGGAGGGCCTTATCGTACGATTACATGAAGCGACAGAACTACTGAGCACACGACCACGCGTATTGACCATGTGGGTAAATATCTGCATCGCCGATGTAGGCTCTATAATCAAGTACGAGGTCAGCAATTCGATGCCCTTTTGTAATTTACTGCACGATGTAATGCTCTTATTGGGTTGGTGGTGGTTTCGTAACACAATGTCCAACGTACACCCATCATCACATCCGAAGCACCCACACCATGCTTTTCCAGACATGGGCCCTCTTGAGAAACTATCGCTTTGCCGTCCCGCACAAAATACTAAGCGGTTGCTGGTGTTGGTTTTGTATCACCCGGCATACTTACATTTCGGATAGTCCGAAGTCTGCGGTCAACCAAGGCAACTGCGACTGTGCGAAAGCCTGGGAAGCGAAAATAAAGTGGTCGCAGAGGGTCGCCACCGAGAAAGGAGTACCTGCCCGCTCTCCCAAGCAGCGATGGCTCGGCGGCGGTAGGCCGCGCGCTATTAATTGGTGCGGCCCGCGCTGCCAAACGGAACACGGTCCTCATGCGTGACCATGAAAAAAGGGGGGGGGGGGGGGCTCGCAAGTCCTGACGCCGCGTCTCAAAACTAAATTTACGGCTCTCGCAACCTCGCTTGCTGTTCATTAACATCTCCAAGGCCAAGCATTAATTACTGATACCAGATTACAATTACCGAGACCGCATTCTAATGAGCAGGGACGAAGTGGAGGTGCTTCGGGAAGGCCAGATGTATGGCAGCAAGTCCGCCCCTCTCGCAAAAAAACTATCGACTGGCGCTCGGGAAGAAGAGACACTATATCACCGGCACGGTGCACGGCAGGGTCGTAGTGGATTTAAGTGCGGCAAGTGAAGCCACGCAGAGACCACACGCGCTGCTGCTGTTAACAGCACGAACCTGACGAGCACTCCACAAGAGCGCACTGGGTAAAGAAAAGTAAGACAGGTTATCAACCCTTCGCCAGCACCGCCAATATACGACATACGCCCAAAGCCGGGTTCGAATCAGCAATATCTGGTGTATTAAAAAACTGTTATAAAACCAGGGCACTGAAGTTCATACGGTTAAGGTATTTGCCATCCATGTGACAGTTATTTTACAGACGTTTGAATCAAAAATAGTTGGTGGTTATATCAAGAAATAATAGCCTAAGATCAGACGCAATTCTGAAGTTACCTGGAACAGTCGATGTTGAACAAACTCGGGCATTCTAGCCATACATCAGATTAACCTATCAGGCAATTTCATGCTATACCGTTACATGTCTTTAATTAACCAATTAACAGCTGGATGCTTGCAGAAGCACTACTGCTCTCGCGTATTAACGGGAATAACTGATTGTACCTGGGCTGGAAACTGAACATGTAGTTCGAGACTGAAGTTCTGAGAGAAATTTTCTCTTATGGCACAAGGAAGCTTTGCAGAAGAAAACAAGCCAGTGAGTATGTGAGTAATAAGTCAGAAAGGAAAAGAAGTGAAGGAATTATTTAACAGAATCGCGACAATGTTGAAAACCATAAAGATAATGTTCACGAAGGACTAAAGAACATAATGCACGTGAAGTAACGCCGATATGAATCCATCAGATACAAAGCCCAAACGAGGCGTGCCAATCAACGTTTTACTAGATAGGTAGAGCTTAACGTCTAGCCAACAGCGAGGTATTAAAAACTCATCTAGTTGCTTAGAGGGGCAAGAACGAGGAAGCAGGAGCAACCTGCCTTTCGCTTGAATTGCGTTACACAGTGTTTGAAATCCCAGTTTTTGTTTACGCAACCACTTCACGTGTTCCCACTATACAGTAGTACGAAAACAACACACTTCACACGAGAGACGAATAACACACTAAAGACATCACGCACAACAGAAATACTATTCTCGGGTTCGCTAGTATAGCTTGAAACGGCTTTTTCAAACTGATCTATTTCAAAATGTCTATATTGGTCGGACGGAAACATGCAGAATTATTATAGGGACGTGCACTGAACTTCGCTGCAAACTTTCTACCAATAATATTAATAGGGTCGCCGCTTGAAGTCTCGTACGTACACGCATCACGATGAGAAGAAGAGAACACTACATGCCAGTTAAAGCCTTGAGATGTGAGGATATAGGAGCGATGGGGCATCACGCGTGCGTGTCAATGTCACCCTTATAGCGCCCTTGCTTCTATGCCTCAAACGCGCTAAACAACCCTGCGTAGACGGTGCCCTTAAGCCCCTGTCACGCGATCTAATTTCTGCCTTCAACTATATTTGACAATAAAATCTGAGGGCAAAATACGGCCATCAAATTTTTCCTTCCAACCAATTTTATCAAATAAACTTGAATGTGTTTCAGAATGTGTCACACTGTCAAATTTTTTTACTGGGAGAATCTAATTCGAAATATTATTTAAAAATTATTTTCATAGTGAGATATTGCTTTTGTTTTTCCATGCGGTCCATTACAGGAAGAAGCGTAAGTAATATTGTAATATATTTTCGTTTCTTTACTAAATTAAAATTTTCTTTGTAAGATATGTTTCCTGAACAGTGAAATTTAATGCTTCTAAGTTCGTAATATTATGTGCAATATTAACTTAAAATAGCATTCATGCCCAGGCAGCTTCTACATAAATTTAATTATCTTCATAACTTACTTCGTTTCCAGCAATTGTTCGTTATTTTAAGTTTCTTGACGTCCATTTTTGTCGTGCACGATTCTGATTAGCTGCGACCGCCAAACATCAAATAAATTTTATAACCAGTCCAATTTTCAAATGTTTGATGGAAACTGAAGCCGTCCAACTTTCTCAGACAAAAATGAAATTTCGATGTGATTCCTGTCCAACTTTATGTGACCACTCTTATTGGAAGCAGTTTGACGGAACAATCTGGAAGTGTGCCAGGGGCTTTAGAGAACCATCACATATTTCTCCTAGAGTGATTTCTCGGGAAGCCATGAACAACCGAAGTCATCAAGATGGTCGGACCGGTAATCAAACTAGAATCATCCCGCGATGATTGTTGATGCGCCCCATTTGATACAAGTAGGCAAGTGTGGAATTTTTTTGGGGAGGGGGCTTCCCTTCCACATACTAAACAAACATTACTGATCTCTAAAAACGACAACCACACCGATTAATTAACCAGTATTTGAAACCAGGACGTCATGATACGAAGGTAAAGCTTCGGCGAACTCGGCCTTCAGATCGCAGTGTCAATTTGTGTATAAATAGAATCGATGCTGAAAAAAAACAACGTGAAGGGACCAACTCCATCGTTACGGTTTGCACACGAAATTTTATTTTTGAAGCAGTTACATAGCAAAATGTGGACTGGAATCTCATAGAAGCCCAGATTTTGTTAAAAACAGATTGCGAGAGCTAATAAATTCGCTTCGTGCAAGAAACAAGCATCGTCAAAAATTTTGAGCTTATGTCTATGGTTCATAACTTTCATTTTAGTATGAACACGCAATAAGATTATATATATATATACACACACACACACGCGCGCGCGCGCTGCATAAAGCACATACAGACACATTACAAGAAGGAATGGACACGTGTCCACACACAAATTCACTGAGTATTCAACTGCACCTGGTATGATCACAAAATGACGAAACACTGAACCTACTCTAGCTCCTAAGTAAAACGAGCATCAAACGGATAAATTAGTACGACGTTTTATAGTGCAGACATCAGCACGAAAAACCTTAACAGTTACTAATCATATACAGTACATATTTTTCAGGATTTCGGCATTAAATAATGAATAATTATAATTCCTAATTGTCTGTGCAAGGGTGAATGCAAACTTCCGGAATGGTAACCATTCCAAGTGAATACTTTTACGTCGTCCCGTCCTTAAAATGATAAAATTGATTCAATCATAATAAGAGGGTAGTTACAAATATTGTACTTCTGATTTATAACATGGGAAAAAAGTTACTCTTTACGTTTTACAAAGCACGAAATTTTAAAATGTCAGCAATTTGTTTTTAACTGTCCAGTATTTTCATAAACACACTAAAGTGAATGTCTGTTTAAAACGCTTTCATTGCATACATATCGCGCGTTTAAGTTGAAACACGTAATGTTTAGTAAATGAAAAGTAACCTTTACAAAAGATTGGCCATATATAACACTGCAGACAGGCGTACGTATATTGGTGTCATACAAAACCACTTCACTATTAGCAATAACATATACCGGCTAGTCTGCAGGCATGTGGAACATGCACTCACGCCATGGAAGCGCCTGGCGGAAATAGATAGGTCACGCCCTCGCCATAGCAGATAAAAGTTAGCATGTTTACACGACTACCTTATTTCCAAATATGCTCTGTGATATTTATGCCATCCTGGAGCAACGACCTACCCGCATCTACCGACAAGGCAAATAACACCGCAGTAATTGTCCAAAGCAGCCACCAAGTTCGCTCAACGGGATGGGAAGGCCCAATGACGTTAAGGAAAACGTGCTATGGCCCTCACAGACGCCAATTAAACTTTCATGACCTCAAACGCAGAGCTCGTGCGTTGATGCAAAGCATGGGAGGAGCTAGGAAGCAAATGCTCACCTTATAGAGAACTATGGCTTTCCCCCTTACTGAGACGACGACCTGTCTGCTACGAAAAAGGACACTCGTTTAAGCGCGGGGTAACTTCGTGAATGGATAAAGTCGGCAACAAAGAAAGCACTGTGCGTTACTGTGCAAAGTTTTATCGTTCAAGACTACTGCAACTAGTTTCAGTTTTTAACGTTAATGAGAATTACTCAATTTACATATTTCAGAACTGCGAATACGATCAAAAAGATCATACATTTTTAATGCAGACAGTAATATTATTTATTCTGACTGTTAAATGCCCCTACCACGACACGACCCATATTGGTTGAATTCCCTGCTGAGACTTGGAAATTCAATAGCTGCATCTAATCCAGCAGCTCACAGCACCTATGTGGGCAAGTGTTATGTTCAGAGAAAATTCTTTCTGTTCTAGTTACTGAGGCGTATAAGAACAAAAAAAATTGGGTGGCCACCCCCATTCGCCATATTTCCACAGTATGGCGTAACTTAAGATGGCAGCCATCACTCAACTCACCTTCTGCTAAAGTAAGCTTTTTAGCGAGAATGGTACTATTTAACGAAAAAGTTTTTTTCTAAAATTGTTGAGCATTAAATTGTCAACAAGTTTGCCTTAAACCGGTTTTTTATATCTCAAATATTTCGCCGTGTAAAGTCCCTTTTTCTCATTTAGTAAGGGAACAGTGGTGTTTGTACTATTAATATTCAATATTATCTGAACTATAGCTATTGTTAACAAAACAATTAACGATATTTCTAAGAAACAATAGGTATTTAATTTTGTCTCCTTATATTTTTAACATTACAGTTGAAATAATAAAAAGAAATTAACAAAAAAATTTAAATAATTAATTGTGCGTTTGACTGCTTCAGTTGCTAGGTTGCATATTCTTCGAAAAATAACACATAAAATATTTCATGTTTTAAATTATTTATTGTTTTGATGAGCAAAAAGTAAAAGGTAATGTACTTTTCAGGTGGGTAAGCCACGTGGGTAATCCTGATTAAAGATGTGTAAACTGGTAATAGGATCGACAGTAGACGTAGTTCTACGTGACTGATACGATTTGTTTGCTGTAGTTGTTTTATGTACAGTTGTTAACCACTTTAGCGTAAAAATCAAATTAGCATTTTTGGATATTGCTCTCATTTATTATTATAAATGACGTTAGGAAGGGTGGTGCATCTGATGTTTTCACTGAAAGTGGCTTGTTGGGTTTTCATGTGATTGAATATATGAGTGGAAGTAATTATTTACGAGGTGTAAGGCTGTATTCATTCTACATGAAACCCTGCTTCGCCTTCAAGTACTGGCATTCTTTAAAACAAATAGAGATGAAAATTATGCTGGAGAAGTACAAAAATTGCAAAAGCTTCAAAGATTGCCTTTCCACAAACGATTACGGGATGATCAACAACATTTTACAACATTAATGTTGAGCACTTCATTTTAGGCTTAAAAAACCTTCATAAAAAAAAAACAGGAATTGATAATTTCAATTTTTTTCATTAAACATAGAGGGGCGATAGTCATGCTGTAAAGGACAAACGCCGGGATGCTACGGACTAAGATATGATGGAAAGAAAAAACATGCTTAGGGAGACGAAACTTTCCATGTAGCTAATATTCGCACAGCCCACAGCCACAAATAAGGATTAAACCCCAATTTTGAAAAAGAAGAAAATGGAAAAGTTAAGTTCTCACTACTGCAAGTTACTAAAGACTTCTGCAACTTTTTATTAAAACAAACATTTCTATCGCCATTTCTATAACATCCAAGAGAGGTAATCAGCTTGAACACAAGTTTCCGACTTCCTTGTTTCGGTCTAGTAATTTATTTATTTCGATTCGGACTATACTACGTACCACGTAAAAAGTTTTTTTTTTTTTATATTGGCGAAAACACCTTTGGGTGTACCTATAACAATACATGGCTTTTACACATTAAGGCTTCAATTCTTCTGCAATTGTTCCTGCTACGGAATTTCTTTCTGTGGAAAAGTTTAATGAGTTTATAAAGTGGTTATCTTCAATGGAATAATAGCATTACATTCCTAAATTCCTTAAAGTGAAGTCTGTAATTTTATAGTGTAATGATAAAGAGGAAATTGTGCTACTCGCCCGTCGACAATTTTAAGTATCCTGCATAGGTGGTTTCTGTACCTAGACATGAATGTGAGAACACCGCCTTGAACAAGCTCTGTGCATCGTTCGGCGGCCTAGCCACGTTTTGAAAAATTTCTGTATTTTGTACAAGCAATTCTTCGACAACTGGTTGCCAAGGTTATTTTTGTAACACCATAAATAATGTTGACTAAATTTCTCAAAAACTTAGCGGGGAACGTGTAAAATCTACATTAAGTTCCTACTAGTAAGTGATGTAGACTTCGAGTTTATTATAAATATTGATTATACACTATTAAAGGCTGTTCGCGATAAAGCGAGCACTTTCAAAATCAACCCTAGAAAATAGTCAATGCTCCTATTTAAATACATTTTGACGGGCGTCCTTAGTGGCATGCACCCAGTAAGATAGTAACGACGGATGGGAAGGAGTTCCGTATCTTAACGTCGAATAAAAAGTGTTTAATAACCATTTCTGATAACTTAAATTATTAATTTAGTTTCCCGTTTTTTTTTATGCATCGAAGTGTAAAATGAGCAGATTTGTTAAATATTTACTTTTCTAATAATTTCAGTTTCACTTTACCGACGTGAAAATAAAGTGACGAGGC
The DNA here is from genome assembly GCA_029891345.1 of Dryococelus australis. Lineage (NCBI taxonomy): Eukaryota > Metazoa > Arthropoda > Insecta > Phasmatodea > Phasmatidae > Dryococelus > Dryococelus australis. The sequence continues at coordinate 336,117,297 of CM056993.1, read as the reverse complement.
CCATGACAATGATAATCTTACACAAGGCAGAAGAATAAACGTGTATATGATTAGATCTTAAGAAGGACTTTCAAAAGTGCTCATTTTAACGTAAACAGTATATATATATATACACACACACACACACACACACACACACACACACACACACACACACACACACACACACACCACACACACACACACACACACACACACACACACACACACACACACACACACACACACACACACACACACACACACACATCTCTGTGTGTGTAGTGTGACAAGAAAATATTTGGCAACTAATTACCAAAGAATTGTTTGTAACAAGCATAAAATTTTACTACTGTGAGGAATGTTGGGTAATGTTACCTCCTCCGTCCTCAATACGACGATCAACACACATCGAGCCACCGCTTACTCTCGTCTCCGATAGATAGTGCTACAAACGCATAACGGCGATATGATGAAGCGAACAACGCGTGCTGCTATGGCCCGCCAAGACGGCGAGCGGGGTTAATGTGGCCGCCGAACGGTGTGCAGCGGAAAACATTTTATTAAAGAACCGTCCGACGTGTCTGAGTGAGGCCTGCTTACGAACAGCATTTAAGAAATGTTACGCGTCTATATAAGTTTTCCAGTTCCTCCATTTCTCTCAAAAAGCATGTTTTTGCGAGAGTTAAAATGGCTCAATCGGGTTTTTTCACGGTCATTTTTTAGGTATAAACATTTCTGTAAAATATTTTTTTTATTAATAGAGAAGTGCACCAAAACTTTATTTTTATTATTACGTCATAAAATGTTAGGGTCGCCATTGAAACTCAGAGGCGCGATATTGACGGCAAGACTGCACGTCAGTTCAGTGCTTTGCGCGTAGAGGCGATAAGAGAGTCGATGCGCGTGTCTCGGTCACCCCTAGCGCTCCCGCGCTTTTAGGCCTCAGATGTGCAAAATTTCTTCAACGAGGCGGCCACCGTAACACGGCGCAAAGGGACGCGCGCGAGGCGAAGTAGTCGAAGTATAAAAGGCCCACGAGAGCACAAAGGAGCAGGACTACCGCGGGATGTCTACTGCGGGAGGGTTGGTGGAATGGGTCGGAGTATCTAGGAGGGGGGGGAGGGAAGAGACGCGGGCAGCCGCCGGCTACGCTAGGAAAAGGAATTGGAGGGAGGGCTCGGTCGACCAAAACATGTTCATTATTTAAAACTAATTGGTGGCGTCGTCCGCCGGGGTAACTTATATACGGAGCAGTCTCGGGGCATGGAGGGAAACAATGGCGCAACATCGCGCAGGAGCCTCAACGTAGCTCCCACGCTTTGCCAGCTTTATTTTTTCTGCTGCCAAATCTTAACAGTGAATTATTTAATTCTCGAGGTATGTATTCATATAAGTTGGTTTTCATGACGCGAAGTTGGCACATTCCCTAAATACTTTAACGGTACTTCCTACCTGCTGGCAGTTACAACATTTTAACAGGAAATCACAAGTCAAAGAATTTCGCTTGGTGCATTAGTTTTAAAGATAGGCGTTTAAAACAAAATATAAATTCTTCTAGAATTATTTTAGGAGAATATCCCTTATGAACATATATTTTCAATATACAGGTTGGGACTGAGTTCGACCGACAAACTTCTTGAGGTGATTCTTTATGCAGAATCAAGTGGCAAATATATAGGACATTTTGTACCTAAACTAAATATTAAGGGTGTAAAAGTCCCCGAAAATGGAGATTTTGGAATGCATTTTTGTGAAATATCGGAAACCAGGTGAAATGAAAGTACAATTCGCGGGACATTGCTTTATGTTATCGGGATCTTCAACCTCAGAGTAAAGTCTCAATAATAACACCCCCCTTACGAAAATAACAAGGGTGGCCACCCTCGTATTGCCGGCAACTTTGTTACCGTCGGGAATTTTGCTGGTTTATTGAGCACTATGACCTACGAAACAAAAATGTTCCCCTTGTTGCAACTGCCTACGACCCACCATTTTTGTTTAAAACGCACACAAAGTTTCCACTATATTACGCTGCAGAGATACAGAGCCTAGTATACAGGCAATTCTACCTACATGCGTGTATGGCCACAGTACAGCCGATGGTGGCGGAAAAGGTTAGCACCTAATGCAGTCAATACGTACCATACACACATGTATGGCATAATGCCAACGTACGTTAATTTGAATATTTGCTAAAAAAAAAAAAAACTTTCACTAAAAGTATTAAAACAGCGGTAAGAAATTTAAGCAAATATCTGCAATAGACTATTCCAAAAACATCACTACGTGCGAATTTTTATTAAAAAATATGTCAAGTATACAAATTAGTACAATTAGGAAAAAGACTATTAGAAGGATGTGACTCCCAACAGATTCGCGCGCACGGGAAGGGTTTTAGGGTCTAAACGCCTCCCATAAAGTTCCAAAAAATAGTTATAAAAATTATAAACAAACTGTGCCAAAACCAGTTTTAATTATCCTCTAAAAAGTGATGCTATTTGGCTGTGCCTTGAATATTTTCATAACTGAGCTGTACCAGAAAAGTTTATTGAGAAAACAACGGCAAAGTTGATACAGCTTGTCCGGACCAGAACATAGCCTCTCATTTTCAAACCACGTGCAAGGGAACTTCCGACTATAGTATATTCATGGTTTCTTCACATTTTAAAAATCAAACCTCTGAAAAAATCACCCCTTGTATTTAGTTGTTTCCTAAATACGACATGTATCAAAGCGTTTTATACTCGTGTTAACATAAAAATATCTGATTTCGGTAAAAAATGAACTTTTACTTATATTGTATTTATAAATTGTAATACCTCTTGTATATTTAATATAAATAAAAACAGAGAGAAAATTCGCGCGTTCGTAATGCTTAGTAAGAAATAGCTCTTATGCAAAATATAATTACACAGAGTGCGCACGAATGCGGTGTGTTGGGCCTTTGGTGTAATTTTCCACACACGGCTAAGCTTTGTTTGCACGAGGTGGAGGAATATTCTGGAAGTATAACTTTAGCAAAATCGGAAGTAACCTGGAATAGACTGTAGTCAGGGATCGAATAATTTCCTCTACAGCAATGATTTCGAAATGAAAACAAATACGGCTCCTGGAAGGGGAGTATCCGAAAACCACTGCGGTGGGCTGGTCGATACATCATCAGGCAACTAACGAACGACTTGCATGAAAATAAATCGACTTGAAACCTGAACAACGAGATCTGGTTGGCTGACCAAGAACAATTTTGTCGGCAGCATGATTAAGATGCCTCGGCATAGTATGTCAGAGAGGAAAATTCAGCTGGAACGAAGTCTGGCACGAATGCCCAGATACGAAGTTGATGGAATAACTTCAATAAATATGCTCGCAAAAAAAACGTCGTAACCTTTAGTTTAAATTTATTTACGTACACCAGAGCACTTCTTTAATCATTGTTTATTTGCTTAATATTATTAGTGACAGATGTATATGTTTTTTCGGAAAAACTCTAATTCAAATTATTATTTTTGCAAGATAATATTTGTAAGTAGTAGGGGCGTGCCCATTTCACTCCACCTTGGATTAATTGATGGATTATCGATTTGATTAATCCGATCTTACTGCGATTAAAATTGAAAGGGTTAATTAGGAATGGTTAAATGGGTTATGGGGTTAAATTGATTTAAAGGGTTAAATTTAATAAAAGGGTTAAATGCATTGAAAGGGTTAATTTTTTCTCGTACTTCATTCTATTTCGGAGGGGGTAGCAGGAGCTCTGTACGATGTTGACAGTTTGGTATCCTGGAAGCGACTGACTAGACTGGTTGGATTGCAATGTTTTATATAGGTGTTGAGTTGAGTGCTAGAGTGTGCTAAGGGTGATTTTTCTTATTTTTTTCTAATTTTGATATGTTTGTAGGGATGTTGGTGGTAGATAGGCAATTTTTACGAATATATTTAACACACGAGATAATTTCAGAGTGTTTTAAACAATTTCTAAGAGTGGCATAAGTGTAAATTTTATGTTTTTTAGGGGATATTTATTGCTTGCAGATGGTGGTGGGAGATAGGCGACTTTGAAAGATGCGATTTACGTGTTAATAATGACAAACGATTAAATAGACGAAAGCTGTTTCTGAATGCAATTAAACATTTCACACAAGATAATAGAAGAATGTTTAAATGGATTTAGTAAAGATTTTAACGATATGACAAACATACTTTTTACAACACAACTTACAGAAATGCAAGAAAATTTAACAGCTGTAATTAATGAAGTGGTAAGCACTACTATTACAAAACAACTAGAAACATGAATGGAACAAATAACATAATATATGAGATGAACTGATTAATAAAATATTTGGTTTAGTTATGCAAACTGATTTGATGAAACAAAATAATGAATTGGAAACATGAATCAATTATTTTATAGATGATTTGAAAGCTAAAACTTTAACAAAACTGAATGTTGTTTTAAGTAAAGTCGATAATATTGAAAAAGCCCCAAGTAATCGACCTACAAATCAGTTAGAAAAGCAACTTAATTCATATATAAATAGATTGAACATATCTATTGTAATATTATCAAAACATGTCGCCCTGTACTTCGGAATTACGTAAAGTTACATCTGCTGTGAAGGAAAAATATTTACAAGCCAAACGAGCTCGTATGAAATGGGATGTTTTAAACAAAGAAATATTTAAACCTGTTAAGAGTAAATGGATACATTGCATTCTGTGTTGAATAAACCTAATGAAACAGCTTTGGAAATTAAAACAGATGAAGAACCTTTAACAAATAAGAGTAAAAAGCAACCCCTTTCTCATTTAACACAATGTTATTTAGCTTTAAAAAAATCTTCGTCTAAGCATGATACATTTGGTGTTTATCGACATGATAACATCTGGTTCCTGAGAGATTCGGTAATTGCATTTTTTCCTGGCAGTAAAATTGAAATAGGTGATTACGCAACTGATGTGAGTCGAGGATTGTTTGAATTATTGTTTAAAATTTTTCCAAATGGTTATTCTGGTACTGATTTGCAGAAATATAAAGAACGAATGCTAACATTCGTTCAGGAGGTGAAAGCCACCCAAAAATACATTTAAAAGGAGATATATTCAAAAATGGAATATAAAAAATTCAAATTGGTCAATAGATTAAAACTTTTCATCGTTTCGAGAGAGTCTCGGAATAATTCACATACGAACGAAATAGTCTCTATTATTGAAGTGTCGAAAGAAGACAGTTATATTACCAATGAAGTTAAGTAAGATTGCTCAAGAGCTTCATGCTCCTGCAAAGATAAGATATCCTAGAAGAAGTTATAACTCATGGTTTAAATGATCTTTTTTTAAGCCGATTTGTGTTTAAATGACATTGCTTTAAAATACAATAAGTAATACAATTATATTTTAACCATAATAGATGTTTATTCGAAATATGGTTGGGGTATACCTTTGAAAAACAAAACTGGCAAACAGGTTACCAATACAATCGTTTTGAAAGAGAGAAAGCCAAATTTGCTCCAAATCGACAGAGGATCTGAATTTTTTTTCTGCACTGTTCCGCACACTAATGACCAAATATGGTATTATTCAGTACACAACGTATTCAGAGCTTAAAGCCAGTGTTGTGTAATGTTACAACAAATTGATTAAACAGTTAATATATAAACTTTTCACATCAAGGGGGACTTACAAATGGGTTAATGGTTTGCCTGAAATAGTTCAATTTTATAATTCCAGATATCATAGAACTATCAAAATGACTCCTAAAGAAGTTACAGATAATAGTTTAATGAAAACTATTTATAATAATGTTAAAATCATCGACGAAAGAAAACCAGTTTAAAGTTGGGGAATTTATGTGCATCTCGAACCAGAAGGGAATCTTTGAAGAATAATTTATGGTGAATTGGTCTTTTGAAATATTTAAAATTATTTCAATTAGACAAACACATGCCAGAATGTACTACCAAGAAACACATAATGGAGAACCAATAACAGGAGGATTTTACGAACATGTGTTGCAAAACGGTACTTCTCCAAATGAATATTTGATTGATAAAATCAGTAAAAGGAAAAAAGACATGTTCTTCGTTCGATGGAGGGGTTTCTCAAAAGCACACGATTCATGGGTTAAGAATCAAGATCTTAAAAGTTTGTTGTAAAATATTTTTAAAATTATGATACTAAATAAAAGATTTTTAAATAATATTTGATGTGTTTTTTCATTTAATAAACCTCTAGATGGGGAATAGATGTACAATTTATTGTGTAATCAATCCCCTTGTTGATTGAATTAGCATTTGAGCGATAATCCAGTGTGATTAAATCGATTTAATTGTGACATTCACATTTAGGTGATAATCTGTTACATTTGATATGTAATTTAATTGTTATCTGTGATAGAATCCTTTAATTGTAAATTCGCTTTTAGGTGTTAACTTGTTGTTTTTGGTGCGTATTGTAATTCACTGTGTTTGGGTGGTATTCCGTTGCATTTGATTCCTTTTAAATGTGACGTAATTTATTGTTTTTGATGTTACATTTCTTGGAATCGGAATACAATTTCGAGAAGTTTTACAGCATGAAGGCAATTAAGGCACGATTCCATTTTAATGTTATTTAGAATGTATTTGTAACATGATATATTTCTTAGAACTTGGATAATGTTTCTCGGAATTCGTTTCTCGGATTATATTTCTATGGTATTCGTGTTTTTGTTTGATTGCGACGTAATTTATAGTTAATTTATCCGAAAATTATTTCTGGGTTTCATTATTGTTTGTGCTATGTTATATTTATTTGCTTGTAACGATACAGTTCTTGAAAATTGGTTAGTTTAAAGACAGCAAAATAGTATTCCCCATGCTAAAATTTTTTTATACAAAAATTGTTACTAAATTTTTCTAGTTTAAAATTTTATAAAGATATTTATGGTGTACTCTTGAATGAATTTTTTGACAGTGTAATATTCATAAATGTTTTTGATGGTGTAAACTATTTTTATAGTGTACACTACTTTGACGGCGTAAGGTTAAAAATTTAAAAAAATCGTACTTAGGATGTTTTTTTCTCTCACAAAAATAATGTTAAAACTGGACTTAAAATTCAATGTTGTGTTGTAAACACAGTCCGCTTGCTTTAAAACTTGTGAAAGATTGGCGAGGCTGGACAGTTCCCGGGATACGGTGAATTGTATAGAGGACACGAGCTGCAGACAGGTAATTCACACCGCAGAGAAGTTGTCGGAGTGGCGTGAACGGTGTTGAAGTTCTCCTGCTGGCGCGCCAATAGGCTTTGCGCATCAGCGAGCGAGAAGGGTAGGTTGTCGGGCAGATGGAAGCGGCGGGTATCGATAGTGGCATGCGGCACAGGTAAGTGGAACCTTTCTGAACCACTCTCTCATTCCCTCGCCTGCTCCGTGCCATGCACAACTCCCGTCTGCTAGTGATCCTAACTCCTAATCCGCCTGTTCGCGACCCTAACTCCTAGCCCGCATGCTCTAAACTTACGTTTTATAATATACATATTTCAACATAAAAATATTTTATCTGGAAACTTTGTTTTTCATATGTTAAGTCAATATTGCGTAAGTTTTTTTAGGATTTTCAAATCACGTTTATGACTTTGGTACACGAAACTTTGTACCATTTTCAACTCACGTTTGTGTTAACAACTGCCATGAATTTCACAGACTTTACAGGAAACATTTGTAGTACGTACATTATTTTTAAATAATTCACTTATACATTCATGTACTTGTAGGATGAATTAAGTCGTTAATGGTGACTTGGTAGGGAAATAGGTTCTGTCAGTCGTAAATTTCTACTCAGTTGCCTTTAAGATGCCGGCTGCGCTACACATTTGTAAGCAGGCGCACATCATATGATACACTCATTCATCTAGTGACCTCCGAGGGAGATGGATGTCGGCCGCACTCCACGTATCTAATCATGCTTATAAGTCTCCAGACATCATACACTAATGTCATTCCTTCAGCAACCTCGCAGCCGGACAGACGTGTTTTGGAAGAGGTTCAATTTTATTACACGTGTTAATCAATTTATTTCTTTATACGTGTGGATTACGTTTCTAAAGTTCCTCCTTGCCATTGTCACAGGCAGACGGACATGTAAGGCATGTGCGAGAGGCGACATATGTATTTTTTTATTGTGTTTGTTTAATTTATAGGGACATTTTGTTGATCATTAATTCCATACTCACATAATTGTGTTCGTTATACTTCTCTCTTGTGTAAATTATATTGCTAGCATACAGCTCGGGGTAGTAAAATCACATTACGTTTAATTCCATACTGGAGAGTCTCGTAATTGCACTTATTATTCACGTAGTCGTTTGAAATTTGCGATTAGATGCATGTAATTTATTCATATGCAGAACACTCTAAAATTAATTTTTCTCCAGTGTGTAACGTTGAATTGCATTAGGAAAAACATGTCATTTATTTAATCGTTTGTCATTACTAACACGTAAATCGCATCTTTCAAAGTTGCCTATCTCCCACCACTGTCTACGAGCAATATCTCCCAAAAAACATAAAATTTACCCTTATGCCACTCTTAGAAATCGTTTAAACACTCAGAAATTATCTCGCGTGTTTAATATATTCGTAAAAATCGCCTATCTACCACCAACATCCCTACAAACACATCAAAATTAGAAAAGAATAAGAAAAAATTACCCTTAGTAAACTCTTGCACTCAACTCAACACCTATACAACACATTGCAACCCACCACTCAGGTCGATAGCCTCCAGGACATCACGCCGTCAACATCGTTCACAGCTCCTGCTACCTCCTCCCAAAAAAAAAAAGTACAAGAAAAAAATTAACCCTTTCATTAAATTTAACCCTTTCAATTTTTGATCGGATTGAGGATTAACCCTTTCATTCAAATCGATAATTCATCAATTAAACCCAATTAATCCAAGGTGGGGTGAAATCGGCACGCCCCCTACTACTTTTGTAACATTTATTTAATTTATGACATTTATGTGTGTTTCAGTTTGCTTAACTCAATGCTAGATGCAGAGAGCACCTCATTGATGGTTGCTATGGTAACCAGTGACGTTTTAGGTCTGTTTAATATAGCCACCTCGTGATTGGCGCTGGGGTAGAACCGTCAGGTGTGGAGGAAGTTAAGGCTTTCTAGACATCTTGATTTTACCGTCAGGCAGGCTGCAATCGAGTATCGTAGGCCTGGTAGGAATTTTAATTCGATTAGGGACTGGACCAAGTTCCGATTTAATTGCCTGGAAGGCGAAGACGTGCCAATAATAATGAATATTCTTATAAATCTGCTCACGCTACCTACGCGAAATTAGTTAATTTTATTTCGCCATCCGCGAAGACGCGAGGTGCCAATGGACTTCAAGCGTGGGCACCTAAGGTCCATCAACCTGTACGTCTACAGTTGAGAATGTCTAGAGTCTACATCTTCGAGAATTATGAATCAAGCGTATTAAATTCTTGCTACGTTGAACTGCTAATATAGATGGACGCTGATTTAGTTTCAAGCAACAGGCCAGCCTAGGACGCCATTTTGAAATATAATGTAGTCATCAGTTTTTCGTGCTCCCAACTGAATTGTCATATAGAGAGAGGCTATATTAATAGTTACGGCACCTTTATCTATCAAATACTCACTCAGAATTTAAGAGTTCTACGTGTTACAATGGTGAGCACGCATTTGATCTATTAATAAGTAGTTTTCTGAGATCCATAAAGTGGCTAACATTTTTCACATATTCTAACCACTTATGTGAGAGTATCATTTCAGAAAATAGTTTAGTTGATAATTTTATATGGTCCAGTGCTTTTACATGTTTTGTTTTACCAGACTACCAGCATCTACCAGGAATCTGATACGACACACACGATTGGTAAGTTCTATTAAGTGTACATATTTGGGAAACGTTCGTTCAGGTTGCTGTGACTCCTTCATATGAGTAAGATGCCAATCCAAAATCACATATATTTAGATACCTGCCACTGAAAGGCTGTCTTACATCATCACACACGTTACTACACAATTGCCTACTTTACATTACAGCGAGCTTATGCAAATCATACATATTTAAGTTAGGTTATTTTAAATACGCAAAATATAAATATCAATGTATCCAAAAAACACCTAACACCTGATGAGGAATCGATATAGTAAGGAAATATGCAAGTCGTACATGTCCATACTAACTGCGGCACGCTACTTTCTACTTTGTCTTTGGTCGAATGGACACAGACCGGAACATGCACAAATATCAGGAAATCTATGGATGAATTTTTTTGATTATTATTAATAACAGTAATAATAACAACAAAATGTCTGCTATCGGCTGACGTGTTAGAGGGTTTGCGGAAGTGGCACACCACGTGTTCACCATCAATCGTGGAACCCGTTCGTCCAGCCGGACAGGAGCGTATCTCGGGGCGCCACGCGCACAATCTTAGCCGGCAGTTCAGCTCGGCTGGGCGGCTGTCCTAGACGGGCCCGCACGTCAAGTGTTGCAACAAGCAGGCCCGCGAGTCAAGTGCTGCTACTATTGCTGCTGTGTGCTCACCCTCCGCGAAACTATTACATATTTGGTTTACAGGGCTCTTAAGGCTGTTGCCTGGTTGAGAATGGTATAGAGAAGCACATATTGAAATCAATTTTTGAAGCCAATTTTGAAGATATAAACTTGAAACAAAAACGTAGGCTTTGTATCGAGGCAAATACAACAATTTGTTATTCAGTAATTTTTATATTTAATTATTAAGTTTTCTAATCTTTCTAGTAAACTGGCTATACATTTATTTTACAAAAGGCTTCGATAGAAAAGACGCACGCATTTTTCTGCTTAAGAATTCTCTGGTGTTATATATAAATCTTTAACAGGAACACCAAAAAAAAAAAAAAAAACAGAGTTACATTAACATGTATTTGCTATACCAAATTCTCAACCAAGCAACAGCCTTAAGACCCTGTCACATTGCCAGATTTCCCCTTCAGGCTGCTTCACATAAAGTTAGTCAAATAAAATTGGATGGTTCTAACCTCACTGTAACGTCATTATCGTCGCCGTATTTGTCTGAAAAAGTTGGATGACAATAGTTTTTGTCAAAATTTTGAAAATTGGACGGGTTCTAATCTTTTTTTTTTTTTTACAGGCTCAGCCAATTAGAATCGTGCATGACAAAAATGCCTATTCCCGAAATCTATGAATATAATTAATTTACGAATGTTATATAAAGTGATTATTTCACAAATATATTAAGAACTAAAATGCATAAAATTTAATTGTGCAGGAAATGCCCAATAAATAAAATTTAAATTTAGTAAATAAGTGAAAATAAAATACAACATTCGTTACATTTCTTCCTATTGATGACTATATGAAAACACAGCAGCAGTATTTCTATTTGAAATAATTTTAAAATGAAAATTCAGAAAATATCCTCCCAAATTTTTTTTTTTTTCAGTGTGGCATATTCTCAAATACATTCAAAATTATTTGATCCAATGTGCTGAATGCAAAATAATTCATTGTTCTATTTCGTTTTCAAAGATTTTTCAAGGAGATTCCAAATACTGAAACTCTCAATTTCAAACACTAAATTACAGAAATAACGATCTGGTCAGTATCACTGTTCCCGCATTTCATTTTAAAGCAGTAGCATCACATATACAAATTATATATGTCAAAACTTGTAACTGACAAGAATGCTTTTAAAAACGTACAGAAAAACTAGAAAAGTATCTGAAACACCTACAAATATTATATTAGCACGAATTAATGAGTTAATGGAATTCATTTTTCAGCATCACTACCAGCCTAATGAAACAACTCGCACGTTATTCTGACTGAATATTTTACAGTGGTAATAGCGATTCAAAATTTCTAGTCGGCACTAGTTTGCCTGGCATTTTGCATTCTACAAACGCCACAAGATGATATGTCCACTCACTGGAGATGTTCGATAATGCTGTGTATTTTTTTTTTTTTTTACTGCAGTAATAAGGCAAGCCCATGGAGTGATTTATATTTGAGCATCATTTGTTGCATTCTATACTGTTGTACTGTAAAATGGTGTATAAAAAGAATGAATTGAAGTTGAACAGTTCAATAATTTTACTACTGCATGTAGAAATAAAAAATCCTATGCGAAATAAGAAATCTTGTCAGCCGAGTCCCGAACCTAAAATAAATTTCTCTATATCACTATACTTTACTCTATCCTATCAAGGCCGCTTGCCACATCAGGTTCATGCGCGTACTTTCTGTTTATGCACATTTAGCAAAGACAAGCGTATGTCTTGGACACATCATAAGAGCCAAAGCAATTTCAGCATAAGACGTTTAATTTAGATCTTCCATTATTTTTACGATGTCTGCACTACGGGTTCTATCACATGAATTATGGTGATAGTGTTTTGCTGAATATTTCCAGAACCAATTAAATATGGAAATTAAAGGCAAAATGATAAATTATCAGTTTTAAAATACCGCAACAGAATCACTAATTTGTACCACGTTGCGCGTTCGATGTAATGAAATATTTTTATAACTTATCAAAATAAATCTAATTAAATAGATCATAAGACCCGTAACTCCACATCTATGGAAATGATTTTTTACTTCAAACACAACTGCTTCAGATTCGCATATCTATTTACAATATATCCACTTCCAGTACCAGTTTATCTAACAACTTTCGGCATGCATCGCTGAATCCGGAACTGCCAAACATTATCAATAGCATCCTTCTATCACTTAACACGATTCTTTGTTATAAAGAAGTATCATATGATGCAGGATACCTTATTATATTATCCTACATTATCAAAAAATGTGAGAAGAGCACCATCAAGGGAAATGGAAGTTTTATTCACACACTTCTACTGCAAGTAGTGTATCAGTGTATACACAGGGCGTGTCGAATAAACATTCGAGTATTCCATGCAACTCTAGGGTGGAAACCATCCTAAAGGCGACTAATATCCCGTGGAATGGGGTTCACGTACAAGTTTCTAGTGGCGGAGTTGAACAAGGGTTATCGTTGGTATCACTGACTGGTTCAGACGACATCTTGGTTATGGATGTCCAAGCCATGATCACAGGCGTTGTGTAGCTGCCATTGGCACTGCTTCTCAGGCATCGACCAGGGGGTTTATTCTAGGTTTCTCGAAACGCAGCTCCGGATCGTGAGATCACGATTCCGGCGAGAAAACGATCGAGAGAACCCGACAGCTAAAGTGTTGTCGAAACCCGCTTCCCCCATCGGCAAGCTCAATTTCAACATGGCGAGTGAGAAGCGTGGTGGCCGTATTTATTGCAAACGGGCATAAACTTTGTGCTCGCGTCCTTAAACGTAGTACATTACATATAAAACATATTTCAAGCATCTAACTGTAACAATATATGTTCGGATGTATGATGGATCAATTGTTGTATCTTGCACTTATTTCGTAAGTACAGAAGTGGCCAAGTGGTTACGTCTCGCAGCTGCTAACATACAGGAGAATTTGTTTTGTGTTCGGAACTCGGCTGGCATTTTTTTTTTTTTTTAATTCCCCGAAATAATGTAAAAAGTAATTTCAATTTTACATGCAGTTCTCAAATTAATTAAATGGGCAGCTTCCATCATTTTGTGAATAAATATATAAGCTACACAATTGTTTTGAACAGATCACTTCACTAATGGCAACAGAAATTCGTGTGTTACTTCAGTAAAAAATTTAACACTTTTTAATGTTTAAGAGTGGTTGTTTATGCCTAACGCAATTTTCTATGCGAATTTAGTACGTCATTTAGTATTTTACTGCTGTTTTTATTAAAACGACATTTTACGTATAGTCTTCTATCATTTTCGCTGAAGTAAATAACGGTGAAATTGATGTAAATGGACTGTTAGATGGAACTGTTAGGAAACGAATTATCTCATATTTTTAATTGTCGTTTTTATACGTGAAACAATGATCCTTTAAAAGGAGCAATGTTTCCAACTGCTAACCTGTGTATACAACACACTAGCCATTCACCATGCCGCCATTTTCCTCAACCAATAGCCTAACCAGTGTGCATATCGAGAAATTTCACTCTAAAATGTCCCACGTTATACAATGATGGATTGAATAATAATTGTTTTATAAGATAATATAGAAATAATAAGTAATACATTATTCCAGGCACATAATGTGTTCACATTAATCTCGTTACCTACCTGAATTAGCGAGGAGAGGAAGATAATTGTGGTGGGGTGGTCGTTAAAATCCGAGCACTGCCGAGGAAGTGTCTCGTAAAGATAGCGCACTTAGAATACCGCTTTATTAAACACCTGTCGGTAACATTCGTTATTTTAAAACGGCAGGAACGCTGCCTGTCGGGATAGATATCGACACTCGACAGTCTGGCCGAGGAACTTAGAATAAACCTCCAGGTGAGCGACACTTCCGCAAATGACCGGCATTAGCACCGAGGCAGAATCTACATTTCTTCTCTAAAAACAAAGCTTCGCCAATCGTCCGTTCAGGGGCGCTTTTCTCCACACCACTGTAGGTAGGGGCCACGGTGGCCGAGTGCGATCGCCTCCCACCAAGGCAAACCGGGTTCAATCCCCGGCCGGGTCACCGGATTTTCGCAAGTGGGAATCGTGCCGGACGATGCCGCTGGTCAGCGGGTTTTCTCGGGGATCTCCCGTTACCCCCCGCCCTCTCATTCCGGCGTTTCTCCATACTCACCTCAGTCAATCTCATCGGCTCTCGCAACCTCGCTACTAAGAGCCGTCCAAATCTCTTCCCTCACTCACCACTGCAGGTGAGCTGCACGATGCTAGCCTGCCTCGCGACACAAGGGTAATCGTAACCCACCTTCAAACGGTTGCGGTCTGTCCCAGTCGACACCTCTGGTTTCGATTACTACCTCCAGTATGTTCTGCGGTCGCTGTGCGGTCTGCTATGGCCGCTCGTACAACGCGAAGGCCTTAGCGTGCATCTGTGTGTCGCTGACGTCCAAGACCAGGCGCACGGGCATATATTCGTTCCTCTAGTCAGCGGAGTTACAGGCTATTCACGGTAAAGTGAGCACTTGTTAAGGCCCTGCTAAATTTTTCCTTTGAACCGATTTTTATCTTTCCATCACTTTTTAATATAAGCCTTGCCATGTGACTAATAAACACAGTTCATATATTCCACTGATCTCAAGATTTAAAATCCAAGGCTGCGATAAAACATATTTATTAGTGGTTGATGCCTGTTTGGAGGGCCTTAAAAAGTGCTCACTTTACCGTGAATAGCATATAACGTCGATGCACTGCTAACACTTCTCGTTCAGTGTATTGAACGATTCTGCGTTGCAACCACCCGGACCCTCAGAGACCCAAAATAAAGCCTCGCTCAAACTCAGTCATTTACTCAAATGATATGGATGTAAGCATCTACGCCGTACTGCATGCCAAAAATCTTAAAAGCATCTTCGGAGCACATCACGTTTGCTGCATTCTTGTGGTGCCACGTAAATGTGATCTTTTCAATATACCCCCCCCCAACACCCAATCCCCGCCCGCTATTTTCAATAGTGTTTTTGTCCGATTACGGTGAGTTCACCCTGAATGATTGTCCATTTCCCTCCGCAGTATTAAGGTAAAGTATGCGTACAACATCCGAGTCCGAATCCAGGAAGGATATTTTTTACAGCAGAGCTGTCAGTCCGTTAACTGAGTCTGAGAACTCTACGCCATCAAGCTTTACAAACAATGTCTAATTATAAATATTATATATATATATACACAAATACACACACATTTTTGAGCTTATTAAAGCCCGCCTTTTTATTCCTGAAGGAATATCGAGAGAGTAATAACCAACTAAAGCACAGCTTACAACTAAAAACAGTAAACAAATTTAAGAATATTGCGTACATTACACACACACAACACGAAATAACTGCATGCATGCTGAATCATTCTACCTTACATGACCACCTACACTCTAAATTCGAATCAGTGGGAAACCACTGATTAACAGTGAAATTCAACTTCTCGAATCAGTGAAAATGGCTAGACTAGAATCAGTGGAAAAACCGCTGATTCTTTCAGTGAAAAAATTTCACTGATTGCATTAAAGACGTGAAACAATTTCACTGATTGAATAAGTACGGCCAACTGCAGCGGCGAATTCAATACTGTTGTTATTGCATTTAGCCAAATAATTACGCTAAATACACATATTTACGACAGATTACTTTGGAGCAATTTACCGTATTTTAAAGCAGTACAACATTTTCTGCAGATGGCAGGGATTGTACTAGCACGCCCTTTCTAGTCCACTTTTAGACCACTACCTTACAATATACTCTACCAACTCAAGTTGATAAATGAGAGTAAAATAGATGTCATACATTTCCTCACCGAAAGCGTGTAGTTTTAAATTGTATGCCATTACTTTTCGATTTTGTTTTGATTGGTATCGTTAGGATTGTTACAACAAATAGATGTGAGTGCACCCTCTTCACCACATTATATTCACTTTAAACCTTCAAAGAGAGCGCTGTGATGATTACATGACATCAACGAAATGAAAGACTGAATGTTCATGTTACCTCGTAAAATGGTGTTTTGAAAGACGAAACACATTTTAGAAAATATTTTGTATTGGTTTTAATAGTTTATGCGTTGTTATTTCACTCGACACACTCTGTTTAACTGCTATTTTACACGTTATTTGACGGCCATTTTACACGCTGTTTAACTGATCGATCAGTCGAAAAACCAATAACTGAAAAACAGTGAGAAAAATTACTGATAAATAAGTCGAAAATATCAATCAATAAGAGATGGAAAACTGGCATTTTTTCACTGATTAATCAGTTAAAGTCACTGAAATGACTGTTGAATGAGTCGGATACACTTAGCTGATTCAATAGTGGAATTCTCACTAATTCAAATTTAGAGTAGGCGAAATAGTACTAGATATATGGTTACTCTTCCTTCGTGTATCAATTCTGCAGTATTTTACTCGGCATATTTTGTAATCAGTCATATATTTCCCTCAATTTGGCACTAGATGTATATTTCAGTACACATACTCAACCCCCTTCCCTCCCCCTAAAAAAAATGCCCCACAAGTCAAAACTACTTGGCTGTCATTAATTCATTTCCACTGCTATTATACGGTCTTTGGTATTCACACTGCTTAACGATCAGTTCATTCTTATGGCATTCAAGCGGCGTTCTTTTGAAGCGAGCATTGGTGTTTTTCACTTTTCATTTTTTACTCCGTCTATCCTCGGGCTAGGCTTGGGAGGAACGCGATCCTTTGAATTAGTTAATTTTATTGAGGAACGAGGGTGAACTGTGTGCATCTAATATAAAATTGAAGGAAGTTCCGAACTTCTTACATATATATTTTTTGTAGGAACTGAACCTACGCTTTGCGTTCCCAAGTTCCTTAAAAAGAAACTGCTCATGTTTGATGAAGTAATCGTTCTTTATATTTCCGTTACCTGGCAAGATTTCAAATTGGTACGTAATTAACTATAATATATAAAGAGAGGATAATTTTTGGTAATTTGTTGCAAAAGACGTGCGCAATTTCAATGAAGACGCGATAAACTTATATTCGTAGATATCACAACCGACTGAAATTATGGCATATAGGTACATTGCAGTGTTTAACTTACCTCAGTAACTTGGAGTGGGCACTGTTAACACACTATAAGCTTTATTCAAGTTTCAAAGACGGAAATACTGGCTAGCTTTCCACATATGCTGCTGAATTTAACACTGCTGCAGTGAAATTAAACGTATGTAAATCAATTACTTAAGTGTAGAAGGAACTTGCCAGCCACAGTAAGGAGATGCATGCAAAGCTGTGCAGTATTGTTTTTCTTCATTATTTGCTAAATATTCTGACACGTGGAACAAGTGGCAGTCGTTGACAACTACAATCTTCTTAAACATTTTTAAATATGAAAGCACATAAATATGTCTGGGATGCCATTAGATATCAGTTCTGACAATTAACGTCCCAATAGCTCCAGACATGTATAACAATGTACAATAATCTAAAACTATTTCGTACAATTTACGTACCTGAAATGCTTACTCACAATACATACGAAGTGTTTTGGTAATTACTTCACACAATAATTATACATTTGAACAAGACCTCGCTGTTAAGAGCCGCCCAAATCTCTTCACTCGCTCACAACACGCCATGTTTTACCTGTCGCGACTGTTACTCACACAATGTTTGCACGGTTACTCCTGGTTTATATACATTCATCATAGGTAATAGCATAGTAATTATCTGAACAAGTAACCTTCAACAAATGCCGATTCCTCTATATCTTTATTCATGAACCTGCAAAGGCCGTTTTTCACATCCGGTTCAAGTGCATACTTTCTATTTATGCGCATTTAGCAAAAACAAGCGTATGTCTGGACGCATTAAAAGAGCACCAAGCAATTTCTGCATAATACACTTAACTGAGACCATCCATCGTTTTTATGAGGTCTGCACTGCGAGGTTCCACGACATGAACTAATCAATTCAAATTTTAAGGAAAAACATAAAATATTCGCTTTTAAAATATCGCAACAGGTTCACTTATTGTTACAAATTGTCTCCTGAAACATATCACAAAGACCAGTCACTTCACATCTGCGACAGCGATTCATTATTTCGAACACAACGGCTTCCGATACGTGTATCTATTTACAATATATCCACTTCCAGCACCACTTAATCTAACAACTTCCGGCATGCATCAATGGACCCAGAACGATTCCAGTACAGATGCGCAGCAATCGTCTATGCAGCTTGTTTCTACTCTCTTTCAACCATCGATTTCAGTTTTATGATGCTCATTCTGTTATATTTCGAACACGGATATCGAAACCTTCATGCCGAAAAGAAATTTGTACAAGTCATTTCAATTTAAAACTCTATCGCAGTTTTGCACTGGTTGGGGGAAAAAAATACGTTTCATACAGTGTAATCAATACATTCAGCGAGGTTCACTGTTCACGAAAAGAAGCCGTTTACAAATAATTAATGAAAAATATTATTTAAAACTAACAGTCTGGAAAGCGTATTTTGCAAACTAACGAGCGCAGCTTTGCTAAACTGTTTCTCTGGCCAATGCGGAAAGGCATTAATGGGCAAAACAATATGTTCTGGATGTAGGCAGGCACCACTTCGGAATGACAAAATTCCACAGCCAACAAGTTTTTTTTTAAACCCGGCTGGCGGCCTACCTGGAAGACAAGGAGGAAAAAATATATGACGGAAAGCGACCGGGCATATTTATGTTCGTAGAATTTCGTTTCCATAATATATTAACGAATCAATTAGTATGATGTTCGTGGACTGCCTGGACATCTTAATTGGCACGAAGTTCGGGCCACCCATAATGAACCAGTTTTTCCTGTAGTCGGAACGGTTTATTGTTTCGTGGCTCTTAAAGAGTATGAACGCATCGGCCCTCGGCAAGATTCGACTCTATGGCTGATTGGATGGCATGTAGCTCCGAGGTAGTCCAATTGAAGTGTCAGGCCACGGACTTGAAATATTCCGAGACTCGATACCGCCGGGCTGGCTACTAATGAATCTGTAACGGACGCAACCGGGCTGAATTAACATCGCAACACGACCCCAGTTTACCTACTTCGCTAAAGTAAGCAAAGCTGCTTTCTTTCCGAGACGTAATTGTGGTGATAGAAGAGTATGTAAAACCGGGGGGGGGGGGGGGGGGGAGCGGAGTTTTCGAAAATACGAACGTCATGTACTTGAAATAAACATTTTCTTCCCCGGAGAAAAATGTGACGCGGCAGTAAGTTGGATGTCGCCGAGGTTCTGCCACGGAGGATGAAAGAGGGCAGGACAGGCTAAAAACAGAGAGATGACGAACGTAGGAAAAAAAAGAGACAGCAGGCAAACAGACAAACAGGCGGCTAGGCCACGCCGGATGGAAGAACGGGTAACTTCCCTACGTGTCTCCATTGTTCGAGGTCCTTGTCGCAGAGGATGCTGGGGCCACAAACACAGGGGGCAGAACCCGGGGGAACGACGCTCTATGAATTCTAACATTTCATTTCACCAATCTCCTCTCCCTCGAGCTCATTATCATCTGAGAACGTCGAGGTTGTGTACCGCCGGCGTGTGGCCACAGACATTTCCTCCACTGCCAGCTGGGAAACACTACCTGCCCTCCCGAGGCTCTCTCGCCGTAATTAGTTGCCTAACGAAGTACAACACGCCACCGTTCCATACGAAAAAGTAGCCACACTTCAGCGAGACAGTGAGCTTCAACTTTTTCCACTGGCGAAATAAAACGCGTGATTATCACGAGTAGCTCATTTTTAACCACCTACCGAAGACAAATATCAGATTGCATAAACGTGATCAAGAGCTTCCAACATTAAGAACCGTTAGAACAAAATAGATGTGCTTTATAAAAAGCGACTAATACGCGAATTCAGTTTGAATATAAAAAATAGTTACCGCACAACAGCAGAGTTAGAACAACAGTTTTAAAAATAATTTTAAAACCATTTGCAAAATTTAATTTTATCAGAGATCTGAAGATAAACTGGATGCAAAATACAAATGGTTTACGTAACTGTCATCACCGGAACACAAAATATGCGATGGTGGTATATTCAGAGTTATAATAAAATAATAAAACAGAAAGCACAAAAAAATCACGTTCTCAGACACACGTTCAAACACCCACTGGCTTAATTGCTTAATGAAGAAAATTCCATACTAGAAGTTTATGAAACTATGATTAAAACAATGATTAATCGCCATATATGCATCATCAAAACAGCCTTCTAGGTTCTAGTCACTGTTAAGAAAATAATTTTCATAATGATATTACGATATTAGAAAACGCCGCGTACATTTAAATTACGCGAACGTTCCACAGCGATTCTCTGTTTTATTGTCTTCTCCATTGAGTATTTTTCAGCGCCGCTTCATATCCAGTGGTCTTCTGTATGCCTGTGATACCTCACGGACTGCGATTACGCTAAAAGAACTCTTTCGTGGTAAAAAGAAATTACTATAGCCATTTAAGAAATGCCCCCCCCCCCCGCCCCCCTCCTCGTCATCAAAAAGAATTAATGTTCGTCAGATTTACGAAACCTACGTCCAGAAGGTTTTGAAGTTAACTGAAAATTTCCGAAATGCTCAGTTTCCGAATTCAGCTTGCGTGTACTATTCCACTACATGCAAAAAAGAGTTGATTACCAGTAACTCACAGCTAATCAAAATGCACCGTAAGATTATAAAATAATAAAATGTAACATTTAAACCACTTCTTTTCATCGCGTGTATAAAATCATGTAAACGAATTCCAGTGGCAACTTGTGTATACATTAAGTACTATTTCTATAAAACGCTGAGAAAACAAATTATTTCCGTATATATCCATTAACATAAGTTTGGAGTACTCTGTAGTCACTGTTCATGTTACAATATAAACCAGTATTATAAAACATTTTTTTAAACTACTAATCTGGAAAGTGTTTAATTAAAAGAACACTTCAAAAAGAGGACCATGGATACGCACACAGCTGAGTTTACACATACTACCATTTGCAAAGACCAAATAGTCTGTTCACATCCGAGTAGACGCCTTAGGGCTATTTAAAATCGTAATAAATACATTTTCTAAGAAGCGACTATAGAGCATAGTTTAGTTTCAAGCACGTGTTCACTGAAGTCGAAAAACTGGCATGTTGCAATTTATTTGAAATCCAATGCTTGGTTTACCTGCTGTAAAATTTTAACTTATATAGATTTCATCGCGAAAGTTGAAATAGAAATACAGGCGAAGAATATATATATATATATATATATATATATATATATATATATATATATATATATATATATATATATACACACACACACACACACATACATACATACACACACACACACCGGGTGAGGTACCTAATGCTGGCCACCTGAATGTCACCGCCAATTTCAGTGGTAGAAGAAAATGTTTCAGACTATAGTCCTTTGGGTCCAAGGCGCTAATAACTTATAGTGAATGTCCCCATACGTGAAAGGTTAAGAATATACATACAAAGGTCAACCGCGTTAATCTAAATAATCCAAATGAAATGGTAATTACAATTAACCCCCCTCGACAGTGCGTATGAAGATGTAATAAATACGACGACAATTGCTGGCCATTCAAATCGCTGAAGGTCAATGATGAAACACACTGCGCCGCCGCACGGAACAATGGGGCCGACGCGACGTAGCGCCGTCCTGTAGCGACTGTAGCCGTCCTGTGCCTGGCGTTTGTTGAAATAAACGCCAGCCTCGAGCTACGCTTCCTTTGATATTTTATTATGATATCATGTATTCAAATTGGTGACCATGTGCATTGATACATGCTGTAAAGCGATTCTGAACGGACAATACCGCACGTCGAATTTCATCTGGACTTACCGCAGAACAAGGTCGTGTTATACGGCCTTTTATGCCTTTGAGGGTGTGTTTAATAATAATTATCATTCCACTTAAAGTAACGAAGTTGACCTTTGTATCTTATTTACCCTCTCACGTGAGTAATTATCAATATCAAGTTATTAGCATCTTGGACCCAAGCAACTTTAGTCTGAAACATTTTCTTCTACCACTGTAATTGACAGTAATATTCAGGTGGCCTGGCTTAGGTGCACACCCGGCATACACAGTGTTTCTAAAATTCACCTAAGAACTCCGGGAGGTGATTCTTTATGAAAAGTTAAGTAGAAAATTTACAGGAAACTTTGAACCTAAATGCAATACTAAGGGAGGAATGAGCACTTGAAAATCAAAATTTTAAAACTGTAATTTCCCGATATATCTGAAACTAAGTGACACTAAATGACAATACTCCGAACTTTGTTTTCTCTTATCGGAATCTTCAACCTACAGCAGTCGTTTGTTTATATAGGCTATTCACGATAATGTGAGCACTATTTAAAGCCCTTCCAACAGGCATTAACCGCTAATAAATATATCTTATTGCAGCCTCAGGCATTACATTTTGATGGCAGTGAAATGTATACACTGTGTTTATTCGTCACATTGCAATGTTTACATTAAAAAGCAGCAGGAAGATGGAAATAGGATGAAAGGAAAAATTTTTAAGGGCCTTAAAAAGTGCTCAATTTACCGTGAACGGCGTATACCGTCCATGGAAATGAAAATAACAGGGGTGGCCACCCTCTTATTGTATACAACTTTTGTAACCTCAGGACATTGGAACGTTCGATACTGTCCTAATGAACAGTACCGCGTAACAAAAATGGTCCTCTTGAAGTGCGTAGGACCCATCGTTTTCGTTCAAAACACACATGAGGGTTCGACTCAGCGTTACAGTCCTTAGCACGTACGTCACATTACCTACACGAGTCTATGACTGGCTGCTGGATCCACTGCACAAGCGATGATGGAAGACATTTTAACACTACTGATCGTACTGAATTATTTCACTTCAAAGAAGAATTTGCATTTTACCCCATTTTAGCTCATGCATGGAGAGAGACGATGTTTCGTCGTCATGACTTTCTTTGCTCTCACTCGATCACTTGAGGGGAGGAGACTATGTTATCAATATGGTTTTTTCGCTCATTTAAATTAAGACGTTTCTTAGCTGTCTTTTTCAATTTCTTTTCCGCTTCATTCTGGGCGACTGCTAATTCCGCCTTATAGGGAGATTCAGTCAGAATTGCAGTTATACCCCTTTTACATTACTCCACTTTTCACCTTGAGCCACCTTGGGAACTGGCAGAGCATTTTCAGGAGAACAATTTGGGAAAGTTGAGAGTGTAGGCTTATTTACAAAGGAAGTTTCAGGTAGGGACGCAGGAAATGTCCCAGGTTCTGCAACTGTAGGTTTTGAACACCCTGCCTCAGGTTCATCTGTAAGAGGAAGTTGCAGAGGTGGTGCAATGCTAGGACCATCAGCTAACAGGCCTGCGTCAGTGGTGTCTGCAGGAAGGAAATCTACTTCAGTGAATACGTTCCGATCAACTGGCAAGATCCAAGTCTTCCGGAAACAACTGATGGCAGTCAACATTGTTGCAGCCTGCAAATATGCTGATCCAAACAGAGATGCAATCTGAAATAATGTTACTACACGTCCAGGGTGAGAACGCAACCATTTTATCACTTCATACTCGTAATATTTGCTGAGAGGCTTCATGAAAGAGACGTCCAGTGGCTGGAGACGATGGTAAGTGTGAAGGAGGGAGGGGGGCGGGAGCACAAGAGAATAACACAATTTTCCCTGGCTGCATCAATTAGTTGAAGGTTATCGTAATGAGATGCATGCCCACCAAGCAGGAGTAGAAGCAGGCGTATACGCTTGCTGCGTCGTGCCAGAGAGTAAAGTGCTGCGTTATTCTACGCGGTTGCTCGGAAACAGTCTAATACCTACTGCACGAGTCCATGCTGTAAGGCACAAAGGTAACTGCTATTATCAACGCACACCTACACATATCTCATGAAATTCAGATGACAAGTGCACGTGATGGTTTATAATATTTGAAATATGTTTTGTGAAATGCCACGGCAAACATAGACTTTCGTAAAAATAATGCCATAACATGTACCGTAATGTGCGATGCACTACCGGTTCGTGCAAAGCTTGTTTCGTATTTCTAATTTTAAAGTAATAGTATTTGTGAACTGAGAATACCTCAGAATAACAATTACTGTACCAATGCGCATGTAAGCGCTGTTGTTATCGTTTTATTTTAAGTTCATACAATTTACAAACGTACAGCTAGTGAACTGGCAAGATGTCGGCAAGTTAAGTAATGAACGAATGACAAAACAAGTCTGTGCAATTATGATCATCTCAATATTGGCCCGTACATTCCACCCAATCCAACACTCCTTTACAATAATTCTAGGAATAACTTTAGTTGCAAAGAATACACAATAAGTAAATTGAAAAACTGTCTTACTTCCTGTCAGTCGCGCCAGATTTTTCACGCTAAGAGTACACATTGTTAAGTTTCTTCAATCCAGGTTTTATGGGACATGAATACTGCGTTTGGGAATATGGGTTTTACTATATATCAAAAATAACAACGTCCTATAAATTGTTATTCTCAAGCACTGTCCCGCTAATAGCACAGACATAGCAACCCCTCTAAAGATGCCACCTTCCTCGAGCCGAATGGTTTCCAATATTAATGCTAGTCCTCTTTACGTTTCTGGCGCATCTCCATCTTACATTTCTTTTCTTTCCGAATGCGTGGCGTGTTAAGTGACAGGGACCACTTGGGGAGAGAGAGAGAGCTATCACGTTCTTTGACGTTTAGCCATATCATTCGATGTTTAGCGTTTAGGCAGTGTTTAGGCAGCGACACCATTTTTACTAGTAGAAAATGTTTCTGAAAGCTCGATGCCGTTGCAACACGCTGTTGTTTGGTAGTATTACATGTGTGACCTAAAGTATGCTGAGGCCACGGTGGCTGAACGGTTAGCCTGCTCGCCTCCCACCAAAAGCGATACGGGTTCAATCCCCGGCAGAGTCACTCCGGATTTTCGCATGTGGGAATCGAGCCGGACGATGCTGTGGCGGTCGGCGGGTTTTCTCGCAGATCTCCCGTTTCCCCCACCCTTTCATTCTGGTGCTGCTCTATTCTCACCACCATCACCCTCATCGGCCCTCAAGACCTCGATGTTAAGAGCCGTCCAAATTTTTTCACTCACTCACTAAATTTTGCCCTTGGATTAGCACTGAAGCAATACGAACTGTAGATCGTTGATACAGACTAATCGCGGTTTTTTCGCACGTTTTGGATCAAACCTCTGAAAAAACACCCCACGTATAACGTGTTTGGTTGTTTTCTAATTATATTATGCTTCACAAGATTTTTATAATTCTGTTAACAGAAAAACGTGTAAACGTACCATATTTATGGTTAAATTTAACTTTTACTAATTTTTATTTATAAATTATAAATATATTTATAAATGTATAACTAATATGAATAAAAACAGAGAAAATAGGTGTTTTTGGTAACGCCTACTAAGAAATAGTTCTTATGCAAAACATTATTACACTGAGTGCGCACGAATGCGGTGCGTTGGCCTTCTGGTGTAATTTTCTAAGCTTGGTTTGCATGAGGCGGAGGAATATCCTGTAAGTAGAACTTAAGTAGGGCTTCAGGAAATATGGAAGTACCGTGAATGGAGTATAGAATCGCAGGTTTTTGGCATAGACTAAAAATGAGATAGGCCGATATATCGCTGGCTGCGCACAACCAATCTCCGTGTCCAACAATCAACTGATTTTCTGCCAACACGTCTAGCAAAAACGACATAGTTTGGATTTTAGGTTAGAACACTGATAGTCAACAAGTGCTTTGAGAAAGTTATATGTATACTACATCTAACCAATTTGTAATTCGGTTTGATTAAATTCGAATTGGTAATAGTAGTTTATTAATATAAAAGAGCGTGTTATTTAGAAATTAAGATGTAAACAAACATCCATCACTGTTGACCATGTGACTTTGAGAGTTGTGTTCCTTTGGGGTAGGTCAATGTTGGGTACATGCGCAGAAGACGGAAAATCGATCTACTTTATATTTAGTCGATGATACTGAGGAATAAACTTAAGATCCACGGCCGAGCAGCCGATGTTCCAAAAATGTCTGTGCCGGCGAATTAATCAAAGCAGTGGAGCAAACCAGTTTAAACATAGGTGCTCTCAGAATTGTAATTCGAAAAGGCTGCGAAACGCAAAACACACTCGACACGAAAGTTCGGCGCTCAACGTAACGAAGTGTGCCATCCTTACGACTCGCCGGCCGGAGATGGAACAATCAGTCTACATCGCGCCCGGACCAAAACTAATGCAGCACTTCCCGGCGCGGCGGTGAAAGCCGAGAGAAGTCGGGCGCGGGAAGAGCTGATGTCAAAACAAGGCGTAGCGCGCGAACAAGGCCTCCAGCCCAGCGCTAATGGCCCACGCCAGCATCATCTCGACCGGATGACGCATGCTTTACGTACGGCGAAATGAAGTGCATTTATATTCCCTAGCCTGCCTCGTATACGTCGTTTGTGTTAAAGATAGATACATACCAGCAGGGGCGTTTTTGAGCAGAAAAATACGTGCTTATTTGCTATCGAAGCCTTTTGTAACATCAATGTATAACCTAATTAAATAAAAAATTACTGAGAAATAAGTTGTTATATTTGCGTTGATACGGAGCTTGGGAGTGAGCATCAATTCGAACACTAATGTTCATGTTTCAAGTTTACATTATCTTCAAACTTGGCTTTAAAAAACCGAGTTTCATTAACAAGTACTCACTGCTTTCAAAACAGGCAACACAGATTCAGCTGGTACCCGTCCTCCACATCAGCCATCACGGGGCATTATTACTCATACGTCTGTTTCAATGAAGATATTGTTCTGTTGATATTTTGTGGTGCTGAGATACGCTAATACATATCTATACTTAGGACCACTTGTTTTTCGCGAAAATACTCCACGACCAGTTGTACTCCAAAACACGGTAGTTCAGAACCAATATCGCGGTTGGGTGAATTCGCGCACGTCTAAGTTGTCTGCCAGCCAATCACGGGCGTCCGATGTCGGGTTAACTTTTTTCCGATTGGCCCAATCGATTAGAAAATTTCTTCTTCCACAGACACGCAGCCAATAGATAAAGGAAATTCGCAAAACTGTACGTAAGAAATTTAAATCTAGCCTGTGTATAAATCTTTTCACGAAAAACAGGTGGTCCTATCTATAGTGTATACCTCCCAGCTCTCAAAAGACAGGATTTAGTGCATTAATTTACGATATATGTTATCCTTATGATATTGTCACACTAAGGCTCATAATTGCTGCACTGTTAAAAAAAAAATTCCTTCATTTTACGGAAAAATGCTCGTAAAAAGTTATCCAGAAGTGTCCATAACTCTCCGTAAAATTACGGACACATTGATTTTCAGAAACGGACTTTCCGTAAATTTCACGGAACCTCTCCGTTAATTTCCAAGTTAGTTTATTGTACTTTCCGTTTAAAATAAAAAGAGATAGTGAAAATGTCTTTAAATTTCATTATGTGGGTGTTCTACTGTGTATAAAAATGATATTTAAAAAATGTTAATATATCTTGTACTTAAGGGAGGTTTGAATCCAAGTAAAAAAAAATACCACTCCACGACTCCAACCATTCACCTACAACTTTCACTTAGAAATTATGGTATAACTTTTATATTTGTATTCAAAAGACAAAAGCCAAATTCAGTTTCTATTAAATTTAGTGTATTTTTAGTGTTGCCAAATGTTACCAACGCCTGATGCTATTTTTTAATGTTTGAAAGAATTGGCCATAGTCGCGTGGACAACCTTAACTGCCGCAGAAACGATATTTTTTTTTGTTACAGTGTCGAAGAAAGCTTCGTGCAAAATCGGCATTGTTCATCCCCGTAACTCGAAGCCAAAGGGAATACGAAGACTTTCCGTATTTCGTATTTACGGACTTAACTCCGTTTTTCGTCATTACGGATTGCCTTTCCGTATACGGAAATTTTTAACAGTGTTGTTTTCAAGCCACTGCCCCGAGTCATAACCATCGGATCGGTGAAGGCCTTAGTGTGACAATGTTATAAGGATAACAATATCGTAAATGAATGTACTAATTTATGTATTTTGAAAGCTGGGAGGTATACAGTGTATTATCGTATCTAAGCACCACAAAATATTAACACAACAATGTCGGTGTGTTTGTGTTAGGGCATCTTAGATTTACAACTTTCAGTCGAAGTTTTAGCTTAAATATGTTAACTAAAGTGCGTGAAAATAATAAGGCCGCGTATTTTTTTTTAAATGTTATTCAATTACAGTTTGTGAAATTCACACGGAATGTCACTTCATGAACCTAAAATGTAAATAAGTCACGTTATCTATAATCGCTTTGTACTAGTAGAGTTATGTAATACTTTGCCGAGTGCAAATCTATTTTTGAAAAATGCAAAGCGCGTTTGGCCATGAGTCTAAGTTATTTAATTTCGGTGACCGTTGCCGCATTTTTAAGCGTGATGCAGCAACAGTAAACCTGTTTTAATGTATCATAGAATAACGCAGGTAAGGTAAAGGCTGTTCACGATAAAGTGAGCACTTTAGAAAAGAACATTAGAAAAACGTCACTGCCTATGCATACATACATTTTAATGGGCATTCTGAGTTACATTCGCCCAGTAAAGTTCGTGAACAAAGAATGGTTATATATGCATTGCAATATCTAATCGATATGCTTCAATTAATAATTTTAAAGTTGGTAAAACCGATAATTTAATAACTAGAAATGCAAATTTCAATTCTTTGCATAATGAACAAGATAAATTTTATATTTGTTTCCATAAAAAAGTTTATGATTTAAACAGAACAGAAAAGGCAATTCATGAGCAATTAGATGATATTTGCAATAAATAGCGTAAAGAGATATTTGTTTTACATTACACTTATTTACTTGAAATTGTAGAAATGGTAATTAGAGACACAAATAAACATTTTGATTACACCAATAATTTAACTAAAAATCATTTAGCAGAAATGTATTCTTTAAAACCAGTTATTCCAGAACCAGTGTCTTTAAGTAATAATGATGATGATGAATTATCGTCTAATCTGCAAACAAAACTACTTAAAGTATTAGATGACGTCATTGCCGAAAACAAATTACAAATATCCCATAAAAATTTATTAGGAAGATTATGATTAGACAACACAGGTGATGCAAAAATTTGGACAAAGAAAACAATTATTAGATTAGAAAGACGGTAAAAAACCAGTTTCCCATAGCAATACAAAATTAATAAAGTGAATAGTATTTTTTAATTCGCCTGGTGTATGTGTTTTACATACACTTAAGTTCTTTATAATTTTACAGGCATTTATAAGGGGCAGCGAAATACCTCCCCTTAATTATGACGAATTAAGTATCGGTAAAACACAGACATTTAATGCTATCCAAAAATCTAAAAGGTTTGTTAATGAGTCAGGTCTTTTTCAGTTTCTAGACACATCTAAAATGGAAATGACTGAAACATTTCAAGACTGGCTAATTCCTTCACTGACATTGGTAAAAAACATTTTTCTAATGTTGATTTATTAGAATTACATACAGAGGATTTACTTTTCTTAACTAATCGTCCATTTTTAGTATTTTCAGTTTTTATATTAGGCTTATATATATATATATATATATATATATATATATATATATATATATATATATATATATATATATATATATATATATATATATATATATATATATATATATTTACACACACACTATTAACTATTATAATAACTCTATATATACACTATCAACTATATATACTATCAACTATATACACTATCAACTATATATACTATTAACTATATATACACTATTAACTATATATACACTACTAACTATTATATTAACTATATATGCACTATTAACTATTATATTAACTATATATATAGTTAACCTTTATATTTCACGAATACTCCAATTGTAGTCACCATGCCATTGACAAAATAATTAGCTTTTTTAAATTTTAAAAGTTATAAACTCACCTCTGATAACAGCAAAAGGGTAACTGTAATATATTTTTGTGGTTCCCTTAATAACAGTTAGAGTATCATCAGGTAATGATTTTATAAACACACAATCCATCAAAAAAGAAAAGAAATTTACATCATCGTCTATGCGAAAAACATTATTATTTTTATTCCACTTTCCACGTAAATAAAATATATGAGATATTTCTTACTTAAATTTTGTAATTTAGGATATAATTCTTTATCGGAAACTTCTTTGCTATTTTCAACTTTTGTGTTAACAAGTATAAACAACACTTTACTAAGTTGCTCATGTAAAGCGGTAACAATGATATTGTATTTTGAATCTACATATGTTTTTAAATCAGAAACACTCGTATTGTATTTCGAATCTGCATCGGGTTTTAAGGCATAATCAGAAACAATAGCTTTATATTTCAAATCTACTTCATTTTCTGGTGCCTGCTTCGCAATATCTATTCATTTTATACAATCAGCAATAGTATTACTGAATTGTAAATGTATATCTTCTTTTGAAGCATAATCAGCTGTTTATTAAAAAATATTTTATTGGCTGCGTCTTTATCGTTTCTAGGATCATCTATATTATCAATTCTATGCCCTAAAAAAGAAACATAAGATTTTGTATAATCAAAGCAAGTGCTTATTTTACTTTGTAAGTCAGAAACACCCGAATTGCATTGTGAATCTACATATTTTTTAAAAGTGTAATAAGAAACAAAATTATTGCATTTTGAATCATCTTTTTTTAAAGCATAAGCACTAGTATCAAGATTTTATTTTAAGATTAGATTAATCGTTTCCCAACTATATCTGTCATTTAATAACATAGAAATTATATCATTAAACTTAAATTCTCTCGAAAAAAGATGTAATACGATTAAACATAGATGTCCACAAATAACTGAATCAAAATTCTGAATTTCAATCGTCATTGTAATAGACATTTATGTTTTTGAAATAATTAATTTAATTATTAGGAATATTGCATCCAAATGAATGGAAATAGTAAACATCATTATTTTCTTTAAAATAGCAAACCAAATGAGTACCAGAATTTGTTGAAATGTAGGAATTTACCACAGCACATTCATTTTTGAGCATTTTTTTTTTTTTTTGGTAGTTTGTCAATCATATAAACGTTTCTGAAATTTTTCATATTTAATATTTTTACATATTTTTCAATATCGATATTAGATAGTGGGTATATATTCAAATATTTTGGGCTTCCTCTTTTTTTTTAGCAACTACGCCACTTCCCGATTTATTTAAATTGTGTGTCTGTTGATGTAATTATTTTTTATTTTTTCTAGTTTGTTCGACAGAATTATTATTTGCAGTAGCTCTCTAGCTGAAGCACCAAGAGCATCTAAAGCTGCAAATAAAATTGGTAAGAACCCTCTATGGTGTAAACCACTTCCTGTTTTTTTTTTTTAACTTTTTTTGAGTACTGGAAGTGCCAAAGTCAATAAGAAACTTTTACCTTCTTTTATTTATTTATTTATTTTCTCAAGTTGATATTTTGTTAAAAATTTATCTATACCCAAACCTCTTAAATGATCAATGGGTACATCGAAAGTTAAGCTTTTTATCTTAATTTATAAGTAAAAAATATATATATTCAATAAAACATTTTTATTCCCCAAACCAATTTTATTTTTGTAAACATAGTTGAGGTAGCAGTAGCAGATGCAATTTTTTCACCAATTGGAGTGTTTCTATCTAACATAATTTCTTTTGCTTCTTATTGTAAAATGTTATCAGCTTCATGTCTAGATTCTAAATCTTTGTGATCTCTATAAGCAATATCGAGATATTTGTATTCTTCATCTAATTTTTTATTCCTGTCTCTCCTCTTTCTAGTCTTTCGTTTAATTTTTTGTAAATAGTCCACAATAATTATAACCAGGCAAATGCATTTCCGGCAAATTTAAATTATTTAATGCCCAATTTATAATGCCTTTGCCATTGTGTTCAGAATTCCAAAATGAGTGTGGAATTACGTTTAAAACTCTTATAAGACATGGAATCGCTTTCGTATTATTAACTTCAAAATCAGAATATTTACTGTTTAACATATTCATTATGCTTACTTTTTCATTATAATAACTGTTATTGCCAGCATTTTCTTCACCACGAATAATTAACAATCTATTGATTAAATTTCTAATAGCATCCATCCAAACACATTCTTTCGGCAAATTGTTGTATTTTTTATACCTTCTCCAGATCTAGGAGTTCTTAGAGAAATCATATGTTCTGGTGTACTTGCTGCTGATCTTAAATATGGTTTTATGTGTGTTTCATAAATCGGGCTTATTATATTATATTATTATACTTCCAACCTACACTCAAAGCTACCTTTTTATTAGGATTATATTGTTGGAATACAGCATTGGTTGTTTTAACCATTTCTGCATGATTATCATAATCCTCATCATCAAATTAATTCTCAAGGGCTTCTTGTAAATTTTCTGCTAACAAATTACAAAGTACTGCTGTTAATTTATAATCTTTATCCTTTACAAATCGTGTATCATTATTTGTAGTTACTTTTGTATCACAAATGTAAAAATGTTGCCTAACTCCACGTAAACTAAATTTTCCGTTAATAACATGAATTCTTTTAGAAATTTCTCTTCCTAGATTTATAGTAGACGCTGCATGTGGTAAATTATTCAGTGGTACGATTCCCATTTGCTCTTCCAAATTTGGAGATTTTTGTTCTGAGAATAATTCTCTTTCAAATGATGTTTCTTCTGGTGTTGATGGATAATCAATTTTTAACTGCTACAGGAACTAGTGTTGTTATTAAATTTTTGTTTTCTTCACTAACTTATTCTTTCTTTTTACCAATATTGCGTAGTTCGTCAGTTAAAGGTCAATATTTCTTCTTATTTCTTTCATATTCCACCAATATTGCGTAGTTCGTCAGTTAAAGGTCAATCTTTCTTCTTATTTCTTTCATATTCCACTTCATGGTATCTCTCGATGAGTAATTTAGCTCGAGAAATGTTCTTCCAATCTTTCATTTATATATATTTTTTCTTCTAAATGAATTATAAAAGTATTAAGAGATCGAGAAAGAAACTTTTCCCCTAAACGATCAAACCAGGGGGAATTTAAATGTTTACAATAATAGAATTGAGTTTGATATTCCTATAGGATATGGCTTTTCTTTTCCAAATGAAGCTTATGTTTATGATCAATATGTATTAAAATAGAGATATAAGGTTGGAGATGCGGCAAAATATAAAAAAGAAGACAATATTGATGTTTGTTCGAACTTTTTTCCTTTTCAGTTTTCTGAAGTAGAAATTTCAAAACATGGAAATATTATTGAAGCTGTTGATAATCCAGGTATAGCATCAACAATGATGAATGCTTTATTAAGATCCCCAGGTGAAAAAATTATTTAGAATTTTCTGGTGTTGATAATAAATATCGAGTAATATCTGTTCATAGTCATAAAAGAAATGAAATAACGAATCCTCTTAGAAATGTGTCTGGTTTTATTCATGACAACGATGAAATTTATTGGAAAGGCGGTAATAAAATTACTTTTTTTTTTTTAGAAATTCGTCTGATAATTGTTTATTTGTTTAAGAAACAAAAATGCAGATGGTACGGTTCAGGAAAGCTATGCTGATTCGGGTAAAATTGAAATTCAAAAATTAGAAATTATGTGACCTATTGTTGAATACGAATCTAACACAGCAATTGCAATAAACGAAAAAAATATACACAAACATCCTAAAATACATATTAGTTTTGATTGTTTGCAATTTTTAGAAAAATAAGCCCCTGCTAGAACAACTGTTTTTAACATTCATATAAAAGATCAGTTTAATAAATTACAATTTAACATGCTCGATTTTGTAATTGTAGGCTTTCAAACTAATAGAAAAAATCGTGCTGAACAGTATGTCGACGCTTTTATGTTTGACCAGTGTAATGTGAAAAATATTTATGTTAAAAATGGTAGAAATGAAATTTTTCCAAAAGAAAATTGGAATCTAGATATTGAAAAAGGGCTTTGTGATAAAATGTTCATTGTTCACAGTGATTTCAAAAATTCAAAAACAAAACTACATACTATATGTAGAAATAATGAAGTTTATTATAAACCAACTGTAAACTTCGAAGGCAGTATCAATTATTATTCATTTTTTGGGCGAACACAGTTGTATATCCTTGATTGCTTTTATAGAAAAACAACTGTACTTAAATTAAAAAAAAACAAACATAAAAATTTGTGTTGATTTTAATAAAGAAGTTGTAGCAGGTACCGTTTGCAATATTGTTCTAATTAGCCAACGGAATTTAAGTTAGGATTATTTGAAAGAAAGGATTACTGAAGATATATAATTTTTAAATTTTATTAGATGGAGGACGTAAACGATTTTACAGAAACAAGGAACTGTTTCGATATTTTAATACAATGTTTTAGATGTATTGTCAAGTTGTTTGATCGAATAAAAAATTATTTTGTCAAGCCTGAATGAGCTTTTTTCTTCCTCTTAATAAATTTTTCTTTTATAAATAAAAATGCCTGTGTTACCTTGCAGTATTTATTTTATCTTATTTTGCTTGATTTTGGGTTAAATTTGCTTGATTTAGATTGCTCGCCTGCAAAATTAACGTTTTCTAGAAAACACGAAAATTTGCTTGAAAATCGAGAAATTTGATTGATTTTAGCTTAAATTTGCTTGATTTTGGTTCTAAATCTTGCGAGCTCGATTCGTGCCGGATTTGTCGGAGGGCTGAAATTTAAATGTGAAATTAGATGTAAAAACCATGAAATTTGGAGTAAAAAACATGAAATTCGGGTGGTAAAAAGCATGAACTTTGGAGTAAAAAGCTTGATATTTGGGGTGAAAAACATGAACTTTGGGCCTAAAAATCGATTGTCCTCAATCTACCCATATACTACTTTTCTGAAACAAAGTTGGCTGTATATATCACAGTCGCGCGTAATGTCAACAGCTGACATAACAAGCAGCATTGCTCCCACGTGTCAGAACAGCCGAGGCGGAGTGATACATTAGCAAAACCACAACACTGGCGCTGCTTTCTTAGGACCGTAAAAAAAAAACCGCCTTCTTAAATTAAACCGAGTATACTAGCAGATGATGAGACACTCTTGTTGGGCTGAAAAGTGTTATGGCAGCTCGCTTTCGCGTCGAATAACGTATGTTATAGAAGAGGAGGGGGAGGAGGGAAAATCATTATATCTTCGCATATTGAATAGTTTTTTTTTTTTTGTAGGGATCGTTCTAGTATATTACTGTTCGACTTTTCAGCGCTGGGTTGTAAAATAAGAAAGCACAACCGTGTTCCCTTTAATTTGCTTTATGTTGCAAATGGAGGATGCTATAAATAATGCGTGCAACAGCTTTCCGGTAACGCGGACACACTTGTCAGTCCTATTGTTACCAGGAGCATTTCCATTTCTCCACAGTTGCAACGTTGTAAAGAAACTAACTTCACTGTGTGTAATACCAATCATTCTGTTAATAATTATAGCCAACCCGTTTGCGATTGCTTTGTGGATGCTTAACCGAGGCGAAGGCTCGTAACATTCATTTTCCATACAAAATCCTAGGTCCGTAAATATTTTTATTTGCATTTCTACACTAATTAAAAATGGACGACATAATACCCATAGCATGAACATATGACTATTCTTCGTAAAATAAACTTGATGAATAAGAGAACAGAAATGTATTTACGAAAAATTCTCATGTATTATATACATCAGTTGCACCAGACAGCACTGGCACGTCTACATCTTCGAGACTCGTTTATAAAGACTGCAATATACTTCAGTTAATTAAACCTTTTAATTGATGACTTATATAACATAAAATCAATTTCGGCAAATATTGCCTGTCCGTAACAAATACATACATTATAACAAACAAAAGCATATTTTCTGAGTAACAAAAAAGTATTTGCACAAAACTGTTTCTTTGCATAGGCCTAACGGTTATGGTGTGCTACACGTAACACCATCTAACGCAGTACAGGCTGTTCACGATAAAGTGATCACTTTTGAAATCAACCTTATAAATAATTCACTGCCCCTACCTGAATATATTTTAACGGGCACCCTGAGTGACATGCGCCCGGTAAAGTAGGTAACGATGGATGGGAAGTAGTTCCATATCAAATAAAAATTGTAAGGAAACTATTAATCATAACTTAAATTATTTCTTTCACTTTCTGTATTTTTTTTAATGCATTGAAGTGTAAAAATTAGCAGATTTGTAAAATATTTACTTATTTACTTTTCTATAATTCCACAGTTTCACTTGACTGACGCATGAATAAAGTGATGAGGCCCATGACAATGTTAATCTTACATAAGGCGGGAGTCACAACGTGAATACAAGTAGATCTTAAGCAGGGCTTTCGAAAGTGCTCATTTTACCGTGAACAACCTATATCCACGGGAAGTTGTTTACATAGTATGCACTACCTTCACACAGTGTTACGAGGCAGTAATTAGCACGAGTCAGAAGCGGAAGGAACATTCAGTGTCTTTACGAGATAGAGCAGTGTCGCTCTACGCGCAAGAGAAAAGCTATTCCAAGAATGGGGACGAACTTTCTGACAGTAACAATACAGTAAGGGAAATCATTAACTACAAAGACACTAGTGCAATAGAAAAAAAAAACGTCGATTGTACTTAGAACCCGAGAGCGTAGACGAATCGTCTATCTTGCGCGGAAGTAACCCTATAAATTGCGTAATCAATTGCATCAGATATTTCAAAGTCCAACAGATGAGTGCTCATATTGTACGAAATAATACTGAATGGGGCTAAAATTAATGGCAAATCTCCCAGGAAGATACCATATATTTAGGAAAATAACAGTAAGAAACGCTTGCAATTTGCTACGGAATATATTAACAAGCCAACGTAGTTCTCGAACACCTATATTTTCAGATGAATCGAAATTCCCTTTTTTTGGTCTATCGGAATGAAGAAATTGGGGCGTAGTCAGAACATTGAAGAGGTGTTGTAATGTAACGTCCCTCGATTTTATGCTTGAAAGCTTAGCAAGGGACGGCTTAGAGACTAAATTATAACAGAACTTAAAAATTAAAGCTCATGCCTTACCCGGGATTCGAACCCAGAGCCTCCCGCACCCCAGATCAGTGGCGCACCAACCGACTGCGCCACGGGAGATCGGCGTGATGTAATTATTTGAGGTTGTATACCTGTTTCTGGAGTTAAATACACCGAGGTGTTACGCGGTGATTTACCTGATAGTGTGCAGATCGTTGGGACTTGATGGGATATTTAATTTCCAGCATGACAATGATCCGACGCACACCGTCGTGAAAATCCACGAGTGATCGGTATACAACGCTCCAAAAATAATTCGTACCCGAACAGTCTCCTAATTTCCACCGTCGTCCGAAAAAAAAAAAGAGAAAGTATTTCTGAAGACTGCTATATAGTTATGCAATTTCTAAGACAGTATATATTGTCTGATACAGCAGTATGTATGAAGTATTGAGAAAACGAGTCACCCTCGACTTAAGGGTGTTTTCTTTTCGTGCATGGAACAGCCTGCTGACTGAATAGGCCTACATAAATATTTAAAGTTTCTGCAGATTAAAGAATACAGTAAATAAGTACTACCTTAGGCACCCTAGTGGATGAACGCACGATGTTGACATTTAGTGAGGCTGTGTTTATGCACGTGTGCATGTGAGTGTGCTAGTGAATATACAGAGGGTAATTGAATCGTATCTTTCGTTTTTTAGTATTAAGACGTATCTGCAATATCTTATGTATGACTTTCTAGCTGGTGGGAGTGAATTCGTAATGGATCCAGTGTAAAAGAATGTGACTTTCTTAAATGCGCCTATACGTCGTTAATAAACAAATAAAAATCATGAGAGGACTTAGTGGTTTCGTAAAAAAAAAAAAAAACTATGTTTTTTCAATTCAAAAAACACACACGCACACACACACACACACCCCGCCCGCCCGCCCGCCCGCGCAGAATTTCAACTCCGGGTTTCTTAGGTATAGATTCGTTTTCCCTATTCGAGTTTCTGCGGCCTGACCAAGCGGAACTGACATCCCAACCGTAGTGAGGTTGTCAGGATGCCAGGAAGGCTAGTGGCCAGCAGGCTAACTTGCGCAGTTGTGCGCCCCAAGCGACAGGGTGCAGCAGCGAGCATGCCGCGCGGCCCATTTGTTAGCCGGCGGGACGCATGGCTCGAAGGCAGATTTATCTGGTCGGGAAACATCGTCGTCGGTCGGAGGACGGGCGACAAGGTCCAGGTAACGGAAGTCCGCTGCGGGGCCGCGACTAATTGGCACGCGCCTTGCGGGTTATCTCTACGCCGCGCCGACCACTAATCACGCACCCCTCCCTATTACACGCGTCTTAACTCGTGGTTCGAAACTCGATCCGAGATCGGATCTCGGATCGACACAGAAAACTGTTGCACCATTCGAGTTCACAGCTGGTCTGGAGGCCGAGATGAGGTTCATTTCGAACCGCCGAAATTGGCGGTTCGAAATCTCGATCCGAGATCAGCAGCCTTCGTCGACAAAGGTCATTTAAAAATACGCCAACATATAGAACTACGTTCGATTGTTTTCTTGGGAAATTAAAACAACATTATACGCACCTGAATATTATTCAGAAAAATTCGTATAACAATAATTAACTTAAAACCGATAAAATTTCGCACATCTAGTTCTATCTCTAGTGAAAAATTCGCCTTCTTCCATGTCGTGATATGTTACGAACCAATAGCAACATCTGTCTCATACATAATTTCGATCTCTCACTTTGGAACCATGATCGATGAATAGAAGTCCCAGAATCATAACATTTCGTTGATGCAACACTTTTACATTGGAACTAAGATAAAACTGGATCCTGGTTCGGAACTAGGACCATTCAATCTCGGATCGGGGAAGATGTTGGCGCAACCAGGCATTATTAATACAACTATAGGTGGTTCACGGTAGAATTCTCATCAAATTCCAGGTGCCTTACAGGTAAGTTACCAATAATTATTTATACATATACTCTTCACGTAATATTTCTCACATCTTCCTAGTCGTAAAATACTTAATGCGTGTTAGAATGTAGGAACAGGTGGCTTAGATGTATACGTTTATATCTGTTTAGGTGTTGTAAATTACGTTAAACGTGTATATGTAAAGGTATTGCCATTCTTTAGATTGGGTGGCGAACGTGTAAAAGAAGAATACAATTTTGTTAAAATCTCGTCTTCGTAGGCTCCCCACATAGCTGAAATCCAGGAGCTGAAGAAGCTGCAAAGAAAATGATATCCTATAAACAGTAAAATCACAAAAAAAAAGTTAATTTTATACCTGCAAAACACGCATAACTATGTAATTATTGGTAATTTCTCAATGAATAACAGCTAAACTTAACCTACATTTATTTGGAAGAATCAATAATAACCTTAAATAAAAGTATGCTAAGATAGTTGGGGAATCATTATTTTCTGTTTATAACGTTTCTGGTACGGCTAGAAAAAATACATTACTGTAACATAACCATTAAAAAGCATAACATATTTTAAAAAAAATCTTGCAGCATCGCACGTAATGTGGGTATTGGCTGTTCACCGTAAAATGAGCACATTTTAAAGCCCTGCTTGAGATCTACTTTCACACACATCGTGTATTCTTCCGCCTTATGTAAAATTAACTTTGTCATGAGCCTCATAACTTTATTCATACGTCGGTCAAGTGAAACTGTGAAATTATTAGAAAAGTAAATATTTTGTAAATCTGCTCATTTTTACACTTTGACGCAATTAAAAAAAAAACAGGAAGGAAAAGAAATAATTTAAGTTATTACAAATGTTTACTTAGCACTTCTTATTCGACGTTAATATATGCAACTACTTTCCCTCCATCGCTACCAACTTTACTGGGCGCATATCACTCAGTGAGCCCGTTAAAATATATGCCACGCCGGAGCAGTGACATTTTCCTAGGTTCATTTCAAAAGTGCTCACTTTATTGTGAACAGCCTTTAACGATATGTTGTTGCAATACGGCCATATTCTGTTGAAGGTAATACATTATTGTTCCCCCACCACCAGAAAAATTCCATTCAGAATACAGTTGTTGTAGTTACAATTAGTGACTAACAGCATTAGCAAAAACTAACAAGAAGATTTTTGTTTAGTAATAACATTAAGCTCTGGCTTAGTCACTTGGCCTGTGGCTACTACTGCTAACTAAGAAGTAGGCAATGATCAAATAAATTGTCATTAAAAAAATAGGATGTTTCACATTTACCAAATGGATTGTTTTTGTAGCTCCTGTACACTACATAATTCCTTCGAATTCACCAATAACCTAAAATTGTCCCTGATTGTACAGTATGCAGAACTCGTTAGTATGCATACCACCAAAATTGTCACAAAGGTACCATTTGTGTTGCATATGAAAGAAGAATGCATGCATTTTGTATAATTGTAAAATGTATTGCAATAATTTACTTATTTGCTATCAAATCCTGTAATGAATGTATGTTTGTAATAAAGATGCAAGCGTATTTTTAATCTATTAGCTTCAGAAAGAACATTTTTTAAATATACGAAGTAAAGAGTACCTTGAATACTCTGATCGTAATGAAAATTAGTAGCAATGTTAAAATATTTTTATGAGTGAATTGGAATGTGCTTTCTAAAGCATGTAAAATTTAAATATACTTAAATTTTACTATTAATAATAAACTTTTATTAGTATCCGATTTTTAAAACATTTAAATAATTAAATTCTAGCATAATATTTCAGTGTTCCAAAAAATATACATTGTTCTTTAATATGTAACATAAGTCACACTTTCCTGACAATTTTGGTAGTGTGTGTACTACTTTTTGATGAGCTCTGCTTTTTGCACCGTCAGGTGCCAGGAAATCATTCCCTCACCTTCTGCCTGAAGTATTTATCTGTGTAAACTTACTTATTCTTGTTTGGTTAAGATACCACACTTGTGTACGACAACTACCATTATGGTTTGTGATTATTCCTATACATATGCATGGTAAAGTTACTATAGGCTATTCACGGTAAAAATGAGCACTTTCGAAAGCCCTGCTTACGATCTACCTGTATGTACGTTGTGTATTTCTCCGCCTTTTGTAAAATTAACATTGGTTATGGGCCTCATCATTTTATTCATGCTCGGTTAAGTGAAACTGTGAAATTATTAAGACAGTAAATACTTTACAAATCAGCTTATTTTTACACTTCGATGTATTAAAAAAAAAAATTAATAATTTTAAGCCATCGCAAATGGTTACCTAACAAGCATTATTAGACGTTAAAATGTGGAACTGCTTGCCAGCCATCGTTACCATCTTTACTGGGCGAATGTCGCTCAGAGCGCCCGTAAAAAATATATGCAGGCAGGGGCCGTAACTTTTTCCTAAGGTTCGTTTTAAAAATGCTTACTTTATTGTGAACAGCCCTTTTTTTTTATACGCTTTTACTACGGCTGCCAATATGGTACGTGATCGTTCCCATACATGTGTCTAGTAACAGTTCCATACTAGTATAGTACATCTGTTAATCTGGATTGGAATTGTTCCTATACAAGTGTCTGGTAAATATACTTAAGTTGTATGGTATGATTTCTAAACATTTGGAAACGTTACCATATATTTGTATGGCAAAGTTTCCATTTGTGCATAGGAAAATCTCCGTACACGTATTGGAATGTTA
The DNA here is from genome assembly GCA_029891345.1 of Dryococelus australis. Lineage (NCBI taxonomy): Eukaryota > Metazoa > Arthropoda > Insecta > Phasmatodea > Phasmatidae > Dryococelus > Dryococelus australis. The sequence goes on along the minus strand of CM056993.1, from coordinate 336,074,964 downwards.
CAAGACCTATGTAAGGTACATTTACCACACGTTGTCCAAGTTAAAAATTTCCAATATGCCTACATGTTTGGGAATCATACAATTTCTTTTTTATAGTGTAGACGGGCCTTAGGCCAAAGACATGCGTGCGGTTTTTATGAATAAGAAAAAAATTAACTTTTTAAGCCATCCCCTTGATTAGCCTTCCAGCGTGAAAGCGGACGTGTAAATAGATGCAATGTAAAAACAGCACACACAGCAAAATATTTTTGTGCTTTTACAAACAATTCTTTGTAAACTAGTTGCCAAAGATATTCTTCTAACCCTACAGATATAATATTGTATATTTACAACACATTATTTTAGAACACATACATCACTTGCTAGTACGAACTAAATATTAGTTTCACACGTTCCCCGCGAAGATTTTGAAAAATTTACTCTACGTTATTTGCAGTGTTAGAAAAAATATCTTTGGCGGCCGGTTGCCAAAGAATTGCTTGTAAAAAATAGAGAATAATTTTTTTAGTGCAGACATGTACGGGAAATGTGCGCTGACAGTGTTGAACGAGGAGGGTAGTGCGGCGCTGACATCCCCAGGGAAGCACATTACGGCAGTAATACGTGAGCCCTCCAGCTGCGACGGAACAGTTTTCAAGTGGCGAAGCTCTCCAGAAGCACCATCCAGTTTTATTTCGGGCGTCACCCCCGAACCCTCCACTCTTTCCGCTGCTGCCAACCAACTCCCCGCCTCGTCCCTAAGTGGCACTTCTGTCGTCGCTGGCGGTGACACGCCGGTTCGGTTTCCATGGCGACGGAAGACGCTGTCAGCGCCCGGGCCGCCTGAGGGATGAGACAACAGGTGCTGCGCTATAAAAAGAGTGTGAGAGATTGAGAAAGGGGGAGGGAGGAGAGAGCCAGGAGCCATTCCTCATCTCGCCGGCGCGGTGGCGGCGTCTCATCTGCGCGGTCACGGTTGGGCTGGCCCTGTCTTCGCGGCCCGCCATTCGCGGTGCCGCTTTCCCACCCCGCCCACGCCCCTCCTGAACGTCACACCACCCTCATTAGCTGCTTCGCCGCCTTGCTTCTCGCTGCACCGAGTAATTTATCTCCGCGTGCGTGCGTACACATTGGTTACAACGGCCTCTACTACAGAAGCTCGCATGAACACGTGACTATCTTCACTCCCGAGATCGTAGTATAAGCGACGCCCACAGAAAAGGGGGAGCGAGTAGCACGAAATTAGGTAGAAACACGGAGGAGTGCTTGAATTACAATTTAATATGCCATGAGTAGAGATCTGAAAAATATCGCGTTATTATTTGGGGGCACGTTACACTTTAAACACGCGTACATTTGCAATACGTCTGTCATTGGACCATACTGTATCTGGCACGCCCTGAGTAACGTAGCGCACTTTACAGTTGTGTGCCCCAATCACGTGCGGTTCATTTAGAAAAGGCGTGGCTTGACATCTACGCAGCAGCCAATGGAAAAACGACACCAGCTCCGGTACACACAGTAATGTGAAGTGCAGCCTGATACCAAATAATAACGCGAATTTTGCATGTCTCTAGCTATGAGAAACACTAGAAAAGACGCCGCGGTGTGCATCAAAAGTCGATCTACGTTTAATAACTGCTTGGACGCTAAATAAGGATGCGTAGGGAGTTCCTGAGCTTCAGATCCCGGGTAAACTTGGAGAATGTGTAGCTTTTAGTAGCTAATAAAGGCAAGTTGAGAATAAACATCACCTTCTATCCTCGTCATTTAAGAAAAAAAGAAGAGAGATAAAAACGACACTATTCCTAAGCAAAAAAAAAAAAGCATCAAAAGATGTTTACCTTTTATTAAAGGCTGTTCACGATAAAGTAAGCACTTTTGAAATCAGCCTTAAAAAAATGTCACTGCCCCTACCTACATATATTTAAACGGGCGCACTTAGTGGCATGCGCCCAGTAAAGTCGGTAACGAGGGATGGGAAGTAGTTCCGTATATAAGTCGAATAAGAAGTGCTAGGTAACCATTGTGAAAACTTAAATTATTTCTTCCGCAATCCGGTTTTTCTATGCAACGGAAGCGTAAAAATAACCAGATTTGTAAAATATTTAATTTTCTAATAATTTCACCGTTGAACGAATGAAGTAATGGGGTCCACCGCAATGTTAACTTTACATAAGACGGTAGAATGCACAATGTACATACAAGTAGATCTCTAGCAGTGCTTTCAAAAGTGCTAATTTTACCGTGAACAGCCATTAGGTTCAATGCAGGGCCTTAAGTATTTTTGTATATATCTGACGAGTATACGTTGAAATACAGTGCTATAAAAAGGCCTCTTTTAGGTATATTGTAGTGCTCTGAAATAGAATTTCTAATGTGCATTTATTTCCGTAAACACTGGACGCATGTTTAATGATTTAATTTTTAAAAAACGTTTATTTCAAACATACTGCAAATCACTTCAAGCACCGGGCATGCAGCGCCTCTTAATTTCACGACACCGAAATATAAAGTAAAAGTGTGCATGTTCAATAATATTTGCTAAGCAGGTTACGCAGAAATGCAATATTACCGCAAACGAAATTATTACAGTTCAGTTACCACCCTTGTAGCACCAGGAATTTCGAAAGTTCAGAACAGTGTAACTCGTATCTGAGGAGTCGACGACCTTTTACGAACCTTTGCTTTTGGCACAATGCTGGGCCAGGAACTGTAAACAAGTCCACCGAGCCGACTGGCTTTTGACGGAAGCTAGCTTGTCAATGCACAAGGGAAATGAAGCCTTCTTCTTTATGTTGTGCTGTCTTCAGGGAGATCCAGCAAAGCTCGCGGGTAACACAAAGGCAATGTAAAAACGAGGCGAAAGTTATAAAGAGTACCTGTGTAGAAGTGCTTCTGTGGTCCCAGGGCCTGTTCCATATTATTTGCTAACCTCTGGACGAGTTTAAAGTTCATTTTTCTTTACAAATATAGCTTTTGATTGGAGTATTATTCAGGAAGAAATTCCAAACCATGGAAATCGTCGTTCCAAACACATAAAGGGGCACCTAATTTTTTTTTTTAATTCGCCTTCTGGGCTGTGTACACTGAATTTTATCTGTAGTGACCACAAAATATTTTTCTAGCATTCACCTTGCTCAATTATTTTGTGGCGACAGACTAAAAATGTCATGTCCACAACCAAATAATTTTGCGGAGTGAATACCAACAAACATTTTAAGTATTTTTTTAAGTGTAAAAGAGTGTGTTTTTGTGCGTTAAATTGACGTAGCTCTGCATGTATTGGTCCGAGAGATAAATGCAAAAAAGTTTAGGCGTCACTCAGTTCATAGAGAAGCACAACAGCACAAGTAGGCGTATTTAGACAAACTTGGGATACGTCAATTTGAGACTATAATACCATTCTAAACTCTAGTGTATATGACGGTGTATCTGGAGATACCATGAAGGAGATTTCTCAATAAAACAGAAATTGGAAAGGTAAACGAAATAATAGTACAACGATATAGCCAACTTTGGCGCAAGGGAGCTGGGGCAGTGGAGCTGTTCACGCTCTGTTCATTCCAGTCGTTCGGCGGCCATTTCCCCTCAAAATGGATTATTATTCCCCCAAACAATTCTTTCCTCCTCAAAATTTCTTCTCCGTTAAATTTTTTTTCCCCCCTTTTCGTTTATCCCTCAAAAACCACCGACCCTACTCCACAACTTCCGCAAAACAAATGATCCCCAAAGGCTCTTTTCGACCCATCGGCAGGACTTGGGTGAATCGTTTTCGAGGCAGAACAGTGGCGGCCGTATTGGATTTATAGGCATAGGATATACAAAATCGATACACGGGGACCAGAGTCCGAAGTCAGAGCTGAACATACACTATCTAAATTTCTAAAAAAAAATAGTAAAAAATTAATTTAAAATTTTAAAAGATTAAAATTATGAATGTTTGACGTAGGCCTAATGAGATCTGTGATCGAAACCAGAGATGACCGGCCACCATGTTAGCTTCACCCAACCACCATATTGGATCCAAGTGACCTTGACCCAAGACCTAGACCTCGACCCCGTGACCATGACCAAAAAAAAACATAAAAAATAATTCCAGCCACAAAATATATACTTTGAGAAATACAAAATACAAGATGTGACCAAACATTCGGACCGACAAAAAATACAGAAAAAAGACAGCTGCATTCCGGAATAGACTACCAAATTAAATTTCAAAATCACATGTACCTTCTTTTAGTCTAAATGCTCTGTGATATACTTGAGACAGAAACAAAAGGTCTGCTTAACCAAAAAAGAAAAAAAAAAGTGAGATATTCCACACAGTCGTAAGCGTACTAAACGTTACCTGAACCAACAGGCAACAAATGTGCTATTTGCGATCAGCCTTAAACTAATTTCGCTGACAAATTCGTTTTCCCGGCGAGCAAACCCACGGACTACAAATACTGTTTTGTATTTGAGACTGAGTGGAGTTCGCAGCTGAAGAGTGGGGTCGGTAAATACAGATGGAAAATTTCCACTTAATTTTTGTATGCTCATTACTTCAGGCTCCGGCCACCGTGCACAATTGAAGAATAACTGACATAACACTCCAGATTAGATCTGTCTGTCTGTCTGCTATTAAGACCTGGATACGGTAAGCTTATATGAGGATTTATCTCTACTTAATGTTACAGTACATTCACTAGTAACCAACTGTTAACTTAACTTTGACATACAAGTAGTTTACAACCAAACTCAGGAACTGCTGAGAGAATAAATGAAAGCTAGAAGCGGCGATTCAAAAAGTGTACAACCCCAGAACGCCTAGCAAGCGAAAAAGACGGAGATTCTGATTTGTCGTCAGATCCGTATAATGTTACATGTTAAATGTTGGTTGAAAGTGAAACATCACGAATGCAGGCCTAAAGTAATCAGGAATACCATAAATAACTTATATAAGGATGGAATAAAAACTCTACCGACACACACTAAATCTGAACCAGTGATAATTTCACTGTTTAAATGGGTCAACAGTACCTGACTGATTTATCAGTCACTTCAGTGAATTCAACTGATTTATCAGTGGAAAAATGTCAGATTTCTTTCACTTATTGATTCAGAGACATTTTTCACCAGTCATTTTTTTCACTGTTTTTCAGTGCCTTCTTGTTTAACTGATGGATCAGTTAAACAGCGTATAAAAATGGTCGTCAAACAACGTTAAAAAATACCAATTTAACAACGTGTATCTAGTGAAATAACAACGAATAAACTAATAAAACCAATACAAAATACTTTCTAAAATGTGTTTTGTCTTGCCAAACAACAATTCGCGAGGTAATATGAACATTCAGCCTTTCATTCCATTTTTACGTCTTTCATTTCGTTTTCATGTGATAAACACAGCGCTCTGTTTGAAGGTTTAAACTGTATATAATGAGGTGAAGAGTGTGCACTTAAGTATGCTATACGTTTTAACAATCCTAACGGTGCTAATTAAACCCAAAACGAAAAGTTAAGAATATACAATTTAAATCTCCATGATTTCGATAAAAGAACTACAAGACCTATATTTTCCTCACATTTTTCAACTTTCCTTGGTAGCGCTGATGGTAAGGTAACGACCTACATGCGAAATGGAAAGGATGTGCGAAAATTTTTTACCTTTTTTAAATTACGGTAAATTGCACAACATAAATAGTAAACTATCGTAAATATGTTTATTTCACGTAATTACTTGGCTAAATTCAATAGAAACAATATTTAATTCGACAGTGCAGTCAGCCAACACATATTCAGTAAGTGAAATGTTTCACGTTTCTAATTCAATCCGTGAATTTTTTTCACTGAAACAATCAGTGGTTTTCCACTGATTCTAAGTGGAGCCATTTTCAATGATTCGAGTAGTTGAATTTCACAGCGGATCAGTGGTTTTACACTGATTATAATTTAGAGTGCAAACTTCGGCAGGTCATTCCTCATCAAAAAATAGGTGTGTATATATATATATATATATATATATATATATATATATATATATATATATATATATATATATATATATATATATATATATATACACTTACATGACGAAGGGGTGAAAAAAAAACCGGCTTTGTACGCGTAGTTGAAGCAGATGTTTTTTTGCTAGTGACACAGCCAGAATGAATTAAAGATGTCTGAGTTTCGGGATAGTGTATTATTAAACGACGAAGTACAAAGCACAGAAATGCGGACATCAATATAAACCCCCATCTATGAAAACTGAGGAGTTGACATCACATTTGTGGAAATAAAAATGTAGCTGTATCGCTTAGATTGTCGTTTCCTGTGGATTTGTAATCTACCGTACATGGTGAGCAGAGATTCTGTCTTGTGTTTTTAAGCTAAATGTCGCCGTTTTCGAGATGTTAATTCATGGCGATGAAGGTCACGTGGGGTGGAGATGGAGCAATGTCGAAACTACGTGGTGGTGAAACGGGTGTGCCCTCAAAAAGGAAACCCACTGGACAATGGAAACGTCCGCTACGTTTCCTAGATACGAATATTCATGTCGACCCCGCCAGAAATCGAGTCCGATTCTCATTGGTGGGAGGCAGGGATTCTGCGCCACCCTACATACTTGTATACACTGTTAGAGTGAGAGAAGAGATTTGGGCGGCTCTTCCAAGCGTGGTCTTGAGAGCCGAAGGGGGTTATTGAGGTGAGAATAGAGCAGCTTCGAAATGAGAGGGCGGGGGAAACGGGAGATCCCCGAGAAAACCTGCCGACCAACGGCATCGTCCGCGGCACGATTCCCACATGCGAAAATCTGGAGCGACCCGGCCGGGATTGAACCCGGATCGCCTTGGTGGAAGGCAAGCAGGCTAACCGCTCAGCCACCGCGGCCCCTACACTGTTAGAAATGTCTGTAGATTTACGGAAATTTTTAGGGAGCTGTAGAGTTAATTTATGGAAAGGCACTCCATAATGACAAATTACGGAAATGAGCTCCTTAAATATAAAATACAGACGCTTCGTATTCTTATGGCTTCGGTTTTGAGACACGAACAATGCCGATGTTAGATGAATCGTGTTAATTCCCATCTTCGCAATACTACTTAATGTAAAATTATTTTATTCTTGTTCAAATTCCGCTACAAGACAAAACCTTCTGTATACACAGTGAAACACGCACATGACGAAAATAAAACAATTTTTTCTTAATCTTGTTTTGTAAACCGCAAATATAGCAATTGCTCTAACACGACTTGAAACTAAAACAGGCGCATTCGTCACTTTCACATAAAATCCATATTTACGAAATACTTGGTGCAAATGTGTGGTAGGTGAGTAGTGCGAGTTATTGATTGTTATACGCTGTTCACGGTAAAGTGAGCATTTTTGAAAGCCCTGCTTAAGATCTACTTGTATGCACGTTGTCTCTTCTTACGTATCATGTAAAACCAACATTGCTGCGGGCCTCAGCGCTTTATTCATGCCTCGATCAAGTGAAACTGTAACATTATTAGGAAAGTAAAAATTTTAAAAATCTACTAATTTAACACTTCTATGCATTAAAAAAGCAGAAAAGGAAATAAATAATTTAACTTATCACAAATGGTTACCTAACATTTTTTATTCGACATTAAGATATGGAACTACTTTCCCTCCTTCGTTACCAACTGGGCGCTTGTCACTCAGTGCGCCCCTTAAAATATATGCAGGCAGGTCCAGTGCCTTATTTATAAGGTAGATTTCATAAGTGCTCACTTTATCGTGAACAGGCTTTAACTGTTCCATTCGTATTCAAATCCCACAACAGAATAAAAAATTAAAACTTTTTTTTTTTAATTTCTCTGCTACATAAGAGAAAAAAAAATATTACGAGAATAAAACTATTTTTCTTACCTCAGTTCCTAAACCTGAATTTGAAAAAAAATAAAAAATCGCACACACACTAAAATGATTAGAAACAAAGAGGTAATGCATCACTCTACATAAATTCTATATTTACAACACTACTTCTTACAATCGCGTGGTGAGTGAGTGTTGCGCGGCGCCCATAGCTAAGGTGGCCGACTTGTAGTCGGAGGGTCCTGGGTTTGCGCCCCGGAGCCTCCGAAGTGGCAGATTTTCAGTTCGCTTATCGCACTGGAAATTTGTCAACGGGTCGGTCTAACTTGAGCTCGTCAACTACAACGATAACAACAACGGCATTAAAAAAAAAAATCCAAGTTCAAATTCCGTCACCGGACTAAATTTTATTTTTTCATGCTAATTTTTATACATAGTGAATCGCCCACAGCGTTTCTTTTATTTCCCGCTTTTTTATATAAAGAGCAGATAAAAAAAACTTGCGAGTTTATGGGCACGTTTCGTGAATTCACGGAGATTGATGTGAGATTTACGGAGAGGACGTTATTGAAAAATACTAAGAGGCCGTAATTTAACACAGATGTTTGGATAACCGGCATTTCCCGTCATTTTACGGACTTTTCCCTAACAGCGTATCAGTGATAGTTTGTTGGTGTAGGTAATGGATACCACATGAAACACGACTTTTTCCAACATTACATGGTGTCGTTTAAAACAGCAACATCATGTACCAACAGCAAATGTGTTGCTATGTGCCAGACGTTCAGATTCATTGTTGGAACACTATGAATTAATTTCTCGAAAACGGCAGCTTTTAGCTTCAAAACACAAGACGGTAGTTTTGTTTCCCATGTACGGTCGATTACAAATTAAACAGGAAACAACAAACAAAGCGATACAGTTACATTTTTATTTACACAAATGTGCTGTCAACCTCTCACTTTTCATGGATAGGGGTTGATATTGGATCGCATATTTTTGTACTTTGTACTTTGTCGTTTAATAATGCAGTTACCAGAAACCCTCACATTATCGTTCACTCTGCTACGTTACTATAAAAAAACATCCGCTCCAACTACACTTTCAAGGGCGGTTTTCACCCCTTCGGAATAGACTTAAGCTATGTGTCGCGTATACATTTCAGACCTATTCGTGATGAGGAATCACCTGCCAAAGTTCGTCGGTAGGATTCAGTTCCACTCTGTATAACTGCAATTTGCAGGGGAGAGAAAGACAGACTTACACGCTATTAAACAACTCGAATATGTCCCGCGCTTGAAGTTATATGTAACGAGGTGCACTACACAGACGTTCGTGTTTATAATAGGATATACCACACGAACAATAACACTTGGCAAGTTAAGTTTTCATATTAAAGAATGCCCGTAAAACAAAGCTAACAAAGCAGAAATGACGAAAAGAATATTAAATCACTAAGTTGAATTATTTTTTTGGCTACGTTTACTAGTGAAATAATTTCAATTTATAATAGAATAGAACTGTGGCTCGACGTAAGTTGTTAAAAGGTAATAAACTTTTTTCCCAGAATCTTGTTTGTTCTGGTATTGACTGCTACGTTAAACAGTCATTTTCGTTCGGCTTAGCTTACCGAAGACGCTGAAAACATCTTTTTAACAAACGGAACATACCCTATGAAGTGGAGTGGTGTAGACCGCTCGCAACAGCGAGATCTTGAGAGTCGGCGGAACAGAACGATCCAAGTGCGGTGTACTAAGGTATAAGCTGTCCACGGTAAAGTGAGCACTTTTGAGGCCCTAATTACTTTTTCCTTTCAGCCATGTCTTATAACATTTAAACCACCTGTTGACTTGAATACGTCTTTAAATTTGCAACCATAGTGGAGGCAATCCAGAAAATCCGGTGATAAAATAGGGTGATACAGTTTGGCATTGCAGCTCCGTATCTATCGTCTACATTCAAAATTCAATTACACCACTCGATTGCCAAAGGATCAAAGCATGTGTTACGTTAAGTGAGGAATGCGAAGCATCGCGTGAAAAGGGGGGGGGGGGGGGGCAATTTTGAGTTAGTTTCGCCTCGCCGCGTCCCATAACTTTCGCGTAGTATAACGTTTAACTAGGAGAAGCTACGACGCTCGTGTAAATTTCAATCGACAGCTCTCGTCAAGAACAATCGATTGCGCGTGTAAAAAAAAAATTGTGTGGCGTGGCTATGGTGAAAGTGTATGAGTTTAATGTAAAAAATTTACATTGTCGGCCTATACTCGTCAAAAATCCAAGTCGAAATACATAAATCGTATACGGTTGGAAAGAGCATCACGAAATCAATCCAGTGATACCCATAAAACCCCATATGATCGAGTGAAGCAGCGCCGTGAACGTAAAAAAATACATCAAGGCGTCCGAGCGTCAACGTAGACGTATTCACGCAAAACAAACGGCCGTGTCCCCGACACAGCCACACCGCATTTTAAAATAAATATTGCCATGAAAGTAATAAACACAGCGTGTATATTCCACTGCACTCGGAAGTTAACGTCTAAGGCTAAAATAAAATATATTTATTGACTACTATTCAAAATGGGAGGGCTTTCAAAAGTACTCGCTTTACCAAGACAGCTTGTACCTATGTATTCACAATAGGAACTCTAGTAGAGAATCACAACCACACTGGTGAAATCACATGATTTGCAAAAGCGGTTAAACAATAATGAGCGCGCTCGAGCTCTGATGGACAATTTTAACGTTTCGATGACGAAGGGTGGGACCAGATCACCTGGTAGCGACGTAAATTTATGGTCGCCACAAGAATAATGGAAAAACTGTAGATGAGTAGCCGTTATAAAGGGCAAGCTTGCATTGTGTAACAACTAGGCTGACGGGACAGCGGTTACCGGACACCTACACTTGCTGACCAATTAAACCGCGCCCGAATGATTTACAGACGGGATAAAACAGTGACGGGAAAGCGCGGTTTTGGACATAAGGTGGCCCTGATGAGCTCTCATTTTCTTTGACAAGGAGGAAAAGACGCGCAGGATCCACGTGTGTGTGTGTGCGCGGTAGGGGGAATACAAAAAAATATATACCAGAGAGGCAGGGCAGTCCACTCTGGATGTCTGAAGAAGTTTTATGGCGGTCGGTCCGAGCCGAGAGCCGTCCTCCTTCCACTTCCAGACCTTTTAAAAAGGACCAAAAACGAAGGGAGACATGGACCGGGCCCAACAAGTGAACACAGGAAGTGGCGATGCCGCCATAAATCAGTTGGCTGTCCGAGGTGTCCAAGCATTCTAATTGGCCCACGGAGCGGCCGGGACTGGCGCCATTCCGTGTCGCTCGCGGGGCGGGGTCCTCCCAATTGTTTTACCATCAATTAGAAAAAAAAAAAAGAAGCGAGCCCCGCAGCGGCAGCGACCGGAGATGGGCGATACTGTGCGACAGGCGACCGTGCGGTACCTGCTGCCGCTTATGACAGACTGCCGAAGACGACCGAGGGATGCCGGAGGCACGCAGGACCGAAAATGTATCCCTCCCAACTCAAGCCTGCAAGCCGCAGAAACAAGTAGTAGTTTCCTACTTCATTGTTTAATGCCCGGTTGCACCAACTTCTTCCCCGATCCGATATCGAACGATCCTAGTTCCGAACCGGGATCCAGTTCTATCTTGAGTCCAATGTAAAAGTGTTGCACCAACGAAATTTCAGGATTCTGGATCTCCGATTCATCGATCTCGGTTCCAAAGTGAGAGATCGAGATTAAGTATGAGACAAATTTTGCTAATGGTTCGTAATATATGGCGTCATGGAAGTAGGCGAATTTTTCACTATATATAGAACTAGGTGTGCTTTGTTTTATCTAATTTAAGTTAATTAATGTTGTACGAATTTTACTGGATAATATTCAAGTGCGTATAATGTTATTTTAAAGAAAACAATCGAACGTAGTTCTATCTAAAGGCGTGTTTTCAAACTACATTTGTCGACGATTGCTGCTGGTCTCGGATCGAGATTTCGAACCGCCAATTTCGACGGTTCGAAATGAACTTCGTCTCGATCTCCAGTCCAGCTGTGAACTCGAATGGTGCAACAGTTTACTGTGTCGATCTTAGAGATCCGATCTCGGATCGAGTTTTCGAACCACGATGGTGCAACCGGGCATAAGAATAGCTTGCCGGACAATAGACGAGCTCCACATCGCCCATCAGCGGCTTCCTACGATACGTCGATGTTGGGCCGACACGCACATTTACTTGCGTGCTGACCTGTCCCGTGGACTAAGTGCGCCGAATACAAAAATGTTTTCGCAATCACACGAGAGGCCGTTATGGTGTAGTGGCCAGACTACTGGCCTCCCACCAAGGCGAACCAGGTTCAATCTCCGGCGTGGTCATCCCCGGATTTTCGCATGTTGGAATCGTGCCGGACGATGCCGCTGGTTTGCGGGTTTCCTGGGATCTCCGGTTCCCCTCGCCCTTGCATTCCATCGCTGCTCCATACTCACCTCGCTTCACCCTCATCGGCTCTCAGGGCCTCCATGTTAACATAACACCCAAATCTCCACCCACTCACCCACAAATAAACAACGACGCGACCAACACTAGCAGCCGACGAAGGATTGTCACTGACCGCCGGAGACATGGACCGTGCTGCCCTCTGTTCTTGTGCAAGGAAGTTCACTCTTAGATACGAAAAGCGCAAGAAAAGCAATTACATTTTTATTATTTAGTCTTTAACATGTGTTATTAAGCAAGGCAATATTTTCTTTATTTAAAAAGAAATCATATATATATATATATATATATATATATATATATATATATATATATATACACACACACACACACACACACACACGCAGTTGAATCGCGTTATTACGACCACCTGCTAATATCCAGAGTAACTGCCCTTCGAAGCACGGACAGCAGCTAGACGAGCTAGCTAGCAGTCAGTCAGTCAGTCAGTCAGGTGGTGATAAGTATGTACGGATATCTGGACACATGCAGTCTGCAGTGCGTCCCACAACTGTTGAAGGGTGCATGGCGGAGGAGACAGACGGCGAACACGACGATTGAGGTGGTCCCACATATGTTCAATTGGATTGAGATCGGGGCTGTTTGGGAGTAAGGAATGAACTTTGAAGTCCTGATCGTGCTCTTCCAGCAACGTGTGAACACGTCTAGTCATGTGACAAAGCGCATTATCGTGTTGGAAGATCCCAAACTCCCGAGGAAAGATAATCATCATGTACGGGTGGATGTGATCGCCGAGGATGGATTCATACCCAAATCGATCAAGAGTGCCCTCCACGTAGATGATGGGACCTAGATAATACTGCGATAACATTCCCCAGACCATAACACTGCCCCCACCGCCATGTGTTCAATGGATGCAGGGTGTCGGTTCTCCGACGTTTCTCGCTGGATACGCCGACGTCCATCCGTTCTATGCAGATGAAAACGTGACTCGTCGGAGAAGGCTACCCGTCGCCAATCAGCAGCGGTCCAGTCGCTGTACTGTCGAGCTAATTGCAGTCGTTTTCGTCGAAGCACCTGCGTTAGCATCGGTGCAGTCACCCTCCGTCTGATCCGGAGCCCCATTCGCAGAAGGAACCGCTGAATTTGTGCGGTATACACGTGTCTGGATGCCCCACTGTTCATTTTGACGGTGAACTGTTCTACTGTAGCCTGAAGGTTAGCCTTCATGCACCGTCGCAGTCGACGTTGACCTCTGATATCATTGGTGCGTTGAGCTTCGCAGTATCCACCATGGTTATACCCAATGGTGCCATTCGTCCACTCACGATACACCTTTACCACAGAGGCACGTGAACAGTTCACAAACGTTGCTGTTTCCAACATGCTGCCCCTCCCCCCGGCCAGAAAGCCATACCTTCTCATACCCATTATAGCAGGAAGCGCACTGCGTACAACCAACCAGTCGGTCGCATTATATACCCGCTTCAACAGCCCACGTTACGGGCCATACGTCATGGGCTATGCGCTGCAGAGAGCACTTCTAGCAGGTGGTCCCAATGTGATACGAATCTGTATAGTTACTTAGAGCATGAACAACTCGTAGGGTATCCGAAAACATTGTATTTTTGCCACAACTTAGGTGACTACTATATTAAACCGTTTATTACGTAAATTGTAATAGTTTATATACCTCAGCTACCACTGTTACTATTCTCGTTAGCCGTCGCCGGAGACGAGCGCCAAAAACCAAAGTATGTCGCGCGAAAAAATGAATGCTCTTTACACCCGTCACTATAACGCCAAAGCTCTGTTGGAGACTGTCGCGTCACTCAGTTCCAAAAAATCGCTTCAGTAATTCCAATTTACCACGATTACAACATCGACCGGGAAAAATTAATCGAACTTCCGACTAGCCTATCATCGACAACGGTTGGTAACCACCATTATTGAGAGGACCAACAATGTGCATCCTATAAAGAATTACTTTTTCTCCAATGGAAAAATATTATTTTTATATTTATTTCAATTAAAAATTACTTAACCCTGTCCTTTATATAACGGATAAAAAGCTAAATTTAAATATTACGAAAGGAAAATAAATATACTATTTAACAATCTTTGGAAATGTTAAAACAATTAAACAAAAATTATGGCTTGAAAGAAAACTGAAAGGCAAATTATTGCTGTTGTGTCACTGGAATAATGTATGCCACTTTACGTTACCGCGAAACCCTGAGTTTTGAATAAGTGTTTGTCGCTCCGATAAAGTTTAGTGCAGTTGCACATTGATGTACATTTCCAACTGATGTAAAACCCTGATAGTAAAATTGATAAAGAATAGTAAATACCATAATTATAAATCATCCGTGGTCACGACCGAAACATCAAATTCGCCTGGCGGCATAAACACGAGGCTGCGTGACCAAATTTTGACTCCTAACTTAACTAAAAGTGCAGGTGCCAAATCCCCCTGCTGACGACCGTAAGAATATTCAGTAATACCGTTTATTATTATTTTTTAAGTGTTCTGCTTTTGCCCCCGAGGGCGCACAAATGCAGACCAAACACTTAGCGTGTCCGGTCCCTGTGGCAACACAGTCCACGACGCAGGAAATATCTGGTTACAAACCTGATCCCTGGCTTGGGCAATTAGATATCAAGTTAGATTACGTTCACATCTGCGTCGCCCGTCCTCTTATCTCTTCTCGTTCATTAAACAGGGCGTATTCATAAATGGTAATGATGCCTCCAAGTAGGGAGACGCGGAACATGAGCCATGGACGTTAAGCGGCCCACACTTGAAACTCTTCCTGGCATGTATAATATTTTTATAGATTCCGCGTTGGTAAGATAGTTCTAAAACTTGATTCCTTCAAAATCTGATTCATGAATGTCAGTAATTTCAGATATATGCATATTACAATACCATAATACATGCACATTCATAACCGAACTAACCCAGTTATTCAAATTTTTATATCACCATTTAAATTTCGTTCAATTTAATTTCTCTGCGATAATTTTGTTATTTGAGCAATTCTAACACAATGATGTTTAAATTTTGTTTTTCACAATAATAAAAATATAAATTACATATATATTCTCGGTCTGTCTAAATATCCTATTTTTCCTTACGGCGAATAAGAGAGACGCTAAAAGACACGAAATTTTTTTTAAAGTGATTCGTGTTGAATGTCCTTCGGGTATGGAGCCGTTAAAATATCTGTATTCATATCGCCCAGAAATATATTCCTTGCACAAAAATCCCTCTCAACGATAAATTTCGAGTATAATGCCGCGAGAGACGTTTTCATCAATCATTTTTTTTTTTTTTCTATATTCCTTCCTATACTGTTTTCTGAATACTATTGTTTTTGTTGGTAGAACGTTTTCGTAGTTTTAATAAAAACTTTAATATTTTTATTATTTGTTACCGCTTACTTTATTGGAATACTATGGATAAAAAATGTACAAAATACTGACTGCATACGTCAGCTGCAAACCTAACATGCCCAGACTGTGAAGCGACATTTTAACAACACGCAAAAGCAACTGGGCATCCAGCCATAAGATCCAAGACACACACGTGCCAATGTTCTTTACACAGGTATTGGATGTTGCAAATTTAATACTACAACAAGCATTCGCGTGACATTTCTAGATGGAAGCTAATTAACGTAGGACACTTATAGTCCATAATCATATTTCTTGTATTATGCGGCAATGTGTAAAAAATAAGAATTAATGGTAAAATTCTCAGTGCACGAAAGTAAAACAAGAGAATGAGGCGCGGTTCGTTTTATTTTGCATTTAAGACCAAAAACAGAAGCAGTTAAACGCGAAATTCAGAGGAAATGGAATGACGGATTATAGTAGAAGGGAAACGAAAGTACCCTGAGAAAACACATCAGTCAACCAAAGAAATTTTTTCGGATCTGCGATGTCTCCCATCACAGATTGGGTTGTAAAGGGCTTATTAACGCCCCCCGACTGTGCCACGGGAGGTCGACTCCATCACAGAACTTAATACACAGTGTGATAATTAACCAAAAGTAAATAACGACTTTTCAAGCTATCACAGACTACTGGAAAAAGAAATTAATACAATAGAATAGAAAATAAAATTTACCGATCCCTGACAAAACTTACTAACCTCACCATTTCTGCTGAACGTCATTAAATAAAATAACAATACAAATAATAGTTATAAGTAAATATTTACACACTACAATTTGTGGAATAAGTTATACCTAGCTTCATTATAATAGCAATCTCAACGTTAGTCACTGTTTTTGTTTTTAATAAATCAGTCTGCTTTCGCCATTGTTGTTGAGAACTTTTAAAAGAATGTCGACGTACTTAAATAATGAAATTATTCAATACATTACTTTTTTTTTATGGGAAGGAGAAGTAGGGATCCACCCCACGTAGGATTAATTAGGATTAATTGATGGATCGTCGATTTGATTCATTGGATTAATCCCTAATCCGAACATAATCCCACTTAATTCTTAATCCAAAAGGGTTAAATTTTTTGAACGGGTTAACTTGATTGAAATGGTTGAATGGATTGAAAGGGTTATTTTTTAATCGGATAATTTTTTTCTTGAATTTCTTTCTTTCTTTCTTTTTGGGTTGGAGAGGGTGTAACATAAGCTCTGTACGATATTCACAGTGTGGTACCCTGGAGGCGACTGACCAGAGTTGAGGGTTGTATTGTCTTATATAGGTGTAGAGTTTAGTGTAGGAGAAGGTTAACAAAATTTTTTTCTAAATATTCTAATTTTGAGGTGTTTGGAGGGATGTTGGTGTTAGATAGGCGAGTTTTACAAATATATTTAAAACACTAGAGAAATTAAGAGTGTTTAAACGATTTATAAGAGTGACCAAAGTGTAAATTTGGGGGGGGGGGGGAGAGAGAAATTGCTCATAGACGATAGATACACAACTTTGAAAGATGCAATTTTCGTGTTAAACTATTTGTTTTCGGAATGCAATTAAACATTATTGAATTTCAGAGTGTTCTAGGTATGAATAAATTACATGCATCGAATCGGAAATTTCAAACGACTACGTGAATAATAAGCGGAATTACGTGAGTATTAAATGTAATGTGAGTCTCGAGCGTAGAAATATAATTTACACGTAAGAGAATTTTAACTATGTGAATAACATGTGATGTCGACAAGTGCAAACTCACTAAACGAAATTCAGCAAGTCAGTATGATTAAATAATACACTAACAAGTTTACACGTACAAATTACACATGCCTTACACGATCCAGCCTGTTGAATGTTATCTTACGGACAAAAAACTCTGAAAAGTAAAATATAAAATGATAGAAAAAATCTTACCCCAAATTATATTAATATAAGTCCGTTCGATGTATAAATGAGTAGCACTTACATCGAACTGTGAGTAGATACGTCTAGTGCGTCCGATAGACAACTGTGTTTAAATTATGGTAAATGTTTATGAAATTCACTGCAATTGTTAATACAAACAGTATTTTCGTAGACCGAACACAGAAATCAATTACTTATTACATACACAGTATATCGATCAGAAAAGAAAAAAATAAGTTGACAGACAAAAATTTATATTTTCACGACAAAATACATTCATATTAAATTACAAATAGCACTATATGAATGAAGGTAGGTGCATTGGTCGCCAGTGCAGTAACCCCTGCGGGTGGCCTCATCAGTCACCAAGTGTCTAGAGTTGCGGTGTTTATGAAGGAGGTGACCCGCAGCACATGTCTCCCACAAACGTTGATGAGCGACAGAAAATGGCGGCGACTGGGATAGCTGCAGTCACTTTGCTCCAAAACTCCCTGCACCCCCTTCCCCTACAGACCAAGTTTGCAGGACCCAGAGGTCAAGAAACCAGCTTTAACCCCCGTTCCCCTCCCCAAACCCTCATCAGTGTGTGCTGCCCCAAGCTGCCTACTATCATCAAATGTTTTCTGGAATATCTCAAGATGGCGTCAACTGCCTACTTGTGTTCACATCGGGAGGACCCTGCCTGCCACCCCCTCACACCCTTACCCTCCCCCCAGAACCAGCCTGACTTCATAAGGCCAGCCACCCCTATGCCTCCTACCACCCCTCGTCAGAGTGTGAGGTCCTGGGGTCAGTCACCAGTATGTCCTCGATTGTCAATTTTCGCAACTGATTCAAGATGGTGACAAATGCCTAGTTGCAAGCAGATCGGGAGCCCTACCTGCTTGTAGCCACCTCCTCCCACCATCAAATCCGGCCCGAGTCCAGGATGTCAACCACCCCCCTCCTGCCAAACCCCCAGACCCCTCCAATCCAGAGTGCGGGTCTTTTCCAGAGGCAAAGACTGTCGGCCTGCCTAACGGACTCCCTCCCATTGTGCAGCAAAGTTTTCACTCTTCCGAATGTGTTAACCTGTCTTATCTGCAGTGAAATAAAATATCACAAATCCCACCATTCAAAACTTATATCCCTGAAGCTAAATATTACCTGAAATTTTAATCCCCAGAAAAAATTCCAAAAAATTTTATATCTTAATCCAAGAAATAAATTTTTATCCAATAAACTTTATCCTGATAACAGCAAATTATTAAAGTATCTAGAGGAAACTAAGTAAATTTTTCATACAAGAGAGATTTTCACTTGCTAAAATGTTTATTTTAAAACACTGAAAGATCACTGTTTTTCAAACATGTATTTTTATTCAAGTTTTAACAATTACATTGGATAATATGAAGAATGCATATCTTTTCAAACTTTCAATCTGTTTAAAATATATGTGCATAGCACAGAAAAATACATACTTGGAGTGCAGACTTGTCTGACAGTAAAATTTGTTTTATAACCAAAGTTTCAATTCAAAAACTTCCCAATTGATATTTTTAGATACACTATCTACACTAAAATTTATATATACTTGAACTTATTTACAAATCGATTTTCTTAGAAAACAAATTTGAACATAATACTAAAGAAATAGCACGAATGAAGGTTGAAATGACTTCTATCAGAGCTGGAATATATCAATTTCCACAATATTTCAATACATTTAAGCAAAATTTAAAGGCAAATGATGGCCATTTTGTAATCGTATAATCCTTATTTTAAGATAATACATTCCGACTATCGCCAAATTATTTACATGGTAGAGATATCCGAGCAAAATAACTTTATTCCATATAACTTAGGAATCGACATAATAAATTATCAGACTAAAGTTAGTGGGAAAACGAAATTCATATTACATACGTGTGTTTAAAACAGAAAACCGTTAAGACAATCACAGCTCGAAATGGTTTAATCAACAGACTAACCTCCTACTAACACAATCATTTAGTAAACAAAGTCTTTAAAAATTCCCTACAAAATACTTCTAACTGCATCTCTCCCTTCTACATTCCTTAAATTAAATTATGATTTATTCATTTTAATCGAATACCAAGTAAACATGTATTCCATCTAACATATGTACATTTAACCACATGGTGAATTAGTATGCAGACCCCTGCAATTAAGATACAAATATTAGAATGGAATACATTTTATCATAATTAATTAAACCTGATATTGTTTAAAACCGTACCTTCATACAGAAGCAAGTTAGTTGTCATTCTGACATTGTGAAGTGTACATCTATTTGGAAGTAAACTTTCTCTTCATGCCAAAGATTATTCATTTAATCTACAATGATAAGAATGTATGCATTACTGAATAAACTACACTGTAAATACTGTGGGAAAATTTACACTTTCGCCTACAATGTCCACAGACATGAGACACGCGAATGTTTGAAGAATTCATCTGGTACGATTCTTAACTGTGAATACTCTATTCGACAGTTCGCAAGAATGGATAACTTGAGTCGTCATTTCAAGATCTGTAAAAAAAAACTATAATCTTCCTTCTGAGAAAGTAAATGTAACATCTACACTACTTAATATCACAGCAGAAGATGGAAATAATGTAATTAAAAGAAATGACATAGATTTGGATTGTATTCAATACACAATAACACGTGATCATAATTTTCGACATAACCTACCACAACCAGATGTGAAGACCAGTGTCGGTGACGATACATATGGCTTTTCTAAGCAAAGTAAAGTCTATATTTATGATGAAACATCAGGGGAAGACAGTCGTGAGGATCTCAGCGATACTGTTGAAGACATTCATTCAACAAATGCTGTGATGAAGGCAGAAGGCATCAACAACAACACTCATTACATATTTCCCAAAGATGCAAATGAACGTGTTAATAAACTTAGATATTTATTACAGTTAAAATAATCAATGTATATATTACGGAATAAAAGAGATGGTTTTCATTATAACAACACTTAAGGAACGAGGTTACATCGAATGAAGTAATATTTGCAAACACTCGAGAAGTGTGATAATACATTTTAGTTAAATCTATTATTTAACCAAAAAAAAGGTAATTATATCAAGTAAACATTCCATGATATAATATTTTTAATTGAAACATATTACTGTCTTCCTCAAACCAATTAAGTTGTTTGAATTTGGTCGGAATGTTAATTAAGCCTATGGAATAAACAGTCCTATCTGAGGAATAAGAAAGCCTTATTTGAGTACTAAACAAACTTATTTGAGGAATAAAGTATGGTTTTTGGAATAAAAAAAGCCATATTTGAGTACTAAACAAACATATTTGATGAATAAGAAATTGACAAACACCCTATAACATATAACCATTATTAAAAATTTTGGTATCTGGTATCTATGTTTGTGTAGTGCCCTATACTTACTGGTGCTATTATTTTTTAAACCTCCTGTACTTGGTTGTGTTAAACTGTTTTACATAAATTTCTGGATCATTCTGTATTTGTATATTTTTTGAAACAATTGTCTAATATGCCTTGTGTTATGTAACATCCTGTAGGTTCCTAATTTTGTAAATAAATTAAATGTTTTAAAATGAATTCTAACATTTTTAACCTATTTCTTATTAGCAGTGAACTTGTTTTAGTAAGAAAAATATTTTCTCCCCAGAGACATTTGAGAGGAAAGTAATTTAAATGTCGTAACATACAGATATTCTTTCTTTTTCAATTAAAAGTATGTTGCAATGAGTTAAAAGTCTACAAGTTCTATCAAAAACAAACTATTTTCTTACTAACACGAAATACTGCTATACTGAAAAAAAAACAGAGGAAAAGTTCTGGAAGCAAGCAATCTAACCACTTTTTCCATAACAATATAATATACCATCCCTGATAAGACTTGGTTGATATAAACTGGGTTCGAATCTGGGTTAAGTCATGTACGAATGTAATCTAGTTTCTGACTTTGTGTTGGGTACCTATGATTATACTACATAGATTCTGGGTTCGAGTCTTAAGTTAGGTAAGAATGTAATATAGTTTCCCTTCTAAGGGTTCAAACATAATAGACAATACATAATAGACTATATGTTTTGTTATGTTTGTATGTTACAATACATAAATATATGTTACCTTGGTATGTTACATTGGTACGCTATGGCACGTTACGACACATATTACTATATTCTTTCATGGAATAATGAATGTAACATGTAATTTAAAAAAAAATTTGTTCATGCATGGAGAAAAGTTAGTTTAAATGTGTGAGAAAGCTAGTTGAAATGTGTAACATTCTGCTTGCAAACACCTCGTACTGTGAAAAGTTCGTATTGGAATAATAACTCGTGTAAAAAATTGTTAAATAAGAATGTAATTCAAACCTACTAGCTTAAAAACGTACAGATACATTTTGAGTTCTAACATATACACACTAAATTACAATAACATGATCTCCAATTCTTTTTAATGTGTTAAATTGGCTTAAAACTTAATTAAAACCATTTCTGTTATGTAATATGTAGATTTAATATATTTAGAAATCGAATTATGAAATATAAAATTTGCCAAGAAGGGAGAATTGTGGGCTGTAAATAGCACCTCCCACCCCAGGTTCGCATTTGCTCGTGTGACTCCATGGGGTCAACATCTCCTGCTCTCTCGTGCTCAGACATCCTGTGAACGGGTCTGCGGTGCCTACATCAAGGGCACCGGTCACTCATCCACCAGCTGCTACTAGGACCTGATGTGATGGGGTTGTGTCGTGAATGGATTTCTCGGTTCCAGTTCTATGCCCTCATAGGAATTCTCCCGCTTTCTCGGAAATTCAGTTGAGTGATTGCCTCTTGTTTGACTCTGCATGGCTTTGTAAGCAACGTACCCGTTCACCCGCCCATCAGTTCTGCTGTGACAGTGAAACCAACCCTCCTCGCCTGTCGGACAAATTAGCTGAGGAGTTCACTCTACCACTAGCTAGGCTGCCAGCTAGGCTCGCACATAGCTCTCAAGGGATTGCGAGCGCCCGCCCGCTCCAACTCATACCTGATGGAGCAGGGTAGTGCTCATGCAGCTTGACCTGGGTTCGGGTCTCCATCAAACCAACATTTTCGCTGCAAGAGTTTAAGTAAGTTAACATAAAAAGTTAGGGTTTTTGGTTATTCGTTTGAATTTTTTATGCATTTTCTTTCAACTTTCTTAGTATCTTTCAAAATTTTTTAAAAATTGTTAAGACTTGAAAGAAATTTTTATGAAACTCAATGATTAGTATTTAACATTGAGAAACATTTAAATGAATTTCGCTAAACTTGTAAAAAAATCATTAGAACTGAATGATTATTCTTTAAAAATCAAATGAAGTTGTTTCATGATTCTGAATATTTGTCAAGTTGAATATTTTTTAAGGATGTTTAAGAAGGGCTTTCGACTATAATTGGGACGCCTATCTACCGTCTATGAGCAATCTCCCCCCCCCCCCAAACATAAAATTTACACTTAGGCCACTCTTATAAATCGTTTAAAACACTTTGAATTTCTCTCGTGTGTTAAATATATTCGTAAAAATCGCCTATCTGACACCAACATCCATCCAAACCCCTCAAAATTAGAAAAACTATAAAAAAATTCGCCTTAGCTCACTCTTGCACTAAATTCTATACCTATATAAGACATTGAAACCCACTACTCTGGTCAGTCGCCTCCACGACACCCCACCGTCAACATCGTACAGAGCTCCTGTTACCCCTCCCTCCACCCAAATGAAAGAAATACAAGAAAAAATAATGCGATTAAAAATTAACCCTTTCAATAAGTTTAACACTTTCATTAAATTTAACCATTTGTTGATAAAAAAAATTTGATGGGATTAAGATCGAATTAAGAATTAATCCAATCAATCAAATCGACAATCGATCAATTAATCTCAGGTGGGGAAAAACCCCTACGCCCCTACTACCTACTGGAAGGCTAGCAGGCGTCGACCCATCGAATTTAAATGTGTTTAATCATATCATCCTGTATTTGAAGCTTGCCTGGTGGTTAGGAGAAAAGTGTGACGCCATTTTTAATATTGTTTTAAATTTCTTGATGTGTTCCATACCAAATACTATTATTAGCAGGCTCTTTAAGCATTGGTATAGTCGGTACTGTAATAAAATCCAGTTGCATAGCTATATATTACGAAACATGCACAAGAAATCATAAAACATCAAAATAACACCATGGTTTTAATTCCGAATAAGTTCACTAGCGGAACATTTTAATATACCATAAAAAACATTTTAAAATAACGTTACAAAAAATCTTATGTACACTCAAACATGCCGCTACTTATATTAGTTCCCATCAATATAATTTGGCAATCTCCCCTATTGTGAATCAGGCAGCACTAGGCCTACGACAGATATTGGTATTATCTGAAACGCAAAAAGCTTACTAAAATTGAGCTAAAAAACGTCGGCATGGCCATACGCGTTCTCGAAAAATAGGCCGGCTATTTACAATTATGAATGTAGAGAGAATATAGGTACAAACAACGAGAAAGGTAATCATTATTTAAATAGAAGAAATATATACATACTGGCTTGGCCACATGCTCGTGCACATATCGTATAATTTAACTCTTCTTGAATTTATACACTGCTCTGTGAGAAAATGTCCGCGCTTAGATTTAACAATGTTATCAAGTCTACAAAATACGACGCGTCACCACACAGTAAATAATTCTCACTTGACAATTTTACCAATGTGAAGAACTAATTCTTATATACAATATAGGCTATTAAGTCAAGCCTTTTCATGAAGAACACACAGATGTCGAACACAAGACCACTAACTCGAAATCTTCGTCGTTCAAATCGACCACGCAATCTTAGGACAATTAACGGGGCATAAAAAAGGCCACACAATATTTCTCCACCAGAACTGATCATAATTCAGATCTTTTGTTTCTAAAAGTACTTCTTGTTTTCCTTTTTTCTTATTCGGTCAAATCCACGCCTATGTACGCAACTCGGAATGTAAAACTTGTAGTTTGCGTTGTTAAGGAGATAAAAAGAAGGCGCGCATGTAGAGAGAAAAGCGATTCCGGGGGGGGGGGGGGTGTAGCGGCTAAGAAGATGCGACAAGAAGAATTATGGCGGGAAGCTGCGGTCCAGGAACAGACAAAATGCCTTCATTATCCAGCGCCACATGCAGGTATGCACGTTTTCAATACGAAACTCGAAACGCCCTCGGGAACAAAAAAAAAACACATGTCGCTGTGTTAGGATAACTAACATTCTCGCACCGATCAGGTTATTCGATAAAACAACTCGATGTATCATTAGCGGGATTTATTTCAGTCGCGTAGAATTAAAACTCGCCGCATATTTTCGCAGCGAGGCTTCGGCTCACTGGTTCTCATTGTTATTTTTCTGTTCGGTAGCAACGTTTCCCTTCGTTTTCCCTTTCTATGGCTTTTTTTTTTTTGTCACGCGCACAGCAACACAATATTTCTTCGTGGTCACCTGTTCGCTCACCAGCTGCTTCGCTGTTTGTTTTATATTCGCAGACTCGCGAAATGTTGCCACTTTACTCCGGCGCGCTGAATACAGCGTGTAATTTTTGCTGTGTAGACGCGTGTCAGCTATGATGATTCAGTTTGTTTGCGGAGCACTTCATGCATTCCAATGCACGCCGTATAAAATCAGGAAAATTTATTGTTCCCTTCTTTAGGTGTCTATCGTTTAGCTTAGCCGAATGCAAATTGTGTATTCCGACTTCAGTTTCCGCCACGTGTATATTCCTACGGGTCACGATTACCAGTACAGTGCTGACGGCAACAATCGATTTAATCAAGTTGCAGTTTTTTTTTTAAATCTTACTGAGGTGTTATTTAATTTCACAACAATTATGTTACAAAATGACGCGCAAAAATAGTAGCTCGGAATACGGCGACAAATTAATCTATCCTCCGAGGCAAAATTACCATTAGAAATAATATAAAGTGTTACGTCGTCACAGAATCCATGAAAAAGTCTGCTAATGCATAAAATATTATGAATAATTTGATAACATTAACTGTATGGCCACTTGTTAAAACTTATTTGCATATTTTTGTATCGATAAGTTGATACAGAAATCATTCCACATTGCGGTTATTTTTATTTTGAAATCCAGCAGATTAATATTCGCACAAAGAAATCAGAGAATAAATAAACCAGTAGACAATCTTGGTAAATAGAACAAAAAAATATATATATTCTTTAATGAGCACCAAATCAAACAGGGGAACAAAGACTGAAGATATACAGTAATATGAATGTATAGGCTGTTCACGGTGAAGTGAGCACTTTTTAAGGCCCTTCTAAATTTTCCTTTTCATCCTATCTCCATCTTCGTGCTGCTTTTTAATATAAACATTACAATGTGACCAATAAACACATGTGTACCTTTCACCACCCTCAAAATGTATCGCCTGAGGCTACAATTAGATGTATTTATTAGTGGTTAAAACCTGTTGGGAGGGCCTTAAAAAGTGTTCACTTTACCGTGCCTATACCAAAAATCAAAGAAAATGTAATTTAAAAAGTTGAAGTGATTGGATTTGAAAGAAAATTTAATGTAATGAAAGAGCAAGGAGGGGGCATACGAAGCTAAATTCAACTGCATCAAACATTTCACGCTCTTCGCAGAAGTTACGAATACCGTAACGTAACATCTTGGTCGGTGGGCCGATCATTTTGACAGCCGATCAGCTACATCCGGAGTGACGTCGCACATTGACATAATTCAATCTGTATTTTCCATCGCAGTCAAGGGCATTTGTTCGTGACATCTCTCCCGGCAGAAACACGTATATAAATTTGATAACGATATGCGTGTATAATCGTGAACAGTAGAAATGCTATAGAAAATACGACAAAATATAACAATAACTGTGTAAAATACGCTTAATGTTTGCATAATTTTTCTTCCCCACAACTCTTACACAATTTTTTCACGAGGCCCCTCGCGAGGATTATGCAGATGAAGAACTTCTGTGCTGACAATCTCCTGATTGGCAGATTAAATGATTCGCTCACTCTTAAATAAGTTCGGACATTTATGGATACGTTAGCGAGATGAGGTTTTCAATTGGGAGCTTTCTCAGGGCTACCGAAAAATCGGAATTCGTTAAGACGTTCCGCCGTTTTCCGAGGATATTGTAAATCGTACTTCTACTATTATTTTATTTTTCTGCACATAGAGCAAGATAATAATTTATAACCAGCTTCACGCAAACAACATTACGTAAGTGAAAAACAGCGCGAGAAAATGTGCGATTCGCAGCTTTTTTTTCCTTCTTTTTTTTTGCTGTTTGGGTAACGACGTATACGTATCATCCCGTGTTGTCAAGAGTTTGAGTCCACCTTCAAAATAGGTTCGTACTAATTAATCAAGAACGGATTTTTTGCACAAAAACGTTGTTTTTGGAGGGCCGCTGTTGGCAAACGCAGGAGGGGGGAGGGGTAAGCCGACCCCCCCCTCACCTGAAATGTGCCATTAGTAGGTGCCTTTCATGGGCAGTTAGGCTCTTCGTAGGCCTTAAGTCTTACGTCTCAAGACAGTCGTGCATGTCGGGATGTGCGAGCGAGCACGTGCCGAAGTTCCCAGACGACACAGCAACATAAATACTAATTCGTAAGGTTATCTGCTTCATCTATGGTGGCTCAGCCCGTGGTTTCGGCGGGCCCGACCCCTGGCTTACTTTAATTCAAGTTATGTAGGGTCAATTTGTAACATACCCTCCTCCCTCCCCTCCAACAATTTTTGTTTATGTTTCCGTTCTAATAGGCAACAATAATTTGACTTAAATTAAGTGTTCGTCTACAAATTTTTCTAAAATAAACAGATGCTGGAACATACGATGACATGAGACACAAAATTAAATTTAGAGCGCGATGAATAACTGGCGATATGATTTGAATATTTATTGGCTGAATTTTTTTTTCTTCGCGAACCGATAGGATATCAACCTGTGATCGGAAATGCCAGATATAAGAACGTCTCTACTTCAAAGAAGATAGCAAAATTTTCGGGAAAATATTAAGCCACGTGAATAAATGTGAAAACCCTTTACTTTTCATTTGTAGTTTACGGAGTGGTATTCGCCTGCCACGTCTAGAAAGCTTGTAAATATGTACATTCAACAAAAAAGCCAAAATTGGAACCGGTTGACATTATTTTGTCAGCACGGACTATATATTACTTATACGACCAAGCATTTTGTTTCTATTTCTTAGAGTTACTGGTATTGGGTATCAAAAGCGTTTCAGTCAGATCCCCTTCAATATTTTTACGTTGACACCCTAGAGACACCTTAGAGAGAATGAGCTGAATTTTTCATGCGAGCGTACGTACAGAAAAGTCTCTCATTGAACAAATCAAAACCTTTTTTAACATTCATGTGTGTAAGGTGCTCTATACACAAACATGAATTGGTTGCCTAAATTACTGAAAATACCCGTCAATTTCCTTACTCTCCAACCCATATAATCCACGAAAACGCGTTACAAAACATCATTCAAAATTACGTCAGAAACTATGCCATGAAATGTTTTGTTAATTTATTCTCTGTAAATATTTCTATATATTTCCCGTAGATATAATAAGGCTTAAACCATAATGTAAACAATTAATGTAAATGTGAACTTGTTAACTTTTTTCCACCACTGGTGTTTTGCCATTTATCTATATTAAGGATCGCTAGAAAAAATGTGAAAATAGGATACGCCGTTCATTATCACCACCACTTACGGGCTCTTCTGGTCTACAACACATGTTCGCTTTGCAAAAAACAAAATGATTTACAAAAAGTCTCTCATTTTTATTTGGATGGTGATTAATTGTAAGCTTATAATACATCAATAGGCTACACCTGCACATAGATTTAAATATACGATTTTAGCAGGTTTCATTACTTCATACTCCGTAAAAAACAATTTTCGTATTTCAGTTCAATCCCTGGGTATAACATATTCACGGTTTCTACAAACTTTTAGAATCAAACCTTTGAAAAATCACCTCATGTTCGACGTGATTGATTGATTCCTAAATATATAATGTATCACAAGCGCTTCATACTTGCGTTAACATAAAAGCGTGGTATTTTTAATTAATTCAAATTTTACTTATATTACAGCAATAATTTATAATATTCAATTTAGCATTAACATAAACGAAAACAGAGAGAATATATGTGTTTTGGTAATGTCTAGTAAGAAATAGTTCTTACGCTAACTACACTATCTATCAAAAAGTAATTGGGCACCCGTGAAGATTGGTAATTCAGTACGTCAGTTGACTTGTGTTTCACGGCCTTCGGCGTAGGACCGCTGGTCTTTGTCCGTGGTAGCTTGAACACAGATGCCTATTGTCAGTTCGCCGATTGAACTGGCCCGCCCAAAACCCCAACCTCAACCTTATAGAACATCTTTGGGACGAATTGAATCTCCGGGTGAGGGCTCGTCGGGCGCGGCCAAAATCCATTGCTCAACTCATGGAATGGTTGCAAGAGGAATGGCGACGAATCCCCGTGGATGTCCTGCAAACACTCGTAGAGAGCATGCCAGACAGGGCGGCTGCTGTTATAGCCGCAAGAGGTGGCCCTACGAGATTCTGACGGAGTGACAACCACCGAGCAAACATTGTGGACAGGTGCCCAATTACTTTTTGGTAGATAGTGTATTATTAAACTGAGAGCCCACGGAAGCGATACGTTGTCCCTTTGGTGTAATTTTCTAGACTTAAGTTTTGCTTGCATGGGGCGGAGGAATATCCTGGAAGGAGAACTTCAGTAGGGCTTCAGAAAAGTTGGAAGTAACCGTTAATAAACTAGGTATAGGCCTTGTGTGTGCAATCGTGATTTCTGTGACAATCAATTTTAATGCCACGGATTTTGATTTAGCATGTACAACCTATCTTTTATCTTTATCCACAACGCTATCTGCGATTTTACAGTAAGTGGCGACGGGGAAGAATAGCCAAGAAATGCAATGTGAAAGTGTGCGAAAAAGATCCGCCAACCACGTAAAATATCGCTTACTGCAGCTAGTCGCGGCCACTTGAATGAGACTACAGTAGTCTAACCGCGAAACCAAATGAACTCAATTGCCACGTGTGTGCCCGTTGTGGTTAACCGCAGGGAACAAACTGGTATAAGCAGAGATTCTAAAAAGAGGTAACAAAGCCAGCTTGTTCGAGCCGGATAGCTCTGTTTGAACACAGCAGTTGCATCTTTAGTTTGTCTCCTAACTAGGCGAGCAAGTTTATTAGCAATGTCATTTATAACGCATTACCACACTTTACCATACAACATTAATTTATTTTAATAAATGTGTTGTAATACAATCAATAACTTTGTTAAATGAAAATGCGGTTAAACGCCGATGCCATATAAATGTAGCTGTATTTACAATTGAATTAAAAAATATGAAGAAAATCAGCTACATAAGCTCACACTCCTGAAAATTAAGGCAAGACAAGCCATAGCTTATCAGTATATAGTACACGAAAACGTAGTGTTCAAATATACTTCAACACACTACCCTTGTACTAAGGGTAATATAAATCCCAGCTTCACTGAAAACGTTACGCCTACACACATGAGCGAATGAATTCAGTAATTTATGGTCAGATATGACATCGCGATCCACTGGGTATTAAACAAGTTCTTCGCACATTTTATGTTTCGATAGTTTGACTTCTGCAAGCACACAACGGACTATTTATAACTGTGGATAACCGTGTCACGCTCGCTAAATAACCTTGCATACCAATACAAAAAGGTTAGTTTAGTAATTTGTCAGATTTTTCTTCACCCAAAGATGCTTTCGTCGTCACCAAGAATAATCGAGCATGAATATTCTTGGTCAGCTACCATACGTACGAGGTGAAATGCAAATTATAGTGCAAATTATTTATGGAATTCAAAATACTAAAACCCCGTGTTAACATATCCGTGCGCGGACAGTGCCCATTGGCCAATTGCTCAAATGTTACAAAATAAATTCCAATCCACAATTGCGAGTTGTGTTCTCGAATTTCACAGTCTGCTCTGCGTGGCAACGCGCAGCGTAATGTCCTTGCCGTTCAAAATAAAAACACTAATTTCTACTTTAGTTCGCCTGAATAGATTGTTACTTTTATACCCTGCTCCAGAATGAACCTGGACAAAAAAAAACACATGTTTAAAAAGATGATGATATATTCCCGCGGTCCTGCCACAATCACAACGGGAACGGTAGCGCGCCGTTCTGGAAGAGACTCCCGTAGCGGCGGAAGACAATCGCTTATATCCACCCGCTCTGACGCTCTGGCTAGGACATAAAAGTGCGGGTCGCGGGTGCCGCCCCCCCCCCCCGAACATGAAACGCAGGCTCCCATCCTCGAGACGACCCGCCCGTCGTAAAATTAGTCGGGGGTCCCGTCGGAAAAATCGCCGTAACTCCGCGTCGGGCGCCATGGTCGCACGAAGGTGTTCCTCCCCTCGTGTAGGACGTCACGTAAAATCTCATGTTTACACGGCATAATAAGCGCGCGGGGTTGCGTCGAAGCGAGTTGAAGAGGGGGGTAAGGTGGGCAGACAGTACCCACGTGGTCTGGCCTCGGCAGACTTCGCGTCACAGCGTTGCCAACCTTCCGCACGCCACGATCGTACAGTTTTTCTCGGGAAAATCCTACAAACCACTTTCAGGATAGCGCATTCATTAAAAAAAAATTCACGAAAAAAATTTGTACTAGCTTTTAAATAAGATTAAATCAAAACACAAACAAAATTGCCAGGCAGTACCAACGTATAAAGATATATTTTTTTCAGTAAAAACCATAAGAAAATTTACAAAACTTAAAACTAATAAGTACATAAAATATTTCAAAAAGTGGAAGAAAGATCGAATCAGAAATGCGGTCACTGCAGGTTTAATGCCTCTTAAAAGAGCCGTCAGAGCGTTTATTCTACCGTAATGGTAAAAATGTACAGGGCTGACGACCGTGCGATTGCCGTACGATCCAAAGTTCGCATCGTAAATTCGTACACCACACGAAATTATCGTATTTGTACGATCAGGATCGTGTGGTTGGCAACGCTGCAGTCCGCGAAGCGCAGGCTAATTAATGTGCTTCTCCCTCCTCTGTGTCCCAGCCACAACTTCTTCAAGAGGAAAAAGAGGTATAAGGGGTGAGGGGGGTAGTTTATAAGACACAACACGCACATATTTTTACACTCGAGATGCTCCCCGCGGGTTTGAGATATGGGTTCAGTGTGTCTTGTTTGGAGACGCCCCGAATCCCCTTCTCCCACGCCGACTCGACTGTAAACACGGCATGTTTTTTGAGAAAGTCCCCTCCCCTCCCTGCTCATCCTCCACCCAATACCGACACCTTGAGGCATGGCCCCCGAAGTCCTCACTGAAAGCGGGCCGATTGTTTTTACTCGCGCCATTATATATCTTGCGCCGCAACATTTTTCCAGTATTTCGTATAATTTATTCGACAACCGGCCGGCTTCGCGTTCCTAGGCCGGTCGCTGCTTGTCTCGCCCGTTTAACGTTCGTTTCCCACTGTTATGTATGGCTGCGCTGAAGCAAATGCCCTTTCGTTATCCTACGAATATTCCAAGTAACAAGCAAATCGTTTCCACTGTTCTTATAAAGCCGGCAGGCGCTAGCCCCATACAAAGACGTCCGCTCAAGTAATAAATAACATTACAGTCTATTTCAAAACACAAGTTTAAATTAAATACTAAGCGTCGTCGCGGGAGCTAGGAATTCATCAACTCTGAAGCAAATCTCTGTATTGGAGACATCACTTTTAAACTCTAGAAATGCCAAAAACCATATTCCCACGATATTACACAAGAAAACATACTAACGTAATGCACAAGAACTTTGCCAAAGAATTTCCACCAATGCTGAAAGCCCGCTAAGCTCACGGTAAAATGAGCACTTTTTTAAGCCCTCTCAATTGGAATAATAGTCAATAAATATAATTGTAGCCTTTGACGTTAACTTTCTAGTCCGGTAAAATATATATACACTGTGTTTATTACTTACATGGCAATATGTATTTAGACAGAAAGGAAAATAAATGTCTGAAAGGAAAAGTAACTAGCGCCTCACAGGTACTTACTTCATCATGAACAGCACATAGCTGACTAACTGCAAGAAAGAAAAACGCATGCCATTTCGGTGTCAGGTACTTAAAGTGAACAGGTACTGCATACGTTTACCCCTGTTAACAATAACACGCCATTTATTCTGTGCTTATAAAATGCAAAATATATTCAGGGACTGTGGCGTTCATTACAAGAATAAAAAACAACAACTTGCTACGTGTCTTGATCCGCGAAATCAACGGAGAAATCACAACTCAGAGATACGAAAGACGACGAGGCATCCAGCATGAACGTCATGCCGCACGTTGGGCGTGAACCTGCCTCCTTGACATACGAGTGTGAAGTATTTACAGTTAAAGCAGTTACAGAGTCCCAGGGCACTTGTGGAAACCAACGCCACCTACCTCGGTAGCCAACTTTTCAATAGATTACCACAACACCTTCAAGACATTTGCTTCTCTAACCAAGAACTCTTTTAAAAAATAGCTGAAAGAATTCTTTATTGAATGTGCATCTTATCGTGTAGATGGATATCTAAACTAGAAATATTAAGAAATTACGGGTACAATATATCATTGCATGCATTTCTTGTTCAATGCGACAAGAAAGTTAATGGATGAGGGGCAATGAATTTAGGGCTATCTACAGTAATATGCATGATTTGAAAACGTGTGCAATTCCAGCTAACCAGCTCTGTTCCGTTGTCCTTACTAAAGGCTGGCCAAGAGCTTAAAAATGTTTCATATATATATATATATATATATATATATATATATATATATATATATATATATATATATATATCGGTTTTGTGATATGACATCCATAACAATTTGATTGAAATGCCAAATCAGTTTAAAAAGCACATTTTATTAATTTCTAAATATAATTGAGAACATTTTAACCTTAAATTTAATGCAAAATCTATTTTAAAAAGTTATACGAGCACAATGTTCGGTTTCAGCTGAAGTGTT
This sequence comes from Dryococelus australis, assembly GCA_029891345.1. Taxonomy (NCBI): domain Eukaryota; kingdom Metazoa; phylum Arthropoda; class Insecta; order Phasmatodea; family Phasmatidae; genus Dryococelus; species Dryococelus australis. Next base: position 336,041,234 of record CM056993.1, on the reverse strand, counting down.
TCTTGGAGTCTTAGGAAAGTCACAAATAAATTTTTTGAAAGTCGGGTATTTTGTTCGCCTGCAACCAGGGCTTAGTTTCTGGCTATTTTAGATTTAAATTTTATCGTAAAATTTAAAATTTAAATAATGGTCGATCCACCTGAAAAATTTATATGACATTTCTTTATCTTATTCTAATTACATGAACAATTAATTTTAACTGTAACAAAACATATTAATTATGCCAAATTTGAAATTATGTATGGCAAAACTTATAAATTAGAAAATCCATAACTTCCATTATTCATTTTGTAGATTAATTTTCCATGTATTTTAATACGTTCATCATACTGCCATTTGATGTAATACCACAGCATTATAACGTACCCATAAAATAAAGGAAGTAATTTTTGGTACTTGAACGACCTTGACATTTCTAAGTCCACAGGCGCTCAGTTTTCGTGCCAGTTACGTTTACTGTATTGCTGCGGAGATTTTTCTCTCTCTTCACAGAATCATCTTTCATAATACACATCGAAACATTCCTGAATTTAACTTGAAATTTTATTAACAATTTATTGGAAGTGACAATATATAACATATAGTTCTTCGCAATACTTTAATTTGAACAGAAAATTATTTTCTTATAAAACATTAATATTTATTAGCTTTACAGCAAATGGTAAACCTGTCCTCAAGCAACATGTTTTGTACAGGTAAAGTAGAATAAAAAACTTAAATTATATTCGTAGTACAAATGTCACGTCGAAAACGAGGCCCCAGAAATAGTTAATTTTTTATGTTTCCTAACCTACACTATTGCGATGTATTAAGTGTACTTCCGGGGCAGAGATAGGAGCTAATATCTCAGGGCTAGGACCCTTACGCCTAAAAGGAAGGGAACTCATGCAAAGAAAGCGTGAATCGCGGCAGAGACAGATTGGGCAGCCATGGCCACCGTTTAGGGCCATGATTGCATCTCTGAGTGTACTTATAGCTGAGGCTATAGCTACGAAGGTGGATTGGGGTGGAGGGGCGGCACAGGAACCGTAACTCCCACCCCGAGACAGGAAATAAGTTCAAAACTTATGCGTGCATTACAGAAAATGCTGCGGGAAACAGAGAGTGTAGATAAACACGCTCTTTAATGTGAATTAGGAAGTTAAAGAAGAGATAATTAGAAAAAAATGGGGGCGCTTGTGGACGCAAGTGACGTTGAGGTCGTACTGCTGCCAATATTCCTGCGTTGGCGAGCAAGCACAAAAGTGCTTACAGCAGCAAGTTGAATGCAGGGCGGGAGGCCCTGCGTTGTCCCAGACCTTCAAAATCCTCTGGGCTGCCTTCATAAAAATAGTAAATAGTATACTAGCCGCTTTGCGAGCAGGCATGGGAGATTTCTACTTCACATTAGCGGGTGATGTACTAGCATGAGGTACTTAGTAGATGCACGGATAACCACGTGATTTACACTGATTGAACACGGAATCCATTCGTTCAAGTAGTATACAGTAGTTTCTATATTGAAGAACTAAGCACACCCTTTTAGCCCACGGGTAATATGGGCAGATTACATTTTTTTTTTTTTTTAAGTATTGGCGTTAATTTAGTTAATTCGCATAACATCATTAATTCTTCACTCGAAGTCGTAATCAGCATCCTGAGATTTTTTATTGGCGGAGTTCTGAACTCACGCGCCCGTAAAATATCACAGCCAAGATTTTACCACAATGCTAACACAACTGAAAGCAGCAGGTTCGAGTGTGTGCGATAATTATTCATTTAAACAAACGCTGGTGATAATTTTTTTTGTTACGTACGTAGCGTTACGTCTTGCGTATTACGTTCAAGTAAAAATTTAAAAACTTTCATCGCTACTACCGATTTCCGTATTTTAAAGGTATTCGAATTAATTTGAACCAGATGGGCTTACCATTAATACGGATACATCCCTTCAGACTAAATCAATTTATTTCCAGCATTGGTCACGGGAAACTTCCTACTATTTCAAACCGTTATGTACGAGGTCCAGGGCTGAATTAACCATTAAGCAAAGTTTGCACGTGCTTAAGGCATCAAAGTAAGGGAGGGCACCAAATAAATGTTACATTACAGAATCTACTATGGACTGAATGGTGCAAAACTGAAAAAAAAAAAAAAAAAAGATCATCCAAAGGTGTTATCGCAGGGGTACGTAAGTGGGTGCAAGCACTCGGCATGGTAGTATTTATACAAAAAACATAAAAATATTGTATTACAGCAATCATTTATTGCAGGGGACCAACACTTGCAGGGTGCACTAACTCTTCGTCTCATATAAGGTGACGAGATTTTGACAGTTCAACGAATGTTTACTTTTAGTTTATGTATCATTTCGCCATCAGCTGGTGCGTCATTGGAGGCTACACGAAAACAAGGAAATGGGTTTCCGAAAAAAAAAAAAAAACCATGGCGTGTTTAGGACACAGACGGACAATTACTGGCCAAATATAAATTACTAGTAATCAAAATATCTGTACACGAAATATATGTCACTTGAAAAACTATTGGTATCTGTTCGTAAATTTATTTTACATAGGAAAACTATTGATTTGATCTTTATAGCTGGTTAGGTTCGAGAAAGGACACACAGATGGCGCGCACGACATGTAAAGTATGTGCGCCACGTGTGGTACTAACAGATAGAGGCAGGTTCGCCGCCTCTAGGGCCTGTTTTTAAAACTTGACTTTTCTCCTATACTGTCTCGAAAAGACACGAATTTGAAATATATTTCGTCAAATTATTTGGAAAAAAAAAAAATTCAATCTTACCATGCAATATTTCTGTAGGATTTTGGAATTAATATCAAACACGTATGGAAAGCATGACTGGACAGTGGGAATACGGCATGAAAAGATCTCGGGTTTGAAGTCGCGTTTCATTCGGCTATGAATCGTCTTATTGTGCATTTCATTTTGAACACCTATGCATTATTACTTTAGCACGAATATTAGTTTGTAACACTTACAACCGCTATTTTGTGACCACGTAAAATAAAATATAGCAATTAATCTAGGAACTCTTTGTCATCGCGTATTTGGTACTTTTCTGATGTGCGTCGCTAGTGCACTCAGAATAGCCAACTTAATATTAACTTTTGTTCGTTCGTGCATCAGCTGATACACGATTTTGTAAACTGCACTTGGTTTCGTGTTGCCACTCGCTGACTGTCGAAATCTCGCCACCATATATAAGATAGACTATAGTATGGTGCTGTACCACCTGTAGCACGGAGGCCGGCAGCATTACGGTCGAGCATGGAGGCATACAAACGTCGGGTGTTCTCCTGAGGAAGATCCCACCACAACTTGCGTAACTGACACTCCAAATCCGCCGAAGTTGCCGTCCAATCTGGTCCCAAACGTTCTCGATGGGCGAGAGGTCTGGGGAACTTGCAGAGCACGTTTATATCACGAAAGTAGGCCCGAGATACTCGTGCTGTGTGAATCCGACCATTATCCTGTTGGAAAATGGGTTTGTCAAGCTGAACCAGGAAGGGAAGTGCGCATGATTGCAGAATTTCCTGGACGTACAGCTACGCCGCGCCGTCAAGGTTCCTTCAACCATCACCAGTGGCGTGCGGGAATCGTGGGAATTAGCATCCTACACCATGTCACCTCTCGGCGGGGTGATATGCCGCTCTACAACAGCTGGATGGTGAGCAGCGACGCCCGTGGAGTGCTTACAGTATGTCGCAAGATGAAAAAATCCTCCCTGCTGGTGGTTTCCCGGGGTCGACCCAAGCCTTCTCGACGGGTGTGTGTACCCTCAAGTTCCCACTGCGTCCAACACCGACTCGCAGTGTAAGCAAAACGGTTCAAGTGACATGTAATATGCAGAAACGTCCATCCTACCTCTCGGAGGCCGAAGATGCGGCTTATCTCAAATTCATCCAGCTGAGCAAATGCGTGTCGAATTCCCCATCAGGGCATGTCACGTGTTTACTGAACTTGGTTCTGTGGCTCGCACTGCTAACACTGCCCTAAGGCCTTACTCGGTGTCTTGCAGCTATGATTGATGGAGAGACATGTATGCCCCCTAAGTAGAACGGACAACCGCTAAAGCAATCCGCAAAACACGCAAGTGGGACATGTCGGGCTGTGACAATATGGAGTAATAACAGTCATTGTACTCGCGTGATTCGTTGGTGGTGATCAATTTGTTTGCAAATAAGTTTATATTAAAAATCTCTACAGAACAACCATGCAACGAGACAGGTTGGATGCCACATCTCTACTATATATAGATTAAGATGTGTACTGTAATATTACGTTTGAAGATCTGATCAAAGGCTTTGAAATTATAAGATGTAGAAGAAATCTTTTCACACAAAAATAAAACGAAAGGATAAAAAAATAAACATTATTTTCCATCTTGGTGTATGTTTGTTGCATTTATAGAAACATAATTTAAATTTATGCTTGTGGCCTCTAAAGGTGTTAATCCGGCCCTGACAAAGTCATATTACGAAACCTGGTATGAAATAAAAAATGCAAGGCGCCAAGTGCCAGGATTGCTTCCGTACTACCTAATAGAAAATCTGCTACGGCAGAACTTTCACAGACTTGTAGGGAATATTGTACCGTGTAATAGGGCTATAGACCACGTTCCCGTCTGCAGGGCAGGCTGTTTGTTGTGACATCCGATATTAGTCTGTTGAGGAGAATGTTCCAGCGGGGAAAGCCGATTACCGGCATGCGGATAGGCAGGGACAGTGCTCCTGAGTGTAGCCTAGATAGTAACAGTTGACCGCAGGGATAACTGGAGATGGCAGGTGAAGCCCACAGAGGCGCCAGCTGTCTTACCTGTCGTCCCGTCTACGTTTGTTCGCGTGGTATGCTTTTTCTACTATCTGAGAGCAAGTGCTATTTTTCACGAGCCGAAAAGTAGCAAAAACAGCAGTAACTCTCAGCAGGACGGCACGAACGACTAACAGCAGTAAATTAAAATAAAATAAAATATATATGAAAGAAATGTTATTTAAAAAAATGTTAATAATCATTATTGTCTCTGTGTAATTTACGTATATTGAAAATTTTGACCACTTAAGATAACTTACTTTCGGGATAAATTTGTCTTGGTTACTTTTATTTCTCTCTGCACTTCTTACAGGATATCCAAAAATATTCTCTTCAACAATCTGCATAAAAGTAACTTACTATTTGCAATCATCACTCTCAAGACACTTCGACGTTTGTAATTTTATTTTGGCGGCAATTTTTTCCAACTTGCTAGTTTTGATATTTCTGCTGTACCTGGCGAGCAAGGGCAGAAATAGCTGATTTTTATAGCGCAAATAGCAATAGCTACCACCAACCAAACAGCATACAACAAAGTGCTTCCGGTAACAAGCAGAAATAGCAATAAACTAGCAGAATAGCAAATGACGCGAACACTCCTACTATCTCCAGTATTTCAACCTCGCCCAGTACGAAGCCGCAGATACTCAGCGCAGGGGGTCGCAACCAACATATTATAGGTGTAATTGGGTGCTTCATAGGGATGGGCCAAACAGTTACTTTCGTGGAAGGTTTTAAATCGTTCCATTTCCAAACAAGTAACACGTTACAGAAACATGTTATTTTTGTAACAGGTTACTGTAAAACATTTCTCGCCTGTCCCAACGTTCCGGAATATAACGATTACGTTGTTAAGAGTTCCACGGCTCGGCGTTCCAAGAAATAACGTTCTCGCATGCGCACTGTAGAAAAAACCAAGACGTTCCAAAAATGAACTTTTACGCATACGCACACTCACATTTGCAAGCCGAAATGTAAGTGAAACCTGTGCGGCTGCGACCAATCAGAACAGAGCAGTTTATGTACGCTTCTCTGATGAAAAGTGTCCGGTTTATTTAAAATATAGTTTTTATATACGAGATTAGGCTAGGAACCAAAGTAAACAAAGCTAGACGTTCCAAAAAATAACTTTTACGCGTGCGCAGTAGACAGGCGTTGAGGCATTCCAAGACGTTCCAAAAATAATGGTATAAACAATAGAACGTGTTACTTGTGTAACGTGTTACCAAATTGTAACAGTTTGTTATAACAGTTATGTTACATTTGTTAAAAATTTGTTGGCAAGTGTAATAAGAACTGTTGTGCTATAATCTATTCGCGGTTTCTTCACACTTTTTAAATTTTATATATATAATTTATAAATTATAATATTTCATTCTTAATTACTATGAATAAAAACAGTACAAACATAGGCGTGTTGGTAATGCCTACGAAGAAATAGTTCTTATGCAAAATATTATTACACTGAGCGCGTACGAATGTGATGTATTGTCCCTTTGATGTAATTTTCTAAGCTTTGTTTACACGAGGAGGTGGAATATCGCTTTATAATAAACTAGCGACCCGCCACGGCCTCGCTCGGGTGCGAATTGCAAATATGGCGTCGTTTAAGTTTACAGCAAATATATCCACTAAATGCTTAAGGTAACTAACATGTATTAACTGTGTTGTTCAAGAAGTCTTCGTCTTCGTAAGTGAACTTTAAAAGACAAAAACGGTTCGTGTGGGTCATCCTTAAAAGATAAACATATGCTGTCGCTGACACTTTTGTAGACCTTTTAGATACCTACAATTATGTAGCACATTAATTAGGTGTATATATTATGGTTTAGTCAGCGTAGACCATGTAAACGCCCGAAAAGCTGCTTTTTCCGATTTTATTATAAAACATCGACATTTCTCTACTACTCTTACAATAAATATTAATGTGTGAAATACCTAAAGCTTCCTCAAAAAATTCTCTAAATAATGGTAGAAACCACATTAAAATCAATCAAGTAGTTTAGAAGCCTTAGCCAAATACACAAGATACATACGATCGGACGACTTACACTATGTATATAGATGTAGGTAGATAAGATTAAGATATACATAAATCAGTTATTAACGCAAGCCAAACCTCCGAGATATTTCTCAAATGTACTAATATTTATAGTACACAATTTCCTAATGTTAAAAATGAGCTACTTTTAAGCTGTTAGGTTACCAATAAATGTCCGCAACACTTTGATACCAAGGAGAATGGGAGCATCTGAACAAAGATCTCCGACCACTGCAAAACCTGTAACTTCATCAAATTTACAAGGGTATAATTTGAGTTCCCTTTTCAGTTTACATTATATTTCATAACTCTGAGGTAAATATTATTTCAAAGACAGATTGTCGGCATGCAGAAATATAGGGGGAAAAATCGCGTTGCGTTATTACTAAACACGACAGTTTTCTCGGATATTCACAAATACCAATTTCCAAAACAAAAGTAACAAAATACTAACTAGGCAACGTTCGCACGCGCTATAATACGGGCAACACAATCAAGGATAACTGACAACACAAATGTACATAAAGTACGAGGGCTGATTCAGAAGTCATGGCAACTATTCACTGTAAAAAAAAGTAAAATTAGTATTACTATGTCGAAGAAAATAAACTGAAACATTCTGATCACCGAGTTCTAACTCCATCTTCTTACGAGAGAACATGGATGCATTACCAAATACACTAACAACAGTAGTATTATCTGCCTTCCCTTCATGAACAGGATGTCTTCCAACATATTATGTCATGAGGATCAATATCACTAATTTCCTTAGGTGCAGGTTCCTTCTGTGTATGAGACTTCCTGAAGAAACACAATTCCAACAAACCACTACCTGCCTTAGCAGTTATTCCTTGAAGACCAAAACGGTACAAAACGACAACAAAATATAACTCTCTTCTACATCAACAACCTTAACGGTCCAGGTCTTATCGTCTTTATTGGCATCCTTACTGAAATACAAAATATTACGGTACACCTTCTTAGGATAAAACCTAGACACACAAGTCTGACGAGGCATCATAACGATGTGTCATCTCTAATGACAAGGAGCGAAAGAACTACATGAACAGGTTACAACCGTTATATACATGCGGAACTGATAACACGGTAAAGATAGCTAACAATAAAAAAGACAGAATGAGCAGCGCAAAGATAACAGCACAGCACGATACTTATCCATGTCCACTGGACTCTGTACCCCGCATGATAACGTTATCTTTAAATAGCAGCAGGCTCCATTTACAAGTTTAAATTCTAAACGCGTCAATCTTCGGTAACACTAGTTAGTTGACGCTACAAACTGGCGCCTATTGAAAACGCAATAACGCCCAAACTAATGAACCGTGCATGTTCTCTCGTAAGAAGATGAAGTTAGAACTCTGTGATCAGATTTGGTTGTATTGGAAGTTAGTTGGTACTACTGGTGATATGCATATTCTTGGTCATGCGGAACTGTATTTTAATCCATAATAAATCTCTTTTGCCGTAATAATCGGTCTATGTGTCATAAATTTTATTATTAATTATGCTATACCAAATTATAATGAGTAATTATAAGGGATGTAAGGATTCGTTTGTAATTAAGTCCGTCAGGTGGTACAGCGATACGTATATGGTGTAACACTTATGCATGCTTCATACAGACATACCTGCCCGTACAGACCCACCTGCGAATCGCCTTGCACCAAACGATAATATAAAGAATGATACAGACATACGTGACTGATAGCTGACTGTAACATAATAGTTCTTGAAAGGAACTCATTAGGAAGAATACAGCCTTGTGCTGTATTGTGGTTGTAGTTTGGGATTTGATTTAAGATCCAATATACAGGCTGTTGCATACTGTATTTCTCTCATCAGTTACTGTGCCATAATTACTGTTGTTATGCACTTATTTGTCATTATTGTGCTGCGGGAGTGACTGTGATTGCATAACACTTTGTTTGGCCGAATTCGGTTCATGAGGGAGAGAGGGAGGGAGGGAGAGAGGGAGAGAGAGAGAGAGAGAGGGAGGGAGGGAGGGAGGGAGGGAGAGAGAGAGAGGGAGGGAGGTAGGGAGGGAGGGAGGGAGAGAGAGGGAGGGAGGGAGAGAGGGAGGGAGGGAGAGAGGGAGGGAGGGAGGGAGAGAGAGAGAGAGAGAGAGTGTGTGTGTGTGTGTGTGTGTCTCGGAACGGTTGCTGTTCGTGAAGTTTGCGAACGGGAAGTCTTGGAACACGTGTTAAAAGAAATCGAAAAATTGTCGAGTCCTGGCATTTGTACCAAGGTTCTCTGGCCATACTTCCAACTTCTCTGAAGCCCTGCTAAAGTCCTTCTTCCAGAATATTCTTCCACTTCGTAGAAACAACGCTTAACCGACTGTAGAAAATCAAACGAAAGGGACAACGCACCGCATTCGTTTGCGCAATCAGTGTAATTATATTTAGCATAAGAACTATTTCTTACTAGACATTACAAACATACCAATTTTCTCTCCGTTTCTTAACCATATTAATTAGAAATTTAATATAAAAAATTTTCAAAGGTTCGCTTAAAAATAGTGAAGAAACCGTGAATAGACTATAGTGTGTATTCTTATTTACAGTGAACCGACGGTTCCAGCCCCTTACGTTTTCCACAATTGTCCAAAGATCCTACAACGACGATTCCGTGTCGTGAAACTTAATGCACAACTGGTGAACCCACCCGAATGAATTTCGTGAAATAATTTCACTTCCAGTGACCGGTTTTTTTAATATATTTTTTTTAATGTTCCACGGTCTTTGTTCGATTAAACATTTTCTACACACTAAGCGTTCCATAGTCTTAATACTATTATCTGCAATAAACTAGTCACCAAGCTCCACTACAGGAATAACATGTTGAATTTGTATTATTTCGTAATACACGCACAGGATAGTTGTAGTTTTGGTGTATTTTGTAACACAAAAAAAATTGGCTGGAATGTATTTTGGGTGAATGGTAACGACTGGGTCTCAATTTCAAGTTTTCCAGATGCACTTAACGAGCTAAACTGTAGCACTTTTTCTGAAACATCTGATGGTAGAAGTCAAGGTTGAAGCTTTGACTATCGCGGATACATACAGCAACACAAACTGAAGACGCCTTAGTTTGACAAATAATGTGTTTCTCGTAAATCCTTAAAACAGAAAGTAAAAATTAAATGTAAAATTGTTATCAATACCATGCACATACAATATAAACGTCCAATAAAGTACCGAGTCATGCGTGCATGATTATGCCAGTGTGAAAAAAATAATAAAATTACACGAAAAGTTTTTGAAAATATTGCTGTCAAACTAATAATGCGTATACGTGCAATACCTACAAGTATAGGCCATTCATGGTAAAGCGAGCACTTTCTGAAGCCCTCTCATTTGGAAGAAAAGTCAATAAATATATTTTATTGTAGCCGTAGATGCTAACTTTTGAGTCCGGTGAAATATATACAATGAGTTTACTACTCACATGACAATACTAATGTTAAAAATTGGTGGTAGGAAAGAAAATATCTGATAGGAAAAATAATCATTAGGTCTTCAAAAGTGTTCACCTTACCATGAACAGCCTATAAAGGAAAAATCCGCTTGAGAGGTTCGGCGGTAACCTCTACCAATCACTGTCTTCTGGTGTTTCGAATACCCTTTCATATATATTATCTCATCCCATTCTCTATTCTTGTCGAAATCTCTTACTACTTCATAAATCGCATGCAAGTTTGCAATTCTTTTCTGTCGAAGGGTTTTTACGGTGTCTATGTCAGGTTAAGTTAGCATGAAAGGTAAACATGACCCCAAATGCGGCCATGTTTGCCCAATTCCAGTAAAGCCCCGAACATGTGTCCTTGTACAGGCTGTTCACCGTAAGGTATTCATTTTTGAGGCCTTAGTTACTTCTTTCCTAACAGCAATTTTGTATCCTTCCACCACTTTTTAATAAAAAATATTGCCATTTAAGTATTAAACACAGTGTATATATTTAACCGGGCTCAGAAGTTAACGTCTAAGGCTACAACAAAATATATCTATAGGCTGTTCACGTTAAAGTGAGCACTGTTTAAGGGCCTTATAATTTTTCCCTTTCATCTTATTTCCATCTTCCTGCTGCTTTTTAGTATAAACATTCCTTTGTGACGAATAAACACAGTGTATACATTTCACCACTTTCAAAATGTAATTCCTGATGCTGCAATAAGATATATTTATTAGTAGTTAAAGCCTGTTGGGAGGGCCTTAAAAAGTGCTCACTTTACCGTGAACAACCTATATTTACTATTATTACAAATGAGAGGGCTTCAAAAAGTGCTAACTTTACTGTGCACAGCCCTATATGTAGTTATAGACTTTTCCTGCATGCCGCCGACTCTCTTAGATGTAATGCATGTTAGAAGGGAAAAAAAAAAAAAAAAAAAAAAAAAAAGGAAATCGGGTAGTAAAAAAAAAAACATTTTTTTTTTTTAATTATTGCCGCCATGGCATACATGAAGTGGTGCATGCAGTGGTTTAGGACGTCGACAAGTGAGTCGCGCGCGGCCCGTGGCAGGCAGTACCACGCCGAGAGATCTAGCCAGACCCCAGGAAGGGAGGCGCCATGTTCGCGCCACATGGCACGGTCCAACACCCCACACAACAGGAACCAATTCGTTCTCTTCAGCTGTCCTCCTCCTCAGTCACAGTTTTGGTTGCACGCCTCTCCCCTCCCCCCTCCGATACACCCCCTGACGCGCTCGAAACCCTACACCCCAAAGATTTATCCCTGAAATTTGTGTCACTATGCTGGGAGGAGCTCGTTTACACTCGAGCAGTTAGTTAGCCAAGGGTTGGAAAAACAGGGCGGAAAAGATTGTGGGGGGGGGGGGGGGGTTCTTCGCGTCTCCATCTCGAGACCTGTGTTCGCCAGTGTGATGGAGAAAAGTATGTAGAAGGGGGAGGGGGCAAAATATACTGGCTGTCGTGGGTTTCCACCGCGTAAAACACTGACAACACTACGATATACGTACACGCAATTTACGTGTGCAAACGTGCGCCGGGTAATATATATCCCGGGGGTACAATCGCGTGAGTGAAGAGATTTAGGGGCGGCTCTTAACATCGAGGTCTTGAGAGCCGATGAGGATGAAACGAGGAATGGAGCAGCACCGGAATGCAAGGGCGGGGGAGGGAGATCCCTGAGAAAACCCGCCGAACAGTGGCATCGTCCGGCACGATTCCCACATGCGAAAAATCCGGAAGTGATCCCGCCGGGAATCGAACCCGGTTCGCCTTTGTGAGAGGCGACGATACCATCTAGAAAACTGACTTAATAAGCAGGTGATATTTTTATTACCTGTTATATGCAAAAAACATTGATTCATTACTGAAGCAAAATAAAATTACGGTGGAACTGTACCTGTAATTAAAATATTTTAACTCGATTTTTACTAATGTACAATAGATTCTTCAAAGAATATTCAAGTGCATTTTCATTTCATTAAATTGATATTTCTTTTAAATTGTTTTGTTGTGTAATTTTACGTCCAGTCGATTTCTAACATAGCTTTCCTTCTATAATACAGTGTGCAAACCTGCCTTTCATGTTAAATTAAAAACCACGGTAAATAATACAAATTTCAGGGTAATTACACATGCCACAGACACAAAATTTAAAAAAAAAATAAGGGAAACGTTTGGAAAAACTATTAAACGTCACTTGTTATTAAGATCTGCACTTCAAAACAACAACCGTACTGTTTATTACAATTTCAATTAGCGAGTGCAGAGACCATACGGAAACTTGTAAAATAAATACAAGCTTATATTTTCATGAGTAACTTCGCCGTAAAAACGGTATGCGTGACTTTCATAACACTATAAAAATTATATATATTATATATTTAGAATCAACTATTATAACAGTGCATAAATAAATTTTCTGCCTGTGGATACTAATTTCAACAAATGTCTAAATAAAAAAAAACTGCCTGTGAAAACCGCTTGGATTCTATCACTTCACGATTAGCATAAATGCACACCTGTTTAACACAAAACCCGAAGAAACTACAAGATTTTTCGGAAGAAACAAATACTTTCTTATTTGTCTTCCCCATCTCACTTTCTTCCGCAGCACGAAAATTCCCATGTAATATCTTAACAGACCCAACTATACAGAACGTAATTCAATGAAACGAAAAATCGGCGGCTGTAGGTTCGCGATAAAAAAAAGCCGAACGCGCGTAAATAACTTTCGATCTACAGTTATTCTCGGGTGGTATGATCCTGCGAAGTCGGAGTTAAAATATGCAATGATTGCAAATAATAAATTACTGATTCAAGATGAAAAACTAACGGTCTGGATAGAATGTAACTGGAAAAAGATTTTCTACTTCTTTAAAACATGTTACTATCATCAAATTATTTCATGTAAAGCCCTTGTACTACCACGTTTATTTTCCAATATATAAATGCCATCTCTGAAGACTATTACGTGAAAGTACGGCGATATTTCACCCCACTTGTTATAAAACAATAATTTTCTATCGTCTTTGAACTTAACAAGTAGAATTGTTAAAGCTTATTCAGCCCTGTGTAATTTTTAGTATTTTTAAAATGAGTATCCGCACAAGAGACAGGAGAAAATATAACTAAACTAAACTAAACACAAGAAACACTAGAATGTAGCTGCAGACAAACGCGCATCGACAGCAAAAACGACCTAAATTTTGCTTCCATGTGCTTGTTGCGAGGTTAAACCGTACCTCACAATCTAATATCACTTGCGAACAGAAACTTGAAACTAATTTCAGCTGAGTACGACTCGAGAACTGACTATTAATTCGCAGGCGTCTCAAGACTTGAAACTCATCTCAAGACGAGATCTGAGAAACGACTATTAATACGGCCCTAAGAAACTTTGACAGCGTATGTGAAATAATAAGGTAAAAATACAACGTGTGCTGATACTACATCGTCCAACTGAGGCAGGCCTAGCTGCACCATGGACTCCCGACGCCGATTCAATTAGCGGCCAGTTTATTGTGACACGTCAGACAGCGTTATTAACACGAGGAAGTGATTGTGGGAGACAAAAATTGTCGAGGGGAGGGGCATGTTGGCGATGTCTATCCCCTCCCCCCTTCATTCGACGCAAACAAACACACCCCTCCACCGAAGCAAGGCTCACGGGGTCAACTCAGCCCCTAATGAGGAGCGGATTTACGACCGCCAGGAATGCCAACTTGTGCTAACGACTGCCATGTGTTACACGGCCTGGAGGCAGCCAGCTCCCAGCGGTACGGCGGATGTTGTGCTGCTCTTCTCATCAGGCCTTGCTTTGGCAATATTATCGCCCCAACTGTGGTCACACCATCACTGTACAGTACCATCACTGTACAGTACCATGCACGTAGTCCATTCACGCTTACTTCCGACTATTCTCGAAGCCCTTGTAGAGTTCTCCTTCCAGGATATGCCTACCCCTCTTGCAAAGAAAGTTTAACCGAGTTTAGTAAATCACACCAAAGGGACAACTCACCGCATTTGTGCACAGTCAGTGCGATAATAGTTTGCATAAGAACTATTTTTATAGGCTGGTCACGGTAAAGTGAGCACTTTTGAAGCCCTAATTACATTTTCCTTTCGGCAATTTCTTATCCTTTAGTCACCTTTATAAAATAAATATTGCCATGTAAGTAATAAACGCAGTTTGCATATTCTACCGCACTCGGAAGCTAACGTCTAAGGATAAAATATCATATATTTATATAATATTATTCCATATGAGATGGCTTTCAAAAGTGCTCACTTTACCGTGAATAGCCTATACTAATCATTACCAACATACAGAGACGCAACAAATGGGGGAGGGGAGCATGGGTATTCTGTCCCCCTTCTGAATCACTGAAAGAGGGGCAAGAAGAGCAAAGAATGTATAGGAAAATATTTTTGTTTTTCGTATGTGCTACAATTATCCCACGGCATAAAATCCAAATATTGGAGATAAAAAGATTAACTGATATAATTCCACATCCAGTTCTTCGTTTATGTATAAAAGGAACCGGACCTAGAATTATCTGCCTTACACGCTTTACTGTTCGTGTCAAAGCTATTTCTGCAGTCACTGAATCGTATCCAATAGTATTAGAGTTCCAAGCAGGAATTGTAGAAAGTCGAGAAGATGCATCCACCAAAGCTCGGATATTGGTCGCCAAGATTTTAAAAGCAGAAACATATTTCACGCTCATGTGGTTGTCAGTCTTTGATGAGACAGGAAAACTAAGGGTTGTGTTGCAGTGCAAAATACAAACTGTAGGTGGTGCCAAAGAAGCTACGTACCTTTCCGACACTGGAATGTCTGAAAACAAAACGAACCGAAGACAAAGTCAATGAATGATGGACTAATATGGAATCAAAAATTATTGGATTTTTAATCTCATACCACGTGCACTTCTTCGACGCAAGGATGTATCAAAACGCATCCAGCGTACTGCAAGTCGTGCGGAAGCCTATCTGTTTGCTACAAAGAAAGAAATTTTTAGAAAGATGTAGCTACTACGAGGCTCTAGACTGCGTGATAGGAAAAGTTGAGGGCAGGCCTAAACAACCACAGTTTGAGAAATACTGTACACGTGAAAAGGCACTTCTCCGCTGCCTTGGAGAATGGAGTGAAGAAGTAAATGCGGTTTTGAGTGAGCATAATTTTGACATTGCCAGATTAAGGCACCAGCTGGAAATGTTACATGACCTAGATTCAGGTCTCACTACTTTGGCAGCGGTAGTATCGAAGTTTAAAGGAATGTAACATGAAATGCGTTGTTTGTTCACAGATACTCTAGTATTACTTCGCCTGCTCTTAGTTATCCCTGCAACATCTGCTACAGATGAACGGTCCTTTCCTATGCTTCGGAGACTGAAAAATTATATGCGGACTACAATGTGTCAAGAGGGATTGAATAACTTGAGCACATTTAATTGCTACAAGCACTTTAAGAAATTATTCGGAAATTTACCATACTAGTGTATGCGGTTAATGAGAAAGCTGTAATGGTTATTTTTTCCCTTATACATTCATTGTAGCGTTCCTACATTTGCTCAGGAAACAGTCAAATGCGTAGGGAAGTTCCCAACTTTGTATAGTAGCGACGCTAACAATTCCTGTATTATTTCCATACAGTGTATAGCTTCAAAACGTCCATTGCAGTTTAGGAAGTTTACTAGAAAAATTTTTACAGTGAAAAAATGGTGGATGGAGTTGACACTAAAGAGTCTCATGTCAGGGTTTGTGAATGGAAATACTTATAGTGTGCAGTTGTTTGGCAAAGTTTATAGTGAAAGTAAACAAATATATTTTAATATTGTTTAGTATTTACCAAATGGCTACCAGAATCAGAAATATGACTCTACAAATTGAATTTGATTTTGATGAGATGCTGTTAAAACCCAATATTTGTATAATGTATGAAATTGTGCATTACACAGTAAAGCTGATTTTTTACCGTTTACTTGGCGGTACGTTATCAATGCTGTAAAACTTTTAATTTCCAGTGTAAATACTGTGTAAATGTTTTATGCAATTAATTTAATAATAGGACGTCTTACTGGTTAGGGTATTATGTTTATTGGTGAACATCTTGCATTATGGGCAGTTCTTAATAGTATGTAAAGAAAGAAAAAATTTCATGATACAATTAAATTATATTATATTTATTCCTAATAATACTTGTAATGCTATACATGATATTTGTTTTTAATAACGTAAAATTTTAATACATCTTCATACCTGATAAAGGTATTAACATATATATAAATGTGTCACAACAGGCAAATTATTCTAAACGAGAACGAGTTTTGTATTGGTACATTTGTCCTCAATGAGAACAAAATGGCAGTGAAATTATTCTTTACCCCCCTTGAAAATGCAAGTTGTTTCATCCCTGGAACATACATCTTTTCTCTCTGTGTTTTTATCCATATTAATTGAAGTCCTACTTCAAGTCTGACACGCGTGTCAATTAGCAAACTCAATCAATTTTATGTGAATACTCCTGTCTTGCCAAAGACTGTCCTGCCTGAACGATTTATTTATTTTTGTCCCGTCAGCTGGTGAAATGTGTGATGCCTAAAAATTATTTTCTGGAGTAAGATTAAATGCTGCAATTATAGGGTTGGTGTGTTTACAGAACTACGTGACGTTAATAACCTTGATTAAGAATTCTGCTTGGTTATTTGCCACGTCTGTGTTTGGTAGCCCAGATTAATAAACAGTTACTTTGAAGAGGGGTTACTATTTGAAGAGGCAATATTTTTGCTGCAGAAAAAGGTACTTTGTTTTTCTTACCCCCCCCCCCCCCCCCCCGGGTGGCGTACATCTGAACGCTTCCAAGCTCTGAGCTATACTGAAGAGAGGCGCGCGGCGCTCCTGGCTCGGCCGAGCGCTGTCTGGTGACTACTACTGGCAACGAGTTCAGCCTCGCACACTCTGGCACGTTCCATACGTCTGTCCGCTATTCCCGCCGCCACCTTAACCTTCCCGAACCGCGGTCCTCTTCGAGTTGCGCGGGCTGGCCGACGATAGATCATGTCTATACCACTTCGTACTTGGGGGCTTCCCCATGCTAGACGCGTTTTCGCGTAATATGACCACTACTCAAGTTAAGTATTGCAATGAACGTAGTTGTTATACTGGGGGTAGAGTTTCCTTTTCAGTAGTTTTTTTATAGCGATTTTTGTGTATATGGATTTTTGTAGGGAAGTGTTTCTTCACTGTTTTGATTGTGTGAATTTACAATATGGTATTTTATGGCAGTGTTTGCAAGAGGTGGATTCTTCCTGTTTTTTTTTTTTTTTTTTTTTTTTTTGGCGTGCTGTAGGACTGGTCTTCTGTACTACGATTTGCAAGAATAATTTTAATGCCAAGGAGTTTAGTGGATATTTTATGGCATGCCTTTATGCTCATGGTTAAGAGTAATGCGGGTTTTGGCTCCTTCCCGATTTGAAATTAGTATTCCTTGTTGTACTTTTTAGTGAATCATCAGGCGTACTTTTAAAGTTGTCATGGTGCTTGCTTTACTCAGGGAGTCATTTTACCTTTTTTAATGGGATTTCACAAGTGTTTATTCAGGTTGGGTGATTTCTCTGGATGTATTAATATTGTTGTTTTTCTGTTTGTTCCAGTGAATGTGTGTTCTCTCCTTCCCCTTGTTCACCGATTGGTAGCAGCAAGCAACAGAAATTTACAGATGCAATTTATATTTTTCAAATCAATTTGTAAAGTTGTTGTTCTTGGTGATAATGTATAGATGGGCTTCAATATATTTGTATTGATTCTTGATTTTTTTTAATGGTGTGCGTCCTTCTCCTTGCCTTCTATTAGCCCTGCTACGCCCTAAAGGGGCGTAACATAATTATAAGTGAAATATTATAATTTACAGATAAAATATAAATCAAATTTCAATTTAACAAAAGATAAGGTTTTTTTTTAATGCTAACACAAATATAAAACAACTAAACACATCACACATAGGGTAAATTTTAGAAAGTCCTGATTCAAAAAGGGTGAAAATACTGCCAACAGACTAAATCAAAATTAATTAATTGTTGGAAAACAAAAGTTTTTAAGTTGGCCATACTCCCTTTCCTCGCCTTGCTGGTCAGCCTCACACGCAGTGTTGAATTACTGGTTTCTAGCTCATTTCCGTTGTTCATGAACTCTTACTTCAATGCTAAAAATATACCTCTCTGGCAATATATATTACATTGTAACACCAATTCTAAATTTTTGTCAAGTAAGCATGATGAAATTAGTGCAACATTATTTTTAAATTATCAGTAGCTTCTTGCAGTTTCACAGATATAAAATTTAGCGACTACATTTGAGGGCATTTATAAAATGCAAAGGCTCTATAATAAAAATGATTTAGTTATTTAATTGAAAAGAAAGTTATGGCGCTTAAACGGAAAATTTAACACGACCGACGAAACAAAGCCAAAAGGGGTGGTGGGGGGGGGGGGGAGAAATCATTGTCGTGTTACCACAGTTTTTGAGCCATACAATGTATTCAGAATACGTTATTAAAGTTTCATCTTTGACATCGCTCACGTGATCGAATAACTGTATTAGAGTACTTTCATTTTTGTATCACGCGGAATAAATGGGAACGATTACTAATTACCTCCTCACAGGCGATAGTACAAGCAGTCAAACGATAACTGTCTTTAAAATACAGTTAAGTAATGTTCTATGTCCTAACGAAGCCACATTAAAAAAAAAATCTCAAAAATTAATACACGCCAAAAAAAATTCAAAAAAGGCACTTACCCTTACCGAACACAATAGAGCCCCCTCCCCCTTCGCGGAACTCCTCCATGAATAACACCCAGTGGCCTGCTGCAACTCATCAATTCTGTGTACTTAGCAAGCCAATTGTCAGTGCCACTTCTGTTCTTTAATACTTTTACCAGAACAACTTTAGGTAGAATTAAGATACAAAAATCAAAATTTAAAGCGGCATCATTTTTATTAAACTTTTCTGGTGAGTTTGGAAGTCAATTTATTGCCTCCTATGGATAAAAGCCATCTGATATAATAACTGTTACCAAATTTCCACGCTGAATTTTACTGGTTACACATTCTTCCACGACCTCCTATTATTATGCATAAATACGAGAATCCACAAAAACCTGAAATTACGGTGCACGTACAACAGCAGTAACTTTACTCTAATACGCAGTGATGTGACTATAGTCCATTTCATATAAGTGGTCTCAAATTTGACAGTTCTAGGAAATCAGTGCTAATAGCATCCGTGTGACTATGTACCCTTCCACCACACCTGAACTGTCATTGAAGGTGACTGTTTGCAAACAAACACCACGTGACTGCCAGTATTTGCAAACAAACAACATATGACTGCCTGTTTTTGGAAAAAAAAAAAAAAAAAAAAACTGCATGTGCCTCCTCCCAAATGACTTTTAGAAGCTGTGAAGGGCTGTTCAAATAGTTGCAGGTTGGCAACAATCCCATTTTTTTTTTTTTAGTTTATAAATATCTTATGTAAATGACTAACAGCCCATGTAATAAGTCTATAAATTGATAATATTTACCTGGCACGAAATTTGTAGCCAGGATGCACGAAAATGAAATTGTATTTTGACTGTCAAAGAATAAGATATTTTACTGTTTTTTAATATACGGTACTCGAAATTTATTAATGACAACTAATCTTGTCACACTTACCTGAGGAAAGTTCTTGAAATCATAAAAATGTAGCATGGTTTCCACGAACATCAAATACCAAGACCCCCCGAAATACCACCCCCGCTCCCACAACTTCTTTTCAAAGACTGTATACATTCTTACATAAAGACTATGCCTACTATTGCATTAAAAGTACACAATTCAGTTTTGTTGTATAATATTACAACAAACTCTGTACAGCCTGATACTTTAATGGTGGTTATAATTCTCAGGATGTTAAAGCATGTAGTCAGCCGAAATAATATTTAAGCAAATGTTTAATTTCAGTAATTTTAATAACTCTCATTTAGTAACTCAGATGTTAAGTATTGCAGGTCTACATACAAAATACTTTAATAACTTTTCTCGAATACCTACGTGTTCAGATTGTTATGCTGTGAATAAAAACTTATTTCTGACTAACTCAGTGCTGATATTTGCACTGAAGTTCAGTCGCACAACCTCCCCCCTCAAAATTGTGAATACAGCCCTAGGCTTGTTCTCGGGTACCTAATGAAAAAACTGTATTTCAGTTCAGAGATGTTACAAAGAGCTCTAGAGAAGCAGATGTGACCTACAGCAACAATATATCAAACGAACATGTTGCTTACACACTAAAAAGATGCTGCACCTACCCAAGATTGAAGACATCATAAAGTTCATTTTCCTTAGCGATAAATTTTGGAATGTTGCAGTTCCTGCTGATGCATGAGACACTTCTTTATGATGCTGGAGCACCTTCGTTGTGTGCTTAAATTTACAGAATTTTGTTCGATAAGTGTGTTGTAATTTACTTGATATCAAAAAGTTGTCTTTCCAATGTAAATCCTGTTTATGTGAATTATTCTTCCGCTCTTACAATACTCTTAACAAAGTATGCTAAAAACATATGAGCGCTTTTAATTGGCAAAACAAAAATGCTCAAAATGTTTATGAAAGATTCCAACGTTGAAACCTACATGCCATTAGATTACTTTCAAATACAGCCTTTAAAAACAGGAAAAACCTTTAAATTAATTTGCTAACGACCATCCCTGCGTAACAAGCTTGACAAATTTTATACACGTTCTAAAAAAATTAAATGATACAACTTACAAGTTTGTATGGCCAGTAAGCTTTACATTTTGAAACCCTCCAGAACCAGAGTGTTAGAGTTTCAATCAATAACAACACACAGAAATGTCCATGGAAATGAAACGTGGGACCAATTAAGGTATCATCTTTATTTTATTTCGAGGGAAAAAGGAAAAATTGAGTAGAAAAAAAAAAGGGGG
The DNA here is from genome assembly GCA_029891345.1 of Dryococelus australis. Lineage (NCBI taxonomy): Eukaryota > Metazoa > Arthropoda > Insecta > Phasmatodea > Phasmatidae > Dryococelus > Dryococelus australis. The sequence goes on along the minus strand of CM056993.1, from coordinate 336,019,895 downwards.
GGGGGCTTTAGTTTATCGTCTTTCGTGAGACGGGATTATTTTGATGTTCTTACGATGCCGGAATCACATAGCCCCAACGCACACGACACGACGGACAACAGACAATGAAATACAAGATAGGTCGTCGTAAGCCCGACCGATTCTGTCGTCGACCAGCAATTTTGGATTAGAAATTATTTCTATTTTTCGTCGTGTCGTGTCGTGCGGCACGATGCACAGAATGTACAACATTACAGAATGAAATTGTATTGCAAGCTTTTCCTACAATGGTAAATACGCAGCATAAAAGAAAAATTAATTGAAAAGTACTGTATCTAACTCTTAAAAATAATTATTTTACTTTTGTAAGCATTAGCTATACCAATTTATCATCATTATGCATTACAATTTCCCTCTTGTTCACCGCCTTCGAGACTAACGTAGCCTACCAGCGCCTTCTACATAGTTAGGTTAAATGCCGAGAGAGTGGTGTCGGTCGTGCTATAAATTCAAGTAGTCACATTGAAATGTGTCGTAGTTGCGTTTTTGGTCGTGTCGTGCTGTGTTGGTCGGGTCTATGTTATTCCGGCATGAGAGTGTGGCATTTTGAGTTGCATATTGTTATGATGTAGCAGTGGAAAATTTTGCTCGTATGGAAATAACATATTCGTACAGATGCAGCAATATATACACGCGCACACTTTGACCGAAGTTAACCTTACACTCGAATTTACGATGTAGACAAACAAATATTATTCACTCACAACAAAAGTGTGGAAAGTGCGGCAATTTTCAGGCCACGTGCATTTCAATAATTATATTAACGGTTTATAAATACATTTACAAAACACGCAAACTTATTGTTGTAACCTCTTGAACACGTGTTTTCTATTGCAATCCTTGCAAGTTTACGTCACTAAAATCACGTTTTTTCGTCACAAAATCATTCAGTAAAATCAACACTCCGCACGTTTCCAGATACAAACAAACTTAAACTTATATACGGAAATTATATTCGTGTCACTTTATTGTGGAAGGCGGTTAGTAAAATGGCGGAACGAGCAGGTTTAACGATGTGCCGATTAATATTACATTTCACTCAACAAAACGCACTCTAGCAGTACCTATATCCAACTATGTCTGGAAAAAGCAAATAAAAATAATTAACTACCGATTAAATATTCCGACAACACCAATAAGATATTCGTATCATAAACACGATGAGAAAGAAAGCCCACGCACAACTGCCTTCACCGGGCTGGAAACATAAACATGGCTAGCCATTGGCTGGAAACATTTACTGTTCGTATGTGTTGACATACTCCGTCATAAATGCTGAACGTGTTTTTAAAGTCCCGTTACTAATAGCGAAGAAAACTTAATATTGCATTAGAAACATAATTTAAACCACAAATGTTGTAAGTATAATTAAGATTTTAAATTACAACTTTTAGTTTCGAGTACTATTTTCTTCCAAAACTGTCATCAAAATAGCCAACCTAACAACACGGATCCCGCAGCATTTCATCAGCAGATACAATACTGTAGGAGCGAGAGCATTTACTGTTTACATACTGGGTAGGTTGGTCACATTGTCTGTCAAATTTGAGACCACTTATATGAAATGGACAATATCACGGTTTAAGCTTCCATGCATTTTTCAGCAACTAATGAAGATAGTTAAATAATTACGTCAGAATTATGTAATAAAAACATATCCCCCCCTCCGCCAGCTCGATAATTCAAGCCATAATTATAACTCGAGGCACTGATTTGGAACAGCCTCTTTGAAATAATTCCGAAAAAGCAAAATTATTCAACCATAAACATGCAAAATATTTTTTTATAGACTTACTCTCTATGGGCATGCTTCATTTTAGTACAGGTTAGGTCATGTCAGGAACGAAGAAATAAAATTACGAACATTACGAGTAAACCTCGGGCATAAATGAACAAATTGATTTTTTTTTTTCGTAGCCCTGCGCCAAGACACCAAGTGAATACTTGCAGTTAATATTTAGTTTTGAAAGTATTTGGGATATACTGAGCCACGTGTAGCAAGCTCATCCTGGGTATTCAGCAGTTCGGAAACAGATTGCACACTAGAGCATAGTATCTGGACTGTATGCAGCAGCAGAGAAGACGAGAATACTCTTAGGAGTTACATATGTCTTCGGTCAGAAAACGGATTTCAAGGCAATGAAACCCGCTGACATCGTTTGGTGAGTAGTTTTACTGTTTGCCCTTCAAGATTACCACCATAACTTTGCACAGCGTCTGCGCAAAATTCCGATTAACTTGGAGCATAAAACGAGACCCCATCTGTTTTTTTTCTTACGAAATAGACTTGGGGGCTGGGGGGAAGAGGGTTGCGAAATCGTATAAAATCCATATGTATATAATAACATAATAATATTAAATACTATTAATTACAATAATTAAAATAATTTGTGAGTTATAGTTTTGCTAAGAAATGACGAAGCCATGACAAAGAAAAAATAGCCCTTTAGTTCTTAAAATATAAAACAACTTAATGAGTGATTTTCCAAAAACCTACTTTGGTGCCTTCAGCGCATTATTTTCCTCTTGCAGGATCTTCATTGAATCCCGAAGACTGGAAAAAACTTCAGCCCTGCTGCTAAGCTTTCGATGACATGTAACCATAAATAACTGTAAATAAAGTAGATTTTTAGAGAACGTGTTTCTTTTTCTTCTATAATTACGGGAAATAATGATAAGATTTCTATTCATACAGGCCTGCAAGCGTCGGTTTCATTGCTGTTTCCTAAAGGATTTTTTTTTCCCCAGAGTAAAATTGTCTGCAGATGTTCTCATAACCACATTTAGACAAAAAAAAAACGGGTGAAAACCTTTGTAATGTGCAGATCTGTGCAGTACACATTTTTTTTTACCACTTCACCATACAATTATGTATTTATGGTTGTAGGCTCCACAGATGCGCGTTGCTGACTGAAACAATGCACGTTAATTATTACTTTGTGCTGCTGTGACCTGTTCTGTGGATGAATCAGGCCACGCAAGGAAGGGGGATGCCAGTAGCTAGATGATAAAGCACTCTTACAGTTCCACTAGGCTTTATTAATCATTGCTAGATTTACACTAAGAAATACAAATAGCCCTCGGCTAGTACAATACGTTTCTCTTTACTTTATAGCGGCAATCGTCAATGATGGTTAAGGCGTTTAATTCAATTACAACAGAGAGAGCTATAGAGTGATCGTGACTTGAGGAGTCTTAAGTATTTATGCCGAGGACCCTAATCCTGCATAACCTCAGGCACCCTACTGAGATTATATTTACCCTTAACTGTCTTGGCGGCGTCGTCTGTCGAGACCACGGCCCTGTGGTCCTCAGTGCTGGCGTCTCACTGGCCCCTCCGGAGCAAGATGGCCGCGAGCCATCATCATCCTAACCTTATATATCACCCGCCTAGCCTCATGACCTTCCTCGGCGGGGAGAGTGTTTTCTAAACAGCGGGGCTGATTCGTCGTGGCCGCACAGTCCCAGGTGCCCGAGCATCGCTTGCCAGCCCCAGCTAACACAGCTTGCAGAAGCGATAAAGGATTTAATGCTCTTGTCTGTGTCGCCGCTAATGACACACGCTTCTCAAACTTAGAACATACCTCTAGCCAGGTTACCTAAAGCAAATTTTCGACACTGCCACGATATAACCCTAGACAACAAACACCAGCGTGCGCTACGTCGATACGAGACACGATACAAAAATTACACATTTGCTTTACCACAAAATAAAACAACGGAACACTGCCGTGTGGAACGCACCGGCACAGAGGCGAGTAAAAGGTTAATATGCAAATAATTAAAGAAAACCTAGTTAAGACACTATCATCGCAAACGTGTAATATATCACGGAAGCGTATTCCGCGCATCGCCAGCAGCGATAAAAGGGGGCTGGCACACGGTGCGCGCTCGAAACCAGGCGAGAACGTATGAGGTGCTCGATGCCGTAATTATGTGGGCGGCGCCCGGGCCTGTAATTCTCCGGGTGCCTCGCAGGCAGTTGGAACAGAAGCAACGTGGTGTCTCGAGAAAAACATACCAGCCGCAGGCGACGGACGGGCGGAGGAAACGAACTGCCAACGACGTGTGTGTAAATGTGCAGCTGGCCTGGGGCATATGAAGAAACTAGCTAGCAGATCTTAATATTGCTATATTACTGCTCGCGTTTTACGTAACTTTATTGCTTACTAGTAAAGTTTCATTCATTTTCTTGAAAATGACGCGAATTCACTAGAGCACGAGTGTGTTATTTTTAATTTTGACGAAAATTACTGACCGTTGCAAAATATTGTTTTCTCTTTACGTACCGGGATATTATCAACATGAAAAATTTAATGATAAAAAATATTGGATCCGGCGGAGTTTCAAACTTACACCCAAAGGTTACATGGTTATAACGGACGCCGCGACTTTACAATTGTACTACTAGTGCACACAACAGATGCAGAGTTTATATACCGTGGATATAGTAAAGAGCTCGAATTAATTTTTCATACAGTAGGTAATGATTTAAGAATTCAGAACGATTTTAAACAGTAATTAAAAGTTCTCATAGCCAATATTATTCGTCGTCGGCATATTTAAAATCTATTTGAAAGAGTTTCAACCTCACGGATGTAAAATCAAAATGCGGGGGCGATCCCGCCGGGAATTGAACCCGGTTCGCCTAGGTGGGAGGCGAGTAGTCTAACCACTGCACCACCGCGGCCGCCAGGGTGTCTTGACAGCAGCTGGCGACGTGTGTGTATTTATGTGCGGCGGGGCTGGAGGTGATTGTGAATGGGAGAGATTGCGAACCTGGGGGGGGGGGGGGGTTTACACGAGGGGTGCCAGCCAGTCGTGGAAACCGGCACCCCTAAATAGCTCTCCTTCCTTAGGAGTGGGGAGAGGGGTCGTCTCAGGTCCTGAGCCGCATACCTGGTAGGCGCCACCACTCCCCGCCATCGCCAATCAACTCTGCAGGGGTTGTTGCCCCAGCGGCTGGCTGGGAGACGCCTTCCTCTCGCGTTGACGCGGCCGAGCACATGGTGACACTCCTGCCCAGTTTCTCTGATGACTTGACTCCTGCCACCGCCCTCGACTATAGTCTATTCATGGTTTCTTCACACTTGTATTTGTAAATAAAACTTTTGAAAAATAACCCCATGCATGACGTGTTTGGTTGTATCCTAAATAATATCCTATGTATCACATTTTACACTTCTGTTTCCGTAAGTAATTTACTTTTGGTTATATACTAACGGTCCATTTTAGGAATGTAAATATACATCAAAACACAATTAAATAAGTTATGAAATGTGACATTCGAGGATATTTTGTTGACAAATAAAAACTGTCACACTTAGGTGCAATGCAATCCTGTGTTTTGGAAATGACAATAAATCTGAAGCTATACTTTCTAACTGTAGACATATGTTTCCACAGTACCCAGCCTATTTTCGTCTGAAGTGAAAATTAAGAACGTATCTATAGTTTTGAAGAACAACTAAATATTTTATGACAATCTTTACAAATTTTACACGATTTAGATGCAACTTGCTAGTTATTTTGTTTCAAGTGCAACATATAATTTTAAGCATTTTAAAGATTTTTTACAGCACTCATATATTTACATGAGAATATTTGAATATTTGATCGACTAAACATGTAAACTTTAATTTAACAATGATAACAGCACTAACATTTAACAGTTAAAACATATTTTACAATCAGTTAACCAGTTAGCAAAAAGTTTCATACAATAAATAGCAAAACTAAATATTTCATATGAAACAGTGCTCTTCTATGAAGTCATTCTTCTGAAATCAGCAACCACTTTTTCGCATCGTGCAAAGAGCTTCGGAGATTACAATTGACTTCTTGCACAAATAAAAACGTTTGATAGTTTCGTAGAAAAACTTGTGTTTCAAACACTTGTACAAAGTAGTTCGAGCACCAGGCGGACCAAACAAGGGCTCCAGTTCCGGAGCTTGATTTCCAGACTCAATATTTAAAAAGCAAGCTTGATAAGGCGCATGGGACATCTTAACAATTATTTCAAAAATTAAACTTATTTTTCTCCCGTCAGTCGTTTCACATCTACGACCTTCATTCATTCCACAATTACTTCAATTAAATGTGACAGCAGAATCGAAACATTCCTTCGGATGACAGCTATATTAATTTCGCTCTTAAATTCTAACTTTTTTTTCTCACTAAAGCGTGTTTCAGAAAGCTCAACGCAAAACACATTTACGGTTTTACCGTTCGCAGTTTAAGCAGCTCTGGAAGGTGTGAATAACAGTTACAAAATAAAGTTAAAATTTACTACTTCGACACGAGAAAGTATACATTACAATTCGAGCCAAACACGAACTTTTACACCGAGATATATAGCATTTATCCCTTTACGGCTAGCTTAATTATACATAGGTGATGCGTTCTCAACAAAGATACCTTAGAGCGAAAACCATTTTCGGGTTTCGGGCTGTTTGTGTAGACAATTCTACGAGGAATTCAATGGAACAAGTCACACTCTTGTAGCGTTTATACTCTGAGCATGTTCAGTTCATATCTCGAAAACAATAATTTTCGCATTTTCAACCATTTTTTGAACCTCCTGAAAAACTTACGTTTTCACCCTAAGATATCTCTTATGAGAACGCGTCACACAGAGAGAATATGGCATATACTGATCTGGTCTGCTGCGCAAAATCACTCGCCATGTCTCAAGGTTGGACTGCTGTTCGGTCAATACGAATATCATAAACGAAGTGGATATTATAACAGTGCTAATGTAAACAAGTGATTTTAAATGTCTGTATGCATCCTCTAGCCGACTGTTACTGCAATCTGATTAATTTCAAATTCGTAAAAGTACTTCATTCATAGAAAAAAAACCTTGGCTCTGAAAAATTATATCCAAACATGGTTAACACTGTTGACCACGTGACTTTGACAGTTCTATTCGTGTGGGGTACGTCAGACTCAAGATGAGATAGACCGCTTATTCGTCTTCTGCGCATGTACGCAACTTTGGTCTACCCCAAAGCAACACAGCTGTCAAAGTGACATGGTTAACAATGATCAACGTGTTTGTTTATACCTTAATTTTTAAATGGCAACCACTATTATATTAATAAAATACTTTCAACCACTTGAATCTAATCAAACTGCATTACAAATAGGTTTGGGGAAGTATAAAAATATCTCAAAAGCCCTTGTTTACCAAACGGAATTCTAACCTCAAATCCAATCCACGCCGATTTTGCTAGTGTTGGCCAAAAAACAGTTCAATTTTGTGACACGGAGACTGGATGTGCGCAGCCAGCGAGATTGGTCTACTACATCCTTAGCATGTGGTTAGGTACATGTGCTGAAGACGAAAAATCGGCCTACCTCACATTTAGACCTCTTTGGAACAGCATCTCGCCTTGCGGCGAAAGTTATTTCTGTGTCAAAAGCAAGTTCGTAATCTAAGCGAGTAATCTCGTTTTATTCATAACCTGGTTAGAATGAACTCGAAGTCTGATTACGACGGATGTAAAAAATATCTAAGATGGACGGGGTCCCACCACCTTAATGCCAAACAGCGGTCACTAATTGTCGAGCGCTGCTGGGTCGTTTCCCAGGGTTTTCGAGTTGGGGGGGGGGGGGGCGTGGGGAAGTTTACGACACCGCTGCGGAGTTTATGGCCGGGGCTCAGGCCAGACCCTCTTGGGGCCTCGGCGCCAAAGAAACAAAGATGGGCCGCGGCCGGCCATCGCTCACTCGCCGGCTCCCCCCGACAAGACGTCCCATCCCGCCAAGTGCTCGCGACAGATGGCTATCGACTTGCTGCTCGAGCTCTGTCCTTCCCCGGGCCGGCACTAAGGCTGTGTCCGAATTCAGGTATATACTTGCGTACTTGTATCCTTGTATACTTCACTTACCCTTGGCACCAAACTTGATAAATTCGGACGGGCAGTCTTGTTGGCTTCGGTGCCAGTTATTAGCCAGCTAACCCCTTTAAATGTTCATGTATTCCGACTAAGAATTTGATAATTGCCGAAGGATTTAAGGGTTAAATAACGTATTAAATAATATCTAAATTTGATTTACATTAACATTTACTGTCACGCATTATTTTATGCAAGTGCAGTTTGGATTGTTTTTTTTTTTTTATCTTAGTTTCTGTAGGTTAGGAACACAGGTCTAATAAGAATTTATTGCTTAGACCTTTTTTTTTAGGTGAAACTTGCGATAATTATTTACTCAGTTAAAAATTCTATGTCTACGAAGTAGTAATGCTGCCCCATCAAACTTTAAATCAAAAAATTATATCGGAAACTAATTGTAACTTACAAATTGCTTCTCAAAATGGCTGCCCATATTCCGCAAGTATGCGAAAAGTATACAACTGCGTTTACTTGTATACTTGCCTACTTCACTTGCAATTCGGACAGCACTTACGACGTCACTTCCGGGAACAGGTACGCACAACTTCAGGTGAATTCGGACACAGCCTACGGCTCTGTCTGGGGGGGGGGGGGAGGGACAGCAGATAGGGCTTACAATCACGTTATTTGAAGCAAGCGTCTGTGGAAATACCAACATAAACATTTCACCACTAGAATTAATGATTTTATGGAACAGATCGGTTTTGAGTCAAAACTATGAGTGTTTTGTACCTCAAACATACTGATTTAACCTACATATCTTTTAGGTGCTCATTTAATAACTTACTAAAACGATTCAAAATGTTTAATCCGTTTTTTCACTGTTTGTGCAAGATGTATTCTATTATGTTGATAACAATGGGAGGTAATGTAAATATTTAAAATACAGAGCTAACACAAACAACACAGGTATATTTAATTATTGCCGAAAACACCATTCGGAAACTAAATGGTGTTGGTTAAGTATGTTTTAATTACGCAATTTTAAAACTTCGTTCTAGAATCTCTCAAGAATAATGCAAGCCGTTTAACAATTGTAAATACTACCCGATAATTGCATTAAAAAAACATTTCTTGTAAATAGGCTATTTTATTAAACACTGAACACAGCGTGATCATTAACCACTTCAATGAAGCGTATTTACCACAAAATAATAATTAAAATCTTTTATTTTATGTTTTGTTATACGAGGTAATTATTTTTCGTAACACGTGTCTGCTGTTGGTATTAATCCAGGCACCTGCCACCAGCCCATCAACCCTGGAAAAGACTCCAAAATAAGATGATCTTCACAACATGGAAAAGACTCTTGTCTCCTTACTTGCTCTGTGGCCCTGTTCCAACTTAAAAGTGTGGTGCCTTGTCTACAATAGCTGGTCCGCGGACGCCCAACTCTTGATTGGTGCACGTGACCCTCTGACGTCAGAGCTCGCGTCCCAATGTCTCAAGGTCCCATGCACCAAGATCATTCGCGAACTTCAACTTTCGTCCGCGGACGCCCACGGACGTGCCCCAAAGTCGCTTGTTTTGTTTACATTTTATCGCGTGCAAACTGTAAAAGCAAATAATGCTGTACTGATACCGAAGCGTGAAAATTGGAAATATACAAACTTGTATATTCCATTTCCATTTCGCAAGCGCAAAAACGAAACTTTAGTAAAGAAAAACACAAAAATGTACTCCTGACTCGAGCAAAAAAAAAAAAACACACAATTCAAATAAATTTAAATAAAAGCAAAATCAAAAAGTACTTACTAGCATAACTCAAACTATAAAACAACATAAAATAAGCTGCAAATATAAATATTTACGGGTAATTCCTAGAGCCCCGAGTATTTCGCGGATTGAGTTGGCATCAAGCTAGACTTCACAGCACTGTATATAATGGAGCCGACGTCGTTCTTTTGTTGGCTGATACTCAGATATGTAGTCTAACACTTCAATATTTATGATTTTATAATGATTATTCTATGTCTTTAAATTTGATTTAAATGCCAAACTTTAATGCAATATATAAGATGTTTAGCGTATGTTCAATGTGATATGTGTAAACTTATTTATTTTGACAGTTGTGTTGTATAAGTTACGTAAGGCTAATGATTATCTATGGTTTCTTTGTGTGAGTATTAGTCTTTGTAACAAGCACTATCCTTTGTTTTCTCAAAAGAATCAGACCACACAAACCGGCCTATCACATTTTTTTCTTCAAACAATAGTCTGATAGAACAAAACACATATTCATTCTAATTTGGAATCGGTGAGAGGCCAGCTAGAAAAGAAGTCAGTCCGGAGTATAAAAGATAACATATAATATTTGATTGGCAAAATTTGATATTTACGACGGAGATGCATAATTATTCACGCAGTATTGAAATGCTACGCCTCTATATGTTTAAAATAAGAAGTAATTCTACAAAAGCTGTACGAAGAGCTCGGAAGGAAGGACGGCCCAGTAAAGGAGGACTTCGGGGGTTTTGACTTTGCACCAAGGATGACGCGGTATCTAGTGTTCGGAGAGCCAATTCTGCTAGAGCAGTGCTACTGGCTGCGGATTCTGGCGAGGTTCCGGTTCTGCATCCACCCCCGCTGTTCCGGCCCGCAGAGGACGAGTTTGCTGAGCTCCACCCGGAGATGTGTTGTCCGTGGTGAGTGGGAGAGCTGTTCATGGGTTCTACACCAGTGAAGGATGACTCCACGACATCAGCAGAGTTACGGTTATTTCCCACTAACGACACAGCTAAGTTGTATTTTTCCTCAAGCAAATGTAAATGTATTTATGACACCTGGTAAATCGGTTGATGTGCAATATGCAGGCTGGTGTTGCTTGTAATTTTGAGAATTAGTATAGTATAATATTTCGTAACTAAAGTTCTGCAAAAGTACCATATAATTTGAATTTGGTTAAGTTAATCAGTATTAAAATCAAAGTAATTTCATTCGTTTCTATTGATTTAAGTGAATTAACACTTCTCTGTTTATTAGAATTAATGATCCAATTGTTTCTAACTACAGAGGAAATTATATTAGGTTGAATAAACCGATTTTTTCTTAGCGTGGCAGCATAGAGTTCAGCCGAGGTATATCAATATAATCTATCAGACTCACTCACATATACAACGATATTTTATCATAACATTACACATTCATGTCTTGTATTGCATATCTCAGAAATAATATTATATAGCCAATGAGATTGGCCGTGATATTGTAACACATATAAGAGATGTTCGCCCAAACTTGTGGCTATAAACTCTTCACACATTGTATCTATTTAACACTAGACAGTAGTCACTCCCTTTCTTAGTTAACTGTACGTGATTGGGGCATACGATTGTGAAGTGTTCGTTTATTGGCGCAGTGTTACCCGGCCCGGCGCGTGTCAAAAAAGTATGGTCCTATGACAAACGTGTTGGAAAGGTAAGCATGTTTTAAGTTCAAAATGTTCTCAAATAATAACGCGAATTTTGCAGGTCTCTACTTATTGGTTGCAGTGACCAAGGGAGGTCTCTGTACAGGACTGTTAAACACTTATTCACACTACTGATTACTCCTCATTACTTGCTTACAGTTAAACGGGGCGTGTCTTAAGAGCTGCCGCCCAATCACAACAGTAGGAGAAAATAACAGGTGTTTGTGGAGTCTACTTCGCCTCCGAATGAATTTGCGAAATACTCGTGGCTCTAATTCCATACAGTTTATTCGCGCGCCGATTTGAGTGCACTCTAGTACAGTGCCTGAAAGCTTAGCTTCGTACAGTGTAGAATCAGGTGCACTCTGGTGCATTATACAAAAGCTTAGCTACGAATGTCGTAATAGTAGACACGCGCGTTGGGGCATTCGGACTAAGTAGGTCCGCGGACCATTCGACTGCGGAAGAGCTATTGCGAACACGCCCTTACTCTCCGCTCTCACTCTGACACACACTGGCACACTCAGTGGCGATTATCTTTTGATTTCTGTACTGCTATCGCTTTTGTAGTCATTCTTAGCAATTAATCAATATTTAATTCTCATTTTTTCCCGTATGGTAAACAAATGAAGATACTGCATTGATATGATGGTTATTTAATGATCTGAGTGATAAAGAATGCCTTGTTGAAGAAATTTCAATAACTCATGCTGAATAAATTTTATTGTTAAATATCTGGTAACACAACGAATATATATATATATATATATATATATATATATATATCCCCCTCCCCCTAAGGCCGGAATCATGATGACTTCCCGTTACACATTAATAAACATCACGCTAGACGTTCACGTGTACGCAAAAAGTTGTATTTTTGTGCGGTATATTATGACGCTTCCCATAAGCACGTAGCCTTTGCGTACTGAATAAAGATGTCCGGAATAAGCACTGTAGGTTTTCACACTGAAAACCGTTAAAAATTCAAGTTATACTGGCGTATTTGTGACGTAATATTGATGTGGCTAGAACAGGTTGCGAAATTATGACGTTGGTGATTTATACAAACTTTGAAAACAACTAAATCGCCATAACCTCCAGAACGAAATGTCTGTGGGAGAGGTCGACATGTTTATCGTGTGTTTGGGAGGAAATCGTGTGTAATGAACTTTGGCCTTCTGAAAAAATTAAATTTGTATTTCATGATGTAGGCCTATTAAAAATAACAGATTTAATGGTAGACATTTTGCCATCCATAAAAGAATTTTTGCATCTTTGAGGAACATAATTAATGAATTGTTTCAATATAAAACTCCCTAAATATTTACGAATTAAAAAACAAAAAATAATCCTAGCCTAATTTCTAATAATATTTCCTACTCACTTTCAGGAGAAAGTTATTAATGCGGTGAACTACACTAATTAAAAACGTCGAGCAGATTTCACCGCGAAAATAAAAACAAACCCATGAAAAGCAAACAAAACGTAACATCGTTCCTATTGTAACTGTCCAGTGAGATCACGTGGTGCAGTCACGACGTGAACGTTACGTGAAATTATCATAATACGGCTCCTTAAAACACATTATTCAAGGCGTAGCCAGCTTACGTGGAACATGTTACTCGTTTGGTTTACGTGAGACGTGAAGTCGTCGCAAACCCTGCCCAAAGGCCATATTCGGCTAAAGGTCAGGCACGGTACCAGATCCCGTAAAAGCTTCTCAAACGCCTGCCATAGCGGCCATTAAACCAGCTCTAGTAAGGAACATGTCATGACGTTTGCCGCCATGTACGGCCGATTTCATACCAGGTTTGGCAACAGAACCTGTCCTAGTTTCATTGGCAGGTTCCATTCTAGCTATCGTACCTGGCCAACCACGTTGCAATTTATGGCGTAGGGCGCTTCCCGTGGCCACTATACTTGAAACGAGTTGATGAACCCAGAAAGAGCATCTCCATCATGACTGTACGTTCGTACGGTTGAAACTCTCTTAAATCTGATTCAAAGTTAGACCAAAAGAAATAATACTGACGATAACAACATTTAATTACTGTCATAAACAGTATTAAATATTTAAAACATTACATACACAAATGTAATAAAAGGTATTTACACGTCATATTTAAACATACAAAAATCACGTGTAGATTGGTAGCACAGTGGGGAGTAGCGTAACACGTTTAATTTTTGAAGTAGTAACCTCCGTCGGATACCATTTTATTTTCCTGGAAACGAAAATCAATTTTACGAACCGACAAGTTCACAATGACTTCTGTTTTTCACGTTACTAAATTTATTGCGTATGATGTAGACAAAGGCGACTTAGCGTATGACATATTTTGATTTAGAAAATCGTAAAACATGACTGTAAAAACTATTTCATAACAGTGCCAAGTACAAGTAGTTCAAATTACTTAAATCTTATCTCACATATAGAAAAGAGAGTATAAATCAGTGGCGATAGTGGCACATTAGAATCTGAACGGGCAACAGTCTCAGGTGGTGTCTAACAAAGGAGCGTCTTGGGCCCTCTTTTGTTTCTTCATTATGTTAATGATATAACCATGTTACATCAGTATGTGTCAGTTCGTATAAAACATTTAACCAACCTCCTAAGCATTACTTGGAGGCATTTGTAATTTTTAACACCTGTTTCCTCGCACACCATTCTAAAGGAAGCTTTTTCACCAAGAGGACTCTCTTCTGCGTCTTGCCGTCGTAATTCTTAACCAGTGATCAAACTTTACCTAACAATTTACGTGGACCCTTTTCCACTACTCAAAGGGTGGCAACCCTCATTTAACCATATAGGGAATGCGGTAGGCTAACAATGGTATTTGCGTGTAAAAGATATTGGATTGTTTCACATACATAAAAAAAATCATCCGTTAATATAATATGGGTTCCGTGTAATTAAATAAAGTTGTAACGCCTGCAATTCTGCCATCTTGGAGGTATTATCATTATTATATGAACAGTATTATTTATTGATTAATATGTAAATGATGACCACATTGATCAAGTAATGATCTACGTATTTTGTTTGTGTTGTATGTAAATATTCATTTTTCAGTTTCATGTAACCCAATTTATTTATTTTCAAGTGTTTATTTTGTACATAGTAATTTGCATTCGTCTATGTATTATACTTGTTTCGAATTTGGAAATGTTGGTTGCTATGGGTTACGTGACCGTAAATAAGGTTAATGTTTGTTATTTGGTTGTCTTGACGACGCAGTGGAGTGATTATCTGAACTGAGGTTTTCATGCCGTGATTGGCCGAGGCAGAGGTACGCCTTCAGCGTTTTTTGGAGCGTTTCCGATGATATAGATTCTACAGGGCTGCGGCTAGAGTCGCAGACCCGATAGCAATTTAATTGGGGTTTAAGTCGAGTCCCATAATTTTAAGATAGCAGACATGAAGAGCAGAAGACGGTATTTAGGTTTACATATATTGATTTAGTCTGCTCGCGTTACCTACGCGTTTACTTAGAAAGTTCGCCACCCGCGGGTGACGTGGGGTACTAAGACTGTAATTTGCTCTTGTACCCAGGCTCGCTAGCCTAAAATGAGGGAAGCCTACGGACTCGAACCCTGGACACTACATGCTGTCGACTACAAGGATAAGCTGCTACGCTTCGTTTAATTCGTGAGTTAGATAGTTCTACGTCTATTTTGGAAAATATTCTCACGATGGCTGAAAGCTTTAATTACTATCAGGAGATACGCCATCCAGTCAGCCACATTGAAATATGCAACTTCCTAGTTTAATATTTTACACTCACAAAACCCCGAGTGATCTTGCTCTCAAGTTTGGTGTGTTTTTCATGACTAATGTAACTATCTATTTTGAAGAACATTTTTAACAAGAAATTTTAAGTTTACAATTAGACTGATATTGGTGTAGGCAATCGTAATTTTCATAACATGAGCTCTAGCGTAAAAATGAAAGTAATGTTAATATTTGAGTGTTACAACTAATTAGAATAATTGTTGATTTGCATATTTTTTTCTAAACATTTCTGTTTTAAGAAATTACTAAAAGGTCACAAAGTTTACGTGTGAGTTTAGTTACTAGTCACTCAAGTAAAATAAATTTAAATTGGTGATATTTAATTGAGATTATTTTTCTTCACACCATAATATATTCCATTTAGCTTAATCTTTTAAGGAAATCGAAAGGGAATTTTGATGTCTTCTATTATGCACCTATGGTACTTACCCTGTTCTATGGTAAGCATATGAAAGGAGAGCAAGGTTTTTGAGGTACAACACCATAAGTTGAGTTCAAGTTCCTGGTTACCTGTGTTCAGGAAGTGTAAGTTTCTCACAATTCTAGTTCTTATAAGCGCAAATTTCAACTCACGGACAAAAGCATCTCGCACCTTCACAATATATCTGTATATTTTTTCAACTCACGCCAATTTAAAAAATCTGCATGATTTTTAATACACGTACTGAAACAGGAGCCCCTTTCCCCACCATGTAACGGAAATTCCGTTAAATAATAATTTAGTTCCCGTACGTGCGGCACCATTACATTCAGGGGTGCATTACAAAGATAATTATTTCTACCCCATCTTCACAAGGGTCCCCTGCCCATAGGAGTTGTTTCCTGGCGTTCGTTGTCGCACATTTTCCAACTGATATTTTGCAAGGAACATCCTGATGAAGTTTGTCGCAGAGAGGCGCTGACTCATCCTGTATAATGCACAGCGAATGTTCCAAGTTTGGTTTAAATCGTATATTTGGTTCCCGAAATATAACACAGCATAATTTTGTTAAATTGCCGCCATTTTGAAAATAAATACCTGGCGGGATTGAAAACTATAGAAGTCTGATGTTCTTACAAAACACTTATGAGGACCTAGGTTGGTTAAATTCAGTTGTCGGGTTTAAAAGTTATTACGGGAGTACATGCATTCCAGACAGATAACCAGGTGATTGCATAAGTCTATTTTTCCTTCGGAAGGCAAGCTAAAAATTAATCTTGGTGATTTCGTATTTTCACTAGACAGTATGTGCATTTCAATGATCACTAAATTAAAAGTATATTTACAGCAAATACTATTTGTGATGAATACATTATATCCTCACTTTGTATTCTTAATGCAGTAAATGTGGATATTTATTTTCGGTTGGCACCCCCTCTACCTAACTCTGCGCACGCCTATGATCCAAATCGTAATCACACATCAGGGGCGCGGAGATGTGTTGTTCAGACTACTCTTCTCCCACCGAGGCAAACCGGGTTCAATTCCCGACGGCGTCCCTCCCAGATATTCGCACGTTGGAACCGTGCCGTGCGATGAAGTCGCTGGTCGGCGGGTTTACTTGCGGATCTCACTGTTCAACATTTCCGTATATTTACCGCATGTTTTACGAAAATGTACAGTGTTTATACACGGAAAGGCAATCCGTAATGACGAAAAACGGAGTAAAGTCCGTAAATACAAAATACGGAAAGTCTCCGCATTCCTTTTGGCTTCGAGTTACGGGGACGAACAATGCCGATTATACACGAAGCTTTCTTCGCCACTGTAACAAGAAAATTATCGTTTCTGCGGCAGTTAAGGTTGTCCACGCGACTACGACCTATTCTTCCAAACATTAAAAAATAGCATCAGGCGTCTGTAACATTTGGCAACACTAAAAATACACTAAATTTAATAGAAACGGAATTTTTGCTTTTGTCTTTTGAAAAAAAATATAAAAGTTACACCTCAATTATTAAGTGAGAGTTGTAGGTGAATGGTTTAGAGTCGTGGACTGGTAGTTTTTTGACTCGGGTTAAAACCTCGCTTAAGTACAAAATATTTTAACTTTTTTAATATCATATTTTATAGACGGTAGAACACCCACATAACGACAATTAGAGACATTTTCACTATCTATTTTTATTTTAAACGGAAAGTACAGAAAACTAACTTGGGAATAAACGGAAAAGTTCCGTGAAATTTACGGAAAGTCCGTTTCTGAAAACCAATGTGTCCGTTATTTTACGGAGACTTTAAGGACACTTCTGGATAAATGTTTACCAGCACTTCTCCGTAAAATGAAGGATATTTTTTTTAACAGTACTTCCGTTTATCCCCGCACTAGCATTCCGGAACTGATCCACTCTTAATTTATTTTTTTTTACTTTCACAAGAAAAATTCTTGGAAACCCAGTTGCCAAGAAAATCCTTTGTAAAACTACAGAGAGTTTTCTTGTAAAATCTGCAAAACATTTCTTTGTAATATTACAAATGGTAGCGTTTTATTACAACTGACATTATTGAGAAGTGTAAATAAAATTGCTTTTTTCTTCTTAAAAACAAATGAATTGGTAACAGAGAATAACTACAAAAAAATATTCAAAATATAATTCACATAGCAAAAAAAAAAAAAATGGTACCGCACCGGCATGGGGATTAGAACTCTCAAATACCTTGTATTACTAGCCCGCACCTTTATCCACAAAATCAAGTGGACTTACGATATTAACGCTTATTTTTACTGTAAATATAGGTATACGTACATACAAAATAATATTCAAGTTATATGGTTAAGAAGAATATATACTTTTTTTTCTTTCTTCTTTTGTTGAGAGATTAGGACGCCTCTTAACGGGATATTAAGAGTCGATTTAAGAGTTATGTTTAATTAGCAAACACTAATAAATAATGAATAATATGGTCACGTTTTATTGAACTTGTAGTTTTATAATGATTATTCGAGTTGTTTTAGATGTTTTACGTAATTAAAACTTGCAATACATTTCTTTTTGCACCCATAGTTTTTGCACAAACAGCTTTATACGGTTTTACTTTGTTGAATGTTCACCATTTTGCTGAAGCTCGTGGATACGGCTCAGTACAGAACAAACCTTTCCTAAGATCTATTACAAATACGGACCTTGTAGTTTTACAAACGAGTAGTTTTACAAGAAAAATATTTGTACTGTTACAAGCATTTGTAAAATTGCAAAGAATTTCTCAGTAAAAATTATTATATATATATATATATATATAACGAAAAAAGAAGGTAAAATGTATATATACACTCACGCGTTTTTAACTTCTTTTTTCGTGATTAACCTGCAACCGAAGTTTGTCAGTATAATTTAGATATATCCTCTATTTGCACACATTAATATAAACTTCAATCGTACTACAGAAAAAAAACGCCAGGCAAGCATCGGCATTTGCTTAAATCATTAGGCAATCGATTTTATGAAATTTCTTATTGGATATCACCATTATTACTCACAGAAAAGAAAATTAAATTTAACTCCGTCTTCAATTATATCAAGTGCTAGACTGACGACATATTCATTACTCAACTTTTTCACAGGGTTCACGAGGACTGTGAAAAAGTTTGGTCACCGAAAACATTGGTCATCAGCATAAATAACACGCAATGTCAATTATTAATCCGAGGCATTATAATTACTGCTTACCCATATTGACGCCATACGCATGAACTGCAGGTTTGTACGGATTGTAATTATTCATATGCTAAATTAAAAAGGAATTCAAACTTGACTTGGTGCTTGGCCAACTTTAGAAAATACTGAACACAGTTATATTTCCCCGTGGTAAATAATGCCGTAAGAGTAATAAACTTATTAGGCTTGATTAAATAATACAACTTATGGCTACAGTTGCGTTGAGACAATGGTAATTAACAATTTGGAGATTTGTTATTTCTGATTTTATTGGGTTGAGATTCTATTTTCTTAGGATTAATTGGTGCATTACACCTTAATACTAACAAAGCAATATTATTTTATAATTTGAAACTGTGCACTGAATTGTCTAATGCAAGAAAATGTGCAACAGCGCCAATAAATACAGGATATTATTTATTAATATAATATAGGTTTATTCGACATGAACGTCTTTACGTACCTTTTAATCAGTCAAGTGACCAGCAATAAGGGCGAAAGCTGGTGTAAATTGGCATGGTTGTCAGGGGAAAATGCTACGCCTATGTCAACCACAGTACCCAGCGAAATCCCTCACAATGAACATGCGAAACGAAAATGCAAAATGATCACGATGTTGTTTCTGAATGTAAAAGTGACAAAAAATTTGGGAATCAACCAAATGACCTGATAACTACAGAATGGATGCGCACGCTCAATAACTGTCAGCCAGTTCCAGAGTGTTAAAAGTAGGTACTCAAGGTAGGACAAAATTAAAATCTGGCAATAGTTAACTACTTTTGGCTTCACTATGGTTCGAGTAACCGACGTTTTTTTCACATACTGCACGGTGACAACATTGGAATCATTTCTCACGTAATAAATCGATGCCAGGTACAGTTTCCAAAGCAACGGAAAATCTGAAGTATTTTGTAGCTTCGGTTTTTCGGATTTTACAAGGTGCTAGAAATTACCCCCGCCCCCCCTAAAAAAACATACTATTTAATTGTACTATTTATATATCAAAGGCAATGGCACAACATTTTTGTGTTATTTTTATGCACAGCAATATCACAGACACATTATAGTAGTAAATTGTACGATAAATCTTTCGGAGACCATTTCTAATTATTTTCTTTGCATAAAATCTTTTATAGGGGCACAGCCCTTCAAAGTTTACATAAAACTACAGGTCCGATAAAGGTTATCACACCAGCCTACATCCGCATGCAGGCCTGACACGATAGCATACGAAACGATTAAACGGTGTCCGAAATGGATAAATTGCCATCGAGAATTTCCACGGGGTTGTAGTATTCTTCGGAGGTAACGTACTATCGGCACATAATGTTAGGCTGCGATGTAAGGCCCGAAATAGTCCACGCGGGCGCCGTTATCCGGCGCAGATCTGCAACAGAAACCTCAACGCTGTCAGCGCAGCGCACAGGCAATTATCGCCCTAGCGGGCGCTGCGCGTCACGCCATCGCGCATGCGGTAATTGCCGCTCGGCCGCGCGTTCGTGGGCGTGAGATCCCAACGGTAGTGGGGAGGAAAAAAAATCCGGCGGTCGTATTGGCTGGCTCCGCTCGCGGAACCACCCACCCACTTACTCGCCGCGAGTTATTATGGTAATTACAAACGAAAATTAATTTCAAACATGACTCGGGCTAATCTCGCCACCTCACGCTATCTGGAACTGACAAATGTTGAGCCAACGTAATCTGGCCTCGTTTGATGGCAACAGTATTTGCATTCGAGGCACTAACTATGCCTACCACCCATGCAACAGCGAACGCTGAACCGACCAGATCAGTCCGGCTGATATCGAAGTGTACTGAAGTCACGATAAGAAATAAAATTAAGGAGATTTAAGTAATCCATTCTCCACATAGTTACAGTAACAAATAAATATGACGGGGGAAGGGGGGAGAGCGGGGGTTACATTAAAAAATAGCGAAGAAATTTCGTAGCATCAAACTTAAAAAAACCGAATGTAAATAAACTTTCGAGCATTGTAGTCCTTTAGCAACTGAGAAAGAACAGATTTATGAACTATAATGATACGACACATGCAAATTGAAGAGCTACATGTAGGCAACTTGCACGAAGTGGACAAAATAATACGAACACCTGTAACAAAACACAAGATCTTGATTATTAGGGGGCTGCTCCACCAGTAGCCTAACTTGTAACGGACGCAGGGTTGACAGATACAGGAGCAAGGCGTTCAAGGGAATACGCATCTATCCCTTGTGCTGAGCGGTATTTAGATGAACGTGTGTGGCTGTAGGTAAAAACACTATCGTGCACTTGGGCCTCAAAAATAGCTCTCAGAATGGCTAAATATGTTCCGATCAGGGTACCGGGGGGGGGGGGAGGCGAGATGTTTCATTTCATCCTTGTATCCCTCGAACCACGCTTGGACATACCGAACAGCGTGGATGAAGGCGTCATTTTGGAACACAGGATGGAGACGGCGGCCCAAAACGCGCAGATACTACTGTGCTGTGACCTCATGCACAACCATACGTAGTCGCGGAACACGCCAATACATTGCGCCTCGACACCATCAGAAACCCCCTCCATGTTTAACACAACGATGATTGAAGCTAACATGCGTTATCTAAACACATAAGGTCGTCTGAAATGAAGTAAATGAAGATTAATCAGGCGAGATGCTGTTGCGTAGAGTATGTGATCTCGGCAGATATCACCGCTTCAAAGTACACTATCTACCAAAAAGTAATTGGGCACCTGTCCACAATGTTTGCTCAGTGGTTGTCATCCCGTTAGAATCTCGTAGGGCCATCTCTTGAGGCTATAACAGCAGCCACCCTGTCTGGCATGCTCTCTACGAGTGTGTGCAGGACATCCACGGGGGATTCGTCGCCATTCCTCTTGCAACCATTCCATGAGTTGAGCAATGGATTTTGGCCGCGCCCGACGAGCCCTCACCCTGCGATCCAATTCGTCCCAAATACGTTCTGTAGGGTTGAGGGCGGGGCAGTCCAATCGGCGAACATTGTTGTCGGTGTACCACTGCATAGTAGCCCTTGAAACATGTCACCTGGCATTGTCATCCTGGAAGTAACACGGGTCCATTCCGTAGAAACGCCACAATGTTGGGAGCATTTCATTATCCACAATTTTACAATAGGCCACTGTGTTCATGCTACCACGGATAAATACCAGCGGTCCTACGCCGAAGGTCGTGAAACACAAGTCAACTGACGTACTGAATTACCTATCTTCACAGGTGCCCAATTACTTTTTGGTAGATAGTGTATTAAGCGGTGTTATCGATGGTTTCCCGAATTGCCGCTCTGCCATGAAAGTTCGCAGCATGCACTACTGGAGTGCCCGAGTAGGCGTAGGTAGGTGGGTCTACGTCATTCTTTCCTCCAAGAGCCGTCGTGCGCCCTTAAAATTAAAGTGATCTTAACATTTAAAAGATGCACAACATAGGTACACGTATTTCTCGGGATTTAAATCCGGGAACTTTTGGTCGCTATACTTACCTCGAGAAACTTCAGAGTGAGCTTGAGAATTAAAACTTCAAATTGCTACTATTAGCTAATAAGTGACTTATAACCACATACTCTTTAATACTAGAAGCCACGGTGGCTGAGCGATTAGACGGCTCGCGCCTCCCACTAGGGCGAACCGGGTTAAATACCCGGTTGGTTCACTCCGAATTGTGCAGACTTCTGTGCTAAGTAGCACAGCGGTACTACAAAGATGAAATACGGCCCCTTAATGATTGGGTTTCCATTTTACTTTGTCCATCACCTAAAGTAGCTGTTCAGCACAACAGTGGTGGTCAAAGCGTTCTACTGTGCGTACTCCCAAAAGTCTACCAATGGATGAACTCTAGAAGTATTATATTCCATATCTCCTGTTAGCTAAGAAATAGATTAGGTTTTCTGGAAGCAAACACGTCCAAACACCAGGCGATCGAAATAACTGAAAAATTTTACCCGCTCCGATGAACCAAGGTTTTCGTTACTATACGCTATTCACGGTAAAGCGAGCACTTTTTAAGGCCCTGCTAAATTTTTCCTTCCAATTAATTTCTACTTTTCCACTACTTTTTAATGTAAACATGAACAATATGACTAATAAACACAGTGTATACTTTCATTCACTTTCAAAATTTAACGTCTGAGACTGCAATAAAATATATTTATTACGGGTTAATGCCTTTTGGCAAGGCCTTAAAAAGTGCTCAATTTACCGTGAACAGCCTGTATGGCCATATCAGTGTCCGAATTCAGGGTTAAATCATCATCATCATCATCATCATCATCATGTCACCGGTATATACCCACAGTGGCAATGTATTATTGAGCGTTTTTTTTTTTGTTATCGCAATATTCCCTTTTGTATGAGTTTAACATCGAGTTTTCATAGCTCACCGAAACATATTTTACTGCATAACTACTGCTTCCCTTCAGACCTATATGTTATCCTTCATCAAATCCTTACTTTGGCCAAGTCGCAAAGAATGCAATGCTTTGAGACCGGTTACCATCACCTCACATAAGGGGGAAGTATCCTTGCTATCTTGGATTTACGTATTTTCCTCATTAACTTAATTTTCAGAGTCCATATTTAAAAATCAAGCTAGTCATGACATAGGAAACATTTCAACAGTTATTTCTAAACCCCACTTATTTTTCTTACATGATTAGTGTCACATCTGTAACCGTAATAAAACATTATCTAATTATTTAATAATTTCAGTCCCATATGTGATAATACAGGTATATTTGAAACCTTACAAATTAAAAAAAATTCGTTAAGTAGTCGTCCATGTCATGTCTAGCTTTGATTTTTTTTTTCTGGTAATACATTCTCATTACGAAGATGGTATAGCTACATGTATGATGCTGGACTGAACACATGCTTAATTTATTAAATATTTTCCATACATATTGATATTATTAAAACTTAAAGACCAACAGGACAATATGACACACAAAATTAAGAAAAACAAATTATTTTATAATAATTTATTTTTATTTTCTAAATGGGATCTTCGGTAAACATATCGTCAGTATACTCGATGTCTTCTGCCTTCTTCGCATCACTTGTCGAAGGGAACTCGTTGAGAAAATGTGTGGGACCATCGAGGGAATAATCATCGTCTTCAACACTATCACTGTCGTCATATTCATCATCAATACTGTCTTTACGATCGGCTTCACTTCCTGCTGCATTCTCAATATCTAGTTTACTTTTCTGAGTAGCAGGAGTTGTATGTTCATCAGTATTTAGAGCTGATGACAGTTTATTCTGAAATTTTTCGACTTCACACGAACATCTTGCAAGTATACCTTCTGCACAAACCGACTGGACTGCACTCATTTAGACTTTAGCTTTAACTGTGGCGTCATTATCGTCTGCGGAAACGGTACCCATAGATGTAGCAGGAGGTATTGATGACATCACTTGCTGGTTCCCAATAGACGAACCCTCTCGACAGACAGCGATGAACTGATCGAACCCACGTCTGTACCTTCCCCTATATAACAGACAGTCCGTAACGATCGTCAAAAATCCATATTTATCTTTCCAGCACAAGGCAAACATATCTTTAAAATCTGATGTAGGCACATCCGTATTAACATGATCATTGTAAACATGACGTAAATTCGTATCGTCCATGCGAAAAAGGAACCAACATGTTTGCATTGTCGCGAAGCAGTTGTGTTGGGTATGCGCGAATAAGTCTGGCCGAGGTATGCATAGTCAATGTTCGCGTGTCGACCCATTCTAAAGTATTCTTGAATGCAAGCTTGTTTCTCGCAGGCAATGACGTCGAAGACATATCGAGTTTCGCAGTGTTTCACTCGGAGGTACGACGGTTCCATTATCACTGTATGGGAAATAACCCACGCCTTCCACGGCCTGCAGTACTCGTGCCAGTCGCTGGAATTTCGATTGCTGAAGTGATATGGAGAACAGGTACACATTCTAGAGCCGAAGGCCGTTCTCTTCTTCCAGCAGGCTTAGTAGGACGCATGTCTTGCCACAACCCGTTGGTCCCGCAATGATGCAGCGGACAGTATTCGGAAATAGTCTTCCATGTCGCGATTTGTGGGAGATAGCTACATCTTCAGCATGAATGTGTATGGGTAAAGTAACATCTGGCTTGGCGATCCGTATGTTACCACTACGATCTTCTGGAACAGATGGAGCCTATTGTACTTACAGAGAACCAGAGATACAAGTTTTAGAATGTTTCTTTAATGCATCACTCCTAGAAGAGTGTCTGACAGAATTGGGATTCAAAATTCACGCTCGAACTTTCCATTCCACAGGTCATTCTCTCGTGTCGACGGGTATGACAGCCTTTGCTGAAAATCTTTCCACAGTAGCAACACTGTTTCCCATGTAACTTTCCAGCAGTGGGAGAAGGTACATCTGTTGAGTGTTTTTGAGGTGAAAGGTCATCGGGGCTAAGTTCAAAGGTCACACGGGTCAGGGGTAAAAGGTCAATGCCATCCAAGATGGCGGCCGGGTGACGTAACAAGATGGCGGCTCCCCAATCCTGCCATACTGTGCCAGACATCGATATTCCCGATTGCCCATAATTATGCTACTACTTACGCAACTTGCCATTTTTGTGGGATCCGCATGGCTCAAGTAATTGAAGCAGGCATGTACTAATACAAGCAACAAGCGTACTATCTTGATGAAGTGAAGAAAATTTGTAATAGCTACGCTAGGAGACTCGTATACTTGTAATCACAGTTGCACATCAATGTTCGCATAATGTTATGCCTTCTTCGAGTTGTTCATAAACTTCACGCCAAATAACTATCTTCTTTACACAATGGCAAACTGAACTCAATCATATAAAAAACACAAATAAACTACATACCAATAACTCTCTCCTCTCTCTCTCTCTCTCTCTCTCTCCTCTCTCTCTCTCTCTCTCTCTCTCTCTCTCTCTCCTCTCTCTCTCTCTCTCTCTCTCTCTCTCTCTCTCTCTCTCTCTCTCTCTCTCTCTCTCTCTCTCTCTCTCTCTCTCTCTCTCTCTCTCTCTCTCTCTCTCTCTCTCTCTCTCTCTCTCTCTCTCTCTCTCAGAATATTTTAAACGTCAAATGAAACTATCATAATAACCAATCTGAGCGTGTCGGCGCGTTTTCTCAGGAATATTCCGTTTCCCACATCCTTGCATTCCGACACTGCTCCATACTCACCTCGCATCGTCCTCATCGGCTATCAAGGCGTTGTTGCCAAGGCTGTTGCCTGGTTGAGAATTTGGTATGAGGTACAAGTGTGAGAAATAGTACTCCCAATGTCCGTATTTAGGCAAATATAATAATTTATTTTCCAGTAATTTTTAGTTAATTTTTTAATTCTCTAATCTTTCCAGGCAACAAGCTATACATTAATGTTACAAAAGGCTTGGATAGCAAATAAGCACGAATTTTTTCTGCTAAAAAAAAATCCTGTTGATATATAGGCTACCTAATCTTTAACATGAATGCCAAAAACCGAATTTCATTATCATGTATTTCCATATACCAAATTCTCAACCAGGCAACAGGCTTACGGGCCGCTCAAATATTTTCACGCCACTACAGCCTCTCGAAAGTCACGGGACTTGTTACTGCCTAGACAGGCGAACAGGTCTAGGGCACGGGATAAACAAGTCGAGGCGCCTCAGCAACGGCCCTTACATCACGAGACCTACAGAGTCATTCATGGCTACGTCCAGATTTCCTGAAGCCCTGCTGAAGATACTTTCAGGCTATTACTTCGCCAAATACACCTAGACAATTACACCAAAGGGGATAACGCACAGCATTCGTGCGCACTCAGGTTTATAATATTTAGCATTAGAACTATTTCTTACAGGCATTAACAACATGCTTATTTCCTCTGTTCTTGTTCGATTTTATTATAAATGAGATACACTTCAAATTTAAATATAAGCAAAAGTTATATTTAACCAAAAATAAGAGGTTTTATGTTAATATAATTATAAAGGGCTTGTGATACATACCTAACGTAAAAAAAAAAAAAAATTACATGGGGTGATTTTTCAAATGTTCGATACAAAAAGTGTGACTACTAAACGCCGTTCATGATAAAGTGAGCACTTTTGAAATCAACCTTAGAAATCATCACTGCCCCTGCGTGCATGTTTTATAACTGGCGCACTTGTTCACATACGCCCAGTAAAGATGGTAACGATGAATGGAAAATATTTCCATATCTTAAAGTCAAATTGAAAGTGTTAGATAACCATTTCTAACAACTAAATTTATTAATTTCGCTTTGTACTTTTTTTTAAATGTATCTATGTGTAAAAAAATATGTGTGTAATATTTACTTTTCTAATAAATTCAAAGTTTCACTTGATCGACACAGGAATAAAGTGATGAGGCCCATGGCAGTGTTAATTTTACATATGTCGGAAGAATACACAACCTGCATACAGGTCGATCTTAAGCAGGGCTTTCAAAAGTGCTTATTTTACCGTGAACAGCATTTACCAATATATACAACATGAAGAGATCGCGGGCAGGCCAGTAATGACGCGTGAAAACTGAGGAGTACTGCTCGGTCGCTGAAGGCACTCTAACCCGTTTCCAGATTCCAATATGCCTTGGAGGAATATAACGTACAGAGTAAATGGTCGTCAACCTTTAATAGATTTGCAATCTATTAATACACTATATTCGTATAGGGTTTTTGTAACTGATGTCAGCCTCATAAAGTTTAACTGAATAGTAGGTGTTATAATCGTTCACGTCAATGGTGGGGTAAACAAATTTCTTCCCAGTTCGTCATCGATTTTGACCATTCAACCTGTACATCTCTTTCTCCACGACATATCGGAATCTGATATACTACATACACCGAAGGAGTTAGGTTAGATTACGTTAGGTTAGGTAAAGTCAGGTTGGGTTAGGTAAGGCTCAACTGACCACCTCAATATCATTAAAATAGGTAACACCAAAAAAATCCCAACAACATTTTAGAAAATAAATGACTTCAACACATTCACTAATTTTTATTTCATTGATATATCGATAACAAAATTTATAAATAAATTGTGGTAAACATATAACACTGAAAATATACATCACATTAACATTACATATTTAACAAATACATTTCTCATTATATTTAACACTAACCTAATCAGCCACAACACATGTCGCACTGCTATTCAGATTTTCGTGCGACTATTAAAACCGGACATCATGTCCGATGGCCAATCTCCAAAATCAGAATTGATATCTAAATCAAAACCCCATTCGGACACTAGATCTTCAGCTCTGTCTTGATTTTGGTGTCAATAAAACTGAAACCCTAGCTGGAAGAGAGTTTTTAGAAGTCATTAGATATCAGTCTCGCTATCCTGACTTCGTTAGTGAAAAGCACAGGACTAGTTTCAAGCCAAGTGATATTTTGGCCTGTAGAACCTTTAATATGGTCTGTACTGTGTTTGGAGGAAAACCATTCTTTCATGTAATGCCAGGTGTGCTTTTTGCAAAGAAAAATGTAAAAATGACTGACGGTTATCGCGCGCGCGCGCGCACGTATATATATATATATATATATATATATATATATATATATATATATATATATATATATATATATATATATATATATATATATATATATATATATATATATAATACCAAGAATACTGATCTGGCACATTTGAGACTGAATTATGTAATGAAATATGTATTTGTCGCGTAAATACAATTGTAAATGTTTTAATGCAAATTTTGTACAAGATAATAATTTGTTTGCGATTTTTATTGGTGTGTTTGAATTTCAGGACTTCCAATAATGCTTGGAGTGGATTTGTAGATTATATGCGTGGCTTTGAAAGACTTCCTTAGAATATACGAAAATTCATTTTTAGTGGGGAAATAAGATTTTTCTTTTGCTATGTCACTCAGAGTAACAAATTTAATTGAAAAATTAGATTCCTGTAGTTAACAGGTTGATAGATTATTATCAAATAGGTAACATATTAAATTTATAACATGGTTTATGTAGTCAATAGGTGGAGAAATGTGTATTCATTGGCTTTTAATTCTTGGAAAGGAATCACATAAATTGTTACTTTGTGACGATTGACGATAACAAGACATAATAGGGTTTCGTTAATATTAAATTCTAATACACACTATGATTATTCTCAATAACATTGAACAAGTGTCAATAAGCAGAAGACACCTCCCTCCTCACTAGGGCTTCCTCCGGCTAAAACGCAATTGTACATCGCCATTTACAGTCAGTATTTTCTTTTTATGTATATCGTAAGTTCCCTTATGCTTCTAACATGACCAATATCACCATCAACAGACATATAATTAAATAACTCAACAATTTCCTTCCACTTCCTTTCATTATTTTTGTATGAATTATTGCAAATAACAGAATTTCGTGCGACCATTCTAGGCCGAAACCATTTCCCATGTGAAAAATTACCAAGACTAATCTCTCAAAATAATATATTTTCCAAAAAAAAAAATTATCTTTCTTATATTGTAAGGAACTATTTCAAATCCATCCAAGTAATCTAAAAATTCTCTCCAAACATTCTCGGAAGCCCTACAATACAAACACAGGCTGGTACGAAAGTTCGAAAACGAAATTCTTCGAATTTAGTACCACACACTGTGCAGCAGTACTGGACACTATGAAAACGGTTGGGACGGTAACAATTAATTTCCAATAATGCGGCTATTTTTTAGGATAACTACAAATACAAATTACTCCGTTAACAGCTAATTTTGAACTAAAGCAATAAAGACGCTTCTTGAATGGAACGAATTTTGTGGGTGGTCTATTTTCCTTTCCACAATCTAACGTCTCACAATAGAGTAAAGCCGTACACTTTATGGAGTATAGAGCAACGCCGGAATTAAAGGGCGGGGGAATGGGGGATTCCCGTGACAACCCGGCGACCAGTGGCATCGTCCAATACGATTCTCGCATCCGAAAAACTGGATTTATTAATTTAGCTGTTTCCATTCAAATGTAACGTGTCGCTTTCGGGAAGCACTTCGGTGGGTTCCTCCGCCTCCACTTCATGATTGAGCTTACTTTGAGGCTTGCTACTCTCTAAATCTGAAACAGTGAGAACTGAGCCAAAACAGTGAAAACCCACGAAAATTGAGCGATTAATAATCGGTGCCACATACCTAATATGACGGCTGAATTTCACTGATTCATTTGTGATTCACGCTGAATGTCGAGAATTCCACTGCCATAAGTTACGTGTTCCTAGTTCATTTACTTAAATATCCAGTTGATAGTAGCTCATCAACTGACTTTCAGTGAACTTTATTTCACTGATTGATATCACTGATTGGGGTTCAGAGCGTATAAAAGAGGTAGTGCAGGTGCTGAGGAGTCGTATCGGGTGCGGCTCTCTGAATGTTCAGAATGTACGAAAGATAAAAGAGAGTGCCTATGTGCGGTTTCTTCACACGTTTTGATTCAAACCTTTGAAAAAACACCCCATGTATTACGTGTTTGATTGCTTCCTATATATGTTACGTATGATAAGCGTTTTAAACTTCTATTGGCATAAAACTCTCTACATTTAAGTATAAATGATTTTTTACTTATATTTTACGTATAAGTTCTACTATTTCAATCGTAATTAATATATATACTAATATTATAAAGAGATAATGTGAGTTTGTTTAATTGTTTATGTCTCGTATAATCTAGGAAACTACTCGGCCGATTCTTATCATTCTTCCAGATGGGCATAGGATATGATGAATTTTAAAAAAATCCTTGAGAAATTTCAAAATTTGTAAACCAAATCGGAGAAAAATGAGCTACTTGGCTGCTTTCTAAGAACGCGCTAACCAAACCATTATTCACGGGTAGTCACGTAGTCCCGAGTTGTCGCACTAGGTATTTTAATATCTCCATAACACCTGAGCGAAGCGATGGCGGGCTGCTAGTGTGAATATAAATAGGGAGAAAATAGGCGTGTTGGTAACGCCTAGTTAGAAATAGTTATCACGTTAAATATTCAACTGTGTGCGCACACAAATCTGGGGCGTTGTCCCTTAGGTGTAAATTTCCAGGCATGGTCAAGCTTCGTTTGCATGAGGCGGAGAAATAACCTGAAAATAGAACTTTAACGGGGTCTCAGAAAAGTTGGAAGTGACCGTACATGGGCTATACCAGCTGCACGGCGCTTGAACTTCTTGTAGTGTGTGTGAAATACACGTTTTTCAACGAAACTATCAAACTGCTACGTTGCGATCAGGCCTTAAGCAGACACCACTGCCTGATCACACCTTTAGACATTCGATCAGGGCGCCAGGAAATGCATCAACAAATTGCGAAAAGGGCCAACAGCTATAATCCCGTCCACTGGCAAGCAATCGGGGGCATCTTACCGAACAGCGCTCCCCCGAGTGATTAATATTACCGTTCTATGTTATAGTATGTTCCTCATGTCTAAATAAACCCCCTCATTCACAGTGTTACGATTTAATAACCTGTGGTGTTTTATTAATACAAACAGGTTTGGAGTGTGTAGCTGAAGGTAAAGACTGGGTTAATTCAAAAGACTTTATATAAAACCCAAATAAATAGCAATTAACACAACTCTCTACAACCGGTAGGTTAAAGCGGAAGAGTCAATTATAATTAATATATGCTAACCAATTAAATAGAAGTCTTGTTATTATGAATTAACTACATGTCTTTGAACCCACTGGTACCTGTTGACCTTAATCTCGATACCGAAGGCTGCTTAGCATCACTTATCAGCGGCGGCGGTTCACGGTACGCCCTTCTGCGGTCCTCTTGACACCGCGGCAACTAGCTGGCGTCAGCCCCATATGTCCCAGCGGCGCTAAATACTCGCCGCGCGTTTATAAACTTAACTCTGTTTCCAAAACGTCGCTCGGTTTGTGGCCTCGCCCTGATTGCAGCGATGTGTAACTTCTCGTACGTGGGGTGTCCGTTCTAGCCAATGTTGTGGACATGACTTGCACACACCGTAACAACAGTAATGTTCTACCATATCATCTCTTTGTCATTCAGCTACGTACCTACCCCTTCCTTGTGCGGAGTAACAGAAATGTTACTTCGTAACAATACGCGCGTCCAATGTGTTGATTTGCGAAAAAGAGTACATTTCAGACGAGGGTTGTCGAGTGCTTTCAAGACGTCACGTACATCAGAAACACCATTTCAGGGTACTCCAAAATGGCTAAAAAAAAAAAAAAAAAGTTTTTTTTTCTTTTTAAATTGTATAACACAAAATACACGCTTCAGATCCATACGAAACTACCGAGGGTAGTAGTAGGGACGGGCCGGTCCTACTTCACCTGGGATTAATAGGGATTAATTGATGGATTGTCGATTTGATTGAAAGTGTTAATCCTTAATCCGATCTTAATCCGATTATAATTGAACGGGTTAAATGTAATGAAAGGATTAAATTGATTGAAAGGATTAAATGGATTTAGAGGGTTAAGTGGATTTAAAGGGCTAAATTTAATGAAACGGTTAAATCTATAGAAATGGTTAAATGTATTGAAATGGTTAATTTTTTCTCTTGTACTTCTTTCTTTCTTTTTGGGAGGGGATAGCAGGAGCTCTATACGATGTGGTGCTGTGGTGTCTTGGAAGCGACTGACGAGAGAAGTGGGTTGCAATGTGTTATATAGGTGTTGAGTTGAGTACAAGAGTGTGCGAAGGGTATCATGTAAACCCTATTTTTGTGTTCGGTACACGAAACTTGGTATGATTTTCAACTCGTGTTTGTGTTGACAAGTGCGCTCTATTTAACACACTTTATAGACAAAAATTTGCAGTACATACATTATTTTTTTTATAATTCACTTTTATACATTCACGTACTTGTAGGACAAATGAAATCGTTAATAGTAGCTTGGTAGGTTTTCTGTTAGTCGTTAATTTCTACTCAGTTGCCTTTAAGATGCCGGCCATGCTACACGTATATAAGCAGGCGCACCTCATACGATACACTCATTCATTGAGTGACCTCCGAGGTGGACGGATGTGTTGTCGGGGAACTACTGATGCCATTTCATTGTGTTTTATTGGGAAAAAAT
Organism: Dryococelus australis; assembly: GCA_029891345.1. Taxonomy (NCBI): domain Eukaryota; kingdom Metazoa; phylum Arthropoda; class Insecta; order Phasmatodea; family Phasmatidae; genus Dryococelus; species Dryococelus australis. The sequence goes on along the minus strand of CM056993.1, from coordinate 335,987,037 downwards.
TCGTTTTGTTTAAAATTTCAGAGTTTAAGTCTATACTCAAACAGTGTTTCACTGAGCTTGCAGACGGACAGACGTGTTTTGGGAGAGGTGCAATTTTATTACACGTGTTAATCAATCATTTTATTTTTATGTGTAGATTAAGTTCCTTCTCACCAGTCTCACAGGCAGGCAGACGTGTAAGGTATGTGCGTGAGGCATCATATATATATATATATATATATATATATATATATATATATATATATATATATATATATATATATATATATATATATATATAGTTCGTTTAATTTATAGGGACATTTTGTTGTAGATCTTTAATTCCATGTGTTATACTTCTCTCTTGTGTAAATTATATTTCTAAGCTCGGGGTAGTAAAATCACGTTACATTTCATTCCATACTGGAGTAATTGCACTTATTATCCATGTAGTTGTTAGAAATTTGCGATTCGATGCAAATAATTTATTCATACATACAACACTCTGAAATTCTCTAACATTTAATTGCATTCAGAAACAGTCGTCAATCGTTTGTCATTAATAACACGTAAATCGCATCTTTCAAAGTCGTCCATCTTCTACTACCGTCTACGAGTAATATCCCCCAAAACACATTAAATGATTTCTAAGGGTGGCCTAAGTGTAAATTTTAACACTCTGAAATTCTCTCGTATGTTAAATATATTCGTAAAAATCGCGTATCTATCACGAACATCTAAACAAACACATGAAAATAAAAAAAAAATTAAAATGACCCTTAGCACACTCTTGCACTCAACTCAACAACTATATAACACATTGCAACCCACCACTTTGGTCAGTCGCCTCCTGGGCACTACAGCAACAATATCCTACAGAGCTCCTGCTACCCCCTCCCAAAAAGAAAGAAAGAAGTACAAGAAAAAAATTAATCCGATTAGAAACTAACCCCTTTTTATCAAACCTTTAATTAAATTCGACCATTTCAATACATTCAACCCTTTCAATAAATTTAACCCTTTTTCCATCAGATTAAAATCGGATTAAAGATTAACCATTCTCATCAAATCGACAATCCATCAATTAATCCCAGGTGAAGTAGGACTGGCCCACCCTACTACTCCTCATCGCTCCTACGGCCAAGGCGTGCAGTATTCCCATCTTAACGCTTCACTGTGTAAACTAGATCTGTAACTGTGGGGTTTTATTAATCGTACTTTTCTCTTACTGCTTAAAGAAACTTCATAGGCAAGCTTAAAAAATGCGATATTTGACCACTTTCACGATTTTTTCCCCCATTAACACACCTAATATGATAAAAGTAAAAATATAGCGATCTAGACAATAGTTTTTTTTTTTTTTTAATCCTTTCTGGCAAAACTTCGTATTTCCAGAACATTTGTTTACGGAGACACGCCTTTAGGCACAAACAATGATTTCACAGAAAACGTTTCAGTACATAGGAGCCTTAATACTGTTGAATTTGGCGGGTGGTTCGGCCGGTGGCGGTTGTCGGACAGGCATAGTAATTTGTTGGCGAGTCTCGGGGTACGGAAGACCCGGCGCGGCAGCGCTGTGTAGAAAAAGGGGGGGGGGGGGGAGGGCGTCAACGCGAATGAAATACCGCGCTGGCCTCCTCGCGCTCGCCGCTGACCCGATGGCGAGCTAGACGAGCTCCGTGCCGTGAAATGTGGCGGCTGCGGACGGAGGTCAGGCGGTAGGTTCGGCGGCCACAGTTGTGTACGGCTACTGGTCTGCCCCCGACGACGCTTCGTTACGGCCACGCCGGAGAGATTTATGCCGCGCGCTTACCCGCCCCGGGGCCTTCACCATTATTCTTACAAATTATTACACGGCCCACGACGATGGCGGGTGGGTGTATGGAGGGGAGGAGGGGTTGTTTCTACCTCGCGACGCCCCTTTCCGATCTTGTTTTGAGGTTACCGAGTACCGAGCGCTTGATGAACTGTTGCGGTTAACGTGTACGCCTGGTCGGACGTACACTTCAGGAGGGGTAGGGATATTTATAGCGGGAAAAAATTATCGATAATATTTATGCATCGAAGAAGAATATCGATTTTAAGTAGGGCCTTGATCTAAATTTGTTATCTTATGTATTAATGGACTTGACAAATATAATATCGCTTGGAATTTTACTTACTGAGAACACGAGATATTGCAGAAATATGTGGCAACTGGTTTTGATGCATGTTGTCAAAGTAAACATTTAAATCTTTAAATTAATTTTTTGTATTCAAAACGGATCTTATTAAACGAACATTAAAAAAAATATCAATACCCGATACACAGAAAAATATATCGATTTTCGATGAATTATAGTTGAAGTATATCAACGTTCTATATCGCTGTATCGACATTTCGATATACCGATATTTTTCGAACATCCCTACAGGTTTACCACCGACATCAACCTTATTCGTTTGCTGCACATCAGCGCCGATGGAGACACCCCCCCCCCCTTTTTCACACAAATAGTCTGACTTTCATGGTTTTGTGTTCTATAGGCTTTCCTTTTGTTAGGTTGTCGTTTGGGTTATACAGTCTTCCAGTGGTCATGCAGACTTTACGTCAAATACTGTAGATTTTCCTGTAAAGGCTTGTGTTCACAATTACATCTTGGAGTCGGTCGATTTAAAAATAGTTGCTATTTTTTTGAAACAATTTCATCCGAATTAAGTTTCCTGATATATATATATATATATATTTTTTTGCTTATTTCATTTAAAATTGAATATATATTGTAATATTTCGTGTTTTATGCCTTTCAAAGCAATTATCACAATTTAATTTTATATACTTTAAGTAGCTGTACAGAAAAATTCATCCACCGTGTGGTTTGCCATACAACACTATAAAACGCGAAACACACTTGCCAAGCAACTGTGCTCCGCCGACACTTAATTCTGGCAATAGAAGATAGAAGACAAGTAGTGAAAATGGGAAAACAAAATCCCAGAATAACAGCAACAGACATTAAAGCCCACCTGGAAGAAAATTTTGATTAGGTGGTTCAAGTGAGAACAGTTCGTAGGTTCCTTAACAGTGAACCGGGTACAATTACAGGACACATAGACGAAAGCCGTACGTAAGTAAAGTAAACAAAAAAAAAGTGTTCAGGATTCGCAAATGAGTATATAACTAATAGCAATGAGTTATAGGATCGCGTGTGATAGTCAAATGAAAGCAAGTTCAATGTATCCCGAAGCGATGGCCGATTGAAGGTGTGGAGACAGAAGAATATTGACTGGGATACCCAAAATATATAAACTACGGTCAAATATGGCAGCATACTAGTTAGGATGTATGGCGTCAAGTGGAGTTGGTGAGCTTGCTTTCATGTATGGCAACATGAACAAGTATGTTTATAAGAATATACTACACGAACATCTGGAGAGAAGCGCTGAACTATTACATTTTGGAAATAATCATTATTTCCAACAGGACAACGACCCTAGGCACACATCAGACGTTGACATGTTATGGATCGTATACAACACACCCCACACTGAAAACACCACCTCAATCACTCGATATGAACTCCACCGAGAACATCTGGCAAAAAACTGGAAGATAGGATCAGGAAACACCATCACTAGCAAAACAAGACTGAAGGAGAATACTCATCAAGAATGGCATTAACTTGATTCCAAGTTAACTAGCAAACACGTACATTCAATGTCGAAGCGGTATACAGCAATTATCCACAGGAAAGGCGCATGATAACCAAATACCGGGGTGTTGGCGGTTGTTTATTTGCATACTTACAGTATGTAGAGCTGTTGGAAAAACATTATTTTAGTTGTCATTGCGAAGATGTATGTACTATGTTTCATTCACGTATATACAATTTATAACTAGACATGAACTTAAGGTTTGGTACACTCTAAATTTGAATTGGTGGAAAACCACTGATTCGCAGTGAAAATGGCTCCACTTAGACGCAGTGAAATTTTTTACATCACTAATTCAATCAGTGTAATTTTTTCCACTGAAACAATCAGTGTTATTTTTTTTCACGGATTCTAAGTGGAGCCATTTTCACTGCGAATCAGTGGATTTCCACTGGTGGGAATTTAGAAAATTCCACGTCCACTTTTATTACCATTATAGTGTATTTGAATACTTATTTCAATCTTTGTATTTCTCACAAAGCATTACTAACATATGAACCTACTGTTCGCGCGCCACGTCTAGGCGGGTGAAAATGCGGTAGATAGAGGGAGAGAGGGAGGGAGAGAGAGATAGAAAATAACTGCGCACCCACTGAAGTCATTGTTCCGCAAGTGGCAAAAACATTCGGCAATGTGCTGCGAACAAAACACAGTACAATGTAGCCCGGCGCCGGACATTCCAGGTGTGATAAAAGTTGTGAGTAGTGGGGAGAGGGAAATTATAAAGAGAGTAATTGAGTGTTGTGATCCAGAAACTGCAAACGAGTGGACTTAGTGTGTCTTTTGTATGCAATAGAAAGAGCTGCTAGATACACAGATGTAAATCAAAGGTCACTTTCACGAATTCGAAAATATAGCACAGACAAGCCGAACGAAGCTAAAACTACCCCAGGTAAAAACAGGTAATTATAGTTATTACTACAAAAATCACCATATTACATGCTTTAGAACATTCTCGGTACAGTGAGCAATGTGAAAAATCCGAAAGCCCGTGGTTAATTATCCTTCTAGCACATTTTTCCTTATCACTCTTCTATAACTTTCAAAGCCAGTATAAACAAAGATAATAAACTCGCTAAGTTAAACCAGTAAACGACATTTAGATAAAATTAGAAAAAGTGAAAAACGTCAGTAAATATTCACAAACCGATATTATTTACATCCATTGACGTTTATATATTTATTGTGTATCTACAGTAGTTAACACAGTATATTATTCTAATGCAAACACATACAGAGAACTTCCATCAAAACTGGGTTGGGCGATAAATTTGCAATAAATTTTTCTGAACAGCTGATATACACATAGTAACACGCCATAAATAGGATTTTATAAAAGCTTAATTAAATATGTGTGGCGATACTGCGAACAGATTACGGACAGTTGATTAAATACGTGTGTTACAAACATCAGAAAATAATACTCAATCGTACACACTTATCGAAAACACTAGTTGGAATAATCATAGTAATATTGACTACGCGTATCCTTTTATTACCTTATTATTAACGGTGAAATTTGTTTCCAATCATACCGAGAAAATTGAAAAAATATTACGATATATGTGTAGGCCTATATTTTTTATATCATGGCTTCAATCCATGCATGTATACTACTAGTAGGTCTATGGCAATGGTGAATATTAAATATAGCGGGCGCATAAGCTGTGAAGTAGAGGGGGAAGGATCTGTGTAGTCAAAATGGTTCAATTAATCATGAACCAACTGTATCTACGAAGCAAGGAAACCGAACCAAAACGCTAGACAGGCCAATAGCATCACAAGAATAAAGCGAATGACGGTCAACCTTACACACTTATTCCCGTAAAAAAAAACTAATAAAGTTAAAAAAAATAATATTTTTACAAGATCACAACAGTTTCATTCCACTCACTGTTCTTTAACTGATTAAAGTTCTGCATGAAGACGGAAATTCTTCAAATCTGTATTAACAGTGTACTGGACACATATTACCACTATGGACGTTAACCGTATTTTACAAGATTATGAAAGCGAACATAGTAACAACGGACAAAGGGCAAACCTACATAACTGATTTTTTATTAATTATGTCAGCAAACATTTTAGCAGAATGAAGTATTTCTTTCGAGATATTATATCTGAAGCAGTAAAGGCGTTAATATTAATATGATATTGCAGCAGGAGATATTACACAAAATAAAAGCACCAATGTGAGAAAACTGTTGCTCACAAAGATGGCACAAGCCGATATTTCAAGTTGCTCTACGGTGTTGTTCCAATGCTGGCTTTTAAGATACTGTGAGTTTCAACTGACACATTTGTAGCTAGGCTAATTAAGGCCCCACGTTCTTGTAATATTTCGAGGCAATGAAATCAAAACACGAAGGACCGTAGTATGATGGCGTGTTCAGGTAGGCCTTAATTCAACGACCTACCTAAATGAGTCATCACAATAGCTTCTGGATGTAACAAAATCAATAAAGATTCAAATTAGTCATGGGACTTAGGCTCCGACTATAACACAACCACCATCCCCTTCCCTTACCCAACCCACATCCAGTCTACTGAAATTATACGAGACATTAAAATAGTAGTACAAAAATAAGACAACCAGGATTCCCTCAGTAAGAGCAAGAGAACAGAGCACAGCGGTATCCGAGAAACTGTAGTCCCGCAGCCTTGGCCTGTCGAGATATAACAGTGGCTGTAGGTATAGGCTGTTCACGGTAAAGTGAGCACTTTTTAAAGCCCTGCTAAATTTTCCTTTCAAATAATTTCTAATTTTACGCCACTTTTTGATATATATACATTGCAATATGACGAATACACACACTGTACATATTTCACTACTCTCAAAAGTTAACGTCTCAGGCTGCAATAAAATATATTTATTACGAGTTAATGCATTTTTGAAAGGGCCTTAAAAAGTGCTCACTTTACCATGAACGGCCTGTAACCATTTCTCCAGGGCTGAGGTGGCCGGTCTTACTGCAAGATGAATGGCACCACAGCCAACAGAGGGCGCCAGCAAGGTTACGCCGACTTTCCGACGCTAACTGGTCGTCACCGGAGTAATTGACGGACTTGCAAGCTTAAAATGCTAACGCTCATGTAGCAAGGAAGCCAGATTGGCGAATCCCCGGAATGAATCACTTTATCACGACAAAATGACCACTTTTGTAACCCCTACTTAAGATCTACTTGTATGCATGTTGTGTATTCTTCCGCCTTATTTAAATTTAACATTGCCATGGGCTTCATCACTTTATTCATGCGTCGGTCAAGTGAAACTGTAAAATTATTAGTAAAGTAAATATTTTAACAATCTGCTCATTTTTAAACTTTGTGCATTAAAAAAGCAAAAAGGAAAAGAAATAATTTAAGTTATTTCAAATGGTTACCCAACACTTTCTAATCGACGTTAACATAAATGGAACACTTTATAATCGCGTTAACATAAATGGAACTACTTTCCATCCTTCGAAACCAACTTTACTGGGCGCATGTCACCGAAAGCGCCCATCAAAATATATGCAGGCAGGGCCAGTGACTTTTTTCTAAGGTTGATTTCAAAAGTGCTCACTTTATCGTTAACAGGTTTACGAACAAGTACGTAGCAAACGGTTTGGAGCCCATTACAATCTCGAAGGTCCGCTGCCCAAGGGCTGTTCACGGTAAACTGAGCACATCTGAAAGCCCTGCTTAAGATCGTGTACGCACAATGTGTATCATTCCGCTATACGTAACATTAACATAGCCGTGGGCCTAACCACTTTATTCATTGGTCGGCCGTGCGAAACTGTAAAATTATTATACAAGTTAAACATTTAACAAATGTGTTCATTCTTACACTTGACTGCATTTGAAAAAACGCAAAGAAACCATTTTGATATTCACAAGTTTTTACTGACACTTTTGATAAAACGTTAAAATATGAAAATACTTTCCCTCCGTCGTTATCGACATAACACAGCGAATGTCACACTGTGGGACCGTTAACATGAATGCAGGTAGGGACAGCGACGTTTTTCCAAGGTTGATTTCAAAAGTGCTCAGATATAGTCTATTCGCTGTTTCTTCACCTTTTATTGAATCAAACCTTTGAAAAAATATCCCCAAGCATGGCGTATTCAGTTATTTCCAACATATGCCATGTATCACAAGCGTTTTATACTTGTGTTCATAAAAGTTACTTATTTTTCTGTTAAATAGAAATATCATTCATATTTTATCTATAAGTTATAACGCTTCATTTATAAATAATTTGAATAAAAAACAGTGAGAAACATGTGTCAGTAGCGCCTGGTAAGAAATAGTTCTTATACAAAATACTGTTACACTTGCGCACGTGCGCATGAATTCCGTGCGTCGTCCTTTGGTGTCATTTTCCAGACTTAGTTAAGGTTAGTTTGCACGAGGCGGAGGAATATCCTTGAAGTAGAACTTTAGCAGGGCTTCAGAAGTGTGAAGTAACCATGAATGTATTATAGGACCGTAATAAAGTGGTACTGTTTCGTGAGTAATATGGGATTGTGTATGGGAATTGCCATTCTGATTGTACGTATATTTGTAATAAATGTGCGAAAATTAATTGTCTAGGTAACGTAATAATAGTACTTACGACTTTATTTATAAATGGGGTTAGCATAAAAATTGTGCTCACTAGAAAAAAAAAAAAGTAAGCGGGAATATTCAGTTGAATTTTGTACGTAACAGCTGTGCGTATTTTTATAACATTGTAAATAACTTAGGTCATGAAATTAAATTCTTTTACTACGATATCAATCCCTCACTGGCCTGCATAAGACCTTGACAGTTTCTGACAATATTTTCACGCAATTATTCACTAACTGGGACAGAGGGGATTTGTGTCGTACACACGTCCAACTACTAAAAGTAACAAATGCCTGATACGCTTTCTAAGACATACCAACGCTGCGATATTATTCGCGCAAGCACTAATTAATACGAACCTCATCCCAGTGTTTTCGGATTACGTCCAATTCATTTTATCGTAAGCAAGTCATTATTTGGTAGCAATAAAAAAAAACGGGTATTCGGTATTCACAGTACGCCAAGGTTTCAGACTATTGCCTCATCGATTCCTGTATAAATCAAAACTAGCTAGGGGTTATCAAGTGGTAACGAACGCTAATAATCGGACACTATCATGCTGAGACTTAAACTTTTTAGAGGCGACAGAAATTCACATATTCTAGCAAGTTACGGAGCCCAGAATGCTTTAAAATAGCAAAAGAACAATGCGGATTGCTAACTATTTAATAACAGTGTAGAGAGTCTTGAGATGAAATTTAATATTTATTTACCTGTTTCTTTGCTCCGAAAGTTTGCTCGACAAAATGGTGGATACAGTTAAATGTAGGAAAAATGAGAAGGAAATCAGTACACTACAAATGTTTTACGAAATAATTGTTTAACTACAAAATGGATTTTGTCGAATGCGTGAATGATCTTTTCTGAGAAATAGTGTACACGTCTCACGTTTGCCTTGTTAACAGAACATTCCAGAAGACGAAGATAGAATAAGTAATGGCGACACATGATACTTAATGCACGCCAGATACTGCAAATATGCAACAATGACAAAAGTATGTACAGGCAAAGAGTATGATTAATTTCATAAAACCACAAAAATTTCTTGGGATAAGAGCAGACTGCCATAAAAAAATTACATTTCATCAACAATGTTTAGTATTGTGCATAGGTAAAAGTACATCAATAATACCATATTTACGCCAATTCTGCGTAAATAGCTCAGAAATTTTATCAATTTAGTTTTATGTGCTGTTAAGACGGTTGTATACGAAGCTCAAAACTTTAAGCCAAATGTGAAGAGACAACAAAAGAAAAAATTATTGGGAAACACAAGTTTCATTTAATGAAAACGTATACTAATGTGATACTGAGGCAGCACTTACTGTCGGCATTATTTTCTTTCGGGAATAACTTATGGCCTGCATTAGGTTAGTTTTATCTGCGGATTCTTGTCTCCAAGCTAAATGTATTACAGCACGTACAAAACTTCTAGTTTTAGAAATTTTGTAAATAAAATATTTCGTATTATTGAAATTAAAACGTAAAGCCAATTCGTGGTTTTTTTTTTATATGTTTGAAAAATCGATTTTGTAGCTACAAAAATAACAACTTTAATAACAAAAGCGAAGCTTTTTTTTCCCCTCAACTATGGATGCAATTAAATTCTACTTATTTATTCTTGTTGATTTGAGTAGAAGAAAAACTGTCGAAAGATGTAACAGATGGCATTATTTATCTACCTTGAGCGTGGACGGTAGCAAATTATAGTGTGCTTATCTTGGATGATTGACGTTCTAATCACTGTCACGCTGGCTACATCGGCCACAGATAATGTCGCTCGTTATAAGACCGTACCTATATGAGTGTACAAACACGGTACATCAACGGCATCCTAAGCTTATATTTTAAATCTCCGTTGAGCTATTACGTGTGGTTGACGTCTCTTCAGGCTGTTACGGGTTCACACTCGTCGACATGAACCAACGATAAAGCAAAATTTGTTTACTTTTTCTAATCTGTTTTTTACAAGAATGATCTGGACAGTATGGCGTTTGGCGAAATTATCATCAAATTTAAACTGTAGACAAATTTACGCGAATTTATAATTACTAGACAACTAGAAATAAATATCTAGCGACGAAAACTACGAATATTTATAAAAATATGAATAAGACTTTACCACTGAACACGAGTATGTGACAAGAAAAATGAAAATTTTCTGCAATGGAATTAAGACATGAGAAACCGAGAAAACAGTGAGATGTTAGTGGGATTTACGCAAGATTGATATTCAGCATTTTTCATATAGGCTGTTCACGGTAGAGAGAGTACCTTTTTGAAGCACTCTTATTTGGAATAATAGTCAATAAATATATTTTATTGTAACCTTAGACGTTAGTTTTCGAGCAGGGTGTAATATATACAATGTGTTTATTATTTACATAGCAATATTTATTTTAAAAAGCAGAGGAAGGATTAAAAAAAAAAAAGGTGATAGGAAAAGTAACTAGGGCCTCAAAAGTGGTCACTTTACGGTGAACATACTATATATATATATATATATATATATATATATATATATATATATATATATATATATATATATATATATATATATATATATATATATATATATATATATATATACACACATACACACACACACACATTCCCGCATGTATTGGCAGGTGAAACCAAAGAAACTGCATCATTATGAGAGGAAAACCACATGGGAAAAACTATCACCGATTAACTAAATTACAATGGAAGAGGGTGTAAAAAGGGGGGGAAGGGGGGATGCGACCAGCGCTCCCCGACCTCCCATCATGATTATCCTGGTTCGATTCCCTGCGGATTCAAGCCCGCAATTTTATACGAGGAAAACTTGCCAGACGTTTACCAAGGCCCCTGTTTTCCTCGAGGTGCTCCAGTTTTATCCATCTTTACACACTGTCGCGAAAATTTGTTGCTTCTCTAAGATGCATTTTAAAGAGAAGCTTTCTCCATGGAAAAGTAACAAAAGCTGTAATTGCACATGGCAGAAAAACAAATTGAACGATAAATATTCCTTCCAAGAGCGGAAGCAAACAAAAAAACGTTGACACATTTTCACTTCGAACGGAAGAGAACATTATGAACAAAATCTGTGGCAATTTGGTAAAATGCCTCTCAAAGACATAAGATCATATGGATGTGAAATAATTTTAGTGGCACTACTTATTCATGCCCAAATTTATTAGCGATTTTTTTTTCCCAGTGCAAACAATTTGTGTCCTAGAATACATGCTACAAATATACAGTTATATTAACTTCAAGAAACATAAGTTATACCCTAAAATTCCAAAAAAGATGACAAGCATTCGGAAACTAATGGTGAATCGTAAGTATACACTCAAGAGTGATCGGTTTGAAAGATCTTGAACTGTGAATGCCGCCACATCAGCTCCTAGTATTCGCAGGAAGTTGTGTGTGATGTCGACAGACTACATTCTAGAGAGCCCAAGTTCATAATTTTGGCAATCTTAAAGGAAGAACACATGTGTGGTATCTACTGCCACTATAGATTTCTAATTCTTTTACCTTGCGGTCAGACTTAAGATTATAAAATACAAAAATCGTATGCAACAGTCTACGTATGCACGTAACATAATGACAACCAATTGGAGGTTAAAAAATTACTGGAGAGAAGTGTGCTAGTGAGAGGCAAGATGCAAATATTTTATAATCCCATCAAAGCTAAAAAAAAATTCCGCACAGACTGACTGGACCAGCAGAATTTCACAGAAGGGTTATACACATTTGTACTGCTCACAGTATTGCTATTATCATTACTATTATTATTAATAATTATTATTTTATTCCTACTCACTTTATAAGTTACTTACTGTTTTAATTACGGCACTTTTTGCTGAGTTATCTTACAGGATGGAAGTCCGGTAAAAAATTTCAAATTTGATTCGCATATGTAAAAGACAAAATTTTTCAATGTGTACTTTTTGGTACCCCTTTAGAGATGAAAAGTAATTCGACTAAGCAGCAATATCATCAAGTATAAAATTGTAACAAAAACTTCACTCATGCTGTTAAGGAGAAACCAGACACATATTTAAATACAAATCAGTCTTATATGATGAGAGAGAGAGAGAGAGAGAGAGAGAGAAGAGAGATAGAGAGATAGAGAGATAGAGAGATAGAGAGATAGAGAGATAGAGAGAGAGAGAGAGAGAGAGAAGAGAGAGAGAGAGAGAGAGAGAGAGAGAGAGAGAGAGAGAGAGAGAGAGAGAGAGAGAGAGGAGAGAGAGAGAGAGAGAGAGAGAGAGAGAGAGAGAGAGAGAGAGAGAGAGGAGAGAGAGAGAGAGAGAGAGAGAGAGAGAGAGAGAGAGAGAGAGAGAGAGAGAGAGAGAGAGAGAGAGAGAAGAGCTCAGTTGTATACGAACATGCCGAACATATGTAATAATAAGTAAATTTAAGAATACACAAAATTCAGCATACACTCTTAATTTTTTTGATGTTAAAACAAAGTTTGCAATCCATTGTTACTGCTAACACCCAGATTATTTTATTATTTTTTAACAGAATCCTTGTTCATATCGATTAACCGAAATTTCACTGAAGGTTTTTTTTTTTTTGTTCTTGTTTAGAAGCGTGATTATTGTGTTCTGGTTTGGGCGCGCGTGTGGGGAAGGTAATGTTCACTATAAAACTTGATCGCCATTAGATCAGTGCATTTCAGAAAATATAAATACTGGAGGTAAAGAAATGAAATCGTAAATATACAGAACGTACAAAGAACACAGGAAGTCGAGAAGGTAGGGGATTACTCTATCATGCAACGTTTGGTAATTATTGTTTTTAAGTCACAAAGAAATGCTTGCTGCCTCGGCTAGGCTCATTATTCACATTCCGATAGTCTGCATGGAATACAAATGTGTGTAACAATAAAAATATATTTATAATTCTAAAAGCCCTACTAATGGGCGTTAGCTCAGGTCCCTCGATCTTGTGCTGTCTATAAAATTTACAAAAATATCCCAACGAAAACACAACTTTTGGTACACCAAAACTAGTGTCGACCACTTCCGTTTAAAATGTTTAATTCAGACACATAATTTATTCGGCTAAGCCTCATGACGACAAGACCAAATCGGCAATGTGCTGGACGGAGGCTGAACAGACTCACTCAAGACATGATTTTATATCCGAGGTCGGAGTAAGTAACAAGTAGTTTGGAACCCCAACATAAACTGTAGGCTCTCTTTCCTTAAGCCTATATTGCCATGGTCTAAAATTAGAAACAATACATTAATTTTGCAAATATACCAATTGTTAAAACAATCTTTAAAATAAAAAAAATCAGCTCAAAGGCTACACCATGTAGGCCTACTAACATGAATTTCAGCATCAGGTGTGCAATTTGTCTTGGGATTTTGATATTTCCAGAAAAACGTTTTCAATATATAACGAATGCTGAACTGTAAAAATTCTGCAAAAACAAGTTTTTATTTAAAACAATTTTCCCCTGAAATACTGCATGACGGCAGTCAATAGTCGGGTTATTTCAGGGCATACTCAATAGTCGGGTTATTTCGGGGCATACTACAAAAATTAAAAATAGAAGAAAAAAACTAAACGGCGAAACATGAAAAACAAAAAATGTACCTAACACACGTACAATTTTTCTTCTTCATAAGTTTAACATTAATCAAGTCCGCTGTACAAGTTTATTTATTACACAGGATAATAAACATAAATTATTTTATTTTCTCGACATACCACTGTAGAACAAATAGTCTACACCTGAATACATACTTCACATTTGCCAACACACTATGGAGAAATATGGTTCTAGAAACTATTTTGACTGTTAAAATTGGGACAGCCATCTGATGGGTGTCGGTAGAAAACATATATAATACATATGTATATAATGCATATATATAATACAAATATAATGCATATATTTGAAATACATATATAATACATACATATAAGATATATAATACATATGTATAATATATACATAAATAATACACATATATACATATAAATAATACATATATATTACATAAATAATTAACATGTATAACACAGATAGTAATACTAACATTACCATTTGTTGTATTCCTGACTGTGATTGTATTTGCTACTGTACCTACATATTGTTGCTACAACAGAGCAGCGCGTTCCTTTCCTTCTACTAAACAGATATTACCTCCAATTGAAGAACTTACTTCAACTATATTTTGATTGTTCCCATAACAAATAGGACTGCAATAACCCATTCAGTTGCTGTTACCCTCACTCCTGATAACACAATTTTTCAGTACTAGCAATAATTACTGTTTACTTCGATAAATGTGCTGAATACACTCGTCCACGTCAGCTGAATCTGAAATAATTTGACTCAGAATACGTAGCAGCCAATGTTTGATGATGACTTCATGAAACACACAATGTTGCAAACAGCAAGAAAGCCCTGTTAGTGTAATTGCCGAACTTATATTGAAATCGAGAATGTAAAACATTTGCGTAAATGACAACACTATATATATATTGAATACTGGGATATCCCTACCATAATTCCAACAGCAGAAGTCGGTTAATCTTTTAAAAGTGCTATCACTACTAAGTTATGCATTAAATTAGGCCTTACCAATTTAATATCAACTTTATCTTGTAATTACTTTGTCGCTGTGTTAACGTGGACTAGTATACGGAAATGCAGTACTTAATAACCGCTTCAAAAGCAATACCTATTCACAATCAAACCTACTTCATTGCGGGATCCAGGTTACTGATCCCAGAATCACGGATCTTTCGTAAGGTCACCAAAATCTAACTACTGTATTCTAATTTATTTAGGTCTAATGCCCGAGTGTTAAAAATAATAAGAATATATAATTTTAAAAAATACACGCTAAGCAAATAAGCCTCCCTCCCCGCCCTGCTCGGAAAAAAATCGTATGTATAAACACTTTCACTGTATTATAAATATTTTCTTACATCGGTAGATATTGAAAAATAATATTCATTAAATTTAACATGGGGTCAAGGGCAACCGTTGAAAGATTTTACTCACTCCTCGCAGCCGAAGGGGCAAAATGAAAAACTGGCTTCCTCGCCAGACACATTACGTCACTTCCTTCTTGATATAGGCTGTTCACGGTAAAACGAGCACTTTTGAAAGCCCTGCTTAAGATCTACTTGTATACACTTAGTGTATTCTTCCACCTTATCTAAGATTAACATTGTCATGGGCCTCATCACTTTATTCATGCATCGGTCAAGTGAAACTGTGTAATTATGAGAAAAGTATAAATTTAACAAATTTGCTACTTTTTACACTTCGATTCACAAAAAAAAAATGCGAAAGAAATAATTTTAAATTATCACAAATTGTTACCTTAACACTTTTTATTAGGCGTTAAGATATGGAACTACTTTCCATCCATCGTTGCCAACTTTACGGGGCGAATGACACTCAGGGCGCCCATTAAAATATATGCATGCAGGCGCAGTGACTTTTTTTCTAAGGTATAATTTATAAAGTGCTCACTTTATCATGCACAGACTTTAGGTGTCGGTATTGATTGTCAGCGGTCAGTCGTTTAGCGCCGGCGGTCGCAGCCATTAACGGCGGGCATTTGTCACGCGCGGGCCGAGAAGGGCGCACAGGTAAGATGATTAGTGCGGCAGGCTGGCTTAGTCCCGGGAAGGGGGGTGGGGGGGCGGAAGAAATTCAATATTTTGTCATGGTAAGGGGGGGGGGGGCTGGATGAATGCGGTGAGGTGGTTGTGTGTGTGTGTAGGAGGGGGGGCACAGCAGGGGGCCAGTCGACTACACAGCGCTACCGTGCTCCAGAGGCGGCTCCCGACACGAGGGGAGCCACGCCCGCTGCCGCCTCCAAGGGCTCGTCAAGCTGCCCGGGGGAAAAAAATTCCGACTGTCGGTTCTTCCGTCTTCGCCGGCCCATTCACAACCTGCGGTGGCATTTATAGTATCCGCTGTTGCGCGCTTCTCGTGTCGTGGCAAACACTTGAATTAATTTTAATCACACAGCCATGTGAAAAGAGGAGGCTCGCCAGATGTGCAGCATCGTAACCTCAAACCATAGTACAACAGGTGTGTTCACTTCCCGCACAGTGTGATCATATTTATAGTCTATTTGCGGTTTCTTCCCACTTTTTTGATCAAACCCCTGAAAAAAAAAACATCCCATGTATGACGTGTTTGGCTGTATAGCTGTTTACTAAATGTCTTATATCACAAGTGCTTTATACTTGTGTTAAAATAAAAGTACCTTATTTTTGGTTAAATTGAACCTTCACGTGTATTTTATTTTTAAATTTAAGGTCTCATGTCGAGAAGGAGCCTGCACCAAAGGATTTTAGTGAGATAGATCCAAACAGGTTAATCTGCTGGAAGACTTTTCCAGTTCATGAGGGCAGGGCAGACAATACTGCTGTAATTAAGTGTTTTTGGTAATAATCTATGTATTCACGCAATAAGATGATGCAGATGGAACTTGGTGATCAGATTTGGTTGTATCGGAAATTAGCTGGTACTACTGGTGACATGCATATTTTTTGTCATGTGGAGAAAATAAGTTTGTTGGTAATGCCTAGCAAAACACTATAGACACTGAATGCGCACGAATATGGTGAGTTGTCTGCTGGGTGTAATTTTATAAGACTCGGTTAAATTTTGTTTGCATGAGGCGGAGGAATATCCTGGAAGTAGAACTTAAGCAAGGCTTCAAAAAAGTTTGAAGTAGGTAACCATGAATGGACTATAGTTGTGAAGGTAGACTTTTCTGTGATATGTACATAGAATGATTTGATTAAGTAATAAATGAACCTTAATTCTGGTTTTAAAAAAGGCCTTAATGACATCTGTCCCGCTACCAATAACTCTAGTCATAGTTTCCCTTTTACTACTTTTATATCGCTGTGGTTATTTACCACTTTCTCGCCATTTCTCGTTATCATTAATTAATTTCAATAGTAATTACACATCCAGGCATGAAGTTTTCGCTGCGCCAATTCCTCGTTGCAAAACAGGTAAACATCTGTTCACACATGGAATTTGATTTTTGTAAATCGTGCTCGTCGTTAAGTGGAAGAATTTGAAAACGTTAAGAGTATTTTTTCCAATGTTACTGCTCGACACAAATTCGGTCTGCGCATTCATCGTGGTAAGTGTATTATCTTCGACAGTACAGACAGCACAGAGTGTTAGATAAACTTGAACGTACATTATGGAATTAAAACAGGGCGGATTTGACAATCAATTATGTACAATACGGACGTCAACTGCAAGTTTTCTTCAAAAAAGGTCAGTTATAGTAAATAATGTATGATAACTGTACTTGTAAATGAGGAGTAATTAGCATATTACACACGCAGACTTAGTTATACAAGCCTATATTTAATACCCCTTGATCTCTCTAAGAGGAAGAGAAAACTATTATACATATTAGATTTGTATATGCATGCTCGAGTCAAGGCCTTCAACCCCAAGCAACGTGGCGCAGTTGTAACACACTGAACTCGAATTTGAAAAGATGAGGATTATATTCCTGGTCTAGCCATCCTGATTTTGCTATTAAATAGTTATTTGATCGTACGTGCCAACTCCCGCAACACACGACAAAACACTTCTGCGAGTCCCACTAACCAGTATTGCTGAGGCAATAGATTTTTACTGCGACTAAGGAACATATTGCCTGCCAACACAATGAATTTATTGGCGAGTGCGAAAGTCCTTTTATAGTTATCGTTAAATACTGAAACGACAAAAGAAATTGGCGGTGTCACTAAATCCCTTGTGAGGTCTATTCTGACAAAAGAATTTTGTGGCCATGGATAAATTTTTTCCCATAATCACAAACCGGTTCGTTATTTTATTTCATTTCCAAATTTGTACTAAGCAAGGTTGTTATAGGCTTGACGGTTAGTTGAGCACTTCGGAAATCGACCTTTGAAAACTATCGCTGCATCTAACTGCATATACGCATTCTAAGTGGCATACGCCCAGTAAAGTTGGTATACGCTGTTCACGATAAAGTGAGCACTTTTAACGCCCTAGTTACATTTTTTAAAGCAATTTTTTGTACTTCAACCATCCTTTTAAATAAAATATTACCAAGTAATAAACACAGTGAGTATAGGCCTATTTCACGGCACTCGGAAGTAAACGCCTAAGCATACAATAAAATATATTTATTGACTATTATTCGAACTGATAGGGATTTCAAAAGTGCACACTTAACCGTGAATAGCCTATAACGTAGGGAACGTAGTTCCGTGTATAAATGTAAAATCAAAAATGCGAGGCAAACATTTGCGAATACTGAAATTATTTATTCTGCTTTCCGTTTTTAAAGCAAGTAAGTGCCAGAACTAGCAAATTATTACAATGTTTACTTTTCTAATAATTTCACTTCAGTTAACCGACGCATGAATAAAGCAATCACGCCCATGACAATGTTATTTTTTACATATGGTGGAAGAATACACAGAATACATTCAAGTAAACCACAAGTAGGACTTTCAAAAATTAAAATTCTACAGTTGAAATTCTCATATTTAAGCTTAACAAAAAAAACTGAGTAGTTTTTTCCTCTAAATTGTTTGGTATTTCGATCATGTTATCGACATCACGTCACGAAACCATGAACTATCCCCAAAATTTAGGCAGAGAAATTTGGCTCTTGGGACAACCTTAACCCCAATGAAAGCGCATCCCTGCTTCACGCGTATCAGACAGACACTTGGTAACATGATGTTCGCCAATGGGGGAATAACAGTGCCTCTTACGACCAATTCGCTCCGTGTTCAGCACTCCTTGGCCAGCTTTTCCCGGGGTAACGGCATCGTAAAAGTACGCGTCTCGTTATAATGGGACACGGCCATTAGCGGCGAAACGCAGCTGATAGCGCCGGTGATTAAACACGCCGCTGAGCTTGCCACAAGCTACGTCCTCAGCCATTCCGCCCAGCATCGCAACTTGCAGTCTGTGAGCTCCGTGGACTAAAGATTAGGTATAGGCTGTTCAAGTGAGTACTTTCGGAAGACTTCTCATTTGGAATAATAGTTTATATATGTCTTATTTCGGCCTTAGGCGTTAACTTACGAGTGAGGTGGAATATACACACTGAGTTTATTACTTACATGGCAATTTTTATTTTAAAAAAGGGTTAAAGGATAAAAAATAACTGAAAGGAAAGCGTAACTAGGGCCTCAAAAGTGCTCACTTTACCGTGAACAGCCTATAGACAGATGTTTAGTCTTCTGCGCATGCACCCAACATCGACCCGCTTCACACCAATACAAATGACAAAGTCACAGTGATGGAAGTGTTTGTTTATATCAATTATAAAAAAATGCATGCTCTTTTATATAAATAACATACCTAACAAATTTTAATTTAGGGGCCGCGGTAGCTGAGCGGTTAGACTGCTCGCCTCCCACCAGGGCGAATCGGGTTCAATCCCTGGCCGTTCCACTCCCGGATTCCCACAAGCGAGAATCGTGCCGGACGATGCCGCTGGTCAGCGGGTTTTCTCGGGGATCTCCCGTTTCCCCCGTCCTTGCATTCCGGCTCTGCTCCATTCTAACCTCATTTCACCCTCATCGGCTCTCAATACCTCGTTGTTAGGAACCGCCCACTCTCAACCCAACTCAATTTGAATTTAAAAAAACTGCATTGCAAACTGGTTAGAAGAAGTAAACAAACACCTCAATGCACGCACTTATTTACTAAACATTGTAACCTCACATCCTATTCACGTCGTTTATGGTGCTCCTACTGACAGAAAACCAGTTCAATGTAGGCACACGGACACTTGTTTTGCGCAGCTAATGTGATCACTCTACCCCATATTCACTCTACGGTGGGCACCCCCGAAGGGCGCGCTCTTGTTCTGCTCAGCTTGGTTCGGAACGGACCTTTCGGCAAAAAAAAAAAACACTATTTTCATATGGCAGCCCGTGATCTACAACGGTTCCCCTTGGTGGGACGTTGAGTAGTCTACCCACTAGACCACCGCGGTTCCCAATAAAATGTTAAACACGGCGTAGAATAATTCGTCTAATGTCGCTTTTTGAGGAGTTCTCGAGCTCATCCCCGACAAAAAAAATTCCCTAGCCATTAATCTGAAAAAATAACTCGCTGCATCCTGTACGTAGTTCCACTACCCTCGAAACGTACGTTTAGAACTCCACCTAGTGAGTGAGAGAATGAGTGAAGAGATTTGGGCAGCTCTTAACATCGAGGTCTTGAGAGCCGACGGAAGTGAAGCGAAGTCGGTATGGAGCAGCACCGGAATGCAAGGGCGGGGTAAACAGGATATCTCCGAGAGAATCCGCCGACCAGCGGCATCGTCCGGCACGATTCCCACATGGAAAAATCCGGGGGCGACCCCACCGGCAATCGAACCCGGTCATCCTTGGCGGCAGTCGAGCAGTCTAACCACTGCACCACCACGGTCCCCTCCCAGTATCTAAACTTAAGAACATGCGCGTTCACTTTGAGCGGTTCTTTGCGTAAGTTGTAAATGTGTAAAGGATTACGGCCATGATCTTCCATTTCTACAGCTTTTGTGAGAATTAATTTTTGAAACCCAAACGGGAGCAGATATGGTAAAATCCTCTTACAGTTTTGTTACAAATTGTTTTTATTGTGTAGTATAGTTTTTTATACACGAAAAACTTTATACTTCTATCCAATTAATTAATTAACGAAAATTTTGTTTATTTAATAATTAATTAAAATTATACAGTTTTTTGTGTTGAAAAAATTAGACCACGTGATGAAAACAGTTTGTAACAAAATTGTACGAGGATTTTATAATATCGGCTCCCGTTTGGGTTCAAAAAATTAATTCTTGTAAAATCTGTAAAAATGGGAGATCGTGGCCTTAACAGCGCATTTTTTAATACAACCTTTGAAAAATGTCACCGCCACTACCTGCCGAGGAAGATGTAAGAATAACTGAAGGGGTCATGGATAGGGTGGGAGTAAAACCGGGTGGAGGCGGATGACGGAGATAAACGAAGAGGAGGAGAGCGCAAAAAAAAAAAAAAACCTGCTACTCTGACCTTGCTTTTGTGTACAATTCGTGCGGATTCTATACCAGACAATGTCATTTTCCACAGATAGGAACTTAGAATCATTTGGTTCTAAATTTCGACTTGTGGCGGATATAAACGCCATAGTTGAATATTAAGATTTATTGATCTGTTTTTCTTTTGTCCAACAAACGGCCTGAAAATATACAGACATCAGATATTTTGCGTTTTATGTTATCTATAATAGCGTTGATAAAATTAAAACTGAACCGAATTTTTGTACTGTTTGACAAAAAAATTTCAATAATCCTGATTAACTAAAATAAAACCAAATACCAGGTATAACTGAATCAATTCGTTCACTATAATATAATCTAAAAAAATTACATTTTAATATTAAAATACGTAGATGGTAACGATACTCGTTTGCCAGGTAGGTCGCATAAACCACGTGTATGACTATTCGTTGAGTATTTAAAAAAAGCATGCGAACGCTTTGTATGCATGTTAGTCCGAATAAGTAGCTTAATTGGGAGGTAGCATGCACCCTGCGTATTGCAGGAGGTGGGTGCTGTAAAAATGTTCGTTACCCGAAGACAACAAAATAATTTTATTTACATTTGACTTGGTCCGTTCAGAGATACGGGTTCAATTCAACGACATATATATTTCGTAACTACGTACAAAATTACCAACCAAGATCTATTTTGTCCATGGCTAAAATGAATTGCCAAATCTCCGTATTACGGTGGCTGTGAGAAAAACAAGCCAGCTCCACACAGGGTTCGATCCCAGACGGATTAATGTGGATTTTTGCAGAAATAATTATGGCCGCTGATGGTTGATGGGCACTCCCAGCTTCCCTCACTGATGGAATTCGTCAATTCACCATTGGTAATACATAATCATTCCATTTCATGATTTCAGGAACGAAGGTCATGCCGGTCTCCCAAAAGTTTCGGCATTCTAGTGCGGGCTACCACAGTATGCGACGCATATTTCCAAACACATCATCATCACTATCATTACAGTTAACGAACTATTTACCGTTGCCTGTTTCCATATCACTGCTGTTATAGTATATTCGCTGTTTCTTAGCACTTTTTTGATCCAACCTTTGGAAAATCATCGTGCGTATGATGTGTTTGTCGTGTGTTACAAGTGTTTTATACTTGTGTTAACATTAAAGTACCTTATTGTTAAATTAGAATTTTACTTATATTCTATCTATATATTATACCTCTTATTTCATTATGATTCGTACGAATAAAAACAGGCACAAAATGTGTGTTGGGTTGGTAATGCCTAGTAAAAACAGTTCTTATGAAAAATAACATTACATCGAGTGCGCACGTAGGCTATTCGGTGCGCTGTCCCTTTGGTGTAATTTTCTATACTTGGATAAGCTTTGTTTGCACGAGGTGTAGCAATATCCTGAAAGTAGAACTTTAGCAACGCTTCAGAAAACTTGTAAGTAATCATCAATGGACTATATATTTATTTTACGCAAGACTAAATAGACATTTTCATTTGAAATATATAAGACTTGATACATCGCTCGTATAAGATACATTTTTTTTTAGTTTTTTTTTTTTTTTTTTTTACATCTGCGTTGCAATTCTGAGTTTCGTCAAAATGTTTCACGCCGAAGGAAAACTGTTTAGTGATAAGCGGCGCTACCAAATTGGACGATAAAATTTACAGCTTGAAAGGGGCATAACTTTAGTTTCCGCTGTGACTGTTTCGTCTATTAAGTTACACCAACCCGCAGGCAGGCCCAAGACTGGCGAGGTAACCGCGACAAGACCACGGGGTTACTTCGTTAATTAGGAGGAACGGGTTGAATCCCGCCGAAATGCCCGGAGTTCGGCTCGTCGCCGCCGAGTACGTTCGTGTGTTCACTGGCGCATTAATTGCACTACAATGGACGGGGGGAACGTGCTCGTGTCGGGAAGGGCCGAAAGCATGCATTAGGCGCTCACGACCGACGTCGTCTAGACGAGATGAAGCAGGGTAGGGGGAATGGGGGGTGGAGGCGGGGCCGCTGCGAAGCATTCAATGTTTTGCTATACCAAGAGCTCCATTGATGAATATGCAAAGTAGGTCTGCGAGAGCACGCCAGCATGTTTGGAGTTGGCTGGAGACACCAATTATCCTGGCTGGTGATTAAATCAACACCCAGGTTAATCAGCTCGTGTGGGCGAGTGGGTTGGGGGAAGGAAAGGGGTGGAGTCGGAGGGAGAACCTTAACACTGCAAGGAGCTGAGGGTTGCAAAACACCCCCGCGGGATGGCCGAGCTGGGAGATAGGGACCTCCTTCCCCTGCACCCCCTGCCCCCTTTACTCCACCGGTTTAATTAATATCAATCCGGCAGCTGGGGGTTCGGGGGTGTAGAAGGAGTGAGCACACTCGGGGTGGGGGAGGGGAGGATGGCTGCGGCTGCGAGCAACCAATCCCGCCGCCAGTAAGCAGCACCGCACACACGCACGCACAAAGGGGCATGCGCACATGCACTCAACCAGGTGGCGCCTAGCGCCGCGCGCATCGGTCGTCCGACGAACTACGCCAAGACGCCCAGAAGACAATCGCCAATCTGTTCACAAGACACAAGTTAATGTTCTGCACGGAAATGCGAAAGTAGTGAGCATTCTCTTACCACAGCAATAACGCTTTCCCAAAGGCATTAATAAACAAGTAAAAACTACCAGTGATCCTATACATGGATTCATGTGGTCCAGACGCGTAAATTTCAACAAATTCAATAAAACATGAAGAGGAACTGTGATGATCGGAAAATGCAACAGAAGATCGCACAGAAGGCTCACGCAACCAGAATGACATTCCCACGCTTCTGTGAGACCAGCAATATCGGAGATTGACAGCTTCGAGTTGTTACAAGTTGTCTTAACATCAACTCATAAACTATTTAGGAAAAGGAAAATAGGAAGGATAATATTGAATAAGAATACCAGTTACGTTAATTTATCCCAAGATAATTTAACGGAGAATAGAATAACCTTACAATACTTGAATGCCCAATTAGGAAGAGATAAGGTGAAGGTTCCTCGGTTAGAGTCGGAATAGGGAGATGAGTATTACTGCTTCATACATTTTGCTATCCGTACTGTTATACTAATGAGATAACGCCTCTATCCAGTAGACTCCAGTGATGTAAAACAATTGATGTTCACAAAATGTCTTGTAATAATTTTTAAGGCAAGAGGTCACTGGAATTTTACAGTTGCAACAAAATTTGTACGAATATACGATTCTATACTGAACGACTGCAGTTAGTGATTTTTCACCACAAAATTTTTCTTTCCGATGCCAAATAAATTTTGAGAATTAGCCTGTGTGTATAAAATATATATATATTGTTATAATTTCTCTCTCTAGAAATTAAGTGGGCTATACAAAGTTCGTTAAGAGATGGAGGGTTTTATTCAAATAAAATAATTAATTATTATTTCCTTATTTTACTTACAATAACTACACCAAAATCCTCTGAACTCAAATTCTAAGAATAAATTTAAATCACTTACTGTTCACAATTGACACCAATTAATAAAATTTATAATTACGACAAAGAAATCCATGAAATTATATAATTAAAAATCAGTCCCAATATACAATGTAACAATCTATTCAATTCTATAGTTTATGCATCCATATTTGCCACTTCGAATATTTACAATAAAATCAGTATTACACTTCCATTCAGTCCCACCATAGTTCAGTCCATGTCCTGCCAGTTGCAATGTTCTAGAGTCCTCCAAGCACCCTCACGCACAGTATGCTTCACTCGTTGGTTTCACACCCTTTCGTCCATTCAAACCACGAACACCTCACTCGCCGTCGTCCAAAGTTATCTTCGCTCGCGCACACTCGCCAGGCGGCCTCCGTCAAAGACTGCAGGCCGCTGGGTTGCGACAGTATGTGTGTGTATATATATATATGTGTGTGTGTGTGTGCGTGTGTGTGTTGTGTGTGTCTTAGGCCGTCACCTAGAATCTCCCCCAACTCGCGTTGATGCGTCGCGGAGGGCTGAGGCGCCAACCAGTACTACCATAACATTCTTGCGTCGCCGCTAAACGTATCGGAAACACTAGCAGGCGAGAGGAGGTCTGTGACGCCAGCACGTTTCACCGCTGTCAGCATTCACGAGATTCCCAGAAGGGAGGCAGACAGCCACGAGCGCATCGTTCCAGGAAGAGGGAGGGCGAGATGGGTCTACGATTACGGCGCGGGCAGCTGAGTCGGCGCCAGCTGCAGCGTGTAACAATATAATGTTTTGAAGTTGTGATATTTAATTACTTTTAAGTAAAACACGCACTGCATTTACATAACTTGGAAAATTTTAGACTCTTTCTGAAATTTAACATTTATTCTGTAATAATGTATTCCTCTGCCACATTATGTTAGATGTATAAATGTATGCAAAAAAAATTCCAGTCCATATAATTAGAATTCTTTTATATAACTCGCACAATCGAGTAAATGAATCTCGCAGAACTGCTTCCGAGTGCTAATGAATGCGTGTATGTGTGTGTATGCATGGTATACATATATAAATGGGGCGTCTCATTTTCGTCAAATTTTCCGCCTGCCAGCAACGTACAGCGCACCTAGCAACACGCCGAAAACTTCTACTATCAACGCCCGCATTTTCACTTAACATTTCTTCGTGGGTTTCCTATTTGCTAGGCGTATTTTACATTGAAATGAGAACTCATCATCGTGGCTTGAAAAAAAAAAAGAAAAGCTCATCTCTCCTCATATTTCAGCCGGTGTACAGACGTACAAATGGGCTAAGGGAATATAAAATAAAACCACGCAACAAATATATTTTATTTAATACTCCTTGCCATACAATTAAAACAAATATGGTCGTATAAAGACCCGAAAAAAAGGGCACACCATTAAATTTTTACAAAGGAACGCTTCGCAGATAACTTGGTATACACGCGTTCTTGTAAAAACCACGTGACTCTGCTGGCGCTATACATACCAAACCGATAACATCGTTCCCTTGTCCAGCCACGCTTTTAAAAACCGCACTGCGCGAGGTACTTTTTTTTTTTCGACAGGTGATATGAATACGCGGAGCAGCTCTCGCCAAAACGCTGTCGGCTGCTGTTACTATAGGCTGTTCAAAGTAAAGTGAGCACTTTTGAAGCCCCAGTTACTTTTTAATTTCAGTCATTTTTTATCCTTTATTCACGTTTTCAAGTAAATATTGCCATGTAAGTAATAAACACGGTTTGTTTATTCCACCGCACTCGGAAGTTAACGTCTACGACTTAAATAAAATATATTTACGGACTATTATTACAAATGAGAGGGCTTTCAAAAGTGCTCACTTTACCGTCAATAGCCTATACTGAACTGAGCAACCCCACCCCTTCGGCAGCAGCAATGGACTCTCCCGACTCGCTCGACGCGTTTTGGACTTGTACGCATTATTTTCTTATTTGGATCTCACTATAGGCGGTACCCTTAACAGCGAGGTATTGAGAGCCGGTGAGGGTGAAATGGCAGACTGAAAGTACGGGGAGAAACTAGAGCACCCCGAGAAACCCGACGGCAACGACCGCCACGTTTCCCACACGCTAAAATCCGGGGTGGTCCCGGCGGGCATCGAACTCGGTTCGCCTTGGTGGGAGGTGAGTAGGTACTCATCTCACGAAGAATAGGACGTTCATGTTTCTAATTTCAGACAGTTTGACAGCCGTAAACTCTGGCAAATTGCAGACATTATCCGGGGAACACTTCCGAGGAACATTATGATTACACTCGTGTCTAAGAATTGACGCAAACTGGAGTGAAACCCATATATATATATATATACTTTTGTAGTGGAGTGTGACTATAGCAATGTAGAGACAAGTATTTAGAATTATTATATATATATATATTTATATATATATATATAATAATTCTAAATACTTGTCTCTACATTGCTATAGTCACACTCCACTACAAAAGTATGCGTTACCTCGTTATTAAAAGACTAACCTGCAGAGTTAAAAATTAAAAAATAATTCGAAATAATAACTCAAAAGTTACAAAAAATTGGTTTCTTGTGAGGCCAGTAATCAGTAATTTCATTAAATCTCGTAAAGACTATACACAACACAATGTGCATTATAATTTTGATAAATCAATGGGATAAATACCATTTGAGTGTATAAAGTGACTCGGATATTTCAGCATTATTTATGTCTTTACTCGGATTTGTTACCACGCGAGACGTCCTTCGGTAACTTATAGAGATAAAAAAATGTAGAAATATTGAAGCGCCTGTCTGCCTCGTGCGTAAATTGCATCTCCACAATAATATAATTATTACACTATCACTTTAAAATAAAGGGCGAGATGATGTTGACTCAACTGATGCGAGATAGATGAAAAAAAAAGAAGCAAAAGAGGGGAGGGGGGAGGGACAATTCCCGAGTGTTTCTAGCCGCCCTTTTATGAGTAATTTCTGAATTTTATTTTCATTTTAATGATATTTGATAAAAATAAAATCCCATTTCGAACAAGAATGAAATGTGATAAATCTGAACTGGCACCGAGATACGTGTCACTTAAAACCATTCCTTTGTCCGTTAAACATTGCTGTAATTTTGATAATTCACGCACTAATTATTATCAAGTAATGCAACGTGCGTAAGAAATATAGACAGAACAGTTCAATCGTTGCAAATACGGAACAGTATACACAAGCGACATCATCTGCGATATCAAAATAATTAGCTTGAAATGAGGACTATTTTCTGTTGTGGAATATTTCATATTAAAATTACCACATAAATGACAGTTTTTGTAGCTGACAACATGCATTTTGGGAAGACTGGCTACGGCACAACGCGGGTCTGCCAGCCAACGGTGCGCGCATTTGGACCACAACATGGTCTTCGGTACGAGAGCCTTCAGAACCAAGCCTATGATGGAGAATACATTCACTTGCTCTGTCCTTGGAAATGGGTAAGTTACTTTCTGTAGGCTTCATTACATAAAGTCACTGTAATTCTACCCAACGGCGTTTCATCCTATGTCGCCCGATCCTAATGTATAAAAGTACAGTCGGATATAATAGGACGCTAGCAAAGTTCGCTAGAGCATACCTGCAGATGAGGTTAAGGCCATCACTCCCAATATAATAAAGGATGACAGGTGTACAGTGCAGTAAAAAAGTCACACTTTACATACGCGGGTCGTGTAACTATTCCTCTGATTACAGCCCTTTTCACACAAAACGAGTAGCGAAACTTTTCCTTCTGGGAACAACTCCAAACATTCCGCAGTTTTGCCGCTGTTACTTGATTCTTTCCAGTCACCCCTTACAGCAGTATTTTTTCTATGCAACATATACTTACTTGAATCAGGACAACGAATTATCAGTTAGGGGTAGATGTTACAGAGGGGGGTCCAGTACCCCTGCGCGGGTGCCACGGAAACAGTAGCAAACTTTCCAAAAAAAAAAATTGAAGGGCAACTGATTCCGGTCATCTCAGATTTATGGTATTTTCTCTCCGAAACGTGGGAGTAGAAAATGTGTTTTACAATTTGCGGGACGACAAGGCAGACTTCCTGAAATCTATATTATAGGTTTTCTCATCCTGCCATCACCTCTGTAGTCGCTCGCATAAAATATTCACTATTTTCTTCTCTGCTGTTACCTATTAGAAGTAATGAAGTCAGTGAAACTGCAACAGATTCAGAACGGTTGGAAAAATATTATCTGTGCTTTGTCTCAGAGCACAAGCGAGGAAAATTTCTACAATTTTTTTTTTTTTCCATTTCAGCTACGAGCAAAAAAAAACCGCGCACAAAAGGCAGCCGAGGCTACATCAATACACCAAATATGACGACATGTCGTCAAGCAAAACATGACGGCATAAGTCAAACACGCCAAAGCCCACGATTATATCAGGACGTAAGACTTGTACACAAAACGTTTCGGCGAGTGATACGTTGACTTCAATAACAATTTACGAAAGACCTACAATATTCGCGTTATTATTTGGTAAAATGCATGTCTTGGCGTTTAGTCTGCAGTGATAAAATAACGCGAATTTTGCAGGTCCCAACAAATTACACTACAGACCTGATATGTATGGTTGATATCACAATGTATTAACGCCTTCATTCTCATGCAACCACTATAGTAGAAAGAGGGAGATGCTGCCTACCTTCAGCTTGGTAAGTCTGGGGTTGTCGGAAGCCATCTTGGCGAGCGCATGGTAGTTGGCCTGGGAGGCACGTACTAGCCACTCACGAGCCTTCGGGTCCAGCTGCGGCCAACAAGCACAATCCTGTACTCATGTAATGTTAAGCCGAAATTACACAGCACCGACAAGCACGACACGACAGCTGCGACACGACACGTCAAAACTGAACAGCCACTCAAATACGAGATAGATCTGATGGAAGCCCGACAAATTCTGTCATCCGACCAGCAGTTTTGTATTATAAATTATTTTAATTTTCGTCGAGTCGCACGGCACGACAAACAGAAAAAAAACCGGAACATACTGGAGTTTAACTCCCACAATAACAATTTCGCCTTCGTATGCCGTAGATATAACATCTGCAATCGTTGCCACCATATGCCCGCTACCTTTAAAACAAGCTTAGTCAATCAGCCATTCAAATTGTTCCGAAAAATTATACTCTTTGTGTCCCGTGTCGGGCTGTAAATTCGAGCAGTCATATAGAAAACATAATAGGATTATTCGTGTCGTGCTGTATTTCTCGGGGCTATGTAACTCCAGCATGATGCGGTATGAGGTATATCCACACCAAGCTACACAGCCAAGATACTCGTCTCTCAATGTGGCATGCATCATGCGCAGCATACTTAATGCTCCTCACAAAAAATGAAAAATAATTAGGAATATATTTTGCAGCTACTATTCTGCAAATAAAATTATAATGTATCACAAACCAGTTTGTGATGCTGATTCCCTTTCTTGTTACAAAATGGGTTGAGGGTTTTTGATTAAGAAGTGAGTATTTCTCATCAGTCTGTACACTTAGCAAGTGATCACGAAGTTAGTCGCAGTACAGCGAGAATTGTTTTGAGCTGATTGTATTTTGCTAAATGTTACGATAAAATCAAGATGCTCACAAGCAAGTAGCTTTTCGGTAGCTGATATTCCCGAACTCCCGAAATCGCTGTCAAGCAATCTAGTAAACGTAGATTTTACAATGAAAAATATTCAAGTAGAACTCCTCATTTTTGGATTTAATTAGCTCTCCCTGCAATTAGCCCTTTTCTTTTGGCTAGTATATAAGAAATCATTGTACGTCAAGCCTTTAACTCCTAATCGACTGTTTAAAACTAATTCCAGCTGCTTATGGCCATATTTCAAGATAAATTTTCATTCAATTATCTGAAAGAAATTTATGTAAGGACCACATAAATGTAAATATTTGTAGTCAAATGACACTAGTTTTCAAAATATCGCAACGAAAAGTTGAAAATTTGGAATATGGGAACCCAAGTTTGTATACTCCTAATTAACTTTGCCAAATAAATCACATGTCATGTGATTTACATCATATACACAGCATGGTAATTAAGTATCAAGGAGATTTAACAATAGGTACTGATAATATGAATCTCCTTTAAAATAGGTATTGATGTTTTAGCTAGCACATTTTAATTCGTCCAAGAGAAATGAGTAATTATTACAATTATGTTAGCACGTGGTACTAACAGGCAAATTTTTCAAACCACCGTCGGGTTACAATTTTTTTTCAATTGTTTCTTATTACGTATTACTGATGTATATACTTTATGTTTTTGTTTATCATTTATTTCTATAGCGCCTACATCTAAAAGAAACAATTCAATTGGTACACCGCTAAAACAACTGCTTGTAGCAGTTTGCTGTTAGAATGATTGTTCACTGATTTAATTTTAGGTTTACCATCTCGGTTGTTTTAAAAATCATACGAAAGACTTCAACTTCAATACTACGAGATTTTCGTCTTTAGCTTTTAGTTTGGAATTTGAAAAATGTGTAAACAAATGATTATTTAAA
Organism: Dryococelus australis; assembly: GCA_029891345.1. Classification (NCBI taxonomy): domain Eukaryota; kingdom Metazoa; phylum Arthropoda; class Insecta; order Phasmatodea; family Phasmatidae; genus Dryococelus; species Dryococelus australis. Next base: position 335,955,702 of record CM056993.1, on the reverse strand, counting down.
TAGTAATTTTATTACCTAACCAGTACTCAGAATCTGACATCGATAGTAAAAAAATTTATATATATACTAGAAAGTTTTGGATGCACCAAAGATAAATAAAAAATTTTATTTCAAGCACGTCTTCGACAATTGTGGAATGCAGGCTAGTATTGAAATGATTCGGAAGTCTTTTATTCTTATTTAATTAGATGATATGGAACTATGAACTAATGTGTTCTTTCTTCTCCTCTGATGTAGAAATTAAGAATATCTTCTCCTATACTTATAGGCCATGGATATACAAGTTTGCCGAAATTAGGTAACGTATAGGGCCAGTCTTAGCAGCTATAGGCTGTCCACGGTAAAATGAGCACTTTTGTGTATTCTTTCGCCTTATGTAAAATTAACGTTTCCACGGGCCTCATCACTTGAAGTGAAACTGCGAATTTATTAGGAAAGGAAAATTTCACAAATCTGCTCATTTTTACAATTCTATGTACTATAAAAAAGAAGAAAGCGAAAAAACGAATTTAAGTAAATATAAATGGTTACCTAAAACTTTTAATTCGACGTTAAGATACGGAACTACTTTCCCTCCATCGTTACTAACTTTACTGGGCACATGTCACTTAGTGTGCCCATCGCGCCTGATAAAATATCTGCAGGAAGGGGCAGTGACTATTTTCTAAGGTTGATTTCAAAAGTGCTCATTTTACCGCGAACAGCCTTTACCAATGTTTCTTGACGACTTAATGTCGTCCTATCCATTTTTGCAGAATTTTCTGAAAACAATAGAAATAAATGTGCTTAAAGTATTCACAAAACTGAATACTTATATTTAGGTAATAAAAAATATTTCCAAATATTGGGAATTGGGAATTACGACTGTGCTCATCAAAACTGGTATGGGCATCGCTGTAATTGACGGCATTGGCAGTTGAGAATCGGTATAGTTGACATTAGCAAAATGTGGTATCGGCCCATCCTTAATAATAATGTGACATCGATTCAACGTAAGAATTGTAATCCAGCACTGTAATAACTAGACTTAAATTAGAAACAATCATCTTTACGCAAGTTACTGAACAAATTAGAAAGAAATGGTTCATACTTACACTTACGGAATTCACAGATATGTTATCATCGTCATCCGCTGCCTGAAACAAGAGGAGAAAATCGTGTCACACAAAATATCTACAAAAAAACTGGCGTTTGTTTAAGCACAAGCACAGGTGAATATACAGCAAAAATTATACTTTTTTTTTTTAGACCGCGACAGGTTTTGAACTGGGGAAATATAATTATCATAACACTGAAAAGGCGCCCTCTATGCTGCGTTAGGACATGTGGAAGTATGAATGACGTACAACAAGCGACTAAGATTTTATTTTTTATTTTTTATTATAACAAAAACCACATACCATTCACCTCCACTACGACTAGGTTTACTTGGCGAGAGCCACGTACAAGTCTCGCCGACGGCGATACGGAACCAATGCCTTTAACAAGCAGGGCTGGGGAAGGAATCGGCCATGATCAAGCATTTGCCTAATGGTAAACCTAGTTGGGGGGAGGGGGGGGGGAGGATTAAAATTGACTAATAATTTCAGATATGGTGTTAAAGATTAAGTTAGAACGGGTTTTCCATTAGCATAAAAGTGCAGCAGAAATATAATTAAATGAAGCCTCGATGCTAATATTATCAAAATAATGTAAAAAGGATTTCATGTTCAAAAAACATAAAAACTAAGAAAGTTTTAATGACAATAATTATCCTGGTATAAAATATCGCCAAAAATGATTATAGACTACAGAAACAAACTAAATATTGTTAGTTCCGAATAAAATAAACATACTGAAATACTAATTACTAGAAATGAAAAGTTGCATGTTAATGCAGAAATAGTTCTTACGATAAAATTAATTTACTAGCTGAACTAATTCACGAAATTGGCCATACACAAGGTATAAGTTATCAAAATGATCCAAATTCTGTCATCTATCCTATTCACACTTCTGACACTTCTTGTTTACATTTAGATAACATTAAAAATATTCAAAATGTATTTGGTAATATGATGTCAATGAAACTGATTTCCCAAAATGTTTGCAAAACTATAGCTCTGAGTAATTATTGTTTACCAATAATAATGTATAAAAAATAAGATTCGATAAAAAAATCAGACATTTTTTAAATATACCATTGGTTAATTTTTTCATAGGATAAATATCACATGATATAGAAATCTACGAAGGATGTAAGGAATATCTCTTACAAACAATCTGCAATATGTGGAAGTATGCACGATTATAATTTAACGTTCTGCGCTTAATGCGCAAGAAGAGCCATCAGAAGGCTTTTCAAAGTAACGATAAAATTTTGAAAAGACAAAAACATGCCTTTCTATGGGATTATGGGATCAGAACGCAGAATCGCCTCTTCACGGTGCAACACCGGCAGATATACGTACTAATAATAAATAAAACAGCCGTTCTCCAGTCGTACAATCGGCTGGTGCGCCGCCGCGCCGGTCTGGGGTGCGGGAGGTTCTGGATTCGAATCCTAGGTAGGGCATGGGTGTTAGTTTCAGTTAGGTCGTAAGTTAGTTTATAAGTCGTCCCCTGATAAGCTTACAGGAATAACATCGGGGGACATCCATAAGTCCTTTCCAATCCAAACCAATGAATAAAACATTTTCAAAAACAGCAGGTACTTTCTATATGTGTCGTTATAAATGATCTTTCCGATTACAAAAATTAATAACTCACGTTAAATTACACTCAGATACATGAAAGTTGTCTCACTGGAAAGGGAAACTCAAAACGTTTGAGTGGGTGGTACAGCAATCGCATAGTTATTGATTTCGCCGCTAGGGCGATAAGAGAGAAAATGGCTGCCAACGAAGACAGGAAGTCTTTCTGTGTGCTCGATTTTCACGTCTGCAAGTTTGTTATCACTGTGCAACGTAACTTTAGAAGGAAGTTTGGTGAAGATGCAACCAGTGAGCCCAGTATCCGTAAGTGGTTCACTGACTTTAAAGCAAGAGGGCGCATCTGTAAGCGAAAGTCAACCGGCCGTCCACCAGTAAGCGAGGCAACTGTGGGGCATGTGAGAGAGAGTTTCGTGCGAAGTCCACAAAAATTCCACCGCAACAGCCAGCAGAGAATTGTACATTACGCAACCAACTGCGTGGAAGATTTTACGGAAACGTTTGCGGTACCATCTGGAATTAAATTGTTGCCGGCCCTGAAACCAGACTACAAAGCCAAGCGACTGTCTTTCTGCGAGGACATGCAAATCAAAATGGAAACTGATGGTTTCTCGGCGTTGTTGGTGTTCAGTGATGAAGCCACTTTCCACCTGTCGGGCAAAGTGCACAAACACAATGTCAGGATCTGGGGTATGGAAAATCCTAAAGGTTATGTGGAGCATGTGCGCGACTCCCCCAAGTTGAATGTTTTTTTTTTTGTGCCATCAGTCATTAAAAGGTGTAAGGTCCTTTCTTTTTCCACGAGAACACAATCACGGTGATTTCGTACCTGCAACTGTTACACACATGGTTTCTTCCACAACTGGAACAGGATAAACACGGTTTCATTTTTCAGCAGGATGGGGCACCATCCCCATTTCCACTTGGGTGTCAGACGTGAACTCAATAGGCGACTACCAAACAGATGGATTGGGCGTGCTGGCCGTGACGATAATGAACTTTTGCGTTGGCCTCCACGTTCCCCCCTCCCCCTTACACCCTGTGACTTTTTTCTCTGGGGTTTTGTCAAACAACACGTGTGTCGGCCACCTTTACCATTGACCATCCAGAATCTTCGTGTTCGCATCGCAGAGGCCATTGCATTAGTAGATCGTCCAATGTTACAACGTGTATGCCAGAAATTGGACTACAGACTTGATGTGTGTCGCGTGACAAAGGGCGCTCACATGTAGCACAGGTGATGTGATGATGTGAACCAAATTTAAAAAAAACTTTTCTAGTTTCCCCTTCCATTGAGGCAACTTTAATGTATCTGAGTGTTATAGCACGTGAGAAGTTAATTTTTGTAATAGGAAAGATTATATTTGTAATGACACAGTACTTGTAAATTTGAAGGAAAAAAATCACACTTTATTAAGATAACCAAGAAGATTGGAAACTGTAGGGATATGGAATGAAGCCTCGAAAAAGTAATTTTCCTAACAACTTGCATTCCAATTCGAATACGATATAGGCCTACGGGTCATCGAAGCCGGATCACAACGGTAATTATATGATATAGTCAATTCACGGTTACTTCACACTTTTGTGAAGCCCTGCTTAAGTTCTACTTCCAGGATATTCCTCCGCCTCGTGCAAAGAAAGCTCAACCGAGTCTTGAAAATTACACCAAAGGGACAACGTACCGTATTCATGACCAATGAGCGTAACAAAATTTGAGAGCTATTTCTTACTAGGCATTACTAAAACACCTATTTTCTCCCTGATTTTATCTATATTAACTATACCTGAAAAATTATAATTTAAAGATAAAATATATAACGTTTGTGATACGTGGCATATTTAGCAAACAACACGTGTGTTGTTTACTACACGGGTTGATTTTTCAAAGGTTTAATTCAAAAAGTGTGAACAAGCCGCGAGTAAGACTATAAATCATTGGACTTCCAAGACGCAAGCGCACCGGAAGATAGTCGACACCAAGTTGCTACCTGGACTATACACGCCACGCGCGCAACTCGCCCCCGCTGTGTGGACCGCCCACTGACAAGCAGCCGAGCCAACGAGAATCGATTTTGTAATTCCCTCAATAAGCGATTGTTTCGGGGGAGCCCCATCTCAGGTCCGATACAACCTGGCTGATAACATTATCGCCTAGCGCAGCTCGCAGCGGGCAGACAGATTTACGAGCGTGCGAAGGCGAAGAACTAGACCCTTCATTAAGTACCTTTTTGAAAACATCGCTGACAGGCTTGGATTCATATATCGTGAAAAACAAATACTCTGTTCCGCTATGCGCGTTTCAGGTAGGAAGGGCAATGCCTCGGTATGTTGGAAGAATCAGGAAGAAATTCTCGAACGCTATGCACTGTTCACGAGAGTAATTAATAATCCAATTTTCCTTGTATTATCACATTAGAGAAAAAACTCAGTTTTAAGGAACTTCAAGAGACACAACATCAACCTAAGTACTATATAGCGTATTCGAGGTTTATTCACACTTTTTGATTCAAACCTTCGAAAAACCATCACATGTATGACATGCTTGGTTGTTTACTAAATAATATAATAGAAATAAAATAAATAAGTAGAGTATAGGTATGTTGATAGCACCTAGTAAGAAACAGTTCTCATGCAAAATATTACTACACAAAGTGCGCATGAAAGCGGCGCAGTCCCTTTGGTATGATTTTCTTGACTTTGCTAAGCTTTGTTTGCATCAGGCGAAGGAATTTACTGGAAGTAGAACTTTGGCAGGGCTTTGGAAAAGTTTGAAGTAAGCAACCGTGAATTGGCTATAAAGGCTGTTCACGATTAAGTGAGCACTCCAGGAATGAACCTTAAAGAAAAAAGTCACTGCCCCTGTTTGCATATATTTTAATGGGCGCACTGAGTGACATTCGCCAAGTAGAGTTGGTAACGATGGATGGAAATCAGGTCCGTATTTTAAGGTCGAATAAAAAGTGCTGGGTAACCATCTGTGATAGCTTAAAATTATTTAATTCTCTTTCTGTTTTTTAATGCATCGAAGGGTAAAAATGAGCAGATTTGTAAAATATTTCCTTTTTTAATAATTTCACAGTTCAGCTAGACCGACGCATGAATAAAGTGATGAGACCACCGGCAATGTTAATTACGGCCTATATCAAACAATAACGCAACGTAATTAAGTGTACTCAACAAGAGTCCCAAATATCCATCACACCTTTCCCTCGAGATGTTTATCGACACTGTCGAGTTTCTCAAAGTATGTCGGAAAACGAGAAGTAATATTTTTAAGCTTCGAGTTGTTACTGAGGACCTCTGGCATTATTACATAAGTAACTGAACAGCAAATAAATGAAGCGTCTGACACTACGTATTTTAAATGGAAAATAGAGGTTCGGAAGGTCGCTTACTTCGGAACGACTCGGGAGTACTCGGCATTCTTTGGTGTTTTGGCAAGTTGCTGGACACAAACATTCTGAGACGGTACCTAAACCATTTAACAAGTAGCAGTTTCTATTTCATTTCGATCGAGAATATCAACGACCAGTGTAATATGTAGTGCGGGGGGGGGGGGAGGGGGGGGGGGGGCTCTAGGCCTTCGAGGTGGAATTCACTTTTAAAATTATTTAATTTGTTTGGAAAACGACTATTCTAAAATTTGTGTTCAGATAAATTCTGATATAAACATTTTCAATTTATTTCTCTGTCCAGTGCAGAATAGGAATTCTGGTATGGATACGCAAAATACCTTTCTCGAGCAATGTCGGGCACTGAAGAAGTTATGGAATCAGGGGTTCGTAAGAAATCGGGCGGGACCTGCTCGCGAAAGGAAGACATGTTGATCTAAAGGCTGTTCACGATAAAGTGAGCACTTTTGGAATCAACCTTGGAAAAAGTTACTGCCCTTACCTGCATCTATTTTAACGGGCGTAATGAGTGACATGTGTCCAGTAAAGTTGGTAACGGTGGAGGGGAAAGTAGTTCTATATATTACCGTCGAATCAAAAGCGTTAGGTAACCATTTGTGATAACTTAAAAATTATTTCTCTCGCTTTCTGTAATTTTTTAATGTCTCGAAGTGTAGACATTAATAGATTTGTACAATATTTACTTTTATGATAATTTCACAGTTTCACTTGACCGACGCGCGAATAAAGTGACGAGGCTCGTGGCAATGTTAATTTTACATGAAACGGAAGAACACACATCGTATATACAAGTAGATATTAAGCAGGTCTTTCAAAAGTGCTCACTTTACCGCGAACAGCCTATACTCATTGTCCCCCACCTTTCGCAGTACATGTTGTGAACCGTCCGGTCTTTCATACGAAACAATTATGCATTGAAGCTTACGTGTTAAACAGCAAAAAAAGTCGCATAGCAATATACGATTTTTTATACTCAAGCAGCATTGTGAAACTGAAACAAATACAGTCACCGTGAAAAAAAAAGTACCATAATGCCCCATGCATCAATACCAGCTCTGATTTGATTGCAACTTCATTCCTGCCATCTGCGGATTTAGTTAACAAATTGGCATAAACTTATATATTTATTCTCTGCTACAAAAACTTGCGTTCCTTCATTTGCACCCGTGGGTAAAAAATAAGGTAGCAGACATCAGAAGTCGTATATAGTCGGCCTAAAAACACAGTCTCATAACCATTCTCGTGAACTGTACACTGACTTCTGTCCGACCATTACCAGCAGCAAACTATGCTCTACGAATACTTTATCGGGTACTTTAACCATCAGCAAATTATGTTAAATCCAAAAGTTATACTCTCAGGCAACGCTAATTTTACTGAATTATATTTTTGTCTTCCGTCTAAAACCGAGAATTCTTCGAAATGGACAAAAAAAAAAGGCCACAGTTCATTGAATTAAGTTTAATTCTGATTTTCTTTGTCATCAAACACTTTCTACTAGAACATAAACACCATGTTAAATAAGGTGACGAGCATGGGTGCAGTATGCATTCTAACTGGCGAAGTTCATAACATAACAACCCTGGTTTACACAATAGATGAAACACATACCATATAACCCGATAAAAAAGTACGTACTAAATACTGATTAACAACGCAATACAACAAACACATACATCTGTGCACAAAATAAAGCTAACACAATAAAAAATTTTCATTAAAATTAAACGTCGTCTTAGATAATAATTTTCAGCTATAGGCTGTTCACGATAAAATGAGCACTTTTGAAATCCCTGCTTAAGATTTACTTGTATACACGTTGTATACCCCTCCGCCTTACATAAAATTAACTTCGTTTATGCGTTGGACAAGTGAAATTGCGAAATTATTATAAAGGGGCAGCAGTGTCTAGGGCGCTCGCCTTCCACCCGGCGGGTTCACTCCCGGATTTTCGCATATGGGAATCGTGCTGGGCGATACCGCTTGCCGGCGGGTTTTCTCGGGATACTCCCGTCTCCCCCGCCCTTGCATTCCAGCGCCGCTCCATCCTAGTGTCTCATTTCAGGTCATGCCCAGGGATGACGGGCACCTACGGGTCCCAGCTGGAAAGCCCGTCACTCGGCAAGTGTTGCCTCGCCCTGGGTTCACTGCCCACTCGAGTTCTTTTTTACTATAAAAGTAAATAGGCATACTTTACAAATCTGCTTATTTTTACATTTCGATGCGTTAAAAAACAAAGCGAAATAAATAAATGTAAGTTATCACAAATGGTTACCTAACACTTTTTATTCGACTTTGGGATACGGCACTACTTTCCATCCATCGTTATCAACCTTATTGGGCGAATGTCACTTAGTGCGCCTATTAAAACATATGCATGCCGGAGCAGTGACTTTTTTCTAAGGTTCATTTCTAAATAAAGTGTTCACTTTATCGTGAACAGCCTTCGTCGTGCATATTTTAAAGGCCAGACAACTTGGCGACCAATGTTTTTGAATCGGGTAGCAACTGGACTTGCATAGGGAATGGTTTTTCTGCTCGCCACAGCGGACGTGAATGTGATGGGTGAAAGTGAGTGATGAATTCCATCACTCGCGGGCTTGTCTGCCCTGCCAGACAACAGATGTTTCTGATTACAATGCTGTACACTTCGTCGCACGAGAACATTGCTCACAACGCCGATAATTCAAGCTTGGATGCACTATATGCAGTTTCGAAACCTTGCTTTTAACTGGACGAAAAATACTGCATTGTGTGAGTTCTTCGTTTTCCTGAGTAAAAACACTTTGTCGCGTTCCAGTGATGTAGCAAAAGCATTAAATTATGATTAATACTAGAAACTACCAGCAAAAAGAAAGCATAAAGCGTGTTAGGCTAAACAACGTAATTTTACCGGATTTAGGTTTTAATGGATTTAGCTCAAATCTTCTCAACTCGCCTTGCTGAACACTCATGAAATTCCTGAGGTGCTCCCTGTATTATTTTTAAACAAATTTCATCATTGCCCAAGTTGGTTCACATTATGGCTTATGTTAGGTGTTTCATCAGATGTGCCAAAACACAACCTTGTAACAGCAGTTCCTTTAAAAGTTTAGAATTGGAGGAAGCTGCCCTTCTTGTACGCAAATGCATCCCACATGTTCGCCTACATGATGGCTTGAAACACCTCAATGGAGGAAAGCCTTGTTCAACATGAATACAGTGATTGACACTCTTTCTGGATTCGCATGGTGTGTGTGTCGTATGCCAAGATCGAATTTACAACTAAGTACCCAATTATACTGCCAAAAGACCACGTAGTGATTGAAGCATTGGTAGATCATTACCACCTGATATATCTGCATGCAGCACCACAATTACTGCAGTATCTCATATCACAGAAGTTCTGTATTTTGTCAGCCGATCCCTTATTCTACCTAGAGTCTTCAAGTGTGTACAGTGCTTCCGGTGTCGACCTGTGAACACTCCTCCACATCCTCTGGAACCTTTGAGCAGATGAGAGTCGATTATGCTAGACCCATTTCCAACAGACTAAACAAGTTACGTCGTGACACTATTCAGAAGACTTACCTGTCCATCTTCATTTGGTTTGCATTTAAGGCAGTGAACATGAGATTGTGACTGGTCTAACTGCTGACAGTTTTGTTGCAGCCTTAACACGGTTTATGTCAAGACGAGGATTGTGCACCAATCTCTGTTCCGTTTTGTGGGACCAATTTTGTGGGTGCGGCAAGGCAGCTTCAACAATCCTTTATCCAAATCCCCAAGTCTCACATTGTTGAAAGCTTCTCTCTGACTTATTCCATTAATTTTCATTTTATTCCCCCAGCAAGTTCCCGCCAAGGTGGGTTATGGGAAGCAGCTGTGGCGTTAGCCAAATACCACCTCTGGCGAGTCATTGGCAATCAGATTCTCACTTTGGTGGAGTTTATGACATTGTTTTCTAATGTTGAAGCTGTCCTCAATTCCAGACAATTCAAATAATGTGTATGTACTGCGATGTTGGGCTACCAACTGCTTCTGGGGGTCATTTATTTGTTGTATTATACTGATTATGTATTCGCCAAAAATAGTGACCTCATCCCTATTTTCCATCTTCTTCATGGCAGTCATGAAGTCGTAAGCTTCAGCCATAGCCGCCGTACCATTAATGCGTTTTTTTTCCAAAAAATTGCAATTGATGTAGAATACTTATGTAGAACAGCTGTTGTACAAGGAGTCAGTTGGTATGCTGCAGTAGGTAACGTTTCTTCATTTATTTTATGCGTACTTTGTGATATCCGCTCAACGTAACATTGGAATGTTCTTTGTGAAAATACGATCGCAGACTTTTCATTTTGGCAAGCACGACTTTCGGCGAGCAAATATATTTAGTTGCTAACTCCCGCACTGCATCACTTCTCATCACCTTATTTTGTAGTTCTTGTAATTAAATTTCCACAGCTGAGGAGGGGCCACGGTGGCTGAGCGATTAGCACGCTCGCCTACCACCAAGGCGAACCGGATTCAATCCCCTGCCGGGTCACCGGATTTTCACAAGTGGGAATCTTGCCGGACGATGCCGTTGGTGGGCGGGTTTTCTCGGGGATCTCCCGTTTTCCCCGCCCCATCTTTCCGGTGCCGCTCCACATTCACTTCAATCACCCTCATCGGCTCTCAAGACCTCGCTGTTAAGAGCCGCCCAAATCTCTTCACTCACTCACAGCTGAGGAAGACCACGGTAGTCCTCAATATATGCTACGCATGCGTCTTGACTCCATTCCATAATTAAATATAAAACCTACAATCTATCTTAACGACTAATGCAACTACAGACACTGAACTGGCCACGCACAGAGGTAATTCTACAAGAGACGCACGAGCGATGGGTTGCACGTGCGTCCCTGTGCAACTCGCTTTTCCTAGGAAGAAGCGCATGCATGCGTCTGTGCATGCGGTACCGTGGCATACCTCATGACGCACGGTAAAAGACACCGTGGAAACCCGGCTTCAGAGTGGTGGCAAAGGCGCACCCAATCGGGACAGTTGTGCCGACAGGTACACGGTACCGCCTGCGAACCAAATAATGCTCGCAAGTTCTCAAAATGTGATATTTTGTACATAGTGTGATTGTGTGTGTGTACTCTTTGATACCTCAGTCGGTCTCGGCGGGCAGTATGTTGTTTATTCTCTTGTACTATATCGTGCGAGTGTAGACATGGAACTATGCAGTGCGCATGTATCCAGTATCTCGCAAGTAGTCTGGCAGCATTCCCAGGAGGAGCAGTGAATACCAAGATGGCGGGGCGGTAAGTTCGTGTGTGATGAGTGTCCATCATTAACCTTCTCTCTCGAGTGCTTTTCAATAAAATCTTGCAATGTCACTATGTATTGTATGCGATCTGTTTACTGTCGTTTTAAGCCTGTGAAATTATACCCCACAATTTTAACATATTACATTTTTTTCCATAGTAACACAGAATATGAAAAAAGTGAGGCAATGTGAAAAATTACTATTGAAAACTACCAGAAGTAACTTTAAAAACATTACATTAATATATTTTTTCGTACGGACCTCAATATTGAACAAAATTAATTCGTTAGGCTAGAGCCCGAGATAACTCTATATCATCAGAATACCATGAAAATATTTTCTTGGAAATTTTTGTGCGGTTCGTCTGTATTTCAATTTTAAGTTTTGGGATAATATTTAAAGCTAAAACAAGCTTAAGGTAAAATATTGACCGTAAGTAAACCAAGGGTCCAATTTTAAAGAAAGTGCAGCATTCTGTGACCAAGAAATTTTAGCTGAAATCTAATTTTGAAATAATATAATTTTTTGGAAATATTGTGCAAATCAGTATTTTAAGTTACACTTTTTATATTTACACTAAAAACATTCTGAATGTAATGTTTTTAATTATTTGGTCATCATTTCAATCGTGTTATGTCACCATTAAATATCTCCAAATCTAAAAAAAAATATTTTTGGTGCTTGGATGTCAAACTGTTTCTCATGAAACGCTATAGCATTTTGCCGTAACTTACGAACCACAAACGAGTATTATGTAAAAAGCTATCAAATGTAATTAAATATGGACTAGCAAACAACTTTTAAACAGCTACCAGAACGCGTGAAAAATATATCATTTAACTTACAGATAGATTGCTTAATCTTCCGCTTCATAATTACCTTCGAAAAGCATTTGCTTCCTGTCACACGAAACATTCAGATAGCTTTATGCAATAATTTTTATATTTTATTGGATTTTCAAACGCCCCCAGTTGTTATGCTGGGCGGCCAACACAAGGAGGGGGCTGCGGGATGGTGGTGCTTACAAGCAACTAAACTTCATGTTTAAAAGACACCAAAACCAATGGGTTTTCACATACCACACCCAGAACCTCGTCATGAAAAAGAGCCTCAAATTCAAAGCCATGATTAACCAACCGAATCCCAGCTTATCGGATTCTGACTGAAAGGTTCCTACTTTTTCCCTATAAAGACTCGACTCTTCCCCACTTACCCAATATATTAAGCTAGTGTAAACGTAGACCTGGATATCTGCACATAAACGGCGTTTCTGATGGCCTTAAAGAGAGTAAAGTTGCAGTAGTGAATTAAAACACAAGAAAAAAAAGGGAAGTGCAACCACATAATTTCTTAACCAAAGTTTGACTACTTTTCGACACATTAAGAGAGGGTGAAAAATAAAGGTTGTTCACTGCAACGTCAAAATAGTAGTTCAACAGTTTGTCAAAGAATGAGAGAGAGAAAAAAAAAAAAAACATCCCTAAACTAAAACGTCTTGCGAGTGAATGAGTGAAGATATTTGGACGGCTCTTAACATCGAGGTCCTGAGAGCCGATGAGGGTAAAGCGAGGTGTGTATGAAACAACGTCGGAATGCAAGGGTGGAGTATAAAACTATCACACCAGCGGCATTGCACGGCGCGATTTCTACATGCGAAAATCCGGGGGCGACCCCGCCGGGAATCGAGCACGGTTCGCCTTGGTGGGAGGCGAGTAGTCTAACCACTACACCCCTGCGGACTCAATAACTTGTGGAAAATCATGCAAGACTCTCAGAGAGCACTTTAAACTATAAAGTACATAAATTTTGAAATAAACTTTAAATGAATTTTACATTAGGTAAAAATAAAGCTAACAAAAATAGAAATATTTGTCAGCAATTTCGGATGACTCCCCAATAGGCTTTAATAATTCTGTATAGCAGAAAATTGTGTTTATCTACATTGGTAACCATCTTAAAGTAGGTCTGAAAAACAGACTTCATTTACCAGAAAGTGATACCGATGAGATAAAAGATCGGCTCCTCAACGCGAAAGTTCAGAAGTATACAGCCATCTATTGCGTACTTCATACGATGGTTTATAAGCCCACACCACACGAGAATCTCGACTTTCATGACGGGACGAACAGCTGTGGCGAACTACGCCGCAAGCACATGACGTCACAAGAGTCCGCACATCAGCGAAAGTGCTCCAACATTTCCGCCCTCTTCCCGCCGGAAATAAAATTAAATGCAGACGTGGGTAAAAAAAAAAAAAAAAAAAAAAAGACATCAGTAGCAGAACAATGGTAATTTTTACAAGCCATGGTCGGGACAGACAACAACAGCTGAAATGATAATGCTTCAGATGATAAAAACTCATCTCCATGTGAAATACTGCCTGCAGAACGCAAACTGGTACAGTCGGCGAGCAATGAAAATTGGGGGAGTAGACCCGGGGTAGTAGCAACGGGCCGAGAGGACGTGGTGGTCGCAAACCAGCTGTTTCGTGGTCTCACTGGGTTTAAAAGGCTCGCATAATGAGTACCTGCGGCCAGCATCACCACGGGCGAAGAAGGTTCCAGTTCGAGCGGAACAGAGCGTTCACCCCCTCCCCCTCCCCGGTAAACGTGACAGTGTGGTGTCTATATGAAAACTGGGCGGTGGCTAAGGGGCGAACGGGAGGGTGGCTACTATAATAAAACACACCATGCTGGGGAGTAGGGGTGGGAAGGGGTGGGCATTCATACGGTCACCGGCGACTGCAATTGTCCGGTGTGCTCGCAGTGGTAGGGGTGACAAGCACGTCATTAATCCCAGAGGTCATATTTTCACCCCGTCCAGCACGGTTGACGTATAGAGTCCTCCTCTTCTCCTAGCACGCTACATTCACTACACACACATTTTACAACTTTCTGCCTCCCGGCGCCACTATTTTTTCCGCCCCAATTTTATTCGAATGTACCTTCTTTTTTTTTTCCTTCTCTCCGACCTCCCTGCGGTACACGCCCCGAATAATGGATAGGTGCAACTTTTACCGGCGTTTCGAAAGTGGCGTTAAAACCCATGAAAACGGCCCTGGGAAAATGAAGATATCAGTACGCCGCAGCACGGGCGGCCAGCTCCCGCCGAACCGTGTTATTTTTTTTTTTTTTTAAATCCCGTTTCATACAGCCTTCATAAACGCGAAAATTTAAGTGCGGTTATAGCCTGCATCTGACACGCGCATTGTAATAACCGCGCCATGGCGACTATTTTCATGCATATAGCCAGGCATTACTTGTTAGTTATTCCAATCAACCCTTGTACGAAAATTAAGCGATTATATTCAGAAAGCGCAGAAAAATGCTAAAAAATAACATGTCACATGAAGTATCCCACGTGTGGTCATCCTAAATGAATGTGAAAAACAGTAATATTAACGCAAAGTATCACTTAGTTCTGATATACTTCTTATAAAATTACCAATTTATCATTATAATGCTTTGCAACAACAGAGCTGGCTGGCCCCTCTGAAGCGAAAAGGGATGTTCTGACGTGTCCACTTTAGGAGGAAAATGGCCATGCTAAACTTCAATATCCTACGTCCACAACCACAACTCCCCTTGGTTATTGGCCGCGTGTCTACGTGAAAAGACATGTTATTGACTGGGCCAATCGTAATAAAGTACTCCGATACTGAACGTCCATGATTCGCGGACAGACACTTGAGACACGGGGCATTTAAAAAGCATCCAACCACGGAAGTGCATAAGGAACAAAAATGTTTTAGAGTACAGCTGGTCTTGAAATCTTTTCGCGAAAAATACCTGTACCTACTGATTACTATATATATCAAGGAACTGGCAAACTTTCATTAGGCGTCGAAGTTGGCGCGTGTAACTAAAATAAAAGTCAAAACATTCTGAGGCGTTGAGCAAATGGATTTTAAATTTTAGGCCAAAAAATGGCCAACTTGAAACAACAACAGTAACAACAACACAATTCGTGTCTCTTTCTCCATTGCTGTCCTGAACTCAGGCACCAACTTTGTGAGACGGTTCGTAATGGAGAATCAGGATGAAAATATAATTACCTAATGAGAAAGTGAAATTCCCTTAAAGATGGGGAATTAGAATTAGTTGTTTGCAAAATATCGGGAAGTAGGCGAGAAAAAAACAACACATTCGTGAATATGTTAGCCTGATTTTACATTTGCTATCAGTAAATATTTGGCGGATATAGGATGTTCACGGTAAAATGAGCACTTTTGAAAGCCCTGTTAAGATCTACTTGTATACAGATTGTGTATCCCTCAGTCTTATGTAAAATCGACGTTGCTATGGGCCTCATCACTTTACTCATCCGCCGGTCAAATAAAAACTGTAAAATTATGAAGGAAATAAATACTTTAGAAATCTGCTAATGCTTCGATTCATTAAAAAAAGCAGAAAGCGAAACACATAATTTTAAGTTATCACAAATGGTTACCTAACATTTTTATTCGACGTCAAGATACGGAACTACTTCCCATCTATCATTATCTACTTTACTGGGCGATGTCACTCAGTGAGCCCATTAAAATATATGCATGCAGGGGCAGTGAATTTTTTCTAAGGTTCATTTCTAAAGTGATCACTTTATCGTGGCAACCTTTAATAACATTGTCCGTTATTAGGAAATTAGTGGGTGCCGTGTTATTAACTAACAGAAGTATATCTGTTGATGTTTAAAGATTGCTATGACGTAATAATCATGTGTACACTTATGTAACACAAAACACTGCCTAGGTGAACCACGCTCAGGTAAACGTCCTAGAGAAAACATACGAGTTTCTAACATTTTTGCAAACAGCCGATTTTAATTGCCAAGTTTCAAGGACGTCTCTCACTTAACACACGAGATAAATACGGAGCAGCGCCGGGATCAAAGGGCGGGGGAAACAGCAGATCCCCGAGAAAAACCCACCACCCAGCGGCATCGTCCGGCACATTACCACACGCGAAAATCCGGGAGTGACCCTCGCCGGGAACCGAACTCGGTTCGCCGTGGTGTGAGGCGAGTAGTCTCATCACTACACCACCGCGGCTTCTTGTACCTGGACCTCAGGATAATCCCGTAGGCTAGAGTTGCACGCTTCATTTTCAAGGCATTCTAGAACGTACGTTTTACTGCTCCGGAAAAATTCTGCAATTTCCTTTCCAAGCATTTTAACACGAGAGTAAAAATATAATCCCTATATGTTGCGCATGTTAGTAAGTAGCTACTTGGCTTCTCCATAGTAAGCTAAATAACTACAGGCCGCTCACGGTAAAGTGGACACTTTTGGAGACATAGTTGCTTTTTTCTTTTAACCAATTTATATCCTTCCACCACTTGTTAATGTAAACCCTGCCATGTGAGGAATAAACACAGTGTATACATTCACCATACACAAAACGAAAAGTCCGGGGCCACAATGAAATATACTTATTGGTTATTATGCCTGATGAAACAGCTTCAAAAAGTGCTCACTTTGCCGTGAACGGCTTATATCTTTGTAATCCTTTCGATCCGGAAATAACATCATGGCAGCACATTTTCTAGTAAGAGGAAAGGAAAATACACTTACTGAGACTAGAATAGAGTTTAACTTTCGTACTGTGCTTGTTACTTTCGTATGGCTGCACTCCGTACAAAACACTCTCCCACGAAATAGTAGCGGAACTGCAACATTTATGTTCCGAAATACAGTATAGCCTACTATGTACCCATCATTAATATGGTTTATATCTAGACCCTGATATATAATCACCTATTCGAAGCATGTTATTGGTTTGTTTCGAATATGGAAAAGTGACTGAAGATATTGCAGCACTAGTCATTCAAAGTCAGACTACGTAAAAAATATAAGTGTATAGCACAAAAACGCACAAAACTATGTAAATTATTCGTAGCAAAAACTGCGCTACTTGTACGTATATTTTACTTCGCCGTCAATACAAAATGTTATATTAATGCCATGATGTCTTCTTCATAACACTTTTGGTGCCCTCCTTCCGCAATATACAACGTGTTTCCGAACACCACCAACAAACTCCGGCAGGTTATTCCTGAAGAAAAAATAAGACGAACATGTCTGTACCACTGTTACCATAAAGTAATTATTCAGGGAGCTATGTGCCCCTAAAATCCACGGTTTTGAATGTAATTGAGTTAAAAATAGCATGAACTACTCACGATTAAGCAACAAATCGGCGAATAGTGATTTGTAGAACGGAGATCTTACATCTGTGAAAATGCGGTTGGCAATACCATCCCCGCCATCATGAAAATTGGGGCGCTGATTCGGAACAAAACTCAGGGTGGCAACCACTATTTTCCCGATGAAGGGGGATGACATTACCAACTGCATTTTCACAGGTGTAAGATCTCCGTTCTACAAAACACTTTCACCGATTTGTTGTTCGTGAGTAGTTCCTGATAGTTTTATTTAACCCAATTGTAATCAAAACCGTGGATTTTAGGGGCGTGTAGCTCCCTTAATTATCACTTTAGGAAAAAAGTGGTAGAGACATTTTCGTCGGTGTTGTTCTAAAACACGTTTTAAACGCCACAACTACAAAAAAAAAAAACCAACCGAAAAGGGCACCCCGAACAGATATGCTACGGAGGATCATCAAACCAAGTGTTTGCTTACATTATTCAATATATCCTTTTTTTTTTTTATCCTTTGTATTAAGTTTCCCAGTCGGGCGATCCATCAGAGCACGTATTAAGAAATTCAAAATGCATATTCACAATCTAACCCGTCCCTTGCAAAAAATTTTTAAAATTTAAAAAGGCGAAGCTTAAATGCATACCAAACTTCCAATAACGAGCGGAGTTGATAAATCTGAAATGTAAACAAGGACACCTTAGCGCGTTAGGTTTGCGCGTGTTTAGGTTATTTTCTGTTATTTCCTAATACCTGTAAAGTGTTTTAATACTGAATAAAATCATTCAGCAAAAAAAAAAAAAAAATCACAAATTAAACCAAATCTTTTGAAAAAATCCTAATATAGTTTTGTTACAGCATAACCATTAAGCACTCCAATTTACGAACATAAACGCATGCAATAAATAAAAGTATTTTTATCATTTATATATATTAAAATATACGCTTTACGCTTTATTTAACGTTTTCAACTGATAAACATGTAAGCCATTCACAAGAATTTTTCTCGCAAATAATACTATAGCGTAAAATATATCTGCGAATAAAACACATTTGTACGTTTTGTACTTTTCACTATGGCCCACTTTGCAAAATATTTTACGGCTCATTTTAATAACTTCTATGAGATTGTTGAGGGACCATCTGAGAGTTCTTGTGCAGTACAATGTACATATTGAAGAATTACGTCGTTTCACGCACTCCACATTTCGTGAGTATAAATGACATAGTAATTTACTTCATATCGTAACGTAAGAAGACCCTTACGTATTCAGAATAACAATATTGGCATGATTGTTGGACGTTTTGCGGCGAAAATTTCTGCGATACTTCTAAATGTTTGTGTCACAGAAGTCCGTAGTTCGTCCGTTGTCCGATAGCGGTGCTGAATTTGTTGTTAATTAAACCAGAGCGTTGTCCGAAATACAAAACACTACTTGGCGATCTACATGACTTCGCTGACGCCGTTGTGTTTTGGGCTACGTATAATTCCTTGTGGGGTCTCGTTAGGGATAGATTACGTCACCAGCGTTACCGAACAACGGCCGAACCGCGGGATGCCGTGACGGAAGCGTTCAGAAGTGCCACAGAAGACTTTCTCTGCAAAAACGTTCCGTCGAAAATAGATTTTATTAGGTATTGTTATGATAACGATGGTGCTTATACTGATATTCAGGATACATAAGTTTTGAATGTTATATGCCTAATGTGTGGGTTGTTTTCCGAACTTGGCTTCTTAGACAGTACCGTCCAAAACAACTAACAGCACAGTGGCCTCCAATATGAATCACAGCTGTCACAAAACATCATGTCTGGCAATTTTTTTGGAAGCAACTGGTTCTGAGATAGTACCGTTGATGGAATAGATACACCAGTTCGTATGATGTCACTACAGTGTACTGCGCAAACTCCGTCAATTCTCGGGAATAAGCTAGGCAGCAGCAATCCGGAGTGAGTTTGAATTGTAACTCCAGCAGTGTCGTTCCTGCCAAAGAGGTAGGGTTGAAACGATACCACGTACGTATCGATAATTTTTCTTGGTAGTTGTATTCAAAGAAAGTATCGATACCCACTTGTATCTATTAATTTTGCATGTATGATTCTGATTAGCATTAGCAGCACGTGGAACATAATCGGGATGGGTTTTTCGTATGTTTATGCAGGTTAAACGTATTGCCACAATATCGAACATATTTAAAATATTTCTTGCACTTTGGAGTTTTTGTCATGTTCTTAGTTGAAATATAACCATACGTCGGACTTTGGAGGACCTATTATAACAAAACTCGATAAACACACACGTAGACAGAACTTGACCAAACACATATAACATTTGAGGCTGCCAACTGTTTAGAAATTAATGCGTTCCGTTCATGCATGTGACAAAAAATCTTTGAAGCAAGTGAGTACCGATACGAGTACTTTTTATTAATACGTACTCAGTACTCGGTTAAAAAGTATCGACACCAAAAGTACTTGGTAACGAAAGAAAAGTTTTATCCCTACAAAAAGGTACAGCTCCAAGCTTCGGGACGTCATAGTTTCTTTGTCGTCTTTCGTCACGGCTGTTCTCTTGAACGGACACTCGTCGAATGCGCGTGGTACGAGAGTGGGCAAACACCACAAGAGTGACAAACACTATACAAGCTATTGTGTACGCTAGAGTATTCAGAATGTCTGTGTATAACTGTGCAACATAAAAATCAATAAAACAGGGTGAAGTCCAAACAATTATATTCAGTCTGAAAATTGCTTCAACCTAAAGCAGTTTTTTTTATATAAATAATCATTTATCTGGCGTGTAGTAACATTATTGTATTTTTGCTCAAAAAGCTGTAACTTTTTTACTAGCAAAAAAATTACACAAAAAATTTGCATTAAAAAAAATAAGCATAAAGTTATTAACGGGGAAAATCGAGACAATGCCATCATCCTACATAAAACTGCCGTGAAAAAGTCAGCAGCTGCAGTTATGCGTTACTTATGCGAACACTTTTAAAAGCCTACCAGTAGCAAGCAGATAAAACGTAGTTTAATAACAGAAACCATTCACGGGTGTTACCACTATAGCTTCCATCTCATCTCTCCCCCCCCCCCCCCCCCCCCCTTCTTCCATCTCGGTCTGCCATGCAACTCGCACACGCAAGTAATCCGCCGCTCGTCTGTCCTGCGCGCACACGCACATACACATATACAAACTCACCCCCTGCTATTCCTCCCCACCCCCTGCGAACGCTGTGCAGAACAGATGATGGTGGGGGGGGGGGGAGCACGAAGGGGGGTAAAAAAAACAATGGCAAGTGAAATACTGTATCATTAGCCGGTTCTCTCCCCGCCCTGAGCACTTGCTCCCCCCAGCGCGTCAATAATTCCGGGGGATCCACTCCAGTGGATAGTTTAAAACAAGCCCCGCCGCCCCTAGCGAGGCGCAGAGCCGGCTCCACCCCCCACCCCCACCCACCACACACCACCCTATTGCCAACCCAGCCCCGGGCCCGCCCAGTAATTGCACAAACTTGTTCACGTGGTCGCTATGAAAGGTAAAACATGTCGGTGGGAGGAAGGACCACGAGGAGGTTGAAAGGAGGGAGGGGGCTGGAGGGGCGCAACAGCCCTTCGCCTCCGTCACTGGTGAAAGCCCCCGGAGGCCGCGCGGACGACGCTGCAGTCAAGTGGTTATTTTTCTAATTCGGAATTTAGTTTTTACAAGAGGGAAGAGAGCTCGGCCAGCGCAAAACACGCATAACACCCACCTCTTTGCGGGCGGATAAAAAAAATTAACGTTCGGAGGGGTTGGGTAAAAAAAAATAAAATAAACGCCCCCATCATCGTGTACACAAAAGCCGCACGCCAAGTCGAAGGACACGATGCCAACGTTCCCAGTTCACACAGCCGTGGTCGTTTTTTTTCAACCCCCCCCCCTCCCCCTCCATTTACCCTTCTCACTCTTTCCATGTCTGTTTAAATTTTAAATGAAAAGGTTCTGGTGAAGTGGCTAATGTATTAGGCACGCACGCAGTCGCGCACACGATATACGACAAACACGGACCACCAGCAATTTATTTTTTTGTTTGTTGTTTTTTTTTCCACCCCGGCACACTACTGTTCCCCCCCCCCCCTCCACCCTTCCCATCGGCCAATACAAATGGTCTTTTCACGTGTGTACCGTGAATGGCGCCGGTCCCCGCATACAAAACAGTTGTATGCCAGAAGAGTTTCAACACGTTCGTCTCGCGTGTAGCGCGGCATTACCCGCCAAGTCGCAGGCATGCTAACTATTTCGGTGTCCGTTGGGCAAGACAGTGGAACGTCCACGAAAAAAAAATAATTCAATCACTGCCACGTAGAATAGTAATTGTTTCCTGCTGCAGTAGGTGTGCGAGGATGTCGAAACTAGACTAATTACTTCAAATGCTTTTCGAATCAGTTTTAACCAGAGCACGAATGTGACATCTCACTTCTAAAAATAAATAAGCTGTAAATGAGAACAACGCTATAAATGCAAATTGATACTATGTTTTAGAAAATTGTGCCTGTCTACGAAAACAAGTTTGTTGGACGAACTATGGCCGGTTAGTGTAGCTCTTTTCACGCCTGTATCTCCTGGGACAGCCAAAGAATCATTCATACATTCGAATCACCTATGCTTTAGAAACTGTTAGTGACCCAATCTTCGTTTAGGTTATTTCGGATGAACAACAAATCCTTGCGGTCAACGGCACAGCATCACATTGCACAGGCCGTTTTGGTACGAAACCTTAAGTATTTATTGCACACGAAAAGCAAGATTATATATGCACAAAGGTTATTTATAAACACAAACACACAACATACTAAAACACATTTTCGAAATAACTACCTTAGGTAACAGTTGTTGATTACACGATCAAACTTCTGCATTGTAAACCATCCTATATCATTTCCTGAATTCATGTACCAGTATATTGTTACACTTATGAGTTTGAAATCTATCACTTCACGCTGGACGTATTTCTTCATGATCAATACTATAGCGCAAAGTGAAACTCATCATACGTCGACGAACGACGTAAACCGAATGACTGAGCGTATTTCGCCTTTTGGATATCGCAATTTCATTAATTTTGCAGTCTATAGATGTAGACCTACACCATTAAGTTAAAAGTGTGTCCACACAAATACAAGTTGATCCTGAACCGTCTACAAACGCTGTGAGTTGATACCCTATGCAAAATGAGATATAAAACGTTATACGGCCTATGTCCTACAGTAATTCGTAAGCGAAGTAGGTGCTGTTGAAAGTCGGTATTTCAAATTGTTTTAGTTCAAAACAAAAGAAAAAACGTACTCGAGATGAAAGAACAATTCCGTGAATACTGCTGTCTTGAATCGAGACTTGGAAATATGGAAATGGTTGTTGGGTCATAAAAAAAAAACCGGTCACCTATGTGTGTACCGCTAGCGTGTTTGGCGCTTTTAATCACGTCACTAGCTTGGAAATAAAAACAAGTCACGCACACGCCTTACTCGAGTTCCGAACCCATCTCACCAGAGCCTTGCATTTTAACATGACGCCTTGCCGACTTCGGCCGTGGACGTCGCGCTGAAATTCTCGTGAACTTGAGGCTCTCGCCTACCTGGAACTTTTTCCACGTTTGAGGCCGAGAGATACAGGAGCGATTAGGGCGACCCTGCCTAACCCATCAAGTGCGCCATCGCCACTAGCG
This sequence comes from Dryococelus australis, assembly GCA_029891345.1. Lineage (NCBI taxonomy): Eukaryota > Metazoa > Arthropoda > Insecta > Phasmatodea > Phasmatidae > Dryococelus > Dryococelus australis. The sequence continues at coordinate 335,932,444 of CM056993.1, read as the reverse complement.
CAAGGCTCTGAACTGACGTGCAGTGTTCTCGTCGCACTGCGTGTATATGCTGTTATCGGTCAAGCGAGCACTTTTTAAGGCATTAATCACTAATAAATATATCTTATTGCAGCCTCAAGCATTAAATTTTTAAGGTGGTGAAGTGCATACACTGTGTTTGTTAATCGCATTGCAATGTCAATATTAAAAAGCAGCAAGAAGTTGGAAATTGGATGAAAGGAAAAATTTTGAAGGGCTCACTTTACCGTGAACAGCCTATACCTATGAGACTTTCAGCAGTTATAGGCTATTCACGGTAACGTGATTACTTCTGAAACCCCCATGTAAAATAGTATTATATATATATATATATATATATATATATATATATATATATATATAAGCCTTAGACGTTAAATTCTGAGTGTTGTGGAGTGTACACACACTGTCTGTTACGAACATGGCAATATTTATTTTAAAAAGGTGGTTAAAGGATAAAAAAAAGTGGCTGAAGGGAAAAAATAACTACGGCCTCAAAAGTGCGCACTTCACCGTGAACAGCCTATAACCTATTACATTGGTAGAAAGACTGTAGGAAAGGTTCAATGCAGGACCCTTGAGTAGTTTTGTATGTATCTGACGCATATATTATAAGGTACGACGCTTTGAAAAAGCCGTTTTTAGCCACTGGAGTACTCTACAATTGTGTTTCTAATGTGCGTGACGTCTTGACAGCACTCTACAGCCGTTGTCTGAAATGTGCGTTCTTGTAGTAGATCAACACATTGGACGAACGTTTAATAGTTTCGCAGAGAAACGTGAATTACTGACGTCCTGCAATGCCTGGTTCACGCAGTTGAACCGTCAGGTTGGCGGCAGCCTGAAACAAGCATTTCGCCCGAGGGTAATGGGCAAACAGAACAGAAAGTGACGTTGTCTACCGAAGTTTAGCAGCATTGGGCGGGGTCCGAGGAGGGCAGAGAAGGGGGAGTGAACTGTCGTCGCCTCAATTTCCATGTCTTAGGAAGAACTCGCAGGAGGCGAGACTGCAGCTGGCGCTCGCAGCCAGAACTGGCTGGGTTGAGGGCTAGTGTCGGCGCCGTGTAGGGCGAACGAGCGCGGTGGGAGGAAGGCAAACGCAACTCTACTGCATAATGTTCAGGTTAGCAGCAAACTTCTGCTGGGAAGGAGCGCACGCTGCATCGACCGTCCGCATATAGTCTATTCGCGGTAAAGTGAGCACATTTCAAAGCCCTGCTAAAGATCTGCACGTTGTGTATTCTTCCGTCTTATGTAAAATTAACATTGCCATCTGCCTCATAACTTTATTTGTGCGTCGGACACGTATGAAATTATTAGGAAAGTAAATAATATACAAATTGGTTAATTTCTACATTTCGATACATTAAAAAAAAAAAACAAGAAAGCTAAAGTAATAATTTAAGTTATCACAAATTGTTACCTAACACTTTTTATTCGACGTTAAATTTTGGAACTATTTTCCATCAATCGTTAACAACTTCGCTGGGTAAATGTCACTCACTGCGCCTATTAAAATATATGCATTCTGGGGCAGTGACGTTTTTCTACGGTTAATTTCTGAAGTGCTCACTTTATCGTGAACAACCTTTACACCGCCGTACATATCCAACACGCTCTCGCAATCGTAGCGTGCGATTGCACACCTCTCACCGACATCGCGGTGGTAAGGCCTACTTACTTTAACAGGAAGATTACGACGCGCAGTTAGCATCAACTTGCTTAACCACTCTAACTTCGAAGATTGCACTCAAGGCTCGGTCCCATCCGCCATGGTGGATTTCTCTTTTATGTGTAGTAACTTTCTTCTCAATGACGTAACAAAATATTTCTTATTATATTATCAAAGAGGTATAGTTGTAGTTTCAAAATAAGCTTCTCTAAACAAATGAAATAAACTAAATAGCAATAATTTTACCATGTCGCAAAGCCGAGCCTTCACAATACTAACACCACCTTCACAATTCGTTCAATTTATAACAAATTAAATTTAGCTACAAATATTTTTAACTGATTTTGCATTAACACACGAACTCTGTGGCCGAATGCGTTAAGGCGATTTTTGTACCTCGAGGCCTGGAGACGAACCCTGGGTAAATCATAGAAGCGCGTGCTGTTTTTCGGATGTAAGTTAAGTTAGTTTAGTTCATAATACGTCCCATGATTAGTCCTTCCAGAACATATCTGAGACAGAGGTAATCAGACTACGAAAAAAAATACCTCGAAAGCTTTATTAATTTATAAATATAATGGATTTATTAATTTATAAATATAATGCTCTCCATTGCGAGAATGATTCCAGAGAAGAGGAAGCATTAAGAGTAGAATAACAGTAAAATTTCCTATTTCAAACATTTTCAATCAGAAACAAATTATTTCTGGGGAGTTTTACCTCTAATATTACCTCCCACTAGGGAGTTTTTGTACAGCATCACGTGGTGTAATTGCTCTGTGGGCATCACGTGGTGTAATTGCTCTCGACGGTGAATCTGCGTTAATATGCATACCTCACGTGATCAAATACACGTTTCACGATATATCAAAATCTGCTTACTATAGATGCAGTCGCCTCGGAGAAAGAAAATTATGTGTTAAAATCCACGCAGGCCCTATTCATGCAATTTCATTGCAATAAAATAAGGATAACGTTATAACGCACAGTAAAAAAAAACTACGTTAAAGTTTGAACAGTACTGTATTAAAGTAAGTTTACAAAAAAACTGATTTCGCCGGTGGAAAACATAATTTGGCACGAGAAATTCTAACAGACTACCAAGTTATTGTTAACTAAATCAATGGACGCCAAGCAACGATTACACTGTTGGCGAGAGTAATGATCGATTTCAACATCCTGGATACCACGGAATCATGCTATAACTCAAAATAAACTGAGATAGAGTCTTGGTACCCAAAGAGCTTCAACAAAGATTAACTAGGCATTAGTTAATAGGGTATACAGCAGTAGACAAAGTCGTTTCGCATGCAACGATAATTCTGCAGCCATATCGCCTTAAAGTCATGTGACCTACAAGCAGTAGACACAGTCATTTAATTTGAAATTACTTTCGACCAGTCATTTATACTACAGTCGTTAGAATAACAGTTTCATGAATCAAAATGTGTTCAGAGTCCTGTTCGTGAAGTGTCTCAGCACCAATAATGGGAATTCGACTTATAGGTCCTTCTAGACCTAAAATATGCTCTACAATCTTAACACGTCGGCTATAATCAGTATATAAATTATTCGTCTTTTTTATATTTTGATACGAAATACACACGAGAAAACCGTTGCACTATTTTGTTGGGGGTGTGGTGTTGGGGTGAGGGTAATATTACTGTCATGAAAGGTCTGATTTTTCTTTAAAAAAAAAAAGGGAGGGGGTGAATTTCGTAAGTGTGACGATTTCTCTTCCAGGTTAAATATGTTTCATCAAATGAAATACTAGGCGAGGTATTGCCGGTTGGGTTTTCTGAAAGAGAGTTCCTGAGAACACATTCAAGAGTAGGCTAATGCGTAGGCTATAACAATATTGTCAATTGGTTCGTCTATATTTCAAACTCCACGTGATCCATCTTTACCAAAACTATGAGAGAGATGAACCACTAAAAAGAATACTAGAAGTTAGTGAGCCTACTTTCCTCTACTTGGGTGAAAATAATATTTAATAGAGTTCTTAAAAGCTTAGATGGTAGACAGTCTTTGACGTCTCGTTGACAGCAATATAATTAGAGAAGAAACCAGAAACATATCCACATGTAGTGACACAATCACAAATACACACGTGCACTACCCGGTACTGGAACCCAGCAAACCTCGTAACATAAGCCAGTTCGCTATCAACTGCATTATGGTGGTCGGATTCAGAGCATCAATCTCGGATATAATCTAATGTTTTGAGTGATAACCTAAAATATTTACAGGGCCGTCATTTTGAAAATGTGTGCCTCAGCGAGTAAAAGCACGTAAATTTACATGGACTACCATGACGCTACTTGCGTGAAAAATTTGTTGGTGGAAATCGGTTGATTGGTCCTCCAGCTATGGTATAAAACTCCAGACAATCTTCACTACTGGAGGACGTAAAGGTTATGTATTAGCATATTCGATGGTTGTCATAGACGAAGAAAAGTAAAGTCGATTAACTTATATAGTTCCGTAGATATATCACACTAAATTCGAGGGTCGTTATAACCGCCATTCTGAAAATAAGTGTAAGGCATATTTAAAACATACAGATTAATATGGCCTACTACAGTACAACTTCTTAGCCAAATTTAGTAGGAATCGAGTGATTGTTTCTCCCAAGATATTACATAAAACTTATTTTTCATGTAAACTATTTTACAAAATGGCGTAGAAATAACGCTATATATAGACAAATTTTATTGCTATAATAGATACTGCGAGCATGCAAGGTTAAGTTTAAATTTGTTTTATTGTTTCGTAGGTACAACAAATTAAAAGAAAATGTTTGTATGGCAGCCATTTTGAAAATATGTGCCTGACAAAAAAACATATGCGTTTACCTAGCCTACCCTAGTGCTACTTGTATGCTAAATTTGGTAGTAATCTATTTGTTTTCACCAGATATGTCATAAATATTTTAATTTGTCATGTGCGGCTATTTTATAAAATGGAGGACAAACTGTGTTACAGATTTGATGGTTGTACTAAATACTGTCAGCATAAAAAGTTAAGTTGAAGTTAATTACGTGGTTTCGGCGATTTAGCATACTAAATTAAAATGGCTATATGGCGGCTACTTTGAAAATAAGTAGCTGACCTGCTTAAAGCATACCAGTTTACGTGGCCTACCGCAGTAACATTTGCTTGCCAAATTTGGCAGAAATCCGTCAATTGTTTCCTTAGTTATGACATTGAAACTTAATTTATTTGTTAAGCTTTTTTTCTGGCATACATGCTTTCAGCATAAACAATTTGATTGAAATTGGTCGAATGGTATAGTAGATATATCAAATAAACCTAAAATATTTGTACGTCTGCCATTTTGAAAATAGATAATTAATCAATTTAAATCACAAATGTTTACATGGTTTATTACAATTTTACTTACGTGTCAAATTTGGCGAGAATTCGTTCAGTAGTTTTCGAGATATAATGTAAAGGTGTTATTTATAAACGTGTTACCTTCCAAAATGGCGAATTAACAACGTCCATCTCTGAATTCAATGCCTACTTGACTAACTGTTTAAATACAACATTTGGTTTAAAACGGTTGAATGGTTCCCGAGATATTACGTATCACCCTAAATATTAAAATGGCTACCATTTCGAAAATAAGGTCCCGGTGTGGTCAAAAACTATAAAAAGCCAGATGTCCTTATTATGTAAAATATGTGTATTAAATTTGGTAAAATTCAGTTCATGCATTAAAATGTTTTTAGGGGGCACAGCATGCACAGTCAGGCAGACAGGGAAGTGATCTCGTGAACCTTTCTTTCCTTCGGTAAGTAGGCTAAAAATTCGTTGACCAGAAACGTTCCATCAGACCAAGTAACTGCAAAACATACCGTTTTGACGATGCAATCAAATACTCACCATATCAATACTGGATGTAGGTTTATACGAGAAAACTGGTGGTGTTTGAGAGTGGAAGTTGGGAGTGGTGGTGGCCGCATATGGCACGGTGACGGTGGTGGAGTGTCAGCTTTAGCCAACATACAACACTATTTCTGTCCAGTAATGCATTTAATTAGTGTATACGGCATATTACACTGGTGGAAAATGAAAAATTAACACCACTACAGCGGTGACGTAGAAACATCATATGCGGATGGGGAACTGATAGAGGGCAGTACATGCAATGATTAACAGTGCTGTGCTGTGGACACAGTAGGAACCACATACTAGGCATAACACCGCTGAGCCCAATACAACTGTAGTTGATTCGAAAGAGTAGTCTCTTGTTTCAAGCATCAGCATGTGTAGTAAGCATTATATACATGCCACGACGGCATAGACGATCACACTTCATGCAATTAACTGACTTTGAACGAGGTCGTATTGTGGGCCTGAGGGAGGCTCGATGGTCCTTCTGAAGAATTGCCGATGTGAAGTGTGTGCTGTGCATCATTGTGGTATCGGTGGTCCAATGATGGCGCACATGCTCGTCAACCTGATTCCACATGGCAGCGGTATACAGATACCCGCCTAGATAGCCGCATCAGACGAGCAGCCATTGCTGATCAAACGGCGACCACCGTACAGATTAGGGGCCACTGTTGCACCCAGGGTGTCAACAAGGACCACCATCAATCGTTTGCTGGATGCTGGGCTATGATCAAGGGTGCCGCTCAACAGGCTTTCTCTCACACCTCATCACCATGCAGCCTACTTCGGATGGTGTCGCGAACAACACAACTGGAGGGATGAATGGTGCGGAGTTGTGTAGTGATGAGAGCAGATTCTGCCTTCGCGCCGGTGACGGTCGTTTGCGAGTATGAAGTCAACCAGGAGAGTGGCAATAACCAGAGTGTATACGACACCGATATACAGGGCCTACTCCTAGCATTATGGTTTGAGGAGCAATAGCCTACAATGACCATAAGCCTCTGGTGTTTGTTGAGGGAACACTGAACAGTGAATGTTAAATTCAGAACATCATCCCGCCCATTTTGTTGCCGTTCCTACAACGCCAAGGATATGTACTCTTCCAGCAGGACAATGCCCATGCTCACATGTCATATGTTACACAAAGCACTCTCGAAGGTGTTCGTCAATTCCCATGGCCAGCACGATCAATCGATCTCTCCCCTATTGAACACGTGTATTGCTGCTTGCAATATCGGCAACAAACCTTCACCAATTGCAAGATCAGGTGGAATTAGCGTGGAACACTATTCCCCAAGATGACATCCGACACCTTTATAATCATCCGTACGCACGACTGCAGGACTGCATCGTCGGTAACTGAGGCTACACAAGATACTGACACTGTTCTTCAAGACACTATGCAGCCTCTGTGTGTTCATTATCATTTACAGTGAACAACCTGAATAATTATTCAATAAAACCCTTCATTCATGTTGGACCTTTGCATCAGGGTGTTTATTTTCCATTTTCCACCAGTGTATTTCTTCTCTTGTGTTTTCTTTCACAACAATGACCAAAGGATGATGATGATGATGATGAAACGTCAACACACAATAGTATTCACAAAAAATTTAAACGGTATACACAAATTAAAACATTATTTCCACAGATTTACAGCATCTTCATCTCATGTCACTATATTATTTTTACTCTCATATAGGCTGTTCGTGGTAAACTCAGCACTTTTTGAAAAACCTACTTAACATTTGATTACATGCATATTATGTATTCTTCCATCATATGTAAAATGCATGGACCTGTTCAATTTAGTAATGCACCAGTCAAGTGAAATTATAAAATTACTAGAAACGTGAATGTTTCAGAAATTTGCTAATTACACCACTTGTAAACATAAAAAATACAAAGCAAAAAAATGGCAGTATTTACCAAGTGTTTATCTAACATTTCTAATCCAACATTAAGACATGGAGCTACTTTCCCATAGCCATTACCAACTTTGCTGGGCGCATGCCAGACATTGTGCGCATTGAAATTATGCAGGTAAAGGCAGTATTTTTCACATTATGATTTCAAAAGTGCTCAGTTACCCGTGAACAGCCTATAATTACACTGATCTTGTTTAGCTGACCACTATTAAGCCTGTATGCCACAGTAAAATTTTTCGCACAAGCTCGGGAGCAAGCTTCCACGAAACCAGCTACCTGAGCCTGCATGCAAGCAGTTATGGAGGGTTCTATGGCATAACATATCCAACGACACTTGCCGCCGCACAAGACGAGTGTATTTTTTATGCTTTTACTTCTGCAATTGTGGCTCAGGAACAATCTTCTCTCACGACTTCAGCATTATGCGTTTATGCAGAGTCTAAAAGTTTTGATGCTATAACTGGAAATGTTTTAAATAAGCACGAATGTTTATTACAACTTTTACACAATGCTGTTTTAAAACCTATTTATCCCTTCTTAATTGTCTCAGGCTCTTTATATACACAAAATTACTCATTCACCCCTCCTCTGAACAGCTAACCTTTTAACCTTGTAGGAAACCTTCCATTGGAAATTCCAAACGACCTATCGCGAAAATGTCAATGAAAACGGCCAGTAGTCGGACAATTCTTCCATAGAATCATCCATACAAGAAGTCGTGCATGCGCTTTAGCCTAGTTTTTAATCCATATATTTCAGGCCATGTACTATTTTTGATGCAATGAATATTTTTTGTCACAATTAATCAAAAATTAATTTCATAATCTGTTCATCGTAATGCAGAAAAGTCGATTAGGTCTGACAGGATATTTAATTTGTCATTATTGACCCGATGTCCGAGTTTGATTTGCGTAGACCACATTAATTACAGTCATAAAATGGTATCAGCCAATGATTAGACAAATTAATCACTAGATATATTGCAGATTTATTCTGAATCTGAATATTTTAATATTCACAACTTTGCCCAAAGTAATACCATTTTATTAGAGTAATGACAAACTTGCAAAGAAATAAAGATACTAACACAATTTTTTTAAAGTGATCGTCAAACATATACACAAGCTGTATTTTTAACTGAAATGAGAATACAACCTCCAAAGTAAGAGTGCATATAAAATGCCAGGAAAACGCGCGGGCAATATTTTTCCTCTGGAGAGATGTCAACTATTGCCAAATCATACCGGACTGCACCAAAGCAGTGGGTTTGAAAAGGATGGCCATGCCAGACTAAGCTGATTTTACTTGGGTTCTTGCTTCGTCTTAATCTAGAATGTGGCTTCCAAATGTTATCTTTGATCTGAATGCAGCTTAAGTGGCGCTAAAAACCAGAGAAAACATAGCCCAAAAGTGAATTGGCTACACAGCATGCTTCATGGTTGGAAATGGAATGATCTCAGGCTACTCGAAATGGGGCAGTAAACTTTCTCTACCACGATTACCGAATCGATGATTCAGTTTGTGGCGAGGGACCAAAGATATCCGTTCTCATTTTCTTAAATGGAGTGCCAGAACTTAATTCTAAACATACGATTCTTTGGTCACTTTTTTATCACAAAGGTATCACATCGGGCATTATATCTTTATGCAGTCCCCCGTAAAACTAGTATTACAGTAGTTTGGCTTTAGTGGACAGTGTTAACCCTGAATCTCCTGAGAGGAATAGCTGCAGGGATGTATATTTTTAATTACCACTTCCAATTTCGGTAGACTACATCATTACTCAAAACCAAACATTTTTTACAGGAAGAATTAGGACTGGAGATCTTCTGACAAGTTAGTCAATCACGAGCTTCCTCCATCTCAGTATGTAGCGCCCGAAAAGATCGTTTAGTTATATCCTTAACTTTCTTGAGATCTTAGGCACAATTTTCTTTATCAACGAATCCCTGAACACTTGCAACCAGTTAATCGATGTCCTCTTTCTGCTGCTCACAGCAGTGGTTAAATTTTTAGAAATGTTCCCAATAACGTTCGTAAAATTTACAGTTGAAACATTTAATGTCTGGTTTGTATTTAAAACGCATACCTTTGGAGATGATATATTACTGGCCTATTTTATATTCCTGGTTCCTAAAATCCAGTTACCCGCATAGTTATACATCTGTTCGCAAAATAAAATGCCTGTCAGATGGTAGTGGAAGCATTTCTCAGATGCCAAAACTCAGTCCTGAATTATATACCAATTTTCTTCAGGCTTGTACAATATTCTGCCGATTATTCCAATAACTTCTTTGAACTTATACCAGTACAAATTCCCACATTACCCACATTTGTGCCCAAAACGAACTTGCCTTATTCACTGTGAAGATCAAGAATATGGAAATAATTTTTCTCTCTGTTTCAAAAGTATTCAACACTCAGCAGCCTACCATAAGTCCTACTAGCATCAGTTAAAACTTGAAAAGGCTTAACTATTCTAGACAATTCATACAAAAACTACAGACCCAAGAAACTAAGTGCCTATTATTTCGTTGTTGAATTTTTTTTCTTTCAAACACATACTGGAACGCATTGCAGATAGGCCCGATAACTTTAAAATCAGGTGGACGAGTAGGTCAGGGCATAATCCCAAACTCGTATCAGTGTATCTCCAACAACTGGATAAGGACAAACCCATCTACATACATGCACGGCATATATGGGTGTAACACACAAGAAAGGAAGTGCATACAATGTTCACTAGTCAGAGATACTTTTAGATGCACACCTGCTGAACACACTCCATGCCATCACGAATCCACCAACAGCAGATACACTCCTTTGTTGTCATGCTGGATTCAAGGATTTGCAAGGCTTTCTCCACACATGAATACTTCCCGCTGCCAGAATCGGTGCTGTGAGTAGCTAGCTGGTGATTACATTAAATGTACAAAAGGTGCTGCTATGTAATCAGCAGAGGCTGCACATCACATCGGTGTATGACTTGGGGCAGATATTAGAGCAAAACCTTTTTTGTACCAGTCACTCAAAAATCGAACGTATATTACACATTCCAAATGGCATAACCTAAAAAAGGGTAGACGAAACCAGACCTCATAATTTCACCGGAGTCATTTTAAATTTCCATTGCCCATATAATAAATTAATAATGTAGTACAGTGCGTGGATAAGTACTTCGTTATCTTGCTAATCTAACAATGATGCACACGAAAAATACTACCGGAATCATTTTGCCTATATTATTACAATTTAATACAGTATAAGATAATATTACTTTTAAGTAACTTGAATGTATGATGTAGCTTCTTCAGGTTCAAAATGTTTCAGATATTATCATATTTGATGTTCTGAACAAAAATGGCATTTTCACTTGAAATCTGTATGTAGCGATGATTTATATTACACTATCTACCAATGAGTTATGAAGGATGAATGAATGAATATTAACTAAATACTTTAGACAATTTTGTTTATCTCCGAGGCTTGGTTGGGATACCAGGTTGTGGAGATTAAATCTCAGGTGTGGACATCCCCTCCACCAACAGCCTATATAAATCAACATAATTAAATTTCTAAAAAACGCCCCATGGTTCGAACACATTCAGTTGCCTGTGGTTATTTTCGGTGACTTTTTTGCTCACTTGATGTACTCTTCTGCATACAAATATTAAATGTGAAAAGTTTTTATGCATTTTTATAATCGTTACGTTAGTGTTTCGTGCCACAAACAGAATATCAGGGTTTATTACTTAATAGCACAGAATCTTAGTGACTCCTTAATTTTCATAAATTAAAAACAATTCACTGAAGTAAAGCTGTGAGTGCGAAATCAATGTACTCAACTGTATTGTAGTGTTTGGCCTGGCTATCTAAACGAATCGACTGTTACAGAAGTAAACGTCTATAAGAGTTAAAAAACATAGGATTCAGCACAGTGTTCTGGAAAGGATTCGTTGACATTACGCGAATTTAGCCGCGACTACTCGAGCGACTTGTCGAAAGTTACGCCGTAGGCTGCGCATCTCGGAAGATCCAGGAAGATGGGCATGGGGCGAGGTTGATGGAGAGTGAGTTAAGGGAGTGGAGGGAGCGTAGAGTGAGAGAGAAATGTGTCTGCTACTTGAAGCCACAAGGAAACCCGGGAGAGGAACAAGGTGAGGGCTGAACTTGGCTTGGCTGTCGTTGAAGACAGAGGGGAGGAAGGGGGTGGCAGTCGCCTGCTGGTGTTACAGGGAGGAATACATAAGTGAACAACGCGAATAACTTACGCGGCTCAGTTACACTTTGCAAACAAAGTCGCGGGGGAGGCAGGGGAGTTGAAGAAATTCCCGAACACTCGCCCCACGGCAGCTACAAGGCCTGTGTACGCGTGGCTGGAGGCATCTCGACAGACAACTACCAGAAAAGAAGCGCGAGGAAACGCGAGTTCGAGGAGCGCGTCTTGGCGCCAAGTCTTCCAACTCATCCCACAAGCAAGGAAAGACAGCGTCTCGAAATTAGTCACGGCATAAGGAGATTACAAACTCCAACTTGACTAGTTGTTGTGGAAAAGAGCTCGCGACAACCCTCGAGGGAAAGATACTTACGGAGTTGTAAGTGCTAACATGAAGTGCCTTTACAGGGAAAATGAGTAACAAATGCCTAGTTTCGGGTAGCTACCATCCATACATAGCTTTAGAACTGTTCGTAACGAATGACGATCCACTAGTATGAACGATGCTGATCAGTCACTGTCGCAGATAAAACTGCAGATACTAATACATGTTAATTCGTTATACATGTATGAAGCACATATTTCCATCCGATCACAAAAATAAAGTGGCATTAATATTCACGAAAACCCAGAGTAGCAAGACATAGTATCTTCTAGACAAGGATCCAGGGTTCTGGCTCGGTGGCTCTGGCCACCATCCTGAATTTCCGCCATTTTGCAATTTTTCTTACAAAATCGCGTGTTTTTAACCTAACAATCACTTGTATTAACCCAAAAAAAACGCATCAGAAATCGATTTTTTAACCCAAAAGTCGATAATTTTCCCTAAAAATCACCTAAAAATTTCCTGTTTTGCCCAGCCCAAAAAAAAGAGGATCCCCCAAAAAAATCCTTCAGGGGGATTTTGCCGCCATCTTGAATTTCCCTTTTTCTTATAAATTTCTCTCAAAATTTCCCTTTTTTCCATAAACATTTCCCGATTTTCCCTAAAATTTCCCATTTTCCCCTCAAAATGGTAGAGGCCCCTCACATGCAAAAAACAAGCCCCGACATCCAATTTCTGGGGCTTCCTTGATTATTCTAGACCAAGCATTTGACCCTGACCTATAACATTTGACCTAAAAAATAAAAAATAGCAAATATTTCAAAAAATTCCAAAAATCCCACAAAATCGCAAAAAAATTTACGAACATATCACGTTAACCTCACACTCATCCCACCACCCTAAACATTAACCCCCCACCCTTACCAACCAACCTCTTAATACTACAAAACCAAGGAAAATAACTAAAATTGAGAAAAAAGATACCAAAAATCATAACTCCAGCATGTCTGTGAGGCCATCATTGCCATAAGACACCAGCCATAATATACAAGGTGATAACCCTCCAGCATACCAACATACACAGACCATGCAAAGCAAAAACATACAGCCCATACCAGTGACACAATCAACTTCTTTTCATACCATCCACCAAGCCGACAGACACCAGTCAAAATACACTGGCCACCTATACCAAATACTGTAACTCAAGGATGCCTTAGCATTACAGGACTCACCAACACACACATACCGTCCACACTATTCGACATGCACCAACAATCGCAGGACAGATATACTGGAAAAACACATCACCCAACATACCAACCATACCATCTATGTTAACCCAAGAGTGTACCAAGCAAATTTATAGTCCAGACGAACCCGCGACACAAACAAATATGTGCTTACTATAAGTATAATATTTTACTGAAGTATGGTAGGCTAGGTTATGTTAGGATATTTCTGATTTTTCTGGCCTTTGGAATGTTAGGTTATGTTAGGTTATTTGGGCTTTAGTAGGTTAAGTTATGTTAGTTTGATTGATAGTAAGAATGTTTGTGACGCGGGTTGGTCAGGACTATAAATTTGCTTGGTACACTCTTGGGTTAACATAGATGGTATGGTTGGTACATTGAGTGATATGTTTTTCCAGTATATCTGTGGTCTGTGTATGTTGGTATGGGGGAGGGTTGTCACCTTGTATATTATGGCTGGTGTCTTATGGCAATGATGGCATCACAGACATGCTGGAGTTATGATTTTTGGTATACTTTTTCTCAATTTTTTTGTGATTTTTCTTTGTTTTGTAGTATTGTAACGTGGGTAGGTAAAGTTAGGGGTTGATGTTTATGGTGCTGGGATGAGTGTGAGGTTAATGATATATTTTTTTTAGTTTTTTTAGATTTTTAAATATTTTGTGATTTTTTTTTTAAATTTATTTTTCATGTATGATGTGTGGTGGTCAGCATTCTTTATTTGTATGGATTGTTGGTATAATCAGGTGGTTTGTTTGATTGGTGAAATGGTATTTGGCTGGTCTCTGATGGCATGACAGATATGCTGGAGTTATGATTTTGGTATATTTTTTTCTCAAATTTTGTGAGTTTTCTTGGTTTTGTAGTATTAGACGGTGGGTTGGTAAGGGTGGAGGTTTAATGTTTAGGGTGGTGGGGTGAGTGTGAGGTTAATGTGATATGTTCTTACATTTTTTTTAGACTATTTACATTTTTTGTTATCTTTCTCTATTTTGTAGTATAAGAAGGTGGGTTGCACTGGAAAAAAGGGGGGGGGGTGATGTTTAGGGTGGTGGGATTAATGTGAGGTTAACGTGATATGTTATTAGAGTTTACAGATTTTTAACATTTTTTTGTGATTTTTCTTTGTTTTTGTAATATTAGAAGGTGGGTTGGTAAGGGTAAGGGGTTGGTGTTTAGGGTGGTGGGATGAGTGTGAGGTTAACGTGATATGTTCTTAGATTTTTTTAGATTTTCTTAACAATTTTTTGCGATTTTGTAGGACTTTGAGATTTTTTTGGAATTTTGTTATTTTTTTATTATTTAGGTCAAATTTTAAATGTCAAGGTCAAAGTTTTGGTCTAGAAGCATTAAGGAAGCCCTATAAATTGGCTGAAACTGGATCTCGGGGCTTTTTTTTTTTTTTTCATGTGAGGGGCCTCTACCATTTTGAGGGGAAAATGGGAAATTTTTAGGGAAAAGCGGGAAATGTTTAGGAAAATAAGGGAAATTTTGAGGGAAATTTCAAGGGGGGAAGGGAAATTTAAGAGGGCGGCAAAATCAACATTAAGGATTTTTCGGGGGGATCCTTTTTTTGGGGGGGCTGGACAAAATAGGAAATGCATAGGTGATTTTTAGGGAAGATTATCGAGTTTTGGGTTTAAAAAATCGATTTCTGATGCGTTTTTTGCGTAAGAAAACAAGTGATTTTTAGGTTCAAAACACGTGATTTTATAAGAAAAATTGCAAGATGGCGGAAATTCAGGATGCCTCTCTTGCCTTGTATTTCCACTAGAAACATTAAACTTTACTCACGGTTGTGCACAGAATGTCGGGACAAATCCAAGATAACAGCAGACTTTGAACCAATTAAAACAAGCTCTGTGCTCATAAAATGAGGCCGTGTTTGTGGCTGGGCACGAGACGGTCTGCCTCTTCGCCACATAAGCACAAATTAACGTGCATGACCACCGAAAACTACCAACTCGTAAAGAATTCTTCAAAATCTCGCAAGTCCGCATTTCCAAATTACGGTAAATGACAAAACCAACGTTTACCTCAACATAAATTTCCGAAGCTTTAGAACAAAATACAGACCTTTTAAAAAGTCAAACCACCGACCTACGTAGCATACGACCAAGAAAATGCTAAAGGACCCTGGTAAGTGGACCAACTTCTCATCGAACATATTCGCAAAATACTGAACTTCCAGGGCTGTCGTTTCTATGTATTGCGTGGTTGCGTTTAACCATGAGACTTAAAGAGATGACACATAATTGTGTTTATTGGAGCAGTGACTGTATCAATGTTCAGTAATACCCTACTCAAGTTTAGCACCTAATCGACTGGATTGTTTTTAAGTTAAGCACTCAGAATATCGTTTTTACCCTATTGAAGGGCACGAAAACTGTTTGCCACACAAAATATATGGTGTAACTTTCATATCCGAGTTGTCTGAAGTATGTGTACTTCTTGTAAGAAAATTAACTGCAAGCACATATTCAAAAATTTCAAAAATGTACTTTAAACAAGATGTGATGCATTTCACATGCCCAATAGAGATCTTCAGTCACAAGACCTGAACATGCTCATCAAACCATGCCAAAACGAAATTTATAGTACACGATCAAGTGGATTTCCTTATCTGTGGATGAAATATAACAAAATTTGAATTCACCTAATACACAGTATTTGCATTGGGCGTATTCAATAATTCTTAATGTTTTCAAGTTCTCGCATCAGTGAAATTTCAAAAACTTAACATGAAACTGTCAAAAATTATGGTTAAATACCCAAAATATTAACGGGAGTAAGGCAACTGTGTCTTTTTTTATAATAACCTTATACGTAAATAACACGACTTTATTTCAACTGCTTACACTAACAAACCATTGCCAGAATATTTGTTACGAATATTCGGTTGGCATTCAATATAAACACACCATGCTAATGTAATAACTCGGTAGAGTGGTGTGAGAAAATGGTTATTATATTTAACTTTTACTTATTAAAACGTCATATCACATACAAAATTATATTTGAATAGAATTTTAATGGTACTAAAGAAACTACAAAACAATAAGTTATGAACAGAACTTCAAGACCACTTTTCTTCATTACTGCCATAAATTCACATGTGTACGAGCGATGGCATTTTGTAAACTTGATTTTACTCAATATACATAACAATTTAAAACAAGATGGTATGTATCACATATAAACTAAACAACGAAAATGCAAAAATCGTTCAAGTACAAATTTTTGTATAAACTGAACAATTAGATCCAGGCATAAGTACAGCATGACATGCTGTTTCGGAGAGTGGATAACGGAGTGGAAAGATTTGGGCGGCTCTTAACATCGAAGTCTTGAGAGCCGATTTCGGAAAGTGGGCACTTGTAAGAGTTTCAGAACATGTAGGCCTATGTACCTGAAAACTTACTTGATTAGCATTTTTCTTTTGCCTACAATGAATTCTAAATCTACAATTCCTCCCTCGAATTTCATGGCATCTGCTAGTGTCAAAGATGCCTCGCCAACGAGGGAGGTCACGCCAGATAGTGTCATTTATTATAGCGTATGGTTCATAAATACAATTTTGGAAAGAAAATAATAAAAACCAAATATTTAGCGACTCCAACCACTTTATCGCGTCAGCAGGCAAATCTCTGATATCATCAGTGGGTCCAGGGTATGATAGATGAGGGCATTCTAGGAGAAGATGACGTATGGTATGATCTCCATGATCGCAGGGACAGGATGGATCGTCTCCGATTCTCCACTTGCGCAACATAGAATTGCAACGACCATGCCCAGTCCTAAGTCTATTCAAAGTACACCACAATTTCCTATCAAGCATAAATTCGTCTTTCCTCTCTTCACCGAACGCGAACAATGAACTGCTTATGTTCGATTCTGTTCATCTTTGCTGCCACTCCAAATCTGGGTAGAAATCATTCGTATCTAGGTCTTCAGCTAGATTCAGTGGCGATTTTCTTGACTTAAACCTTGAAGGAACATGCCTTGAAAGATCCTCATGCAGCGGGGTTACAATAGAGTTCCTTGCCTTAACATATTCCCGCAACAGTGCTTTCTGCCTCCTAATGTCACGAGGGAGGATGTTAGACAAAGCAGAACCAGGGGGGTTAATTTCACTTTTAATTAATCGGATTAGCCCTTTGATATCAAATTGATTGAAAGGGCTAATTTTTAATCCGATTTTAATCCGATGGAAATTTTTCGTTAATCATCAAACCGATCGATTTCTTTTAAATTCTGATCGGATAAAATGGAATGAAACTTCGATTGATTGATCCAATTAATTAAATTGAATTAATTAATCAAAATTTTGTGTGTGATAAATGTATAGTTTGTTGTACTTTTTCTTTCTTTCTTTTTGGGTGGGGATGGGGAGAGGCTCTGGTACGTCCTCACCCTTGGAGCTTTGGCACTCGACTGGAGTGTGATGTGTTGTGTCATTAGATGAACTGAGGGAGCTCGGAAGCTAGTGAGGAGTTTAATGAGGTGTGGGGGAGCTGCTTCGAATCCCGGATCCGGTGAGCTCAGTTTTGTTTTTAAGAACTTAAAATGATTTCCTGCCGATTTAAAATGAAAGTTACCAATACTAAGAGGTATTTCGCTCTTCCAAATAATAAATTATTTTTAGGAGTGAGGAAAATATAACAGCTGCAGGTTTTTGACAGGCTTCTCATTTGTTCAGCAGTCTTCTGTAGGATCCCCGAATGTTTGCAAGGAATTTTCAGTGAAGCCATAATAGGTAAGTTAACTGGGAGAAAATACATCTGAATAATGAACATTTGAATTTAGTTTCATCTGATGCTATTTAGGAGGCCCGATTGGTTACCATGACCTTTTGCAAAGAAAAGGGGAATCTATGCGTGATTTTGTAAGATTGGTTGAGAGCTTTATCTAACGCAAGTTGTGTTGTTTAATCTTTTGGCTGAGAATAACGGACATTGGTTTTGCCGAAAAACCCTCCAAGCTGAGTGAATTGCTAAAATTGGCTATTCATGATGAAATGACTTTGAGGGGTCATAAACAGAGTACCTCAGAGTATCGGGTCAAGTACGGTTTTTGTTCGAATAACAAACATGGTACAGCGCAGTATCTTTTGGTTAAGAAAAGAAAACGTAACAGAAAATGAAATCAAAGATGGGGAAATCAAAGATGCGGAAATCAAAGAAGGGAAGTTCAGCTTATCTATACTAATATTATAAATAGGCAATGTTAGTTTATTTGTTTATACGCCTCGGTAATCTCGGAAACTACACGGCCAATTCTTATAATGCTTTCACTATTAGAAAGTTACATTCTTCCAAATGGACATAGGCTTAGTTTAATTTTTTTAAATCCTTGAGAAATTTCAAAATTTGTAAAACAAGTCGGAGAAAAATGCGCTACTTAACTGCTTTCTAAGCATGCTCTACCAAAACCATTACAGATAAATTGAAACAATGTTAGAAGAAATTGTGTATCTTAATATAAAGAAATAAGCGAGTAGTGGCAAGCAGTCACGGATAGTTGCAGGTTGTCGCGCGTAGTCATGGGTAGTCGGGGGTAGTAGCATAAACACTGACATAACAACTGTCATGGGATAACAATCTAATAACGTGTAGGGCCCCCTCTATCCCGAAGAAGTGCCATAACTCGACGTGGCATGGACTCCACAAGTGGACGGAAGACCTCTAGAGAGATGTTAAGCCATGCTGTCTGAATAGATGCCCAAAGTTCTCTGATATATCTAAGTGCAGGATCTTGGATGCGCGAATGGCTCTCTCCACCACGTCCCATAAATGCTCGATTGGTTTAATTGTCGCTTTAAAGTTCTAAATGTCACGGCAAAATGAATGAATCAAAAAACAATGTTTTTAAATAAAATAAAAGTAGTTATTAAGCCAAATCAGGAGATTAAAATGTACAAAGTCTTTGAGCCACCAGTTCCTATAATGTTAAAAGGTAGCTTTAAGAGCTATCAGACAGGATCTCAAAATGACTGGGATTTAGCACTGTACCAATTGTCTTTAGTATTCAATAATGTTGTCAGCAGTTCAGCGAGGAAAGTGCTTTCCGGATTGTTTTTCGGAAGGAGTTATTTTCATCCATTGATTCACACTTGGGGTCTCCACAAGTTCTACTAGGGAGCGATTAATAAGAAAGGTCTAGATGAGGTTTGGGAGGAAGCTACCAAAAATCTAAAACAGTACCATGCTAAGTTAGCTTCTAGGGCAACTTACCATAGTGGTACAGTTTCCTTGAAAGTGGGCGATAAAGTGTACCTTGAAACCCACTTCTTGAGCAATAAAGCTGCTCAATTTAGCTTCAAATTGGCGCTCAATTATTCAGGTACATTTGTCATAAAGCAGTTTCTCTCTCCTGTTACTATTTTATTGGAGGTTGTGAATAATCCGGGGAGTACAAATAAGGTTCATGTAACTCAGGTAAAGTTAAGTACTGCAAAGTAGTATAAAATAGGGATTTGGAAACCAATGGAATATCAAGTTTTCAGATTAATTAGGCTGAAATGTTATGTGTCAGGGTTTTTATTTGTTGTGAAATCTTTAAGGGTATGCTTGGTGTATCATCATCTTGTGTTATTCTTTAGAGTTTGTGAATGTTTAGAATTAAGATGGTGGGGAAGTCCAAGAATCATTCTTTTCTCCACTCATGCCCATCTCATAAGAGTAATTCATGCTCAAGTAGATATAAGATGTTATTCATGCTCATTTCATCAGGGTTACATAGTCATATAGGTTGCATAGTCAAGAGATTTGGACGACTCTTAAAATCGAGGTCTTGAGAGCCGATGAGGATGACTGAGGTGAGTATGGAGCAGTGCCAGAATAAAGGGCGGGGGAAACGGGAGATCACCGAGAAAACCCTCCGACCAACATCGTCTGGCACGATTACCACATGCGAAAATCCGGCCGGGGATTGAACCCGTATCGCCTTGGTGGGAGGCGATCAGGCTAACCATTCAGTTGTAGGTTAAGGATATGTTGTCAATGTTTTTATTAACAACTAGTCAGGATACCCCGGACTTGTGCTAATCAGCCCCCCCCCCCCCATGAGGAGAAAGGGGAAGGATTTTAGTCTTGATTTTGGACTTTGTTGAATTTTGTGCTGGAATTACTGATGATGTTGCACTTGGATAATTTGTTTTGTTCCGACATGGAGCTGGAGGTGATTGCTGACATTCTTCACATCGATCCCTGATGGTTTCTGGGAGATGCTGGCGTGAGGCCTGAGCCAAGTTTGGCCAACATAGCAGAGATCTTAACCTCTTTTTTCTGATATTCTTTCAGGTGCTGCTGTTTCGAGGGAGGGCGATTGTGACGACCATCACAATTTTTACGATTTCTGCACTCCGAGCGGATTGCCCATTATGACTGTTCCACCTCGCTCGCCTACAATGCAGCACGTCATTTCAAAATTAACACAGTTATCCCGCATGCAAAACACTTCAAAATATGTGTGGATTCTACATACTACATGTTGATGGACTAATATTTCTTACCTTCTGCCACACATGTACTTTAAGAACACATCGATGCCTTGTAACGACAAGGTGCCGTCCGACACGTTAAGCTGGTCACCGACATGGCTTCCGCCCACCACCCGACATACCGCCATACTGCGACGGGCTCGCTACTCATGTGGTGTGCCAAACTGACACGTGCCGGTGCTGGGGTAGCTGACGTCACAGAAGTGCGCTGCGCCAGGTGAACATGTGGCACCAGATATATGTGATCGAGGTGCTGCGGGCGTTGGTGTTCGACGATTATTAAGAATTATAGGTAATATAAATTTTTCTGGTCTCTATTGATTGGATTTTTTTTTAACCCGTGGTATGGAGGGGCCCCAACTGAAATGTATAGTATGAATACCTGGGGATTAGCCTTCTTCGAGAAGATCGGCTGATTCCTGGGTCTTCTGCACAAAAGTAATTATTTAAATTGTAAATGGTATGGACTTGTATGGTCAAACGGTTAAAGGTTTAGGTAGATAGATGCTTGATTTTATATCAGAGAAAAATT
The DNA here is from genome assembly GCA_029891345.1 of Dryococelus australis. Taxonomy (NCBI): domain Eukaryota; kingdom Metazoa; phylum Arthropoda; class Insecta; order Phasmatodea; family Phasmatidae; genus Dryococelus; species Dryococelus australis. The sequence continues at coordinate 335,911,099 of CM056993.1, read as the reverse complement.
ATAGAAATTGGCAGCATAACGTTAACAGCTGAGTAATATCATGCCACATTAGTATGCAGCTGTATTTTGGAGTCCATTTGTTGAAAATGAAAGGGAAATCTTTTAAGGACTTGTGCTAAATAAAAATTAATTGCAGTTTAAAAAGTTTTAAATGTCACGGCAAAATGAATGGCTAGAAAAACAATGTTTTTAAGTAAAATAAAAGTAGTTATAAAGCCAAATCAGGAAATTAAAATCTACAAAGTCTTTGATACACCAGTTCCTGTAATGTTAAAATGTTAACATCTGTTTTTAATGTAGCCAAATTTTGAAAAATATTTTTAATGCAGGTTATAAGCATTTTTAGATTTTATGTGTGAGAGAAATAATGATAGACATTATGAAATCGAGCTTTCTGAAATGCTAAAAAATTTTCAAACCTAATGTTAATGGAGAACATGCAGTTATGCTTGTGATCAAAGAAAACAATATTTTTAACTAATGTAAACGAAATTAAGAAGGTTCCAGAATAATTGAAAATTCTAAATACAAATATTTTCTAGACAAGGAGATATTTTAGAGTGCATTTGTATGTTTTCTGCACATTACTAAAAATGTTTTCTATAAAAAGTGTTTTCCAGTCATTAGTGATTCTAAAGAAATATTGTTGAACCTAAATGAGCCGTTTATACTATTTTTCTCATACTAAATTCAGAGTTTTCTAGCAAACTTTTATGGCGCAAATTGTATGTTTTATGAGCATTAGTGTTTATGAAGGTTATAGCTTGTATGATCTTATGAGTATTTCTAATGGTGAAATTGATGTTGAAGTGACTTGATATACAAAAAAATAAAGAAAACAATGAATACAAATAAAACCAAACTTTTCCAGAACAAGTCTTGTGTGCTACGTTTATTTTTGCCTGGACATATTAGTGTAGATTTTCCGCTAAAAGAGTTTCTTGGCCTAGCTGATATTTTTTTAATGAAATTTTGGGCTGGTTTCTAAAGCCCTTTTGATGCTCCATTGGAGAAGAACGTATCAGTATGCCGCTTTAGTATTTATTATGTGTGTAAACTGTACAATCGATTAGGTACTGTAAACATATACAAAAAAAATCATTTTATTGCACTTTGTTAATGTGTCCGTTAAAAACCCATCAAACAGACAAATACGAATATTTAATAATTATTGTACTTTGCCCTAATTTTGTCACGTTAAACTTATCCAGCTTTTTATACACAACTAATAGTATAGTTATCTATGTTCTGGGAAATGGTTCAGAGTAGGAACCAGGAGCTGTTCACCATCTTGGATGACATCACCTCCTGCTCTGTCATACCAGTCAGCCAGCGGCCATATTTTCCGTCATTATATCAACAAAACTTCCTGTTTTACCCCAAAACTCAATTCCAAAATCAATTATTTTACCAAAAATGCATTTTTTTTTTTTCACCAAAAATTAAAAAAAAAAAAAAATGGAAAAATAAGGAAAGCGAATCCGAAGATACTCAAAGCTAGAGCCGAAATATCCTCAGGCGAGCAAGAGGATTCGAGGATCTTAGAACAATGAGCCACTTGATCCTCAGATCAGTAAAAGAGGATTCGAGGCTCCGAGCAAGATCCAGCAGACCGGGGAGAATCAGAGGACCTGGCCACCATCCTGCACTTACCACACTCTGCTACCTAAACCCCGCCCCTCGCCAACACCGCTCTGCAACATCGCCTCATCGCATCTCCCTGGCAATTATTATAAAAATTTGCAAAATTATAACAAATTATAAAAATCGAAGGACACATAACGTTACATCAACCTACCCCTTAATCATCCAACCACCTTCACTTCACCCCTTTCCAGGCAATTATTATAAAATTCAAAATATATATTTTTAAAGATTTCTGGAATCGAAAAATTTGTGGTGTTAATCTCACACTAACCATCAAACACTACCCCTACCTACCAACCATCCAATCACAAAAAATCAAGAAAAAACTATAAATTGAGTTTATAAATCTAAGAACATATAACATTAACCTCACACACATCCCGCCACCATCATTTATGGGTCATTTGCAGAACAGAAGGGGTCAGTTGGGGCACAATTGCAAAGCAGGGTAGGCCATTTAGGGGTCATTATGTGTAATTTAGAGCTCACTGGGGATAATTTAGGGGTCAGTCATGTGAGGGGTCGTTCAAGCTGAGCGAAGAACTTATTTTGAAGAAACGGTTAAGATATAGCTGCATGGTATTACATGACCGCGACAAGTGTGCAGGTGGTGAGGGGAATGGCACCAGCGCAAGCAGCAAGTGGCGAGCAGGGGTGTGTAAGGGGTGACTTTGTGAGTACGAGAAAACCACACCCGTTTTAACTGTCAAACATACACTAGCCTGCGTAAATGTATTCAGCAGTATCGCGCATACTGCAGACATTCATTGTCGATAGAAAAATACGTAAGTTAATTTTTATATATACATATATATACACACATTAATACACATATAAAAAATACATTTTACTGTTTTTGTTTCCACAAGCATTCACCAGGCGACAATGCCATTTCTTTCCATTAAAGCCTTTCTTTTGTATTTGTACCTTTAGAAGCAAAACCCCATTTCTTTAAGGGTTTGTCTCAAAGCCTCCCATTTTTTCAGGAAAATAGATCTCTAGTTTTAAAACCGTTAGCAATTTCTTTATTGTTGGGACTTCTCCTTTAACTGTATAATTCTCCTGTACAGTGCTCCAAATTAAGCCAAGATCAAAATCATCTAAGCAGATCATTAAAAAAAATGTTCACCCTTTTTCCACCACTCACATCAGCTTGTTTTCCTTCTTTTCTAATTTTGCGCATAGTTCCTTCCGATTTACCTGTTGCAGCTGCAGCATGTTTATTAGCATGATGCGTCTAATGGATAAGTTGTCCGAATGCTTTTTCCTTATCACAAAATTATGTAATCACATTCCTTACGACTTCTCTGCACTGACTGAGTTGAATTTTATTACTTGACTTACTAGTGGACGACATTGTTAAACACCTAACACCACTGTCACTTTTATTCCACACTGTGTTCCTATCATTCGTGCGTGTATAAACACTTCCATCAATTGCAGGTGTACGAACCAGTGGCGGCTGCTGAGGGAGGGCTGCGGCGTGCAGCCCTCCTAATAAAACTCAGAACGCAGACCTCTACTTATCTGTTACTCAACAAATAATACTGCGTACGAATACAGAGGTTATTTAGCAGCCAATGTTTTTGAGATGGACGAGTCTCTTGTAACGAGGAAAACGTTTCTGGAAATGTCGAGTGGTGGGGCTACAGATTATTCGCCCCGAAAAGGGTGGAGCGAGTAGAGAGAGACGGCCATAACAGTTAGTGGCACTACAGGAGAGAGGGGAGACTTCAGGGGCTCGCCACTCTTCAGCCAATCACATGCTGTAAATCAGAGAGAGCTGGAGGCGTCCCTGCTCTCACACAAAAATGGTTTCCTGGAACTTGACATGGCTACCAAAACTGGAACTTCGAATTCCACAGTAAACAGAATGTATTTTACAGTTATATACTACATGTTTTGTAGGCGCACTATCGCGCTCCGCTCTTTTGCAGTTGTTAAACACATTTCTTAACAATACTTGTATTTATTTCGAATAGTTTTTAATTATAGATATCGTTAAAAGTCGCATGAGCTCAAACATACTGTTTAATATTCCTAACAAGTTTGTTGTTTGAGCCGTGAGCATCAGCCAGAAGCAGGGTTGAAGAGTTGTTCATGTATTGCTATGTAAACTTGTAAATAATGAATAACTCGGTGAGTATCATTTAAAACCGTATTACGACAAAGATTTTGAATTCTGGGAATAAACGAGAGCTTAAGAATTTTGGACCAGCAAGGCCACAGTTAAATATAACAAAACAACAAAGCCACGATGGTAAACACAGTGGTTCGTATATGCGAAAATTCAACGTTAAGTTCATACAATTTCGCGGACTGGCTCTGAGGGTGTGAAGTTAGAAATGCGCTGTTTTGTTTCCTTTTTTGGCTAGTGAAACCTAATGATCCTGCGTGGATTGTCAATTGGGTAAAATATTTGAAACATTTGGGAGACAAAGTTAAAAGACATATATCATTTTCACAGCATATAAATAATGCTATAAAATTTTCAGTGATTAGTGAGGTGAATATTCATTGTCAGTTAGATAGCGCATACAGGTTGAAGAATGGATTTTGTTTACAAATACATTAATTAAAATATGCCACTTTCATCCTCTAATTTAAATTTGACATGCATTTTGTATGTACTGTATGTAAATTCGTAATGGGTTTTATAAATATTTGTTTTTAGTATATTTAAGTTATCTTCATTAGTGTAGTATAATTAGTATTATTATCTAATTTCTAGTCGTCTCGTGTAATGTACTACACAACATGGGTACTGGTTGGAAGGCATATAACCTATACAAACTTAAAACAAACAGATCTGAACCAGTGGCTACAGTATGTTGAAAATTACAAATCGAGCAATGATACGTTTTTCTTCAAACAACCGCACTTAATTTTTGTATTTAACTGCATAAAATACACTTACGTAAGCCTGCCGTACGCAAAAATATTTGTCACTGTGCCTATTTAAAAAAATGCTATTTGTAATTATCTGAGTTATGATCACCACAGCCCTCCCAGTTTCAAATTCATCAGCCGCCACTGGTACGAACAAGGGAAATACTGAGGCACGAATTATGGCCAGTGCTACAATACCCGCCCGCAGCTGAGAGATTTCTTCTGCTCCACCTCTGGTTGTGATTGACAGGTGGAGGAGGGAGGGGGACGCCGCCTTATAGTTCGCATATTTTCCAGCTGCACACTTGTTGCAGTCGAGTAATAATGTGATCAAGGAACTAGATAATGTGTCTGGTCGAATTGAGGCATAAAAAATATTTAAATCTCACTGATGAGGTGTATAGTAAACATATAAGTCAGTAGCTAGGCCAACAGTGACAGTAAGTATATAAGACAATAGCTAGGCCACAGTGGTATCATGTGTATTTAATACACATGTTGTCACTGAGGAAAGAACTTCAGTTTTTTTTCGTGAAAATGGCGCAAGCCTATGATTGTACAAAGTCTACTGTACAGCTTACCATGAATGTACCTTCTCGCACTGCCAGAAAATTACATAGAAAACAATGTTGCTACTGTTGAAAAAACTTCAGCAATGACAACTAGGGAACTCGCAAGATGAAGCGTTACGACAATGGGTATATGCAGTTTATGGAAGGTGATATTTCGAAGAACCACATCAAGAACTGCGAAGATATTTTTTCGAGAACCAACAAGTGTTGCTGTCAATCTCTCTTGTTGCATCGGTGGTTACTGATTCGTCAGGCGATTATGACGAGGCAGTGAATGCTAATGACGGAATGAAACTTGCAAGGTGTGAAAGAGTTGGTCGATGTTGGGTTGGATGAACTATGGTGAGTTATTGGGGGGGGGGGGAATTAGAGACGGGTGGTGAGTTGATGGCTTGTGTGGATGTTGATGGCGGTTGAGCTATGGTAAGTGTCGAGGGAAGTGGGGCGGCGAAACATGTGATGACCTGGGACATGGGAGTCGTGGGTGGTATGTGTGTTATGTAATGTCAATAATTCGCTTTGTGGGTCGGAATATTGATCGGCTATATAATCAATCAAATCAAAAGATAGAGTTCAGTCGGCTGCTGAGTGTCGTACTAGGGAGTGGCTGTGCTCTGCCATCTTTCCGAGAACCGAACCCTCAGTGTCTCACATATCCAATGGTTTGTTGTAATAGGTATGTAATTTTTTCCTCGATAATTTTTTATATTTTTTAAGATTTCTCACGATTTTTCTTGATTTCTTAGTTTAAGATCATTGGGTCAAGACTACCAGCATCCAATAGGCGTCGGAGTCAGTGGTGTAACATATTCCTAATCTTTTATTAGCTTCTTTCGATGTTGACAATTTTCTTATTCTTTCGATGTTGACAATTTTTTTATCGATTTAAAGTTTTCAAGGTTATTGAGGTCAAGGTCTTCAACAACCAACATGTTCGTCAGGGTTCGTGAATGAAGATCTTGATCTTTCTTGATTTTTAGAATTAATTTGTTGCTATTGTCTTCGATTTTTTTATTGGAAGGTGGGTAGGCAGGGGTTGATGGTTGGGTGACGGTGGAGAGTGTGGGGGAGGAGGGTAACATTATATGTTCCTTCAGCTTTATAACTTTTTTTTTTTAGATTTTTCTAGTTTTTATAATAATTGATAGGATGTGAGGATGGAGAGGGGGTGAGGCAAGGTTGGTGGTATGACTGTAAGGTTAACATTATATGTGCTTCGATTTTTAGAATTTTAAAATATTTTCTTGATTTTTGATAATGCTTGCTAGGTGGCGGGGGGTTAAGAGTGGGTGGGTGGGTGGTTGGTTAGGGTGGTGGGGTTAAATGTTATATGTTTCTCGATTTTTAGAATTTCTTTTACATTTTTCTTGATTTTAAAATAATTGCTAGGGGTGTGCGGGAGAAGAGGGGTGGGGTGAAGTGAAGGTGATGGGATGATTAAGGGGTAGAGTAGTGTAAGTTTGTATGTTCTTCGACTTTTTAGAATTTTTTCAGCATTTTTTGCGATTAGTTATAATAATTACCAGGGGGGGGGGGACTGAGGTGATTCCGAAGAGAGTAGAGAAGAGGAGGGGTGGCGGTAGCGGGGTGTGGAGGTAGCGGGGTGTGGACGTGGTAGGTACAGGATGGTGTTCAAGGAGGGGGTAGGTCCTCTGATCCTCCCAGCTCCGCTGGATCTGGCTCGGAGCCTCGAATCCTCTTACTTCTCTGAGAATGAAGTGGCTCATTCCGCTAAGAGACTCTAATACTCTTGCTCGCCTGAGAACTTTTCGACTTTTGCTTCGAGGCGCTTCAAATCTGCTTTCCTCAGTTTTCCATTTTTTTTTTTTTTTTTTTTTTTTAAACATTTTGGTGGAAAAAAAAATATTTTTTAATGACGGAAACGATGGCCACCGGCCGACCGGAATGACAGAGCATGAGGTAACGTCATCCAAGATAGAGGACGGTTCCTAGCTCCTACTCATGAATCATGTTGCAGAACATAGATAACTACACTACAGCATACTTCCTTGTCGGTTGCCATTCGTCCACTACCTCATCGGAGAACACCTATTAAATGTGTTTGCATTGAGTAGTAAATACTAGCATAGTGAATGTTGAAGGTATAGATCATTGCATTCAGTCTTTCCTCCCCTCCTTTTCTCCTACCTCCGTATGTCCTCCAGTCCGCCGATTGGTTACGAAAAACCGGTAAACTATCGAAGATAACTGGAGGTGACGTATCACTCACACCACCGCATTTCTTCATAAGAGCCTTAGCTTCTTTCCCAGCACCAGACACGGCATAAATTAAGCTAGGGAGGCTTGAATTGTTTGGCATTTGGTGTCCTAGGGGTAGTGAGCAGCACAGAACAACTGGAGTGCATTATATCACGACCGCTACAGCACAACAAACCTACAGAACCGCAGTTGCAGCAACGCAGGAAACAAATACGTGATAATACAATGTCAAGATTTTTGAGTATACTTCCGTAAGTTTTTAACTCATACCTAGTGAAGAAAGCGTACCATTAGTCAAGCTCCAAATAGAGAAATACTACTAGGCCGATACATAGATGGGCACTACACTAAATATTTGGGGACCGCGATGGCGTAGTGGTTACACCACTCGCCTCCCACGTAGGAATCGTTTCCCGGCGGGGTCGCTTACAGATTTTCGCATGTGGGAATTGTGCCAGACGGGGATCTCCCGTTTCCTGCCCTTTCAATCCGGCGCCGCTCCACCTTCATCGGCTCTCAAGACCTCTTTCCTGAATAAATGTAGGAAAGCTAGTATGGTTGTATAGAGAAAAAAACTTACCATTCGTACTTTCCGGGTACGTGCACGTCCATACAATAATGCGGTAAATAGGAGAAAATGTTCGTAGAGTGTACCGAGAACGTCCTGCAGTTCAAAGTCACGTCGGCAGGCAGCCAGGTGCCATCGTACTCGCGCACGAGGCAGTCGCACGGTGTTGGCCGCCATTGAATGGTGTGCGTGCGGCACAAGCCAGATCCCTGGGGCCTCGATATCCATCTGGCAAGTCACCGCGCGCGCATTGTTGCCCTGGAAACTGTCGCGCCGCCATCTTGGCGCGGCCAGAGCGTCGGGAAAGTGATGTTGCAACCCAGACGCAGGTAGCTTGGCGCCCCGAAGGGCGAAATCGGATATGAGCTTAAGTGCTTTGGAGCACAACTAGCCCCGAAATCTTTTCACGAAAAACAGGTGCCCCAACCTTATTCTCCTCGGTCAGGGTGTCGGACCCCCAAAAAATTAATTATTTTATACTGCTCACAAAAAAAAAGTTTAGCATATTCCCCCTGCTCACAGAATTTTCGAATATTCCTCGTTCGCCAAGGAATACGTAATAATTATGTTTCTAGTAGGAGTGGATCGTACCTACGTGTGAATCATGTAAACATTGGCGTATTTCCCTCCAGCGACATTCGTATTACACGTATGGGACAATTTTCCTCAGGAAACGCTTAATGATCTTGTTTTCAGCATGCCTCGTCGGATGCAAGCATGCCTCAGGAATCATGGAGGAACTCCGCGTTATTGAAGTTCGTCAATGCATCTGAGAAGAACATTGCTCTCGGTATTGCAACTGATGAGATTCCTTTGTTTAAGTTGTTTTTTTCCCCCTCTTCAGTTTATGACTTTTGTTTGTTCCATACTGGGATGATGTAAACGAGTATTGTGTTTTTTCAACTTTATGTGCTCTTAGGAGTACAACATGAATTGTTAACAACTTTCATACAATATAATATCCTGGGTTCTGATATACGCTTGACTTTTTGTGTGCAGTGTATATTCGTACTAAATATTGTTCAAGTAGTACGCATTTTATGTGACGACATTTACACTTCATATTTGTTTTGAATAATTTGCTGTCAAATACAAAATTATTGTTTTCTTGCAGCCATAACAACAAATACTAAGTTGTACAGATGAAAAAATTTACGAAGTAAAGTAATGCCGTGGGCTACTGCTAGACATATATGTTATCATCAAATAACAGTTCATACATTAAAAAAAAGTTAAATTTGGTGATTACGTGTGTCACGTGGTAGCCCATGGTATTTGTTTACTATGCAATTTTTCTCATCAATGCTACTTAGTATTTGTAATTACGGATGCAACAAAACGGAAAACTTTCATATCTGACATCAAGTTATTCAAAAAAATATGACGTATATTTTTTTTTTATTCGAGGAAAATGCCATGGCTGTTCACAATAAAGTGAGCACTTTTGAAATGAACCTTAGAAAAAAGTCACTGTCACTGCCTGCATATATTTTAACGGGCGCACTGAGTGACATTCGACCAGTAAAGTTGGTAACGATGGATGGCCAGTAGTTCCATAATTTAATGTAGAATAAATAGTGTTAGCTAACCATGTATGATAACTTAAAATTATTCTTTCGCTTTCTGTATTTTTAATGCACCGAAGTGTAAAAATAAGCAGATTTGTAAAGTTTCTAATTCCTAAACATTTTCACAGTTTCACTTGACGGACACGCATGAATAAAGTGATGAGACCCATGCAACGTTAATTTTAGATAAGGCGGAGGAATACACAACTTACATACAAGTAGATGCTAAGCAGGGCTTTCAAAAGTGCTCATTTTCCCGTGAACAGCCTGTACATACAATGCGTACGAGTTGAACAACGTCTGGTATAAAAAATATTTGTGGGGGGGGGGGGGGGGGGGTTCGGACATTCTTAACACTTATTTCTAAATTCAGCGGAGTCAACGAACATTGGAACACACAGGATATAATCCATTCAGGGTTACTTACAACTTTTCTGAAACCCTGCTAATGTTCTAAGATATTCCTTCAGCTCATGCAACAAAGCTTAACAGAGCATAGAAAATAACACCAGAAGGACCACGCAGCACATTCGTGTGCACTCAGTGTAATTATATTTTGCTTAAGAACTATTTCTCTATAGACTTACAGACACACATTTTTTCTCTCTGTTTTAATCCACATTAATTACAAATTAAATATTATAATGTATAGACAGTATATAAGTAAACGTTTAATTTAAACAGAAATAAGATACTTTAATGTTAACACGAATGTAAAATGCTTGTGATAAATGCCATATTTTGGAAACAAACACACATGCTATAAATGGGGTGACTTATTAAAGGTTTTATTCAACAAGTATGGAGAAACTGTGAATAGGCAATACTACTGGATCGGTTCTGTTCAGTCGTGAAAATTAGCCTACCCCGCGGGGGCCACACCGAGCCTTCGAAATTTTAATTGCTGATTTTTCGAAAAGGGTTTACCGTAGCGAATTCGAGCAAGAGGACCTTTTTGTCTTCATTTTGCCACGGTGAGTAGTAATTTACCTCAAATTTTTTACTTAGTGTTCCAAACTTACTTGAACAACCAAATTTCTAACAGATCTACAATCTTCGTTTCATGAAACACGATTCCGATTTTTTGTCGCTCCATCTCAATTACTTAGTGATATTTTTACAGTCATAAATTTAAAAATTCGATTTTCAATGCCGTATGCCATTCTTAAGGCTCTACTTCACCTATTAAGCAGAAATTCTTCGTTTTCGTATCATAATTTCAATTTCAGATTGGAAATGTCTGATTATAGAAAATTTACATTTTACTAGTGGCTAAATATTTTTGTATAATTTTCACTGTATGTTAATTCCTACTTGTAAAAAGATATAAACTTACTTTATAAACATAAATATGTTCCTGGCTTTTTGCAACTAGTATAACACATAATGAAAACTAAACACAAATAATACTAAACAATTCATAAAATGTAAATTTTCTGTAATCTTACACTGTCAGTAATTACTCTGAATCCTAAATTATGAAACGAAATCGAAGATTTTTTGCAAAAGAATTGAAGCCCAGCCTTAATATTCACCACGCGATAGTGTTTGCCAATGTAGGCTATACCCCACCTTATTTTTCATAAGGAATCAACTCCCAGAGTTTGGCACATGAATTCTGGTCAACGTTTTATATGCGTGTGTTTATGCACATAAAAGGGTTTTATGTTAGGGCCTCTACTTAAGGCCACGATCTTCCATTTGTACAGCTTTTGCGAGAATTACTTTCATGAACCCAAACGGGAGCAGATATTGCAAAATCCTCCTACAATTTTGTTACAAATAGTTTTTATTATTTAGCCTAATTTTTCCATCACAAAAAACTGTATACCTTTATCCAATTAATTAATTAGCGAAAATTATGTTTCTATAATTAGTTAGAATTACAGAGTATTTTGTGTTGAAAGAATTTGAATACATAATGAAAACAATTTGTTACAAAATTGTAACAGGATTTTACAATATTCGGACCCGTTCAAAAATTAATTATCGGTAAAGATGTAGAAATGGGAGATCGTGGCCTTAACACTAAACGTTTAGCACGACAATCGATATAACAGTTAACTCTCTATACTCTATACGGTAAATCAAGAGTTACTTTCCATACAGTTTTCACACAATTTTTTTACACATAGTATACATTATCAATGTTCATGAAGCTAGGTAAGATTTCACTTATCTCGCTCCTCGACATGTCTTTATTCTACCTCCCGCGACGAATGTTAAAACTGACATGGAGTTTCATGACCTACGCTGCGCAGACACAAGAGAAGGATTTCCAACCGTAAATTTTATTGGTCACACTTTCTGCTGCAACTTCCCATTCCTTTTACATGTGTGTTTTAATCAAAATGCAGCAGTTATTCAGTCAATTTCTACGATCTATAACTGAAAATAATAGAAAAACGCTTTATTGAAATATAAGTGTCATCAGCAGGCGGTTAAATTACGCTTTGAAAAAAAAAAAAAAAGCACTAAATATTCTTGCTAGATTTTTTTTTTTTTTTTTTCATTTAGAGCTCCTCGTTGCAACTCGCCACTCAACAAATTATTACTTCCTTTTATTTAAAGATTTGGGCCGTCTGCTATAACTTAAAGTCAATGGGGAAAATCTAAACAATTTTTGCAAATTCAACTTTGATCACGAAATAGGTCTCCTAGTCTCACTATAGGTAGCAAGTAGGTACAAGGGAATGCTAATTTTATTAAAACTAAAATATGAAAATTAAAATGGAGGGAAAAAAGTGAGGGCATTTTTGATTGTTTAGGATTTAAGTGGTACCTACTACACAATGGACACTTCCGTTCCAAATTCCTTTATGATACCTAAGTGGGAATCTAAATGATGATTGGCGAAGCAAATAATACTTCTTACCAACTGGGTCACTACGAGATAGCTGGTTTAAATAAAACATAGCTTAAACCTTTGTTTTGACACCAATTATTTTAATTAATTTCAGGATAGAAAAAGTATTTGCACAAATTTTTTAAGACTTAATTCTTTACAAGGTACCTAACAAATACCTTATAGAATATCAAAAACAAAAAGATATACAGCAAATGTTACATACCATTAGTCCTCAGAGTAATCCCCATCAACATCCGTCACCTTTTGCCAACGTGCCTCCAGCTACGCTATGTCGCAGTGGTAAAATTCGGGTGTCTTGGACGCAAGGAATTCTGTGAGTATCTGCCCGCAAATCCGCTTAACTGTCGAAGTATTTCCCACGAAAGTGGTCGTCAAGGGGATGGAAGAGGTGATAATCTGCTGGCGCAAGGTCCGGGGAGTATGACGGATGACACAGTGTCTCCCAGTGAAGTCGTATCGTATCCCTGGCCGCCTGGCGTTGTGAAAGGACATTATAACCTTGCGAATAACCAATGCTGGCTCCTCCTGCTTCAGTGCCTGTTGCACACGTTCCCACTTCTGCGAGTAGGCCGACAGGCCCGCATTGCCAGTTTGGCCCGTTGGTAGCATCTTGTAATGAACCACTTGGCTTAGGTGCAGCAGTGGTCTTGCGGTATGAAGCACAAGGTCCCATCGTGACAACTAATGTCTGTCACGCTCGGGAGTATCATACAAGACCCACTTTCCGTCACCGGTGAGCATCCGATCGGATATGAGTGCGCTGCGGTGCCGAGAAACCACAGGCTGTCTCTAGTTGTTGCTTGATGGCCTCCGGCAGTGTGTGGAATACTCAATTGCTTAACTGGGACACCTTCCCTACACGGTGCACATGTGGTCTGTTTCATCAGACACCTGGAAGCGTTCGGCAAGCTCACCACGCGTTTGGCTGCTGGCCGCCTGCATGGCCTCGTCATCCAGGAGCATTCAGAAAAAGCCAAGTTGTGAATACGCAACGCACCAATATTTGTCAATGTTCCCACTCCGACCTTGACCGCTTTTCCGGCACGTGACGCACATGTTTGTGCATCAATCATTACTTCTATCAGTGCTACATCAAATACGGCAAGAATTTATATGATTACATTGTATTTTGCTTTCCCTGTAAATAAGGCAAGAATAAATACATTTAAACATTTCAATAGTTAACTATGGGTTATTAACTATTAAAACATTATCAGTTGCTCCTTACCGCTTTATTTTATAATGCTCGAAAATCCAGTCAAAAGGAACCGGCCAATGCTACACAAAGAGGGCACAAAAATTGGGCATAAAGACGGAATGATAAATTTACAGAAAATTATATTATTATGATAGTACAGACAAAATAAATAGACATTACAAAATCTATGCACCAGGACAATGTCCTGTTCCCTTTAGTTTCCCGTCCCACCGCTTCGTACCTTGATGCATAAATCGATAAGATAGGTAATGGAGTAAAACAACCGGTTTGTGTAATCCTACAGTAGATTTTACTCACGATTGTTTCACTTCATGCTCCGACTCGGAAAAATTTCAATATGAAAAAGCTGGCATCTCATCTGGTCCCACAAACGATCATAGGCGACAAATCTGGTGACCAATCAAGACACCAAAGTGTTAAAACATGACTAACATTCCTGGGAAATCCGAGCTGTATGTGGGAGAGCATTATCTTGTAAACTGCCATCTGGACACACAAACAGGAAAGGAGGCATGTGGACTTGCAGGATGTCTTCAACTAGCGATGTTTACGTTCACGGGCCCTCAAAGATAATATGCAATGGCTCCCCAAACCATCATGTCACAGTAGAATAGTGCGTGAAACGCTGTTAAGTGTGGTAGGAATTATACTTCTCACCTGCGGTCCTGCAAACTTCGACAAGGTGGTCATCCGTTCCCAAAGGAAAGAGTGATCCGTCGCTAAAGACAATACGTCGCCAGCCCTCTGCCGATACCACTGCAAATGAACGTGTTAATGCCAGAACACGTGAAGATCGTCGGGATACGCACACTTGCCTGTGCTTGGCGTCTGAAAATGCTTTGGCAGAGTAGCAGTGCTCTCCTGAAGCTGCCTGCCACATGTCGCTGGATGCTGGACAGGGACGCCGCTGGGTATGTACATGCCTGTATGACAAATGTTCCTCCCTCCTTGTGGTATGTTGGGTTCTCGGTGGCTGCCAACGACAAGGCGTCAAGCTCATTTTGCGAGGAGGCCAAACAGGTGGTCCGAACCAAACTCCCGACATGAATTAGAATTTATGAGCACCGATTCCGTGTATGTACTAAATGGTTCGGAGCACATGGCCAGGAGGCTCGACAGCTCGAGTCTTTCCGAGAATTGCCATCCCATGAAAAATCCAAAACTACCGGTTGTTGAATGAAACTTCTTCAACCAATGAGGCCGCGGCGACTGAGCGGTTAGACTGCGCGCCTCTCAACAGGGCGAACAGGGTTCAATCTCCGGCCGGGTCACGCCCAGATTTCCTCAAGTAGGTATCGTGCTGGACGATGTTGTTGGTCAGCGGGTTTTCTCGGGACCTTCCGTTTCCACCCACCCTTGCATTCTTACTTCATATCACCCTCATCGGCTCTCAAGAACTAGTTTTTAAGAGCCGCCGAAATCTCTCAACTCATTCTTTAACCAGTGCAAAACGGATGCCCAGTATATATCATCCGAGTTATTACACACTGTTGTGACAGCGTCTTACTTTATTTCAAACTGGGGTAGGGCGCAAGCCCTGTAGCCTACCCGAATTGTAACGCAAGCAGCAGTGGTCGAAAAAAAAAACCTCGACAGGGACAACGCGTGTCCGATGGGTGCCCACCTGCGAAACCAGGGACACGCGGGAAAGTCCTCATTAAGTCAGAACACTGTTTGCTCGGGGGGGGGGGGCACAGATGACGCCGGCTAATTAACGGCGCGCATTAATCGCGCGGCCGGGAAGAAATAGTGACCGCCCACCCAGGGAGGTTGAGGGGGGATGGAGGAAAGCTAACAGAGGAAGCGGAGTTATTTGACAGGGTACACGGGCGTCATAGGTGGGCCGGCGCGGCGGCGGGGCGCTCACACCCACGAGGGGGTCTAACGAATGAGTCCCGGAGCACCGCCCCCTCACGTACGAAAACAAGTGCCGGCGACACGGGGGCTCGACACCGCGTCCCTCCACGACCGGACAACTGCCGGACGAGTTCCAACTCCACGAAGGGAAGGGAGAAAAGGGTGGGGGGGGGGGGAGATGGGCTAACTGTCGAAATAAATCCGACAGAGCGCGACGCCCATCAAAAGTCCCGGTCGCGTGTGTGGCCGGTTATTTATAGACGGTCCTTGTTAATTCCGCCCGGCCCTAATTGAATTCGTCAATTCCGTCGGTACACACGCTGCACGATGTTCCGGCCCGACCGTGCCGCGAGAACGCGCTGCAGCAGAGTGAGTGCGGGAAACGGAGGGATGCGCCACCCGGAGTTTTCCGACGTTTCGCAGGTGCGATCACAGCAAAACTGTATGCAAATTGCTCGTTTATTGATGCGACACTCCAGCGCACTCTTCGGGAAGTACTTCCCCACCCCGCCTGGACGGAAATACGAGGATGAAGCGCGGCTTAATGGAAAACAAGCATTATGAATCCCGGAAAGTCTATAATTTCGCCAACGAGGGGGGCGGGGGAGGGGGTAGGAAAAAATTTCCATCGGCATTAAATGTCCGACACGCAAACATGATTCGTCGCGCGCGACAACAGCTTACGCTGGCATGCGTCGCGACAAGACTTAAAAATACGAATGCGCCGGTATCGAATTTTTAATGAAATCCATCAGGGCTAAATCATGACACTATGAAAGCAGCACGGCTTCAGTAATTACAATCCTTCCCATACGTCATTTACACAAACAATTAAACGTCACCTACAAAATAAATCATGTACTGTAGTATAATAATAAACACAGAAAAAATGATACGGAACATTTGCTTTTCTCGGAATTATTTAGCGGGAGAATACAAACGTTCATAGTAAAAAAATAAGTTAACAATCTTGGGTTAATAATTAAAACATCGTGGGCAAAATATTTCCACGTCACCGGTGGATTTTTAATTCATCGGGCATAAAAACATGCGCACTTTTGTTTGTGCCGATAAGCTAACCAAAAGGTGTATTCACATGTGTAACTTGTGTATAGGCTGTCCACGGTAAAATGATCTGTTTTGAAATCCCTGCTTAAGATCTACTTGTAAGCACGTTGTGTATTCTTCCACCTCATGTAAATTTAACAATGCCCTGGGCCTCACCACTTTATTCATGCGTCGGTCAAATCAAACAGTAAAATTATTAGAAAAGTAAAAAAATTAAAAATCTGCTGATATTTACACACTGAGGCTTTGAAAAAAAACCGAAAGCGTAAGAAATTATTTCAATGATCACCTAACACTTTTTATTCGACGTTAACATGTGGGATTACTTTCCATCCATCGTTACCAACTTTACCGGGCGCATGCCACTCAGTGCGCCCATTAGCCTACATTTGCAGGCAGGGACAGTGACATTTTGCTAAGGTTGATACAAAAAGTGCTCACTTTATTGTGAACAGCCTTTAACGTAAACATATATGGCTTCCTCGAGATCCAAACCCGCAGCCGAGCAGAAACACCATAACCTCTGCCACGTATAGTCCATTCACGACTGGAACAGACTTGTGAAAATCAACATTTGAAAAAATACCCTAGCCAATAGCTGCATGCATAGCTAGTTTTTTAAAAAAAGTGGCTGATGCGGGTACAGTACCCGCTCTTGTCAATTTTTTTTACTAGCTATGCATGCAACTATTGGCTAGGGTATTTTTTCAAATGTTGATTTTCATAAATCTGTTCCAGTCGTGAATGGACTATAGTCGCGTCGATGGTTGACTCCGTAGACACGAATTGAGTGCGACTCGGGTATGATACACACTTGACTAAACGTCTACTAAGCATTCTGTTATTCAGCTAGAACGATTTCACAGGAAAATCTTCAATTTTCTTCTAGCTAAGTAAACTTATATCTGTATAAAAAGTACACAGTCACATTTTCTTTTTAAAAAAATCTGCAAGTAACATGGTTACTTGCAGATACTAAACGAAAATAAAATTACACGACACTGAAAAAAAAAAAAAAACATTAAACAGGTGGGTTAGTTACCACATCTTAAGTAAGTGCGTATTACGTTATCGCGCAGTATGTCAATTCATCTTTACACAAACTACAAATTAACATTAGGCCTATACGTTGAACAATTTGCTAATCAATGTCTAGTATTAAAAAGATGCCTCAATTCATTAACGTTAAATTAGATAACTTGCAACACAGTATGCTAAAAAAGACATGTTGCTTCATATTGTTACAACTGCACAAGCAAGGCAAGGTTCGTGAAGTGATGGCCAACTTTATAAAATAAAATCGTGAATTAATTTTCCAAACTTATTTACGATTTTACCAATTGTCTCAGTCTTTAGTATAGTCACGTCTACAACTTTTCTGAGGCCCTGCTGAAGTTCTACTTCCACAATATTCCTCCACCTCATGAAAACCAATCTTAGCAAAGTCTATAAATCACACCAAATGGACAACGCACCTCATTCCTGCCCGTTCAATTTAGTAATATTATGCATGAAAACTATTTCTTACTAAGCAATACCAACACACCTATTTTCTCCCTGTTTCTGTTCATCTAAATTACAAATGGAATACTAAAATTATATACAAAATGTAAGCAAAAGCTCAATTTAATAAAAAAATAAGATACTCTGACGAGAACAGAATATAAGACATTTTTTTGTGATATAACATATTCGGGAAAGAACCAAACTCATCATAGATGGGGTGATTTTTCAAAGGTTTTGTTTCAAAAAGTGTGGGAAAAAAACCGCGAACAAACTAAATTATGAACTCCTCCCATCTCTGACCTGTCGCCTGGATACATCATAGACAGTGTAGTACTGAGCTGGGAGCACCTCGACCACACACCGCAGTCGCCTGAAGCATACAAGTCACTTGCCTCCGCATTGTAACAAGTGTAGTACAACGTAGGATGACCGGGGACACCTCCCTCCAAAAAAATTGGGTTTGACTGTGTTGAGGACACGGCCGTTTTTTTTTTTTTGCGTGAATACATCTACGTTGACGCGCTCGGACGCCTTGATGTTATTTTTACGTTCCCGGCACCGCTTCACTCGATCATATGGAGTTTTATGTGTATCACTGGATTGCTTTTGAGATGCTCTTTCCAACCGTATAAGATTTCTGTATTTCGACTTGGATTTTTGACGAGTATAGACCGAAAATACGTTAAGTTATAACTTTTTACATCAAACACATAAAATTCCACCATAACCACGCCACACGATTTTTTTTATACACGCAATCGATTAATCTTGACAAGCGCTGTCGATTGAAACTCAAACGAACGTCGTAGCTTCTCCTAGTCAAAAGTTATACTACGCGGAAGTTATGAGACGCGGCGAAACAAACTCAAAATTGTTTCCAGGGATATTCCGAGATTTTTTCAGTGTTTTTCAGAGACTATCTGGGATTTTCAGAGATTATCAGCGACTTTCAGAGTTTATCAGAGATTTTCAGAAATTATCAGGAAATTTCTTGTGATTTTCAAGGATTTTCTGCGATTTTTAGTGATTCTTTCCATTTTGTTCACCGATTTTCTCAGGTTGTTGTCCTCTCAGCGTCCACACTCCTCCTCGAAGGTCCGCCTACCAGTCGCTTGAACCGCGTTACTGAGTGTTTGAAATCCTGGTTTTTTGACGAAACTATTAAACGTGGCCCCAGTATGTCTACCTACGAAAAGATCTCATACCCCAGACGAAGAAGGAATGGTACTCTAATAAAGTTACCACGCATGCTGTAGATATTATTTTGGACCCCTCCAATATAGTTGGACACGGTTTTTTTCAGACTGTCATATGTTATAAAACATATGTACTAGCCAGACACGAACCAAACTACGATAGCAGCCTGTACTGAACTTTGCTACATACATTTCATCAGTTAAATGATAGGGTCACCGCTGAAAGTGCCATCGGTACATGCAGCACTACGAGAACACTGCACGCTAGTTCAGAAACCTGCGCGTAGCAGCGATAGCGCTCTTGTATCGCGTGCCATTGTAACCCTTATAGCCCCACGCTTCTCGGCCAAATAAAGGAAGAAAACCACGCAGGCGGGCCCCTTAAGTGTTATCAAGATCTCATGCTCATTAGAAAAACCATTTCAGAAAACACTAACTAAAATATTAACTTATTTTAATTTTCAAAACGTTGTATCTCAAAATATGTGCGTCAGATACATACAAAAATACCCCAGGGCCCTGCACTGAACCTTGCTACAGATTTTCCACCAGTGAAAGAGTCCCATAGGTACACGCTGCACAACACTGCAAACCAGTTCAGAGCCTTGTGCCTAGTTGCGATGGTGCGCCTGACGAGCGTAACAGTGTCGCCCTTGTCGACACCGCGCTTCTCGGCCTCAAACCCGGGAAACAGGTCAAGGTAGGCGGGCTCCTTAAGGCTATATAGAATATAGTCCATTCACGGTTACTTCAGCCTTTTCTGAAGCTCTGCTAAAGTTCTTCTTCCAGAATATTGCTCTGCCGCGTGCAAACTAAGCTTAACTAAGCCTGGAGAATTACATCATAGGGACAACGCACCACATTCGTGCGCACTCAGTGTAACAGTATTTTGTGTAACGACTATTTTTCACTAGGCGCTACCAACATACCTAATTTCTCACTGTTTTTATCCACCTTATTTATAAATGAAGGATTATAATTTATAGATAAAATATTAAATACATTTTCATTAATGGAGAAAAAGTAACTTTTACAAACACCAGTATAAAATTTTGTGATAAATGGTATATGTTAGAAATAACTATATACGTCATACATGGGGAGATTTTTCAAAGGTTTGATTCAAAAAGGCCGAAGAAACCGTGAATGGACTATAATAGCGGTTTCTTCACACTTATTTAATCAAACCTTTGAAAAATCACTCCATGTATGACGTGCTTAGTTTTTTCCTGAATATATCATGCATTCCAAGCATTTTATACTCTTTATAATATAAACACACATTAATTTGGTTAGATTGAACTTTTACGCGTGTTTTATATATATATATATATATATATATATATATATATATATCATAATATTTCATTTGTGAGTGAGTGGAGCGATTTTGGCGTCTCTTAACATCGAGGTCTTGAGAGCCGATGAGGGTGAAACGAGATGAATATAGAACAGCGCCGGAATGCACGGGCAAAGGAAACTGGAGACCCCAGAAAAAACCCGCCGACCAGCGGCATCGTCCGACACGATTCCTACATGCGAAAATCCGGGTATTGAACCTGGTTCATCATAGAGGGAGGTGAGTAGTCTGACCACTACACCACCGTGGCCCATATCTCGTTTATAATTAATATTTATAAAAACAGGGAGAAATGGGTGTATTGGTAATGCCTAGTAAGAAACAGTTCTTATGCATAATGTTATTAAAGTGAGTGCACACGAATGCAGTTCGTTGTCCTTTTGGCGTAATTTCCTAGACTCGGTTAAGGGTACTATTTACTGAAACGTTTTCTGTGAAATCGTTGTTTGCGCGTAAACGCATGTCTCGGTAAATAAACGTTCTGGAAATACGAAGTTTTGCCAGAAAGGATAAAAAAAATCTATTGTCTATGTCGGTATCTTTTTACTTTCATCATATTTGCGTATTAATGGAGAAAAAAAGATCGTAAAAAAGGTCAAATATCGCATTTTTAAATCTCGCCTATGAAGTTTCTTTAAGCGGTAAGAGAAAAGTACGATTATACGCACGTAGGTTGATCTGTGTACTTTCATCGCGTGTAATAAGACCCCACTGACGGTACGTATTGCGCATAGGAGCGATGAGGCGCTAGGCGTGCGTGTTAGTGTCGCCCGTATCGCTCCCTCGCTTCTTGACCTTGGACGCGCAGCTACATAGTCCTCATCTTTGCTTGCACGAGGCGGAGAGATATCCTGGAAGGGCTTCAGAAAAGTGTGAAGTAACCGTGAATTGACTATGGTAAGAAATCACGTGAGCGCGTCGCGCCCTGATTGGCGACGAGGGCCGGACCAGGGCACCTGGCGCCCGCCGAGGCGTGACTGGGCAGTGGGGAATGAGATGCAGCACACACAGGCCACCTGACGGCGCGGCCGCTGGCAGGCTATTAACGCGAGGGGGAATTGAATCTGGACAAGCGTTTATCGTCCGGACAGACGCCGAGATCCGAAGATACTCCTCCCGCCACACCCCACCCTCCTTCGCACGGCCGATTGTCAAGTAATTTGTGTTCGCAGCGGGGGAAAGCAAACAGCGCGCAGTGGGGGAGGCGCCGGCCCGAAATTACCCAAATGACTGGTCACATTCTCGATCGGGCTCCCATTAGTCAAGCCGGACAGGCGGCGGGCGGGCACACGTCGGTCCCTCCACCAACCTCATTCACCACTCTTCCTTTTTTTCCTACGCCGCTGACGGTGCGCACAAACACAGAGCCAGTACTGCACGGCTTGTTCAGTCACTCAAGGGAAACCCCACCACCCCCACAAACCCCCGTTCAAACAACACCGCATTCCTTCCAGAAAGTTCTACCGCTCGCTCGCTCCGCGTTACATGATTCATCATCCCGAAGACGTCGCGACGAGGAAGCTCCGCTGTCGGAACGCACCCCGGCACCCACGCGGTGCGTGCCCGCGACCACGAATCACCCATCGACGAAGGATTACGTTCCGAGGTGTTACGTGATACCGACCATTTATAACACCGGGACACGACTACAGCCGCGTCACCAGGGTTGCCAGTGCCTGAAAGATCCCCCCCCCCCCCTCGTCAAACACACGTTGCTCTCGCTCGTCGAAAATCACTCCTGCCTACCAGTGGCGTGTGGTGAAGTGTTGCAAGGTTTACGCGATTCAAGGTAAAGTGAGCACTTTTTAAGGCACTGCTGAATTTTTCTTTTCAGTCGATTACTATCTTTATGCCACTTTTTAATATAAACATTGCCATGTGAATATTTAACATAGTGTACACATTTTACTACTCCCAAAAGTTTAACGCCTGAAGTTGCAATAAATATATATTTATTACTGGTTAATGCCTGTTGGAAGGGCCTTAAAAAGTGCTCACTTTACCGTGAACAGCGTTATAAGCTGGTGTTTGCTCACTGCTGTTAAGTTCTCTGTGCTCTCAGCAGGAGCCAGTAACACCTAGGGAAACTGAATGCACTTCTATCACTGATAAGCGAGCAGCAAGTGACCCACTACACGAGTCCTGTGGCGTCAGCTGCCGAACTACGTTTTACTGATGGAAGGGTAAACTAGGAAGCAACAAGGTATAGCACACAGTTATATGCAATTCACAGTTACTTCCCACTTTTCTGAAGCCTTGATAAATTTTCCTCCGCCTCATACATAGAAACAAAGCTTAGAAAATTACACCAGAGGGACAACACACCGCGTAGATGTGCACTCATTGTAATAATGTTTTACACAAGAACTATTTCTTACTAGGCATTACCAACACACCTATTTTCTGACTGTGTTTATTCATAATGGTTATAAATGAAATATTATAATGTATAGATTAAATATAAGTAACGGTTCAATTTAATCAGAAATAAAGTACTTTGACGTTAACGCTGGTATGAAACGCTTCAAATACATGGCATATTTAGGACAAAACCAAATACGTCATACACGAGGTGTTTTTTTTTTTTTTTTTTTTTTTTTTTTTTTTTTTTTTTTTTTTTTTTTTTTTCAAAAGTGTTGTAACATTGCGGATTTTCAGGGGTTATATTTACTGTTAGTCACAGATATTATACTTATATATGATTACACAGCATTTGCTTATGTTGCCAATTAATTTAATATAATTTTCAAATTACGCTTTATTATAGGAGCTAAACAAAATACAGTATAATCTTTGGTTATTTTAATGGGTTATATACACATAATGTGTAAGTATATTTGATTTGTTTCTAGACGATATTCATTAGTATTATAATTTTGTTTGTTATTCTTCATTTATTCCCTAGAAGTTAGGAAGTAGTGAAGGTTTATTAAACAAATGCACGAAAGAAAGTACACTAGTTGTCTCTCGTCTCGCCATCGCTGGTTGGTGGAGAGATTGGCATGGTCAGACGACAGCCAATTGGAGGACAGGTGACAACATAAGTAAGGAAAAAGTAAAATCGAAATTAATTTTTTTAACAGCAATCCTAAAACCACCGTGGAGAGAGGGAAGTAGAGGGGGGGGGGGGAGAGAGGGGAGAGAGGGAGAGAGGAGAGAGAGAGAGAGAGAGAGAGAGAGAGAGAGAGAGAGAGAGAGAGAGAGAGAGAGAGAGAGAGAGAGAGAGAGAGAGAGAGAGAATGTGCGTGTGAGTGTGCGCGCACTAAAAAGAAATTGAAATAATGATTAATATGATGTTTGTGTAAATGTTTTAATTGCTGCAAATATATTTTGAAGTTGAATTGTAAGTATTATAAATTTAAGAATTAGTGAGATTTATTTTGTTATAAGAAGATGAACGAATGCTACTGATTTTTTTAAAAGAAGAATTGAATAATATTAATGTAATTTGTCGGAGAAGAAAAATGGGAAAATAAAATCTTGATAAACCCTGAATTTCGACCTTCAGACTTCTACTGAAACGTTACAGTATGGAGTTACCGCGAATAGACTATAGCGCCAACTTATCTTGCAACAGTTAAGGTTACTTCTACTCATATCGGGAGGATCAATGGTAAGAGGTTGGCAACCAAGAATTTTCGCCACTAGGTGAGCGCTAGTGTCACATGTGCAATAAACATAAATCATATATAAAAAAAAATAAGTGTATAAGTAAAAGCTTTTACTTTCATAATTCACGTAGATTAAAATTTTATTTAAAGGTGACCTCTTTGGAACACTGCGCACCTAGCAGAGAAACTATTGCCAATTACAAACTCTCCTACACTGTAAAAAAAAAAAACCAATCCTTCGTTTTACGGAAAAGTGCTGGTAAAAATTTATCCAGAAGTGTCCGTAAACTCTAACTCTTTCGTCATTACGTATTGCCTTTCTGTATATACACTGTACATTTCCGTAAATATACGGAAATTTTTAACAGTGTAGAAGAAAACTCAGTTTGTTCCTAACCTGAGTGGAAGTAACTTTACAACACTTCGCTACACGCCACTCCTGCCAACATAGGCGGCGTGGAGAAGCTGGGGAGGATTAGCAGCCAACTCCCCCTCGCTCTCTCTCTCTGAGCGATGGTAACCGGGGACATGCCACACCCATCGAACGTTTGCGCCGGGCACACGGCTAGCGGGCCGACCTTGATCGAACAAACCCCTCTAGTCCGCGGGGGGGCTAATTTGTAATTCAGAGGCAAGGGCTACTCGCTGCCGACAAGCTTCTCTGGCACTTCGCGCGGGGCAAACCTGATATCGCGCCTCGCCAGTCCGCTCGCATCCACCAACTATAGTCTGTTCGCGTTTTCTTCGCTCTTCGCACAAAAAAAAAAAAAAAAAAAAAAAAAAAATTACACTATGTATAAGGTGTTTAGTTATTCCTTGGATATTTCATCCTATCACAAACGTTTCATACTTCTATTAACATAATAGTTCAATTGAACTTTTCCTTATATTTTATCAATAAATTATATTCAGTTTATAATTATTATGAATAAAAACAGGGAGAAAATTGGTATGTAGGCAATGCCAAGTATAGGTAGTTCACGGTAAAATCAGCAATTTTGCAAACCCTGCTTAAAATCTTCTTGTATGCACGTTGTGTATTCTTCCGCCTTATGAAAAATTTACATTGCCATGGGCGTCATCACTTTATTCATGTCAGTTAAGTGGAGCTGTGAAATTATTAGAAAAGTAAACATTTTATAAATATGCTAATTTTTACACACTGATCAATTAAAAAACAGAAAGCGAAATAAATTATTACAAATGGTTACCTAACAATTTTTATTCGAAGTTAAAATATTGAACTATTTTCCATCTAGCGTTACCAACTTTACCGGGCGCATGTCACTCAGTGCGCCCGTTGAAGTATATGCAGGCAGGGACAGTGACTATATTTCTAAGGTTGATTTCAAAAGTGCTCACTTTATCGTGAACAGCCTTTAAAAAAGGTTTCTTATGCAAAATTTAATTACACAGAGTGCTCAAAAATACGGTTCGTTGTCCCATTGGTGTAAATTTCTTGACTCGGTTAAGCTTTGTTTGCATTAGGCGAAGGAATATCCTGGAAATAGACCTTTAACGGGGCTTCAGGAAAGTCGGAAGTAACCGTGAATGGACTATATATCTACGCCGCCACAGTTCCTATCAATAATTTACAATATATACTCGCACCAATGTTGTTTACCTCGAAGGCAACAAAACAACTGTCGTTTCCGACAAAAGAAAAAATTTCCTGCGTTGCGAGTTGTTGAAAGCATATTTTTACTGTTCAATGTTAAATCTGGTTTTTATCTTCGAAGGTCCTTTGCAGAATCCAGAGGTTGCCTGAATACTCTTTTCCGGGCCTTCTTTTTATTTAATCTTTCTCCTTCAGGCCACGATCGGTCATTAAAAATATTCCAGCTTTCCATGTTGCCCTTCGTCATCCGCGTACCCTTACCGTGGATTATCCCAGCGTAACTCTGCAATCGGTAGGGTAAAAATTGAACCACTTACAAAAGAGAAGAGATTTACCTGAAGCTATTACACGCCATAAAGAAAAAAAAAAAGGCAAAATAATGTTTTTATACATTACACTGCTAAATGCCATACGAAAATGCGTGTTTTAAGCCTGCGTTTCAGATTGAATTTGGTGCATGCCGCAATAAAGAACTAAAAATCATGTTCCCGGGTCGAAATCAGTACTCTGTTAACACACAGGTATGTATTAAAAGGGGGAAGGGTGCAATACACACAAATTTAAAGTGCCAGAAAGGTGCGTAGAAGAAGTTTCAGAACCAATTACCACCTTCTGAGCACATCTACACGGCAAGTGTCATACAAAACGGGGCGTGGTACGGAGTGCCGTGTAATTGGGAATCCAAGAAGTTCACGTAATTAACAGCACCAGCCCGAGTGCATAGTAGAGGCTTGTGTGAAACTGAAATAATATCTACACTATCCCGCAATGAAAAAATTACCCAATTGTTTACGCACAATTATCGCACACGCGAAACAAGGGCCGTTGATGACACGAGAGTCATTTGTACAAAACGTAGAGCATTTTTGCATACAGCAATGCGATGAAAAGAATAACCAGTTCTGTATAGCTGACAAACATTCTCCTTACATTTCTCTTACTGCAGTTATCTTTTGCAGAATAGACCGAATTACTTTGGTCAAATCTTCCAAACTCATTGCAGCCACAAGCTGAAACCACTGGGCGAAGTTTACTAGGGCCTCTGAAGACATATTTTAACACGGCATGCAAAAACTGGATGATCACGAATCCTGGTGAAACTATCACTGAAAGGCTGGTTCCAAAACTGGTTCGCATTGCATACTACAAGGCTGCGACCATGTAGAACGCAGTATCTTGTTTCAAATCAAATATGGTAGCCCCTTTCGACAACCTATTAACTAAAGTTAATTTTGCTTATTCCAGAGTAACAGGGACGGGGTATAGATGTAGAAAATTTCTTTGTGCTCCCTTTAGTGCAGCATCAGTAGATAATAGTACCTCTTTGTGTAATCTTGGTCCTTCTACTTCTTGAAATGCATATAGGCCCTATGTACTCAATGTAAATACGAATACTTCTCCGGAACAGATGAGACATATGCCAACAAAATAACTGAGTGTTTTTCATCCACAACAACCATCGCCAAACAATCCGGAACTTCTACAAATAAAAGTAGGGGGTGAGGGGCTCTTCTCTTTGGAACAGCGGATACGTTTTTCCCCTTGCACAAGTGGCGTAAATAAAGTGTTATGCTTGCAAAAAAAATGGTGCCATGAGAACCATACAGACTCTAGTGGGAAAGGAAGATTTATCAGTGATGTGTTCTCCTAAACCAGACCAATGATAACCATTTCAAATGCGGTATGTGTAAATATCATCTTGCTACACATACAGTTCCACACTGCCCCTCGATTGGGGCATGAGACAATGTGCTGTCCTGATTACAACAGTTCATATGTATTGTACAGGGGCATCTAAAAAAAACATAAGTATATAAAGTATACTGTATAAAAATTATACATGTCCATTAAGTATTTATTAATATAGTCATTTGTGTTCGATGCATCATCTTGCCTCTTCCTCCCCTAATCGAAAACATTACCAAAATTGGGGGAAAAGTAAGATTTTTTTTACATAAGAAAGAAGAACGCATATATTTTGTAACACTGCAAAATTTTTTTTAAAGAATTTTTCTTATTTTAATGTTTAAAAAAAATTAATAACAGTTTTCTTTTATAATTTACGCGCATTTCCATTCGGTATACTTCAGAAAGCCCATTTTTCAAGAAAACCTTCGTGAAGTAATAATTATTATTATGGTCGTATGTACAAAAAACATTACTATTTTCATATTTTTAATAATTTGTTTTATGTAAACCCATTTCAGTTATAAAAATTATTACTTTCGTAGCTGAAATGAATGTACATGGAATTCATTTTTAACATTATCACTCACTTTCTATTACATACCTATAACCAAAGTGATTATTCTGATATTATGGTCTTGATGGATGAAGAGGGTGCAAAATGTACATACACTTAAATTTTGTTAAAAATTTACTGACAAGTTTTTTAAAAATTTTAATACAAAAATTCTAGCAAACTATTTTACACTGTTACTATATATGTGTGTGTATATATGTATATATGTATATATATATATATATATATATATATATATATATATATATATATATATATATACACACACATATATATATATATATATATATATATATATATATATATATATATATATATATATATATATATATATATATATATATGTATATATATATATATATATATATATATATATATATATATATATATATATATATATATATATATATTGCTCGACTACTGTTACTAGTGTAGTTACTATGGTCGCCCGCAAGAAAAACCGTATTTATTTCTCGACAGTAATCGTTAGACAAAAATTATGAATTATTAATTACTGTACAGTAGAGTTGTAAGAATTCTCCTAAGCTCGAGAAGATATTATTTGTGCTCTGCCGCGCAAAAAAAAATCCGTTAACACGTTCTTAATATAACGACAAAAGTTATATACATTCAAGATGGCAGCATTCATACTGTGACGTAATTATGAGTTTGTAGTACAGTCGTGATGTCTGTACTACTGTGCAAAGTCCATGACTTGTTCGGGGGTTAATTTCGGAATTTATTTTTTTAACATAATCAAGCTATAAAAATATCCGATATGGCGGGGAAGGTTCCCTTACACAATTGAAAACTTTAAAATCATACTTTACGATTTGACTTTACGTTTGCTTTCCGACATATTGTTTCTTATGGAACTCGACACAATACAACTGTCAAAGATAAAGTCATGTACTAGTGACTCTACAATTTCGAAAAGTTGAAATTTAAAGTCAAAGTCAAGCAGCCGTTTTACCGAGAATCTAACAGAGATTACGTGGAATGTGCGTTATTTTATTGTACGGCGATTTTCATCTCGGTATATTAACCAAAGCTTCTCTTAAATTAAATAAATGGCAAACGAATATTATGCGAGGATGAATTGATATTTTTAATAAAGTCAACAAGTGAGTTTTTTGCTTTGAAATTAAGTTTAAAAAAAATTGGCTTAAAATTTTTGTTAAAAGTACGTAAAATGCATTTTTGGATAATATGATAATGATTTACATAACAAGATACGCATTTTTACGAAGATCGCAGAACCTATGTTCAATTGTCTGAGCTCTTGACTTGGTGGTTTCGTCAAACGAAAGGAAATGTATAAAGTCAAATGTTAAAAGTTTCCTATTGTGTAAGGGCCCCTGCGCTTTCAATTTCGTAACAAGTGTCCACGAAGGAGGGAAGAGACGAGGTGCTGTGTGTTGCACTTGGCCCACGACGCCGTCAGTAGGAGGAAACGACGCTGGCTGGGGACGTCCCGCATGCGCGTCAGGTAGGCGGCGCGGTTCCTGCGTCCCGGAATGAATCATGCACCATCGTAACCTCCACCCCCCCCCCCCCACAAAGGTGCGTGTATTATGCGGCACAGTCACCCACTTAATCGCGCCGCCCCCTTAGCCGCCAAGGCCGCCACTTCCGCGAGCCGCGATCCCCTCTGCATTTCTCCCGACGGCCGGCCGTCTGCGATCTTCGGCTCAGCGCACGTCGCCCGCTGTGGCGCGGAAGTCATAAACGTAAAATCCCTGCTTGAGGTATGCTTGTAGAGTCCATTCGCGGTTACGTCAGGCTTTTCCGAAGCTCTGCTAAAGTTCTACTCCCACGATGTTCCTCCCCCCCTCATGCAAACAAAGCTTAACCGAGCCTAGAAAATTACATCGGAGGGACAAAACTCCGCATTCGTACGCAGTTAGATATATAATACGTAATTGGAAATATAAATCCCAAAATTAGTAAAGATGCCAAAATAACCGTCTTAAAATTAACAAAAAATAATAATAATATTGAAGTGTACCTATACATGATGAAGTAAAGTAATATTGAAACCTAATTTTTTGACAGGAGCTTTTGAAAAGACGAAATCCCGTTAAAATTAAGCATGGGATTATTTCATTTTGTTGCTTAAAAGTTATACGCAATAAAACTGTGTAGATTTTGAAACCATTATAATTGCATATGTACTGATTGTGTGGTTTCTACACGTGCGGCACCTATCACTCGTCCTTGAACGCCTTGCCATAAACTCTCACTTGCGCAAACAAAAAAATGTAACCTCGGGAATCCATGTACACAGTTTTTGGGGAACCTTGCGGACGAAAACGGTAACCGTCACACGGTAAGTTGCCTTGGTAAGTCAATATGGCCCTTTGGTAAGGCCAGCTCGAGTAAAATTGTTTTGCGAAATTTGTTGCAAAGAGGTCAGCTACGAGACACTTATCAGCAGACTTTTTTCGATACTGTCCATCATCGTTTGTTCCCGTCGTTTACCAAACATAATTCCACATCTCGTCCCTCATTTACCAAACTCGTTACACATTTTGCCCGTTTACCAAAATCCGTCCCACCTCTTGCTCTTCGTTTACCAAACTTCATTCCACGTGCATTGTAAATAAAAGAAACCTTATCGAAATAGATTAAGTAA
This sequence comes from Dryococelus australis, assembly GCA_029891345.1. Lineage (NCBI taxonomy): Eukaryota > Metazoa > Arthropoda > Insecta > Phasmatodea > Phasmatidae > Dryococelus > Dryococelus australis. Next base: position 335,880,433 of record CM056993.1, on the reverse strand, counting down.
TTAGAATTCAATTACTATTCCGACGTCCACGCACAGACAGACCGTTCCATTGCTTTAAAACGCCGCAGTAATGTTATGCATACAACGTAAAACAATTATGAGCTATTTTCTTCAAAACTAGTGATACGTACTGATAAGCGCCACAGCTGCTGGCGGGTGAATTCATGGCGAGCGGGATGCGCTTGGCGAGGGCATAGGTAGCTGCGCGCGCAGCCTGCCACAGCCTTATATCGTGCTAAAATCATAAAGTCTTCGTATACAGGCTGTTCATGGTAAAATTAACACTTTTTAAGGCCCTTCCAATTTATTTTCTTTCGCCCGATTTCTATCATCCTGCTGCTTTTTTATATAAATATTGCTACATGGCCAATAAACACAGTGTACACATTTCAAAGCTCTCAAAAGTTAACGCCTAGGGTTGCAATAAGATATATTTATTAGTTGTTAATGCCTGTTGGTAGGGCCTTAAAAAGTGCTCACTTTACCGTGAATAGCCTATAACAAGTTGCGCGTTTGCCGATGCGCGACAAATATTTTTTGTATAGGCTGTTCACGGTAAAAATGAGCACTTTTGAAAGCGCTGCTTAAGATCTATTTGTATAAACGTTGTGTGTTCTTCCGCCTTATGTAAAATTATCATTGCCATGGGCCTCATCGCTTTCTTCGTGCGTCGGTCAAGTTGAAACTGTAAAATTATTAGAAAAATAAAGTATTTTAAAAATCTGATAATTTTTACACTTCGACACATTAAAAAAACCAAAAAGCGATAGAAATAATTTAAGTTATCACAAATGGCCACCAAACACTTTTTATTCTATGTTAAAATATGGAACTACTGTTCCCTCCATCGTTACCAACTTTACTGGGTGCATGTCACTCAGTGCGCCCGTTAAAATATATGCAAGTAGGGGCAGTGACTTTTTTCTAAGTTTGATTTCAAAAGTGCTCACTTTATCGTGAACAGCCTTTAACAGTTTGTACGCAGCCGGGCCATCACAAACAACTGCCGCCCGGCCGAGCCGTGCCGATGAACCAAACGCAGGTTGTTATACACGGCCCCGTTGTGCACCGCCTGTCAAAACAATACCTGTAAGGGAGGTCACGGGCGAGTTTTGTCAACTAAGAAACCATAACAGCGGGCCGAAGTGGGATGTATCAACTATCATAGCAATGAGCATAGGACACCAGAAAGTGTGGGTCCAACAAACCTCAGAACATTCCTGAATAATTCCAACAAACTACAAGCAGACTCCGCCTCTGGTTCACAACGGGAGCCAATCACAATGCATTACGTCAATCCACACACGTGGAGGGGCGCGAAGAGTGTACTAGGCTGCGAGGATCGTCTTCGGCACGGTCGACGATTGTCAAGGGGCGAGGCCAGACAAGGTGCGCGACGTCCTACCTCGGGGCGGCGAGTCCAGAGTGCGAGACCGGGTGAGTTCCTCATCTATCATGCTTTCCCTATAGCTAGGGACAGGGAAATTTCGCGAGTTCAATTACCTGTAGGCTAGACTCCACAGTCCTGTGTACACTCGAGCCTCAGATGTTTGTTCGTTGGCTGCTGCCTCAGAGAGTAGCCAATGTTACTCCACACCTGGTAGTATGCTACTCGCTACTTGTTTCCTTGCAAGTGTGCTATTGGCTCAAGAGTCATCCAGGGCGTGTCTAATGAACTGTGATCCAATTACAACGGTTACTTCAATGTACATGTGTTGGACGTCTATCTTGTCCTGAAATGAATACGCGAAATGTTCCTATTCCTACCTATAACATCATTAAACTTACCAAACATCCTTTCTTCCGTTGGCCTCAAGTCTTTACGCTTTGTAACAAGTTAATAACTGTTTCAGATGGACAGTAAATACAATATTTACTCCCTCAATAATCCATCTCCTCCTTAGCTTACCCGTTCTACCAAATTCTATCCTTCCTTAACATCCTCTTTTATGAGTAATCATAGATCATAACAAGGCGTCTAGGGATATGTGACGCCAGCACTTGTGGCTCTAAGATTAGACTGCATAAACACCATTATTTGGCACTAAGAATCAATAAGTGCCAGCATAAACTGTCACGTAAATGCGACGCAGCACTATCAAGATAACGAAACGAACTTTAAGCGAGTTCAAACGGAATCCATTTAAAGGTAAAATATCCGGCGAAAAACCACACCAGAGACGAGACGACCGAGATAATGGGTTTAACACGCAATGTGACAGTCGATGTGCCAGCCCGTAGGCAACGTGAACGGTAGAGATTGTCAGGCGAATGCTCAAAACCCGAAACGACGATAAATTGACAAAAATATCGAGTTATTTAAAGCACATAATGAGTAACTATTGTCATGGTTCAAACTAACTGAAAAACTGAAATACATCATGATAGTAAAAAGAATTCATTAATATAAATAATATAAACGTAAACCTAAAAAAAAACCCCTTCGTAATCTCTTAAGTTACACGAATAAACAATAGATTTAGGTGTGCCAACCGGAAGCAACCAAGAATCATCACACGAGGAAGTAAAACTAACACAGTTAATAATTTATTCTTGTGTAAAACAACATCGAGACAGGTCTATAAATGATAATGTATTCTACTTTTGGGCAGTTTTAGCTCCACAGAAAACAAAACAAATTTCCAAAATTCTTAAAAATTTTCTTTCAAGATCTCTATTGCAGCTACAACATATGAAAATTATCTTTTGACTGAATATTAAAAAAAAAAAAAAATTATCCTACACTTCTTCAGCTATCCAGGAAAAAATTCGTTCCTAAAGTATGGATTGGGTTACGTACTTTATGATAAAGTAGGATATACCTGACCTATGCTTGCGAATTACGCTAACAATGACCGTAAGTAGGGAAATAATGTGTGCATAATTTACCATTTAGGTCAAAAATCTTCAGCACTTTCAGTTTTTAAAGAAGTTAACAACCACATCGAGGAAACAAAACCCTGAAATCGTGTCAATGGCCGGTCAGTATAGTCAGTTTTTGACGTGAGTACGTCTTTAAATTTGCAACCATAGTGGGAGGCAATCCAGAAAATCCGATGATATCTAAAATCGGGGGATACAGTTTGGTATTACAGCTCCAAATATATCGTCTACATTCAAAATTAAACTACAATTACACCACTCGATTGCCAAAAGACCAAAGCATCGCTTGAGGAAGGGGGGGGGGGGGGAAGGGCGTAATTTTGAGTTCGTTTCGTCGTGTCTCATAACTTCCGCTAGGAGAAGCTATAGCCCTCGTTTAAGTTCCAATCGACAGCTCTCGTCAAGATCAATCGATTGCGTGTATAAAAACATTTGTGTGGCGTGGTTATGGCCAAATTGTATGCGTTTAATGTAAAAAATTAAGAAAACTTAATTCAATTTCGGCTTATACTCGTCAAAAAGCCAAGTCGAAATACAGAAATCGTATACGGTTGGAAAGAGCATCTCAAAAGCAATCCAGTGATACCCATAAAATCCCATGATCGAGTGAAGTGGTACCTGGAACGTAAAAAAAAAAAATCTTCTAGGCGTCCGAGCGCGTCAGCACGTATTCACGCAAAAAAAAAAAACGGCCGTGTCCCTATCACAGCCAAACCCAATTTTTTACAACACTGACCTCCCTAACAGACGCATATACTACGAAGTTGTAGACCACGACGTAACGTTACAGCAAAACATCAAAACTGCTATGAACATCTGACCGTGTGTGTGGTCAGTATGTCGTACCACTAGAGGCTTACCTGAGGTGGCTCGTTTACAGACAACAGATTAACTCTGACATACACTCCTCTCCTGTGGCAACTATGCAATCTAATTAACGGGTTTAGTATCCGAGAAGCGGCGACTCGTTTCGAGTTTAAGGGTCCCGCCTACTAATGCCCGGTTCCACCATCGTGAATCGAAACTCGATCCGAGATCTGATATTAGATCGACACAGAAAACTGTTGCACTATTCGATATCAGAACTGGACTGGAAATCGAGATGAAGCTCATTTCGAACCGCCGAAATTGACGGTTCCAAAACTCGATCCGAGATCAGCAGCCATCGTCGACAAATGTAGTTTGAAAATAGGCCAATATATAGAACTACGGTTGATTGTTTTCTTGGGAAATTAAAACATTTTACGCACTTGAATATTATTTAGTAAAATTCGTATAACAATAATTCACGCAAAATAGATAAAACATCGCACATCTAGTTCTATCTATAGTGAAAAAGACGCCTACTTACATGACGTCATATATTACAAACCAATAGCAAAATTTGTCTCATACGTAATCTCGATCTCTCACTTTGGAACCAAGATCGACGAATCGGAGATCCAGAATCATGAAATTTCGTTGGTGCAATACATTTACATTGGGACCAAGATCAAACTGAATCCTGGTTCGGAACTAGGTTCATTCGATCTCGAATCGGGAAAGATGTTGGTGCAACCGGGCACAAGACGTGCAACAGTTTTGTGGAAAACACGTGATTCGAAAACTGTTCGGTTTTTGATGAGAATACGTCTTTAAATTTGCGACCATTGTGGGAGGCAATCCAGAAAATCTGGTGATGACACAATCGGGGGGTACAGTTTGGCATTGAAGCTCCTAATCTATCGTCTACATTCAAAATTCAATTATGCCACTCGATTGCCAAAGGATCAAAGAATATGTTACGTTGAGTGAGGACTGCGAAGCATCGTGTGCAACGGGGAGGGGGGGGGGGGGGGCGCAAATTTTGGGTTCGTTTCACCGCGTCTCATAACTTCCGCGCAGTATAACTTTTGACTAGGAGAAGCTATGACGCTCGTTTGAGTTTCAATCAACAGCTCTCGTCACAATCAATAGATTGCGTGTATAAAAACATTTGTGGCGTGGTTATGGCGAAACTGTATGCGTTTAATGTAAAAAATTAAGAAAACTTAACACAATTTCGGCTTGTACTCGTCAAAAAGCCAAGTAGAAATACAGAAATCGTATACGGTTGGAACGAGCATCTCAAAAGCAATCCAGTGATACCCATAAAACCCCATATGATCGAGTGAAGCGGTGCCGGGAACGTAAAATAAACATTAAGGCCTCCGACCGCGTCAACGAAGACGTATTCACGTAAAACAAACGGCCGTGTCCCCAACACTGCGAAACCCTATTTTTTTTTGCAGAAAATCCATTTAAAAACATTTCGTTTCCAAAGACAAGTTCCGAGTTTTCATTATAACTCCAAATAAGGTGGGTGCAAAAATGACTAAAATTAGTGTTTCCAGAGTTAGTTTTAGCAGCTAAATTTTGTAGATAAAAACTTCAGAGTTACCTGCATACACGCATCATACTCAAGTATTAATTGCAGTGTCCTAAAAATACCGTGTCATTGCCTGAAGTCATGCCCAGACACGTCACCGACGAAAAGACTGCACGCCAGTTGAGTGCCTTGTGCGTAGAGGCGATGAGACATGTGCGGAGTGAACAAGAATCAGCCTTAGGGCTCACGCGTTTAGAAGCCTCCGGCGCGACGTACGGAATAGCTGCGGACATGCTAAGGCTGATCCAAGCACCTTTATCAGATGCCTTATGACATCTAGGCGCAAAGCAATCAATTGGAGTGCAGTCTTTCCATTGGAATCTCGCTTCTACGACACTTCCGGCTGTGACCCTGTCGTGTTTTTTTATAGCAAGTTACGAATAAGGATTAATGTACGCTGCTTGTCCATGTTATGGATTAATATGCTGTACTGGAGTTCTCATTCTTAAAAATTGTTAAAACGCATCTTTTAGCAATTTTCACTTAGTAAACATTACAGACGGACATAAAAATCGGAAACTTGTCGGTTGAAAAAAAAAAATCGTTCGGTATATCCGTTTGGAGTTTTCATAATAATAATTCTAGGATGTAGCATGCGCGGAATACACTAAAATGATGTTTAAAGTGCACGAGATGGCAAAAGAAAACATCGAACGTTTTTCGAGACGTATTTTTCATCATGTGTTTTACCGCGTCATATTAAAACCTCAGATTTCTAAAGAATCTGCACGAAAAAGGTGTCGTATCACACGGTCGAAAGATTGGGGCATCGCTTCACTTACCATCACTCTCATGTTTTACAAAATCAAATGAAAACATCTGGAAATATTTTCACGGGCGTGGCGTTAACTGCGTTTGCAGATTTCACAAGAAGTGCTTGCGCGAATTGTTGCTCAGAAACTACATCAATCTCCAAGATAAATGGTTCACGTGTCCCATTTCGCCACCTACTGCCACATAGCTACAAGTGTGAAACAAAAAGTATCGCCAACATTCAGATGTCTGCCACTGCCTGAACAAAAAAAAGAAGTGATCAAAATCATAAATAAAAAAAAAAGATCATCTTGGAGACCAGAAGTTCTAAGCCGTCAGTACATGTGCTTTCTCAGAAAGAGACCCTATTTGGGTTACCCCATCTATGCACTACATCTAAAAGCTCTGCCACAATCCCATAGTTTGGTACAATAGTGTTACAACTCGAAATATGAGGTTTTCCAAGAGGAAACGTGCTGTATTAACAAAATTTCTTACTCCAGTACATTTTCAATCTACATTATCCCACGCAAAAGTATAACCGTATTTAAGTTCTAAAACTTTTACACATGACAAGGCAGTTCTGTGCTGCATACTGTAAGTTAATTAATTATAGTCCTATGCTGTTCACGGTAAAGTGAGAACTTTTGAGGCGTTAGTTACTTTTTTCTTTCAGCTATTTTTGATTATTTAACCATGTTTTAAAATAAATAGGCCCATTGCCATGTAAGTAAGAAACAAAATGTATATATTCCACTGCACTCGGAAGTTAACGTTTACGGTTAAAATTAAATATATTTATTGACTATTATTCCAAATGAGAAGGCTTTCAAAAGTGCTCACTTTACCGTGAATAGCCTATAGAAAACACGATGTTTTGAGTAGTAACACTGTTTTATACTTGGGTATCTAATTGAGCTACTGCATCGATCCGTTCTGCACGTCTGGGTTGTATGATGCGCTCCATAGCAGAAGGTTCCTACACCTGATCTGGCTGCCATTTCATATGATGGCTTACAGAAAGCAGCATTTATAGATTGTAGCCGTTATTTTTGGCGTTGTATGGCTTAATCGCAATTGTTTTAGTTTCGTACTTGTTTTGGTATTACTGTAGTAAATTCACTATTACGAATTATTTTTATAAAGTGATTTCCGTTTTTTTGCAATGTAACTAAATTTTTTTAATATCTTCTTAATTGTGTCCACTACAGTACAATATGTTAAAATTCAAAACTATTTTCTTGCCGTTTAACTTATGTTAACACTGCCCTATAGTGCCTCTATATGGCTGTGACGTGAAATTGATTGTGCTTATATCAAACTATGCATTATAGTGTGTTTAGTCACGTGGTCAAACGTCTTTGGTAATGCGTATCTTAATCATTGGGAAGGGCGTGAGATGGATACGAGCCAAATTAACTAGAGTTTTCTAATTTAAATAATAATAAATAGAAAACAACTGGGGCCTATGTGAACATTTGGGGAAACTTGATTCTCCAGAAACCTCCGCTACAGAGGGTCGTTAATAACAGGATTTTTTATAATAAAATTCTGAATTGCCGCAGTGTAGTGCCAAAAATAACCAAAGTTGGTATTAAATATAATTATTATTAATAAGAATAAAACTGTTTCATTTAAAATACCCAGAGGATGAAAATGTAAAATTCAACTTTTTTTTTTTTCACCAACATCAAACAAATTATTAATAAAGAGAAATTTTCTTCCACATCAGAATCTTTTGAATTCTATCAACAGTACCCTCCCACTTAAAATTGATTAGTATTGCATTCAGCACAAACTTCAAAAAAGTTGTCGCTAACAATTTAAACAAAAGTAAACTTAACACACATGCACATGCAAGAAGTCACCACGAATAAGCAATACAACACTCACCTTATCCACTTCTTTTTTTTGCATGTAGCTTTGAGACAATTCATTCTCTGATGCTAGACGATTGAATTTTTGCATGTGCGCCTTCACACTTATAGATTTTTCGCCTTCTTTATCAGAGTCATTTCCATCCTAGCACATACAAGAATGTGACAGAATTATTAAAAGAAAACACAAAAAATATATCAAGAAAAAAGTTGCTTTAGTATTCAAAATGTTTAACAATAATTAGAAAATAATAATATCTTGCAAGTGACCATACGACACATGGACAGATGTAAAAGACAATACAATAAAGCACAGTTGAACACACTATTTATGTAGTATATTCTGGGCAGTACTTTGCATTTAATTCATGAAAAATATTTCAACACTGTCCTCTATCTAAGTAACTACTTGTATACAAACCTTGCTGCAAGAGTAAACAACCTTCTGTGCCTTTGGTTTCACAACAATGTAAGCAATGACAGTACATTTGGTCAACACTCCACATTTGATTATGAAACGGCAATTTGAAAGTAATGATATTAGAATATATTACTTGAAAAAAGGCGAGTAAAAAAATACAATGTTCTTAAAAAAAAAAAAAAAAAAAAAAAAATTATTCACCAGATAACCATGAAAGGCAAAATGATAAAAAAAAATTCTGGAAATAAACGTAACTAAGAAATTTTTAGTTTCAAGGTAGTGATAACTTACATTTATAATAATGACCGGAACATCTCTACAAGCTGAGTCAGCTTCCATTATTTGACAAATACGTGCACCCGTCACTACTGACACACTCAAACTGCTAAAGGACGCTAAACACTCGGCCGCCAAACACAACACCGCAGCAGAGCTGCTGCCAAGATCACACTGCCGAGCCAACGCGCGACTGGCCATTGCTTACATAATCATCCCAAATTATCACCTGCGTAAAGCCACACGTCAGGCAGCACCGCCCCCACAAACATGTGTTCACAGACACAAGGAAGCAAACAGAAGTAAAAATTATCTCTGCGTTTAAAACCTATTCTAACATTACCAAAAAATATATATTATTATACTTGCAGCAGCCATAAACTATTTCCTTTGAATTTTTCCCCACTGAGCTGCCAAAAGTAACTATTTGTACCCTCCAATTGGCCACAATGAGCTACAATTAAAAATCTTCTAATAAATGTTGGGAGAAATTTACATATCCAAGTCACATCATAAAATGCATTCCACCATACAGAGATGCCATAGGCTGTTCACAATAAAGTGAGAACTTTTTAAGACCCTTCAGAATTTTTCCTTTCATCCAATTTCTATCCTCCTGTTGCTTTTTAATATAAACATTGCAATGTGACCAATAAACACAGTGTATACATTTCACCACCATAAAAATGTAATGCCTGATGCTGCAATAAGATATATTTACTAGCAGTTAATGCCTGTTGGGAGGGCCTTAAACAGTGCTCACTTTATCGTGAACAGACTATATAAACAGGACAGATACTGTAATACTTGGAATGGATATACTCTATGAACCATTTCAATTATATTTAAGCCACGGTACGTTCAGTCTCAGCTCACTTCTTACAAACGATTAAGGCCTCAAACACTTTTCTTTTGTGTCACCTCAATATGCTCGCATTGACTTGTTCTATACATCCACAATTATTTTAACATATGAACACGTTGTATGTATATAAATTTGCTTCACGAAAAGTTCAAGATAATTATATACAATGGCATTTGGGGCAAATTTAAATATGAGAGATTTAAAACATTACAAGTTGCTCCAGTCATTCACAGAGGACTACAGCACAATGAGCCACCAAAACTGATGAAGGCAGGCAGAGTAGAGAGACCTATCTAGTAGCCTAAAAAGTTACATTATTATATGTTGAAAAAAATCTTACTTTTTTGTTAGTGTTTATAGGAAGCAGTGACCTACAAATTTTGGTTTGTCTTATTTAAAGTTTTTTCCACATTAGTACTCTCATCACTGATTATGAAGTCTGACCGTTTCGCAATCATGAGCACAAACCATTTAAATTTTCTTCTAGTGATATCACAATTTTCATGTACTTTTATTGTGATAATCTGATAGTGGTATTCTTATAGGTTAGTGACTGACTTATTGCTTACAACAATATGTCAATGTGGGAAAACAGTTTGATAATTATTCATTCAAAATGGGGACAAGTATTTCCTCAAAATCTCGGACTTTAGTTACCGCTCTTGCAAATGTGGTACAGCAGATGTATTTTTTTTAAATTTTAATAAACACAAAGATCCTTGATATACCTACTTGAGGTAACATTTTAAAAGCACAATAACTACAAATGTTAACAAACAACATTAACAGCAACCAACATCAAGCTAACCATATTATTGCATAAGCTGCATAAAACCTAAAGCTTCTTCTGCTTAATTAAAATGAAAGTGGGATAAAGATGATCAATATAATCAAAAAATACTTTACACATGTACTATACACTACTGAAATTTTGCAATAGTAAACTATACTTAACAAAATCTATGATATTTCAGAAAACATTCGGTTGGAATGTTTTTCATTGCACAGTGATTTATGTATAGTTCTCATACCAGCTAACTTGAATAGTAGATGGAAATAGGGGGTTTCCAGGACAAGAGCTGGGGGTTGAGGATCCAAGGTTCCACCGCCATATTGAATCCGCTATATCGTTTCCGACTGTCATCTTATTTTCGGCCGCCATCTTGTTTCTGTCTGCTATTTTGTTTTTCCACTTTATGCTTTATCATTCCGTCTTGTATTTTCATGCTCAATAATTTCCTTGTTTTTTCATGCTCTTCTCATTCTGTCTTAGCTGTCTCTCATTCTATCTTGTTTCTTCATGCTCTGTCATTCCATCTTGTCTCTCTTGTTCCATTTTGTCTGTTTCCTTTCTCCCCTAGTTCTCTCTCTTGTCACCTTCGCCCGCCATCTTGTTTGCAGTACCAACATCTTGTTTGCAGTAGTCCCTTCATAACCTGCTAGGAGGTGCTGGTATGTACCACTATCGTCTGTAATCTTGTTTACAGTAATTTGAGTTGTCGAACAACAACCAGGAGCACTGTTATTTATTTTTTTGCAGAGTTCAAAAATCTTGTGAAGGGCGCAGCACTGAACTGCCTGACATTGTGGCCGCCAGCATGGTTGACACCCTAGCCAACTGAGCTATCAGGGCATGTGCTGGAGCAAGGATTTTAATGAAGTATATGTGATTATATATTTATGGGGGGAAAAATACCAAATATTTTAGAAAGGTTAAATATAAAAATTTTTTTATATACAAGGTGAGCCTTTTAAAAGAGGCCCCTTGGTCTGTATTTCTTCATTCCCCCACTCCATTACACAAGTCCCACGGAACTATAACTTAAACGGTTCGGAAATGATGGCAAACTAAGCTTATAAGTTTATGGGGGTCAGATATAGACAAACTGCACTTAAAAGATAACCTGTGGTAAGGCAACCACTGCATCGTACTTGACGCTCAGACTGGTTACGTAGATTAAAAATTAAAAAAAAATTGTTCCTATGCCTACTAAATTCAATATAGTGTCGAAAAGTGTGAATAATCAAAGTTAATAATGTTACTTTAGTATTCGACTTGAAAACAGAAGTCCGAAAATATATAACACTTTAATATTTACTAATACATTTATCCAATATAGCGCTGGTCATAATCACATAACCATATTTTCTGACGACATATTCTTATCTATCTAAAAAATACGAATCTGTAGACATGTCACTCGATACATGTGTTTGTAAAAGTTAAATAAAAATATACAAAATGAAATACATAACTTTTATTATATAAAATTATGCTTTGCATATATGGCTGTTGTGATCCCATAGTCAGATTCTTATTGAAAGTAGACGTGTCGCTTAATACATTTATATCTGTGAATTTTTAAGTTAAAAGAAATTGATAAAAATTAATTAAAATACAAAATCCATAACTTTAATGTATTTTGTAAATTATTAATGCATATGATGATTGTTAAATATATTACCTTTCTAAAATATTTGGTATTTCCCCCTCCCCCCCTATAAATACATAATCACATATACTTCATTAAAACCCTTGCTCCAACACATGCCTGATAGCTCAGTTGGCTAGGGTGTCAACCATGCTGGAATCCGCAATGTCCGGCAGTTCAATGATGCACCCTTGACAAGATTTTTCGAGCCCTGCGAAAAATAAATAACAGCACTCCTGGTTGTCGCTTGACGACAAACTACTGTAAACAAGATGACGGACGACAGTGGCACACACCAGCACCTCCTAGCAAGCGATGATGGAACAACTGCAAACAAGATTGTGGTACAGGCGGTGAAGGAACTTCATAGATGGCAGGTGTAGAAGGCGATTAGCAGGTCTGGGGGGGGGGGGGGGGGGGGGGAGGAGAAAGGAAAGATACAAGATGGAATGAGAGAGACAAGATGGAATGAGAGACATCCAAGATGGAATGAGAGATCATGAAAATACAAGATGGAATGATAAGAGCATAAAGTGGAAAACAATGGCGGACAATATGGCGGTCTGAACGAATATGACGGGTCCAAGATGGCGGAGGATCCTCAGCCCCCAGCCCTTGTCCTGGAAATCACTATTTCCATTTGCTAATTTTCAAATTCATAATACATACTTAGGAGAAAACATTTATTCAATGAAAACAATTCAATCAAGCATTTTCATTTTTCACAAATTTCATCTTTTAGATATTTTTGGGTGGTATGACTGGCATGCAACAGCTGAAAAACATAACTATGAACTTCAAGACACTAATACTCTGGCTTCTGATTCCACTAAAATTTACAAGCACTTGTAACATTAGTAACTCAAAAATAAACATTTAAACAAACAACATTAAGTCATATATTTTGCAGTGTATGAAATAATAGAAGTCCAAACATTTGTCCATTTCACTCAGTAGTGTATTTATAAATTACCACAAGTTATTTTATTCCATAAAAACACTGTTACAGTATTAGGATTTTGGAAACGTGTATAGATATTTACAAGATAGAAAATTGTCTGTAAACAAAGTTAAAATTAGTTTCTAAACACTTCTTTAACCGACTTAAAAAAATTACAGGTAAACAAAAGTTATTAATTATTTCTTGGGAATATTAGTTACAAATTTATATTCATAACACAGTACACAAATGCATTAATGAATATGTTTGTTCATACCCGCAAAATTATTCTTACCAAAGAATTAATTTCAGAAGTTTAGAGCCAAACTACATTATGCTTAATGCAGAGACCAAATGATAAAGGTAAAGTAACATGTTTAATGCAGATACACATTGATAAAGGTAAAATAACATTATCAGTTAATCACATGTCTCCTTTTTAAACTTTTAAGTCTAGTACAAGAAAACAAACATGATACTTACAGAAAAACAAACATTTTTAGAGGGTAAAATAGATCTCAAAAACTGACGTATTAGCAGACTGGTGACAATTAATGCAGTTTTGTCCAAATAGTTCAGCCAGACTGAGTTCTGACAAAAAACTGCTTGAAATGAATGGTCCGATATTTGGATAAAGTAAATAATTTTATGCCCACAATCACTAAGTTTCCACAACAGGCATTCAAGTAAAAGACTGCCGTTTCATCTACCAAACTAAATCATAACTTGCCATAAATTAAATAATTTTGGATACATAACTACTGTAAATGGAGCTGTATATTCTGTAACAAAATTAACCACCAAAAAACTTTCCACTTCAGATGTGGAAAATTACAACAGTGAGTACTACATAATTATATTCACTGCTGTGTACAAAATGAAATCAAGACAAAAGAATAGATACATTGAAAATGAAAAACATTGAATGCCACACTTTTTTTATACAAAATATATATTAAACAACAAAATTATTTCCAGAGAATGACCACTGATAGAAGAATTAATGACCTCCCACACCCTCAACTGACTGATCAAAATCCCTGAAAACAAGCTTCTAACCCTGTGGAATATATTCAATAATGTATTTCCTACATATTCTTTGAGCAGGTGGCTGCTATTTACCTCATACGTGATAGCTGTCCTAACTCAGAGAAGTCAGTCAGTAACGTCTCACTGAAAGTGAGGTCATAATATGGAACCAATTGTTTTGAGAAGCAGGAACAGGGAAGTGAGTGACACAGGTATGTGTTACAGAATCAATTTGGCATTGATCAGAAGTGATATTGAAATACCATGGAAAACCAAAATCAGAATGGCCAGACCGAGTATCGGGCCCTAGTCCTGCAGAATGCAAGTCCAACGTGCTGCCACTGCATTACTCTGCTCAGTACATCATAGAGGACATACGAGAGATTAATTTGTATTTATTTTTCCATATTTGTTCCATAAGAGGAACAAATATGGAAAAAAAGAAGGAAAAGTGCAAAATATTTTACTACCAAAGCATGTCAACACAACGTTTTTACGTAGGCCGCCACCATGTACACATGCAGTTTATAAGCTACATTTCTTTATAAACATCATTCTTATGCATCAAACTGTGCACACCTCCACTGTAATGTGACAGTTTGCATTTCACATGTGATATGTGTGTATGTGCAATGCAACACATCTAATCAATGCTACTGATGTCTATATTATCATAAGATTCTACACATGTGTGCCATTTACAGTTGCCTAACAGTTCCTCTACATCCCAAGAATTTCTGGTAGTGTTCACATTTCATGTATTTCAGTACCTGTGAGATCAGCCAGGAGTTCTAAACTTTCTACAGTATACATAATGCTCTCTCATTACTATCTTCAGACTGGACATTCCTGATGGTCTACAATCAAGTAGCTGATGTAAATCACACAAAGTGAAAACTTGCAAGAGGACCACTGATGAAGTATGGATCTCAGTAATACATTTAACAGCATAAGTAGAAAGGTTATTTAAAAAAAAACAGCCATAGGTTTTAACCTGTTACATGTCCAACACATTGCCATGACAACCCATTGATACAAGCAACCTATGGTTACGTGCATACATCTTCACTGCACTTTGTGTGTCAATCTCCAATTTGAACTTCCCACCTACAGCCAACCATGCAACCCCATTGCATATGCTGCCCAAGCAGAGAACTGCATCACTATCTGAATATACCAACCAAAGTATGTTATGCAAATACCATTGTCAATTTTGTGTACTTCAATATCTGGTTTGGTACAAAGACACAAGAAAAAGTTGACTTTTTTGACTGAAGTGAACACGTTAGGTTTCTATAACAGAGAAATGAAATGTTACAAAGTATAAAGCAGAGTTCTAAATCACAAGTATAAACAACAGAAACAGTTGCACAGAATGACAAAGGAGTGTACAGTACATAACACACAACAGGATGATACAATCTTCCAGTCAAAAATTTTTGCAACTAAGTGCTGGGGAAATTCTTCAACTAGAAAACACAATATGCTGTGCATAAAGAAGAAACTAAAAACACGGGTTCAAGGCAGTACTCCACAACTCAATGAAGAATGTGATGGAAATTCTGGACAAAGCTAAAGGTGTGTGGATTTGTAGAGAATATGTATTTCTATTGTACGTCAAAACACAATGCTCGCAGTTCATTAAATCTGGTAACTGAATATCTGAAAAATCTGAGATAGAAGACTGTTGCGTACTTCTTTGTTCATCATAGGTGATGGTGATATTCTTGTTTAAGTACATTGTGACTACTGAATAAATGTGCTTCATTATGTTCAGTCCATTTACTGCTCATCATATTACAAAACTGACTAGAGTTGAGTAAAATAACATTGTATACTTGCAGCATCACATTTGTTAATATAATTACCTACTATGTAAATATCAAATAATCCAATTATTATGTCAATATTATAAAAATTAAAGGACACAGTTATTAATATAACTCATGTTTCCTAATACAATAACTCTGAAGGCTGTGGCCCCATTTCCTCCAAACATTTTGATCAATCTTACACCAATGATACTTGCCCCACATGGGTTTCCTCATTTATTCACAACAATAAATATATATTACAAAAGAGCTAATCATCTTACAATAATAACTCAGCAGACTGTGGACACACACAACCTCAACATGTGTATGGCAAACAACGTTAAAAACTAGTTCATAAGTAACTAGTTAACTATGGTGCAAATATGGATGTGAAAGTTCCAATGTAGTTGCACATTAACATCATGGCCAACCTAGGACAAATTGCCTACTACACAAACTAGTCATTGGTTGGTCCCAGTAGCAAATTATGGAGTGTGCTATTACTGCCCAGTATGCATTGTCCAAGTCGCCAACGTGAATCCTACAAACATCCTTCCATCGCGTTATAAAGAACTTGCTACACCTTACTGAAAACTAATTCACGTGTTTCAATGGACTTATTTTGCTAAATAAACATGTTTACTCATATATCTGAATATCTATCCCTTAATTTTGACAATAATGTATAGTGAAGGGGACTTCAAAATAAATGCACAACATTTTTTTTCATGCTGTGGGATATTATTTATTCTCCCCTTTTGCCATCCACTCACACGAGAAGCATATATGAGAAATATATCTACCTGACAAGAGAACATTTCTAACAAAACAGCTGCCTCACACCACCCCCACCTAGTATGTGTGCTTGTTCACCATTGCAGTGCCACAATGGGCTTTGAACAGATCACCAGTGTTTTTAGTTGCTTGCATGTAAAGTATTTAATGCTTGTGTTAAAAAAAAATAGCGTGTTATCCAGAGCTGTTGCAAACAAGAAATTTTTTGACTAGTAGGTAAGGTCTATTGCGTTATTCTGCATCTTAATTTTTTTAAACTGTTGAACCCACAATATCTCTTGTGTACACTTTAATTAAGTTATTAGTTCCAAAGTAAGATCTTGAAATGTTTAACGTACAGTATAACATGTTTGCAAACGTTGGGGACGACAGCAATACTCTTAATCAAAGCCATTGTTTGTCACCTGACAAAAAAATACATCAGAAAATAAGTCAGAGACTTTGACAGCATTAATAGATACTTCATTTGCATAGTGGTATATGAACAATACGAGACAAGAAAAAGTGTACCAATAAAAATGTATTGCAGGAATTAATGTACAAACAGGGATGAGTTTTACTTGGAAAAAAAAAAATTTAAAAAGTATTTTTTCCTGTAAAAACATTACACTGCAACTATGCAGGCAAAAATTGCTACAGGAAATGCACAAAAGCCAATAAACCAGGGAAAGCAGACTTATATTATACCAAAGCAAAATAAGAGTGAACCAAAAATACGTAAAAAAAAGTATACAGCACGACTGTGCTGGAAATTATCTTCTGTTTACTAGTAAAGGAAGTTCATAGATTGTGCATCATGTTGATTCTACCAGAACTCAATTTATTCCTGAAAGCAAATTGGTATACAGGTAAATATACAAAAACCTTCAGTAAATATAGTCAAAAATTAATATATAGTCATTAAGGGGTTGGTTTTTTTGACTGTTTCCAACAGAGTTTTATACACTGCAGCAAGAAACATGGAATCAATGTGGTTCACATAGAAAAATCTTAATTTTTTTCCACAGAAATAAAAGCTCAACTACTTACAGGATGCCTAATGACATAGACAGTTATGATTCTATGTACATTTTGATTAATGATTTCAAATGGTGTTATTTCATTATATCTCTCTGCCCACAAGCTATACTTGGTTTTACAACCACATATATTTGAACATTCCTCAATCGGAATATTGCGATATAACAGTAGCAGTACACTGGAGGTTTTTCAGTGCAAAAATTCTGAAACCCTAAATACTAAAGTTAAGTAATTAAAAAGCTAATTCAGCTACTTGTATAAAATATTACTTGCAGGGCTTCTTAACTCATCATACAGTACTCCAATCCACTCATTTATCTTCGACAACATTAAACTCTAAGGGATGGTAAATTCTTTCAAGAAAAATAATAATAAAATCATTTGGTGCAAGACAAACAGTTTTTTTTTTTTTAATTTCAAGCTCTTTAGCATCTTCCTTAGCACTTTACAAAAGATTGTTTCTTCAGCTAAGCTTTATTATTTATTCTCCTGCAAAATTCTTTATCATTGTGTAACACCTGGTTATGTTAGCTTGTTTTATTCTATGTAGGGAAATAATATTATATTTGATTGCCATAATTTATGTTCAGATATAAAGTGTGTCAGAAGGATAGTAACAAGATGTATGTGAGAAAAACTGTTTTGGAAAGCTTTCGCAGATGGTAGTTTAATACTTAATTGTAACTACTTTATCCTTGCATTTTGAATGTTTAGAAACATTTTCTTTGGTAAATATAAACAAGCCAAGTTGGCATTGACAACCGCAATTTTATTAGGAACAAACAATCGAACATTAGGGCTTCTTCTAAAAAGTGTTCTAAAATGGAGGCAGCATAAGTAGAAGGCTCCGCATAGATGTTAATTGAAAGAGAGCAAATATTGGAATGAGCCTTTAAGTCAGCTGCATATAGGCGATGTTGCCAACACGTCGCCAAAGTACCCAGGCCTGATCCAGCACAGCATCCGAATACGGAGTTCGCCGTCTGTTGCCCTGATCAGGAGAGGTACGATGCGCAAAAGGAGCCAGCCACGGGGTTTAATCAGCAAAGGGGAAACCACAGCAAGGCAGCTGGGACGAGAGTCAACACCAGGACCACGGTACCAGTAGGCGGCCGAGGATGACCAGTTCCTACTGATGAGAGGCGAGATCCGTTATAGTAGCAGGTCATTCCAGCAGCAGTCACCAGAGAAGTATTGCAGTTCTAGACACTACGACAATGGTGTATCGTCCAGAGCTAAGTCCAGCGCATTTAATATCTAATTTAGAGATGCATGAACACTGAAAGCAGGGCAATAGTTATGAAGCAGTTGAGATATGGGTGAATCCGGTGCACATATGATAATTTTGCATGCCTTTGCTTGTGTGGTACACAAATGTAAGTTTTGTTACCAATGAGCGTCATTATAATAATTATATTCAAAATTTCACCCAACAAAGTATAAATAAAAAATCATTATTGTTTATTGTTTGTTGACTCATGTTAAGGGTGATTATTTTATTCATCTAGTAGTCTTATTAACTCAATTCTTAATTTATTTTCCTCTTTACTTGATATCAGGGAAACTTATGTTATGTAACAGTGTATATTCTAATTAAGCTAGCCGGAACATTACATAACTGACACATGTCAGTATTCCTGTGTGTGTGTGTGTGTGTGTTTTTTTTAACACTTATTTCTGAACAATAAGGAATTTTTGGCTGCTTGTATTCTATTTTAAACACTGAGTGCTACTGCTACTCCAGCTGCATTACTGACATCATAAACTAGATGCTTTTAGTTGTTGAACCGTTTCATAAAGAGTTTCACGAGTTACAGTTTATTTACAGAAAAAGATTTGCTCCAAGAATGCATTTGCATGAAACAAAATGCAAACATTTTTATATGAAAAGTATTAATTTTTCTGCAACTTTGTATTGAGAATACACACAACTGAGAAAGAGCACTGGTCTAGCTAGTATTTCTTTGGGTCTAAATTATGGCGTGTCATTAAATTTAAAAAAATACTATTATTATGAGCGTAACATTTTCCATAACTATGTTGTTTTATCACAAATAAACCACATAATGAAAAAAAAAAGTAAAAATAAGCCAAAAGTAGTTGTGGTCAACAAGTATGTAAATACATAGAAAATTATCAGAAAATAATAAATTGAATAATTAAAAGCTAAACAAGATAAAATCAACAGAATTAGTAATCAAACACACAACTAATTCAGCTCCACAAAGATTTCCAAAGCAGTAGTCAAGCATATTTGTTGATGGACAGATTGGTCATTATCTCTCAATCAAAGAAAATGGCATATATGATAAACTTGTGCATATGAGAGCTTTTAACTTTCTTCAATTTCTCTCACACACATATGCACATCCACACATGCATACATGCATGCACACGCATTCACACCAACACACACACAATCAAGAAACTGACTGCAGTCCCCTGTGATCTGACAGAGAGTTGCTTCTTATTCATCTGGAGAGCTGCAGTGTGAATGCAAGAGAATTCTATAGGCTATTCATGAAAAAGTGAGCACTTTTGAAAGCTCTCTCCTTTGGAATTATATTCAATAAATATGTTTTATTTTAGCGTTAGGCATTAACTTCTGAGTGCGGTGGAATATTCACACTGTGTTTATTACCTACATAGCAATATTTATTTGAAAAGGTGGTTAAAAGATAACAAATGGCTGAAAGGAAGAAGTAACTAGGGCCTCAAAAGTGATCACTTTATCATGAACAGCCTACAGAAATGTTTTCATATCTTGCAAAGTATTTTGATATCAAAATAGAAAGTTTTGAGAGAGATCATTTTGTCATTCCAAAATAAGGATGTGTGAACTGAAGCTGAAACTAATGTCTGAATGGTGATAGGGCTTGAGGCTTGCTGTATTATTCCTATCAATTGATAAGTTTGTAGGTGTTTGCTTATTACAAAATTTTACATGTAGCAGTTTTATTCATCAACTGTTTGGGTGCTGACCACCAAAAAATTTATAATTTTATATTCATAGAAAATACAGTTCAAGTTGTAGACGTTACTTTCAAGTACTGTTTCCATGCCTAAAAATTTTTTTGACATCATACTTTTGGATAATAACACATCAAAATCACAATATTAATGTTTTGAGATCTACAAATCATAAAAACCAACTCAACTCACTTTGAAATTAGATAATTCACCTTGAAATAAGATACCTATGAGTTACTTCATAAAATATTTAAAATCACAGTATTAAAATGTTTTCGTACTTTTTAAAATTTTTCAAAATAAGAAAATGTTTGTATTTTGCTAAGTATACCTTAAAATGATTATAACATGACCTTTCAGTCACCCCTGCTAATTTTTTTGTAAATATGTTTGTTTATTTAATTTCTACATTTCAAAACGACTAAAATTTTGATTTTAACATTGATAATGCAGAAACTATGCAATCTGAATTTTTTTTAAGCAAGGAAGGATTACTTACATGCAATATCTACAAGTTGGATGGTATTTCACAAAAATATAAAATCACAAATTTTTTGCTACCCAACTGCATTAAAATAAGCTGTTAAGGTCAGAAAACATATAGAGGGCAAATTGGGTGTTTGGTACTTGAACAAATACTGTGTATTAGTTCAAGGGCAACTGAGTACACAAATCCTAATTTTACAGAAAGAAAACCATAACCCCCTCAAACTTTATTTGTCAAAATTTTCTGATGCAGGAGACATTCTCTCAACTATGCCTACATACTCTTTAAGGTGTATCAAAGTATTTCCAGACTTCTTGTCAGTAATATTTGCTGTTCTTAACCAACCCAATGCTACAGAATTTCTAAGGGAAGATCCAATTATGTATTGGTAAGCAACATGATGTATTGGGAAATCTATACAGCAGAAATACAGAGAAAGCCAAAACTTAATGTCCCAACCAGAACTACATGACTATAGGCACCACAAACAATATGCAAGCATCAGGTACCTAGTCATATAACTGGGAATCAGTTGGTGAATTATACAGGACATTAAATGTCCTGTATGTTCCAAAATTTGGTAAAAACATCTTTCATCATAAAATTCTTCCTATCACAGTCAAAGCCAAATTTTTATTAAATTTAATACTTTCATTCCCACTGGAGTGTGCCTCTTCAGCAGATCCAGGGGAAGGTCTGGTTTTTTAAATGGAGTAAGCCATCTTCGTTAGTTCCAGAGGGGTACCCAAAATCTAGGCTTGAAAGATTATCTGTCTTTATGAAACCATGCACAACACTTTCATGGATTCAACTACAGCACTATTTTTGTGCAGGGGCATATGCAAGGGAGAAGCTGAATGCCTGCAGGCCCTCCCAAAAAAATCAAAATATAAATTTATATTAAAAAATTTGGAAAATTAACTGAAAATTATGTGCTGAAATAAACAATTAGAAAAAGTTTTCTTTCGGTGTACACTTGAAATTAAAATATATTTTTAATTGGGAAAAAGGTGTTTTCTTATTGTGCAATATGCTCACTTCAGAAATTGAGGTTCAGCCCCTCCCAAAATAAAATCTTGTATATGTAACTGAGTATCTGCACAGGTTTCTTTCTTTTTGTATGTGTTTTAATTGAAAAAGAACATTACAGTAACATCAAAAGTCCCCTTACACAAAAATGTTTACTTTATGTTTATCTAAGTTATTCAGTCAGTTCCACTACAAATATACAATTCTGTCCATTTACTCATCTTTAAAAGTTGTTGTCCCTGTTTTTGCTTAACAACATTGCAATATTAAGGTCCAATTACAACACCAATCATGACAAACTTTCTTTCTTATAACAACACATATTTGTCAATATGTTGCAATCACTGACAGTCAATCAGCCTCATAACAGCAGATCTCTTTTACGCATTGCTTCACAATTACCATGCTCCACTATTATATTATATTTACTCACTGATCCTATAAATAGAAGGAAAAAAAAAGGGGGGGGGGGGGCGGCTTAATACTTCTCATACCATTCTTTCACCAAGCTGAAACATGTGCAGCCAGGAACAAATCACAGAAGACTACATAACTTGGTCGTCATTAAAGGCATCAATCAAAATTATCCCTTTAACATATTGTCCTGAGAATACTTGCTTATTTATGGCATGTTGCTGAATATGTATGTAAAATGATGGTTGGTGCTCTGTAAGGTGAAAAGCTAGCACCAATATGGACAGCACCCTCTCTTGGGTACTGACATAGGTTGTTACTGACACATCAACATTTTATAATTAGTTCACATGGGCGTGTTTGACGCACCACTTCAAATAAATTTTATAATTATTACTTACTTACTTACTTACTTTTTTATTTTATCTGTCTGATCCATTATTTAAAACCATTCCTCCATAAGTTTCAAGACAAAAAAATTGGTTCTTAAGCTGATCTTTCACTGCGGAACTGAATACCACTATAATACGCAGCTACAGCATCACTGACGCACTAGCAGTTTTGCCTCAAAAATGCAGGTCAGGAAATCGAGAACATGGTGATATAGATGGTTGTTGACAGGGATGGTGTTTCGAAACTGCACAGTGTTTTCCTGTCTGCTGCTGCGCTCTGGCAGCCCTCATTGCTTCACGTTAATGCCCAAATGCTACCAAAGTTTTTCTGAGACCCGCCGAAGAAGCAACGTCTCACCAGTAATCCGTCCACGTCCAGAGTTACCAACTTGGTGATTTTTTCGCTAGATCTGGTGATCTCGGAAGATGGTCTGGTGGCCAAATTTCATTTTTGCAAGAAGTTGATAAGTTATTGATTTCTGCAAAAATCTAGCAGCAGATCTGGTGATTTGAAGGAAGACTGAAGATTATTTTTTTCTGTTATCAAATTATTGCATTTGTGTGTCAACAGGAGTGATATTTTCCATTGGAATATATTATACATACCTGGAGAGAGCATTGGAATATGAGACCGCTATTATATAAATATTTTATTGCACGTGATTATCTCATTGTATGTAGTTGTGTGGGCTCTCTCTTGTGGGAAAAACAATATGGTTTGGCCCAATCATAAGCAAAGTTTTGAGAACTTCAAAACTGGAAAATTCTTGAAGTATCATATTGTTTATTGATGCTTCACCTACTTTTGGGCTCATGAATTACCACTGAATTAGTTGCTGCTTGCGCCATGGATCTAGTGAAACTCTTTTTAAGGATCCAAAATGTAAGTTGTTTGATCTGTTAAAGCATTCATATGTATTTGTAAAAATCATAGCAATAACACCTCCATACTGGATAATTTTATACAAGCAGTTCTTGGTGGTTGTTGCAAACACAGCTGCACAAACTAAATGAGCACAAAGTAACAATTTAGTAAGTTATGTGGGTAAAAATGTTTAAGTTTGTAAAACTATACTGCTGTAAGCACTAGTAAGAACAGTATAAAGTCAAGTTCAAGCAGACAACCAAAACAAGTCTACATTTATCTATGGTTGCATAAGGTTTGTTTACTTCCAGTTATGTGTATAAAAATAACAGAAAAGAAAAGCTGGATGTATAGTAGCTAAGTACTTACACCAGATATTCCACACAAAATCTAAGAAGAATAAAATACGCTGCAAATATTCTTTAAAGTTATGAAATGTTCACTTTAAATTAATGTTCATGTTCTTCCATCCAATATATGATTCTCAATATTGAATACACCATGTATTTGTCTAGAAATCCCAAACCCCACTACTTTTGGAAAAGGGCAAAAGTAAAAGCAGCAAACTGTGACAAGACCTTTAAAATAAATAAAATAGAAAAGTTTAATGTCTTTGTCAACAAGACAAAGAAAACAAAAAAAATTCTAGGTCCACAGTAAATAGGGCCTAATGGAGAAGAACGGCAGGATCATTTTCATTGTGGTTTTGGAGGAGAGCACATAACTTGTATTGTAATTAATTTACAGGAGAGTGAAATTGATAGCACAAATTCAGAGTTCAAAACCACATTAAATAACTGAGAGCTTGCCCTGCATTGTAAGCTGCAACATCAAAAATGTTATATGCAAAATGTACTGAAAGTAAATGTACATAAATGAAAATTATTACAAGTATATTTTAATTGGAAATGCCAATCACCAAAGTAACAGGTTGGAATATTTTCTATAATGTACATGCAGATTACTGTATGCAGTTACTCTTCTCATAGACATTTTCTGAAATGACAACCCTTGCAATACATTTTGTTTATTACTGATTTCTTTACGTTCACATATAATGCTGTATTTTTGGCGTTATTAATATTTTACTGCAATTCACCATATAAATGTAATATGATGGGACAGACACTCAATGCACGTGGCAAAATGGTTCAATACTTCCCTTATACTGATTGACCTCAAGTGGCCAAGAAATTCTAACTAGACAGTCGTTTATCCAATAATAGTCCAGTTATATATAAACAATTTATGATTCATTTACCAACACTATGTGTAGTATGACAACCTGCAATAAATATTGCACAAGGTTAGATGTGCCATATTCAAGTACTTTCGGAAATGTCAAAGTACCAAAATGTAGAAAAAATTAAAAATATTTCAACATCCAAAGCATAGACTTTTGGGGCATACTACATCTCCAGGAATTACATATAACTCAATGGCCTTACTAAGTATAAATTGTAATACATTCAAATTACTGAAATAATGACAATTTAGAATATTTGGATGACTCACATTATCATGTCCAGATTCAGCTCCTATGGTTTTTGGTCTCTTGCCAGACTCTGGAATGTTCTCTTTATTGTCCGCTCTAAGCTTATCACTGCTCTTGCGCCTGGGTGGCACCGGTGGCGTAGGCTGGCCATCCACTTGCTCTGAACTGTCCTCTGAAGCTGAATGGGAAACAGTATTTGGAGATGGGGAGGTAGGCGATGCCGGCTCTGGTGGGGGACGGTAAGGAGGTGGCTGGCGAGAAGGTGAGGCAGGAGGAGGAGATTCTTCCGATGATGGAGAGGTAGGAAACTCCATGGAGGTTGTGGGAGACAATGGAGCACTGTCTGGAGTGCCAGCACTTGACCCAGCTTGACGATACTTTTTTTTTAGTACCAAATACTTTTCATCCTGAAAAGTTAATAAAACAATTGCTAATAGAAATATACCTCTGTTGGTTTTACACTTAATTTAAATACCAATAAAGCAACACAAACTTTAAAAAAATATACTAACTACATTATTATTTCACAAAATCAAAGGTAAAAAAAATACCTGCTCATTTCGTATTGTGGCTATAGTATTTACATACTCCTTAAATGAATTTCTGGCAGTATCTGAAAAGTATTAAACATTACAATTAACAGACCACAGACATTTCATACAATTTTGTATACAACTATGACTATTTTGTTAAATCCACAAGTTGAATATTTACCTGGAATACACAAAGGTACTAAAGCATGTAACTCTGAACTGGAGAATAAACCACACATTAGAAGATGTTTAAATTCTAAAAAGTATCATGAGATGGACTCGCACCCTCTGATTACAAACATTGTTTTCTTCATTTACAGAATAGCTGTGGCAGAAGGATACATTGCAGCCATGTTACTTTTCTAGAAATGTCAAAACTTACTGTCCTTATGTAAAATGGACTTTAATAGAAAAGAAGCTTATTGTTAACTTTAACAACAATAAAACTACTAGCATAACACAACCTCCTCAAATTATGAAAAACACTCTACTGAGGTATGTTTAAAAATGAGAGAGACTGAGTTTATGATCACACCATGGGCAATGTTCTAGGTTAACCTTATTAATATTGTGTGAATGAATATAGTATTACTTATATTGACAATAATTATCACGGACATAAACTAATGAATGTGGAATTTGGATCATGCACATTATAGAATTGAACCAGCATTTGCCTGGAATATGAATGGAAAATCATATGGTGGAAAAAATTGCTCTAGTTGCAGATCAGTCAGGATCAAACACATGACCTACAAAATTTCAGTCATGTTGTTTAACTAAATATTTTGCAGGTAACATTCCTTTCAAAAATTGATCACACAGATGTTAATAAACAAATAATATGTACTTACATACAGAATGTAAAAAAAATATACAAACTGCAAATGCATATATTCCATTAAAAAAAAGTTGAAAACACAAAGATGACCTGAGGTATAAAGTGAATCCTAAAACCAGAATGTAATGAAAAATGTCACCTTGAAAAATATATCCATAAATTCCAATACCATTCACTGTAATACCTATACAGGTGGGCAATGTGTACAATTTCCAATGTCAAATGAATGACAAGCTGCACTGTCAGAGAAAATACAAAGTTAATCACATATTAGAAAGAGATATGCACCGATGCTGACTTCATTCGTAAATTATAAACTTAGTTGCCATCTGGGGTGGGAGGGGTAATCTAACCACATGCCCACCACACTAGTGAAAGATGACTTTAATGTCCGGGGCACCAGTAAGCCACTGCTGACTAACACACGTAAAACATTAGCTCTCAGCATGGCATGGAACTTTCAGCCAGTGTGGTTGGCGGGCAAGAGTAACAGATTATATAAACTGGTTTACGCTCCCACTTCGTGACCTGCAGTACTGCTGGGGTTACACTGCACACCCGTAAAGAACAAACTTGTACTGTTACAGAATAATGCACATGCTAAGGCTTTGTTACTGATTTTATTTGTGGTACACAGCACAACATTCAGTTTGATAAACAAAACACACAAAATAATATTTATACTGCCAGTCTATGTTTGTGCCCCTTGGAATAACACAAAGATTGGTCCTGCTTGAGATGCTGATGGGTTTTTGAAAACTGAACGCGGTCAGCGCCATAAATCTACAAACATGTGGATGGCCGCAGACACAATAGCTAGAGCAAAAAAGCTAAACAAATCTGAGAGTGGCAAGGGCACTTGTCGAGGCAATGAAAGAAAATTCTAGAATAATTAAAACACAGACAGAAACTAAAGAATCAGTTAGCAGAAATTTGAGATGCAGGTCCCCACAGGACACATGTCCATCCCTCACCCCTGCTGCTTCCAGACTGGAAACATAACAGCCAGAAGACAACCTCTCCAGGTACTGCTACAACTATTATGCAAAACATTAGAATTAAAAGCAAAACTGAAACAGTGAAACACTAATTCTTGTACATAACATATTCCAAAATCAAATAACTCTTTCCTGGTGTTTAACATAGTTTCCAAAATTAAAGACACTTTGAATTGTCTTCGTCCAAGAGACCGATATTATGTGATGTTCCCGTCTTGAGGAGTTTGAGAGTACGTGACATGACATTTCTGTCATGTACTTAAAATGCACTACTGCATTTCTTTACTGCTTTCCCATACTGTGCCCTTGTCCTTGCAATCACATAAGAACTGTGGGTATTCTCCAGGTGCTGCTGGGTAGTTGCCAGGACTGGGCTATGCATTTTCCCCCCTCCAGTCAAGAGAGGCCAGTCCTGGCGATTTACCAGAGTCCGAGAGGTTGTCTGGTCGGTGCTCTCCCTGGGACGTTGAAAGACCCTGGTGAGAAAGAAATGTCTACATTGAAATATTGACCTTGCCTCAAAAAAACTGATCACCAGGTACTGTGAATCTCCAGATCTGGTTCCTGCACCCCCGCCTGAGTGTAGTTCCTGGGGGGCAGGTTGTGCCTCCCGTCTGCAGCCAACCCCGCTGACTGGTTGGTGGATGGCAATGACTCCGCTGGTTCACATTCTGCCAGACCACAACAGCCCCACATGTGATGTTATATTGGTGGTCTCTGGGGTAGGGGTTAATCCAGCTCCTCTACCATCACCATGAAAGTAGCATCTGTCAGAGAGGCATCATGAGTTGACTTCGCGAACCATCAGAATGGTGATTCGTCGTCAAGGTCCTCGCCATTTCTTCCCTTGAGGGAGCATCCCCCAGCCATCACCCTGTCCGTCTTTATTCCCCCATTTCCTTCGCCTCCGTCTTCTGTGGCCTTCCTCGGCAACACATCTCTGTGGTGTTTGCCCACTCTGCTATTTGGGTCCCTCACGAGGTACACTGATCTGTTAACCTGTGCTATTACTGGCTGGAGGCCTGCCCATCTAGGTTCTAAACCTGCACCACAGTTCCGGGGTGTCAGGGGCTGCACATGCACATATACCCATTCGTCTTCTTGCAGTGGCTTTGGGGATTGGTTGAAGGTGCAGGTAATCTGTTGATGGTATTCGCAGGCTGCTTACCATTCACATTCCTTTTTCTCCTCCTTCTCCAAGGGGCTCTCCCCCATATCTCTTACTACATGCAATTACCATGGGGGACCACCCTGTAGCTTGGTTCATACGGTTGAGTAAACAAAACAGAGTCTGCCAGCTGTTTGCCCCGTGGTGTATGGTCACCCCCTAGCCGCAACTGCCACTGCACCTTGACCTCTTGGTTACCTTTTTCAGTTGGATTTGCCCTGGGATGATATGTTACATAACAGATGTTCCACTGCCGGCATCATGGTCTCCACCTCAACCCCACAAACTGCATTCCATTATCTGACAAGATTTTCTGGGAGTAAACCAACCTAGGAAAGTATTCTCACTGCAACATGGCCCCGTCACGTGGGCCTGGCAATTACTGGTCACGCAAACCTGTATCCACCTCACACACAAGTCAGTTACCCTGACTATGAAACATTTTCCTCAGGGTGTTCTGGGATAAGGTCCCATTATATCTAGAGCTATATCCTTGAAAGGGATTGTTGTGTTCCTTAGGTGTTGGAGTTCCTCTCCATCCCATTTTCTTGCTTTCTTCTATTGGCAAATGGTGCACTCCGTCACATATTCTCTCATGTCCCTTACAATTCCTAGCCACTGGTACTGTCTTTCAATCGCCCTCCAAGTCTGGTCGATCCTGGGGTGTACAGCTTAGTCATGACCGTGAAAGGAGAGTGCCATGGTTTCACGGACTTCCTTGGATGCATTGATCCACACTGGGGTGTTTTCTTCAGGTGTTCAGTTCTGCACTATTCTGTCTATCACTCACCAAGTGTCACACATCTCATGCCTGCACATTTCCTTTACTTGCAACGCTTCGAACAACATCCCCTGGGATGTTCCTTCTTGTCGGTATGCAAGGTGAAGTGTTTCCCTTCTAGGTAAGGTAGATATGTTTTCAGCACCCAGACTATGGCGAAGAATTCCTGTTTGTTAGAGTAGTAGTGACATTATGCTTCCCCAAACTTTGTGCTCGCATAGTAAATTACAAATTTTTCTCCGTCTCCGTCATAATCCACTTGGTATAAGACTGCCCTCGTGCCTAACTAACTTGCATCCATTTGTACGAAGTGTCGGCAGTTCGGGTCAATGTGGGCTAGGATATGGCAGTGGTTGAACATAGCCGTCACTGCACCAAACGTTTGTTGTGCCCTTGGATTTTACCTATAGGGTCTCTGAGGTAACAGGAAGTCCATTAGTGGTGTTACAGTGGCAGCAAAGCTATGGCACAAAATATATCTGCCAGTTTACCAACCTAATGAATCATTACATATGTTTACTCATGGTTATTTTTACATCTGCAGTTTTTCTCTGTTGCTTGAGGTGTGGTTCGTTTTCCTGTTCACTCACTACATGCTCCATTAATTCTAGGCTCTGTTATCCCTATGTGATTTCTTTTGCAGGGCATAGGTTACATGGTGGATGGCAAGCATTTCCAACACTAAATCTGAATGTTTGGCAAGTACGTGAATCCCCTCACATATCCCTCTAGTACTTCGACCATCATACTCTGAAAGGTCGCCCAAATAGCATGGAACTGAACTGAAATCTATGCCCATTAGTTACTGTGAATACGATCTTGCACCAGTCCCACACGCACACTGGCAGCTGCCAATAACCCAATCATCAGTCAAACTTGCTGAACGTTTTAGCATTACTAATGTCAGCTAAAACCCTCTACACTAATCAAGGGTGGAGGGGGTCAAGGTCTCATCATTCACCACACGGAAGTCTACACACAGAACCGAGTGAAACCATATTTTTCGCCTGCTAGCACAAAATGGAAATTATACTCTCTTTCAGATGGCTCAGTTACCCTATCCAATAACTTTTCACATACATGCTATTGCATTTCGCGCTGTTTGCTCAGTTCATAATCTTGTAGCTTGATGTGCTCCTGCAAGGATGATGAGATGTATATGGCCACTGTTGTCTGTTGCAGGGGGCCCGTCACTTTGAAGACTGCCTTACACTCATTGATCACCTACTGTATGGCAGCCTGGTGAGGAGGAGGTACGCAGTGTTGGAAGTCTAGTAGCTGCACCATGTCATTGGATGTTGCGGGCATACTGCTGATGGTGTAGGTGGTCTGCTGTTCCTGATGGTTGTGTACATCCTGGCGGCCCCCTCTCAATGACTGTGTCATGTTCCAATAGCCATGGTTAACCTAATACAATGCCCTCGGGGCTGAGATCCGTTACACCATATTCCGTACTCAAAATTCCACTTCCGTCCATCCAATTGAGTAGCTTGTTCTTGACACGTTGCCAGTGGCACTGTTCCTGATTGCGGTTCAATGTCTTCTGCCACGATAAGTTGTGGGGTCACAACTCAATAAGGGCGGCTGTCTGTAGGCTGTTCACTTTCACAGGCACTCATAACAGTCGCAGACTGATCGTGAATATCAGGTTCACCACTGGTCCTGCCATCTATGTTTAAAAACTCCCGTGAAATTCTGTATGAGGATGGGTCGGGCTCCCGGCCACTCTCATTGCTTGTTTACCAGCTGTCCACGCCCCACTACCTATGTGTGGGCAGTCTCTAGATGTCAATAGTATGTCGCCTGAGGGCAGTAGCAACACTTAGGTGGGCATGGCACACTACCCGTCTCCCCTTCTGGTGAGTCCTCGATTGAATGTGGTCTGCTGCGGTGTCCACATTGGTAATGCAATTCAGGTGTAGGGAAAAGAGAGGTCGCTGCATCGGTGGCTCTCACTGTATGCCTCTGGTCTTGCATCTGTCGAGTCCCATCGTAACCATCTCCGCAGGCTATTCTTGGTGGCCTGCTATACATACTACTCCAGTGGGGCCTGATGGAATGGCGTCATTTCTTCTTTGACAGGTTCTGCAATTGTGGGAAAGGTGGCTCCGGGTGGGGGGGGTGGGGGGGTAATGTCTGGCAGATCCTGACGAACAGCTGCACCTGCGCAATGAAACCCTCTACTGCCTCCTAGTCACGTTGAGCTTCTCCGTAGAATTCTGCCCGACAGCAGGTGTTAGCTCAATCATCCACAAAATAGTGCTCTAGGTGTGGTGCAAACTCTGGCACCAGCATATCGAATCTCTATCACACATGCCACCAGTCTCTATCTAGCCTTGCCCTTCAACTGGTCACTTCCCCAATTTTTCCACCCCCAGAGAACTTGGGTAGCATGAGCTTCGCCAGTGTTCCAACCACCTACAGCAGTGCTGGTACACGCCTCAAGAGTTACACATAAATATCACCCACTGTTCCCTGTCCACTCACCAATCCTAACTCTTCCTTCTCCACAGCAATCAAGTCCACTACCAGTGGTTTCATGTCCTCCCCCTCCACGGCATGGTGGTTGGGTGGACAAGCACACGTATTCTTGCCACATATTGCCTGTCAACAAGTTTAGGTTCCTCTCTCTGCTGCACTGTGCACAGCTGAAAAGGACCAGATCCCACGTCCGTTAATTTTCTAACCAAATGGTCTACTTCTCCACACACTGCACAGTGTTTCGAACGCATGTTCCTACTTGCATCAGTTTGCCAAAAGTTTATGGACGCCATTTTTCACTGTCTGGTGTTGTCGAAGTAAAATGACCATGTGCTCACCACATGAGTGAAGATAACTTATGTGCCCGAAGCGCCAGTTAGCCGCTGTCGATTAACACACGTAACACATGAACTATCAGCATGGAATGGAAAGTTCAGCCAATGTAGCTGGCAGGCATGAGTGACAGACAATAGAAATTGGCTTACACACCGCAACCTGCATTGTGTGTTTGGGTTAAGCTGCACACCCATAAGGAACAGACTTTCACTGTTACAGAATGTGAATACATATGCTAAGGCTTGGTTACTGATTTTATTGGCTGTAACCACCACACGGTACATAGCACAACACTCAGTCTGACAAAAATGACAATGCCCTTCAAAATATTCAAAATAATATTTTATGCTTCAGGCCTACATTGTGCCCTTTTGAATTACACAAAGACTGAATCCTGAGCAATTTTTGCTGGCTGAGATGGTGATGGATTGAAAACCGTTGGCAGCTAGCGCCATGTATCTATCAACATGTGGCCGGCCGAGGATGCCATGGCTCAACACAAAAAACTGACTAAATGTGTCCGTGAATGGTGAGGACACCCAATGGGAGACAAAAGAAGGTTCTAGAATATTTAAAACGCAGAAGGAAACTAAAGAATTGTTTAGCACAAACTTGAGATGCAGACCCCCATGGGATACATGTTCATCCTTTACCACTGCTGCTTTCAGACTGGCAATTCAGCAGCAGGAAGTCAACCTCTCCAAATATCCCTATAAAGATTATTACACGTAACACTTAAAACTGAAATAGCGAAATGCTAATTCCTGTACATAAAACATTCCAAAATAAAATAACACACTCTTGGTGTTAAACATAGTTTCGAAAATTGTCCTTTGAAATATATTGGACCAGAGGGCCGAGATTATGTGCTGTTGCCATCTTTAGGGGTTCACGAGTACCTGACACCACGTGATGCTACAGTGCTGTAGTTTAAGCATGTGACACATTTCTGCCACACACTTTAAATGGGCCACTGTTTTTCTTTACAGCTTGCCCATACTGCTCCCTTGCCCTTACACTCTCACTCACATAAGCTTTGAGGTGGTTCTCCAAGTGCTGCTGGGCTAAAATTGAAAGGAGGAGCTACGAAAACCTCTCTAAACTTTGATACACTCATTTGGAAAAAAAAGTTGTTCACCATGAAAGAATCACACGCGTACAACAAAGGTTGCCACACAGTATTGTGATAAACCGAAATGAGTCCCATTTTCATTTACTGCAGTTTGTTTGTGTTATACAGGATTATGCAGGTAAGATGTTCATCCCAAATATCATAAACCACTGAAGGTATCTAAAATTTGATTTTGAATTCGTAAATGGCACTAAGGAGCTGATGTCTGTTCCAAGATGTAAATAGGTACCAAAATAACACATCAACTTGGGTTTTTTAAAATGGGAATACACCCATTTCTCCCAATAGAATAACATGTTCAGTGACGTGATTATTTTGAAAATCTGACATGCACTTTGAGATGTAAGGGGATGTTCAAAGGTGTATGCATTTGACTGCAGTTGTGGTGGGGTAGGTTGCATCATCCGCTGCGAGATATTCAGTGAAGAGTTCCTACATGCACCACACTGCACACATTGAGCAGAAAAAACAAAGGTGTAAAAGTGGTCCGTACACTGCAAAATAAGATGTAAGCTACTACAAGGTTTTAATGCTTTTGTTGCATTGGTGTGGACTGTGAAACAGACACAATTGCTATGAACATCAAATTAAACAAACATTTTATTTGTCTGTAACATCACCAACAACAACCTTTCGGATGCGCAGAGTCTAGTACAATTACTGTATGGGACTTAGAAAATGCATATGTGCCATTAAGTATTTCTAGTCCTGTACAACAGTGGGTAGTAGGTAGTTGTCGAGCAACAATATTCGTAATGATATCGATAATTACAAATATTAAAGATTCCAGAATGTTGTAATCAGTTGTTCCCAGAGAAGTGACTGGTTGTTCTCATCTCACATGTCCACGTTCTATTACTAGAGTGTCCATGTTGTGCCTACTTCATAATGGGCTCGAAAATACCACCTTTAACTGCAATGCACATGTTCAGTCATTTGGCAAGACAACAACAGAAGGCAACCAACCATTACCCTCAATGGCACAGTACATGCATCAATGGTGCGGCACTTTAGGACATCTGGACTCAACTGGACTTGCTGGTAACCTTTCTCCTTTACTATAACCCAAAGATAAAAGTCTAAAGAAGTCAAACTTGGTGAAAACATGTTGGCCATCGGTTGATGCTGTCCAATCCACCAATCAGGAAAAATGTTGTCGCGTGTGTTTGTAGCTACAAGTGAGTTGGGTGCAGAACACCCATCATGCTGGTACCACATACACTGACGTATTTCCAGAGAAACATCTTCAAGGAAAGCAGATAGCACTTTCAAAATAAATTCTGCGTGTTTGTTACCATTTCATGTACCCTCAATGAAGTAGGGACTGATCACAAACTCAATGTTCAACCCACACTACACATTCACACTCCACTGTCCCTGGTGTTTCATCTCCCTTAGGCAGCACAGGTTCTCAGTTGACCAGTAATCCATATTCCTCATGTTCATGATGCCATTCTTGGTTAATGTGGTTTTGCATCTGAAAAGAACTTGCTGGAGAAATTTTCTATTTTACTGTATTTTCACACAAATACCACGAAAAAAATTCCACCCTTTTCGTGTAATCAGGCTCATCTAATTGTTGATTAAGTGATACCTGGTATTAGTAAAATCTGTACCATTGTAAAATGTGAACAACATTTGCCTGGCTTATTCTCGAGCCACTCGCAAGTTCTGTTGTGCTCACATGTGGATTGTGGGCAACTGCCACCAGAATGTCAGTTGCCTGTGTTTCCCCTGTTGCTGATCTGTGTCTGTTTCTCACCAAAGTATTACAGTTCACACCTACCAACAGTTTCCTACAAAATCTCAACAGTGTAATTCACGACTGGCACTACCGTAAAGGATACCTCTCTGTGTATCAGGCTACAGCTGCCATCACATTTCTTTTACATTCACCATAAATCAGAAGCATATTAAGTTTTTCCTCAATGTGTATGACATCTCCATCTTCACCAAAATTCGCATATAATGTAGCTAGCTACAATGGTTGCACGCAATCAATACATGTGTCACTGTATCACTAACGTATGCATCATCTGTATAGGTCCACTCTGCTGGACATCCGAGTGGATGATGAAACCTATCTCACCCCAGCTACAGTTAATTGCATACACCTATGTATGAACACTCCAAAAAAGTTTTCATAGGATGTTCAAAAATAATGTCAATTAAAGCATATTATGTTATGCTAATGTAAGAAATCAGTATATTCCAATTTTTAAAAAAAACCAAAGTCAACATCAATATCTCAGTACCTAATTACCTCTCGGAACAGACACATATGGTGTCTTATGAGACCCGTAATGACTTTCGTGAATTTGAAATCAAATGTTTTATACCTCCAGCAGTTTGGAAGATATTTGGGGTGAACATCTTAGCTGAATTATTCTGTATATAAATACATGTCAGCTATAGCAGATCTTAGTTTAAAACATTATTACCTCACAGTTTTTATACTTACTAGAGATTAAATTACGAAGTACTCTTGGGCTTGCCCATTTTCCCACTTCCAAGGTCACTAAAGGCAGGAAACCTAACCTGAGCTAAGACAAAAGTAGGTTATGTCCTGTGGCTAAGTTAGACATTTTACATTGAAAATTAAGATATGCTATAGCCAGCATGTATTTATATATAATAAATTAAGTGGGTAGGGTTGTTTGTTTTATTTGAGTCCATGCCCATGAAAGAATTATGCAAGGAAGTGATATTCTTTACAAGTATATACAAGAGTGCCTTACCAGCCCTCAAAATTGCACCATTTTTAATAAAAATATACGTTTAATTGCAGTCCTGTTTATCTTGTATCATTACACGCACTGTTTACAAATTTGTGATTTGTTTTCCTTTTCCTATTATTTTTAATATGAGATAGCATCATTTCTTGGTAATCTGCACAATCTATTAACTATACGTAATTAAAATTTGTCACCACAGAAACCAAGCCATTCAAATACATCCTTGCATTATAGTCATTTAGCTAACTTTCCGCAGTCATGTAAGAAATGATTTATTGTAGACTCATGGCACCTTTGTCTTGTGTGAAATAGCAGTGCAGGTGTAAAAATTCCTCATTAGTACTCAGTTTCCATGTTTTTTCCTTTAACTATGTTCTAGGTTGCTTATATGGGAGTTCTAGTAACAACAGCTATAATCAAGTTTCACAGAGCAATACAAATTGGCAAAAAACTTACTAGTTTTTCTAGTTTTGTACAATGCACAAGCAAAGAAAAAGTAAAGAATCATGTATGTATATTTTTATACTTTCCTCAAGAGCATGCAATATTTTACATTTTAATTGAAAAGCATGGGAGTAAAACTAAAAAAAAAAAAAAAAAACAGTTTTGCCTTTATTTTTTAGTGTATGCTAACAGAATCTATTTATCATATTATGAAAATAATAAACTTAAGAGTTTAGCTATACGTAAGAGCTACAAGAATTTTACAAAATATAACAAAAATTGCTTGCATTCCTGCAATGTCGCTAGTAATACAGCATGTATGGAACACCAGTTTTATACTGGTAAAATAAGGCTGAAAATGCACACAAACAGACATAACACAACATGACCATATTATTTCTTTTAAGTGTGTGATGCATGACGTAATGTATTTATGATGACTGGTTGCACATACTTTACAGTGCAAGAAGACAAGACTTTCGCCTACCACATGGTGAGACTGTCTGACGAGGAATGCTACAGATTTCATTACAAGCAGACGATCTAATGGCTAAAGTGATATATGCACATGCAATGACCAGTCTGCCTTTGCTGTTCATGCAAGCATTACATGTTTACAGGTTATTTGCAATTGTTGAAATTTAATTTGTTGAATGCGATTGATGCTGACAAATTAGTTGTTTTAGTGTAGGTTAGGACAATATCAGTAAAGATGGACAAGCCTGGCAAACTGTTACGACGCATTGATATACAGGCCAGGCAAAGAATCCAAAACACATTACAGCACTAACAGTTTATTGAACACATCAGCAAAGTACTACTAGATCTCCCCTCCTGGTAACATGGTATTTTGGACAATTACGCAACCAAAAACAATATAATACTTTGTAACACTTTGTACGGGGTCTGTCAGTTTGTCTGAGGACCCATGCTGAGATGAAGCCATCAAGATGCAGCTTGGTGTGCCGCTCACCACTTTCCGAATCAACACCCAACCTACGGTGACGATATCTGTTCTGTCTTTATAATTATATTCAGTTTTTCCCTCATAATAGAATAAACCTTCCACAGACCCTAGACACTATTATGAAAATATTAAAAAACATAATGTGATTATTCAGTGAAAGAATAATAATACATTAACATGTATGAAAGATGTGGAATGGGATTGGCCAGCTGATTAACATACTATATGTATGCCTATCTATATCTAAACATTGTAGTGTTTCTATTCACAACACGGATATAATCAGGAATATATAATACATCTTTAGTATAGTCTATTTGCGGTTTCTCCATACTTTTTTAATCAAACCTTTCAAAAATCACCCCATGTATGGCAAGTTTGGGTGTTTCCTATATGTTCAGTATATTACAAGATTTTTATATTTCTGTTTACATTAAATAACATTTTTGGTTAAATTGAAATTTTACTTACATTTGATCTATAAATTATAATTTATTATTGATACAAATAAAAATAGGGAGAAAATACGTGTTTTGGTAATGTTTAATAAGAAACAGTTCTTAGGCGAACATTTTGTTACACTGAGTGTGCATGAATGCAGTGCACTGTCCTTTGGTATAATTTTCTAAATTTTGTTCGCATGAGGTGGAGGAATATCCTGAAAGTAGAGCTCAAACAGGGCTTCAGAAAAGTGTGAAGTAACCGTGAATGACCTCCATATTAATCCCTACGCCATATACTGTGGGCAATATTCTTGTCGTATTGTGTTATGTTGTGTTGCATCTGCTTCTGCATGCATTTAACCT
Source organism: Dryococelus australis (assembly GCA_029891345.1). Classification (NCBI taxonomy): domain Eukaryota; kingdom Metazoa; phylum Arthropoda; class Insecta; order Phasmatodea; family Phasmatidae; genus Dryococelus; species Dryococelus australis. Next base: position 335,842,047 of record CM056993.1, on the reverse strand, counting down.
AATTGACATATGAAAAGTCAATGATAGCCTGCACAAAATATTATTGGAAAATACTTGTCTGTTAATTTTTTCTTGTGGAGACCTTAAACTCACCATAAGTGAAGCTAAGGTCAACTGATCTACATTTCATGTGAAATTTCAATAAATCACAAATATTAATAAAACAGCATATTACTCTGTAAGAACTGTTCAAAATATGAAAGAGATGATTGTATACTTGAAGTAATTTGGTGACATAAAAGTGAATACAAGAGATTATAAAAACTTTTGATTTGGGGATTCCTTAAATAAGAACTTTCACATCCTGCAAAAAAATGTATGTTGCTGCTTAAATAAATTTTGCTGAAAATAACAAATGTATACACAAAGTGGTTAAAATAATATCATCACGTATAGTAATGATATTTTACTGTGTGCAATTACTCCTACCAAATCTCCTAAAACTGTAAGAAAGTGGGAAAAATGTGTTTAAGGCAAAACCAAAACACTTAATTTTGCTTCTGGTCTACATATTTTCCAAAGATAAATAAAGCAGTTGTATACACAATAGAGGCAAAATATAATAATTGTGAGAAATTCTGGTGTTGGTATGTCTAATAATTAATTTTAAAAAATTTTCCCCCTGCCCTTTTCCCTCCTTATCTGTTAACCCCAAACTAGTGTCAGTAAAAAAGAAAGATGCTATTGATGCAGCTTGTTATACCCAACACAAAACTTTTTGGCCACTCCCAGTATCAGCATATCTGCCTGCAGTCAGTACTAAACCCTGTTGACATATTTATCAAGTGTCTGTCCTGTCATAATATGTGTGTTGTGAAATCTGAATTGTAGTAATATAAATTACAATTTTATACATTAACAGGCACATATGAACACAGTAGACAGATAAATTGCTTATGCATGTACGTGGCGTATTTGAGATTTTACATCTATTAAGAAAACTGTCTGAGCCAACAAACTGTTAAATTTTTATGTGCATAGTAAAAATGCTCTTAAACTTAAATTTACAAGAATGCAAACTAAAGATTATCGATTGATCTTGTGTGTGACCACTACCGTACTGGTGTTAGTGCAAAGTTTACTCAGCACCATAATTTCAATGACAACTTTAAACATAAGTACACGAGACGCAGTAAGGACCATTCTCAAAGGCTATCATAGTACTGGAACTGGGGCTACAGATAAATCAGACACCAACACTGGAAGGAGTGAGGCAGCTGTGCTCACATTACAGTGTGTCGACTACGCATGAGTCGGATTTCATTGTCGTCTGCTTTGAAAGTAAGGTGGGCTTATTTAGATATACCTATTAGCATGGTTTGGACACTGGTGAGGGGTGAGACATGCCAGATTTCAGATAAACCCTGGCTCATAGTTGAAAAGTTTAGAAAATGATTAAAAAGTTCCAGAGGGCGCGAGCTCATTTATGCACGGGTGAGCATGCAGACTCTGATTCTCAGGGTGGTAGTGGGATGACAGTCATGTTGCGATCCCCACACTCGCACATTTTTATGGAGAAAGAGATTAAGTTCAGATATCATACAGCAAATACACTTAAACACGTGGTTACCTGGAGTGGGCCAGGTCCCGAAGGTACTTACGTACGAAAATCAAGAACACAGAGACTAGGATCACGAATAGCTATATTGGTAAAGAGAAGGTACACTTTTACACAGTATAATTACCCTAGCCTTGAGCGGGCATGACATTTTGGCCTGCCATCGGGCAAAGTGGCCAAGTACTGTTAAGCACATGGTGAAAATTACAGTGGTAAAATCTTCAGGGTCACGAGTCTGACGGAAATAAGAGTACAAGCACAGGAGGTGTAAACACAAGAGATAAGTTCCGGTATATTAAAGACTTACTATTGTAGCTAAATGGTCGGTCAAGAAAAGTTTATGGCTCCCATGATGCTGTACGCGTGTACTACGTTGGCATGCTAGATCAAGACTAATGATGGTGGCTGAGATGCCTGGCTACCTCGCCAGAGATCTCCCACCAACACCACGAGGGAATTTTAATCAAAAGTACACAAGAAATCACTGGAAAATACATGAAAGAGACAAGAACAAATTACAGAAGATTTCAGTCACGTAATATCTGTTAATTAGAGTCCCAGAATAATTTGAGTGCGAAAAAGATAATAAAACAAGACAGAATGGGCCGGCAAGGCACGTGGATGCTATACATTAAATTAACATGGCATTTACAGACTTCAATAGCACTTTAAAACAATTACTTTAAATTATGAAAATAATTTAATACATATGAAATAAATTAGCTTTTGGACAATTGGCATGGTGGCCACCGGAACTGCCAGGATATTTCATGTAACATTTTAATACAATTACAAATAATAAAATCTGCCCTTTTAAAGAAACGAAACACAACATTAACACTGGAAAATTATGCAAAGATTTACGAGTGTCTTCAGCTCGTGTTCTGTACTAAACTAAGCCCACGTGGCTTCACACTCACAGGCTGTTTACTCCTCACTTACAGGGAGCAAATGGAAATAACACTTTCCCTTGTGATTCTTAGACTCAGCTTTATGGGGCACAGATCAGAATTACACTGAACACGCATAACACTGAGTTTACTCTTGGTAATAAGGGGTCCGGCGGGTAGTGAGCCGGTTCAATAACCCATTCCTGCATGAAAGGCAGCAGTGGTCTGCCACCCGAGCGAGACATTGAGGACAACATCACTATGAAATATGGATCACTCATAGGGTAAGAACGAACAATATCCTTCATTCTGGAATACAGTAGTAAGTTCATCCCACCTGTCATGCAAATTCCTTAAAAATGTAAAACACAACAGATAAAGCTTAGAATTTTCATCTAATTATTCAACAAAGTATGCCTCTTTTATAAAAAGTGGTTGAATTTCAGTTAAAAATCTTTTATGAATTTTAAGTACATCACATAAATATTTTGCTCAATTTACTGTGGCCACTATAACACTGCAAACCAGGGAACAGGATGCAGCAATGATACACTACTGGCAACAGCTAGCGGGAGGTCCACGTCAGATTGACTGACTTTGAGCGGTACTGAACAGCTAAGGTCTTTAGCCCCAATTAAGGTGAAACAAGGTGAGTGTGGAGCAACAGGAGACTGCAATGGTGGGAGAAACTAGAATACTCTGAGAACAAACACCAGCCAACAATAGCGACATCTGCCACATTACCGACATTCTAAAATCCAAGGTGTGAAACTGCACTGTATCAAATCTACCGTTTGCTGTGATGGGAGGAGTTGGGTAAGACAATATGACAGTTTACTTCAAACATGACTAATGTGAGCTCAAACCATGTTGTGCAGAGAGTTATTTCAGAATGCCTAATATGTGGTGTAGAGTTAAAAGGCTACACAACTTATCACCAAAATTCATATTTCTCTACAAAATATGACACTCTTCTCAAATTTTACTTTGTGTGACAGTATTTTGAGTAAAAGATAAAAATTTTTTTCAGGGCTAAAAGTGTTATAAAGTGTTAATAAAGTATTTTCTAAATATTGCACCATGTTGGCTTTTGTAATTTAAAGTGCGCGCTGCACAGAAGAGCTGGACACTGATATTCAGGCGTGAATGCCTTCAAAAGACAATTTCTTGATAATGGTATTTCTGATTTAAAATTGCTTTAATAATTTTGTATTGAAAATAATTAAAGTGCCACTTCTTTTCACGTAATAATATTTTCACTCAGTGTGCATAGCACTTCTGCTTGTATGAACCCCGTAAGCAGCCATAATAGGTCCGCACGACCCCTGCCTCTGGGCAGTAGTCCGAGGAGAGCTGCCGAGGTAAGACGCTGTCACTTACTCACTTCATATTTTTGCACTGAGTTAGATTTCCATAGTTCACTTTAGTTTATGGTTAACCTTTGCTTTTAGTACCTTTTGCCAGATATCCCCAGCATAATGCTTCCACTTAAATAAATCTTTTGCAGCCCTTGTGGTTTTTTTAATTTAAATTGAGGGAATGAGGAAAGATGTCTGAGAGGCCATGCGGCCTGTGCAACTTTGAATCAGGCGCCATCCGCCAATGTTAAAGGCTTTTGCATTGTTAATTTCTGCTTCATTGCCAAGAGCAATACTAAGGGTAAATTTGAATGGTATTTTAGGGTTTTGTCATGTTAAATTGTTTTATGGCCATATCATTTGCGACCACGTGGTTAACTGCCACCAAGTCCGTGTTTGCACCATCATCGTGCTTAAAGGGTTCTTGTTTGTAACTTCTTGTGGGACATAATTTTTCTCAGGGTAATATGTATTGTTTCACTAAAAGGGTTCTTGTAATTTCTGTCATGATTGATGTTTTGTAACCGACCACGTGGTCGTCGCACATGTTTGATTTTGTTGCCATCAGGCATCTCAGATGCATTTGCACATTTGAAATGCAATCTGAATAATTTTCTGAAGAACACCGTAATTTTGTCCGGCAAGATTTCCATGAATTTTACTGACAATAATGCAATTTCACCTGCACCACGTGGTTTGCTAAAAACTTCATCCAGCGGCATCTGCGTCATATAAGAATGCTTTCATGCGTCTGCATGTTTATTGTGCCTGTTCATATTGTGTCCCTTATTCGCTCATCAATATTTGTGTAATTTTGTACGGTGACATTATTTTTGCCCTAGTCTGCTAAGTGTCAAGACCGTTACCACACACACAACACGTGGTTGGGAGGCACGTCCCGACGAGTATACATTAGTGACGTCAGTAATTACATGTGTTAGTGTTCATTTGTAATTCTCAGTGTCCTGACTCCAGGAAAAATCTACAGTCCACCCTAGCGGCTGTAGACCCCTTTCCTTGTGGAGACTGTGTTTTCCAACACAACGGAGTTAGCTAGTCACGCCCGAGTATAAGTATCAATTCATATTCTGGCACGGTATGTACTTGGAAAGCAATAAATGCAACCTCAGTGATAAATCTTAAGTTTTTCTATTTAGCGTCAACCAGCAAACTCCTGCCTTATTCAGTGTTAAATGTTTAGTAATGCAAAGTGCTTTGTAAAGACACTCGGGTGAGACTAACACACAGAACCCACAGCATCCCTGAGAACCCTGAGTCTCGAAGTGCGGTGTCTGGGAAGCACCACTGGTGCCCACCTGCAGTATGTAAGTGTATTCGTTCGTCTCGTGTTGCACCCGACAGCATCAGTAAGTATTAATGCAGTTAGTAGTATGTTGAGAACATGGCAAGTTTCTTTGCTTATCTGCATTTATCTAGATACATAAAAGAATGTTGGGAAAATTTCTACAATACCGGTATCACTATAAATAATTTCAACAGCCAACAGATTTTAAAGATTGCAACCTATACTTCAATTTTAATGCTCCAAAAAGTGGAACATTATACAAAAAAAGAAATTTAGCATTTGTTAAAGATTGTATAGAATTGAATACACTCATAACTGGCTAAACCTAAGTTACCTGAAATGAACTGATTAAAGTTTCTTGCTTTATTGTTAAATTAACTATACCAAATTTATTACTTTAGTATATTACAGCTATTTCAAAATAGTAATTTTGTATACACACAATAAAACTAAATGATAGTTCAGAACACAAAGTATACTTGTTTATATAAATCTCTTTTAATCTGGCTAAGATTCAGATAAGTGACCTATGCGAACATTCTGTATGTATGTGTATCATACGAGTGCACGTGTAAGCATATATAGTATATTAAATGCACAAAATTACACACACATAACCATACACAGGGTTAGGTAATGGGAGTGCAAACCACAAAACAACAATCCACTTGTACAAGATTACAAATACAAAGACCCATTTTTAATTTAGTGGTCATTTTGAACATGCAGACTATCTACTGAAAATACAAAATTGGCAAGATCCTCTTTTACATTCCAATTGATGATGCAATGGGAAGTGCAGCTGCACCCCTACACACACCTATGTCCACACACACAATGCACAACCTACAAAAACACTTCACAAACACAACACAACAGGACTGATACACACACAAGTTATAAACACCATGTAAATCAATAGGGCAAGCTACAACATTGCATTGTGATAAGCACTTCCCAAAACTTAGTACTGATAACAAGGTGACCAACATGGTCTAACTCTGCTCCTTACTATTACTGTGAGCTAGTGTTCATCTATTCAACCAATTGGAATCCCTGATGTTCTACCACATGGCAAATTATAAAATCCGAAATAAGAAAGTTTGAATACTGACTTTATTCCCTGAGCAGTTTTTTTTTTTTTTGTACATATATCTTAATCGTTATAAATGAGTATGTGTTGATGTCAATTGTGCATATATGCTATATGTAAGTGCACTAAGACAAAACTTGCCCCCACCCCCAGCCCACCCAAAAAAATCCTGGCTTTGCCAAAGATATTTTAAGGGTGTTCATTATGGTTTAAAAAGCCAATGGGTAATTATGAAGTCTGGGGTGTGATCTGAAGGGAACATCTGAATGTTATGATTGATGCAGTATGCATATTTTACTTTTGCAAAGCTTATCATGTTAAAAATTAATGGTCGCATCATATTACTTTTGGTGGTTTGATTCGTAAAAATTAGATACTGTCCCAAATACTGTGTTGTTTACATTGTTTGCTATGTTATTTTACGTCCTATAATGCCAAACTGATGTGAAGGAAAATAAAACAAAAGATGCAAATTCATGCAGTCATACATTATTCTATTAGTACAGTGCATATTTTGGGCATTACGGACTGCAATGTGTACATTTGTGGTTTTGACGCCAGCTAACAGCCAGCAGCCCTAGAGCCCATGATGGCGCTCACCACGCACGTGCCACGTATCCTGTACGTGTGCAATGAGGCCAATATTCTGAACTCTAACATAAATATTATTTTTCAGTGTAAAATATGTTTAATATTTGTATTTGCAAGGTTTGTCTTAATATGTTTTGAAGTGTTCGTTGTTATTTTTAAATTGTTTGGTTAAGAAATTCAAAGTGCCCACGGCACCGAGATTAAGAACATTGATATTCTAGCATGAACTCCATCATAAAGAAACACTGAAATAACATGAAAAATTCATAAGAAAATTATAAAATGTAAAACAGTATTTTATTTGATTTGGGCCATTTTATTTTCACTATTAAAACATTCTACTCAGTGTGCATAGCACTTCCGCTTATGTGAACCCCATAGGCAGCCATGGTAGGTCCATGCGACGCTTATCTCCGAACAGTCTGTCGAGGAGAGCTGGCAAGGTAAGACACTGTCACGTACGCACTACAACTTTTGTTCACTGATGTAGATTTCAATAGTCAATTTAGTTATTAGTCAACCTTTGCTTGCGTACATTTTGCCAGACATTTCCCCCAGCATTATGCTTCCGCTTAACTAATTTATTTCGCCTTTGTGGCATTTGTAACTTAATCAAGGAGAAGGAGGAGGAAGATGTCGGAGAGGCTTGGGGCTGCGAATAAATCTGTGTTTCATTGTAATTTCTGCATTATTGCTACGTGCAATTTGAAGGTCTTTGTTTTCATGTATGTATTTGAGGGTATTTTTTATGTTTAAATATTTTACAACAATATCACGTATAACCACGTGGCTGATCGACGCCAGGTATTTGTATACGCCATCATTGCATTTTGAGAGCTTATTTATGTAATATCGTATGTGCAATATTTTATTCAGAGTTCTATATTCAATTTTGTCAGGGTTCCGTATAATTTCACGTAAATTGATACTATTTGTGTCTGACCACGCAATCACTTTCATGTTTGATTTTACCGCCTGCAATCACTTAAATCATAAAGAGAATAATTATCTCGCTCAGAATAATATTTTGTCTGAATTCAATTTGCCATTTTCAAAAAGCAATATATCAATTCCATCTGCACCAGGTGGTCCGCTATGAACTTCATCCAGCGGCATCCACACCATCTAAACTTGTTTTCACACATGTGTTTGTTTATTGTGAATAATTATCTCTTGTCCCATCTTGTTTCATGTATTGTTTGAGGGTTATGAAATTTTGTAATTTGTGTACAGTGCAATTACTCCCGTCCTAGCCGGCTCTGTGTATAGGCAGTCACCACACTACCCATGTGCTGGAGGGCGAGCCCCAACAAGTTTGCGTTAGTGATGCCGAGTAATCACACATGTTAAGTTTTCATTTAGGGTTTCACTTGTAATTCACAGTGTCCTGTTATCAGGGAAAAACCGTCAGTCCACCCTAGCGGCTGTCGGCCCTCTTCCCTTGTGAAGGCTGTGCTTTCACACACCTCGGTGAGATCATCCATCTAGGAGTGCGATGGATTAATTGCGGGCTGGGGAGCACCCAAGCAGAATTGGCTAGTCATGACCGAGATCATCATAATTTCATTGGCACATTGATGTGTACGCATAGTAACAATAAAAACAAGTCTACAGTGAACCTATATCTTTTATTCAGTAGTGACATTAAGTGTTTATTTCAAAGTGATGTTTAGTAAAAGTTTAGTATTGCCTACATGTTTGTAAGTACGCACGGATGAGAGGGACACACAGAACCCACAGCATCCCTGAGAACCCTGAGTCTCAATAGTGCGGTGATAGGGAAGCACCGTTGGTGCCCATATTACCAGTAAGTATTTGTGTCATCGTTCGTCTCGTGTCTCACCCGATTGCGTCAGTTTCTTTTTTGTATTTGACCATGTGATCTTTCACACTGAGACAGTGTGAGGAAGTTCAAGTATGGTGGAGGGGAAAAAATCATCAAATTTGAGTGTGTTATGTGTATGTGTTCCAATTTTGAGTTATGACTGAATATTTGGCCTTGTCTTTTCTGTGCTTAGAGGATCACTGTGTACTGTAGCCGGGAGACGTCCTGGCATGTCTGAGCGCGGGGAAGCGGGGTAAACCAAGCAAGGGACGACGACATGCGTGCGAAGGTCTGGCAGTGCTATCGACTATTCCACAAACATCAGTTACATCAGACCCAGTTGTATGTAAGGCAATGGAGGATGCAGGGCATTTGCAGAGGTACGGAAAAATTATCCCTAGTGTTACAATATTGCACTTGCCCACGATATTCATGAATGACCATATATCATAAAAATGATATAGCTGAAATACTACTGGTTGTATCACTTCGTGCAATATCACGTAAATTAATTTATGCATACATTTTAACAAAGTATAACTAAACAGTAAGTTTAGGCCAATGGATTTAATTGGAAACTATAGAAACTTTTTAATAGATTTATCTGCCCAAAATCGCGATAATGGATGTTTTTACTCAAAGTGGACTGTCCTGCGGTATAAAGAAAGCCTACACACATATTATATAAAATAAGAAATAAAATAATAAACATTAAACAATCCCACCGCTATGGCATATTACACTATACAGTTACTTTACAAATTCCACCCTATTAACCTGTGTGTAAGCCTTCTTGCAGTGTTTAACAGTAGTTTATGTGAAATTGTGGTCTGCATACGCCTAGGTGTTCAAATTATATAGCTTGCACAAATCATAGTAAATCATTGACAGTTTATATAAAAAGGTTTTAATTACCATGTCGATTTATGTATTATTTCTAGAAGTCAGAATCATGTGCAAAAGTAATGCCACCTGTAAAGATGTTTTTCCAAATAATGCTGGCTTCGGCACCACAGTGTAATACCTGCAAAAATATTTCTGTAGCCTTTCTGATAAAATAATTGTTTGAACTAATTTAAAAGTCCGTAATAAACTTCCGTATATGATTTATCCCTGTAAATGTTATTCCAAACGCAATGTTCATTGACAGAAAATAAGTTCTCCATTATGAAACAATAAATGTGTAAAAATGTAGTCCTGTTTGAAAAGCATTGCAAACTAAAACATTACCAGGTTAAAATTATATGCCTGCCAAATTACTCGGCAAACAGATCCGAAACTAACGCTATCATTACTTAAATTTATTTGTTGGGGTTGCAGTTATGTTCGCACGTATTTGCTCAAGAATGTGCAGGTTCGATTTCAAGTTGTAGCTAATTTGTTTCAGATACAGTATAAAAGATCATGTTTGTATTACAGTTGCGATACAAATAAAGATATTTTTGATAGCATATTATATTTTCACATTCACTATTTCCCAATATAATTGACATACAAGCGTAACTTTAATATAAAAAATCTATTATCTTGCAAGTCCACTTAGTAGGTTAATGTACTTATTACAAGGAAAAAACAAGTAATCAGTTGAGTACTAGTATCCATGGTTTTGCTTGTAAAAGTACAAGACGAAATGTAAATATATTTCCAGATGTACAGCACACAATTTCTTAATTCCGTGACAACTGTTTTCTCGCAGCTTTCGTATTGGAAGTGATGTTTCCCATGAAAGGATGACCCATACGGACAAGCATAAATCACATCCATGCCCTACCCGAGATTCTAAAACGGAACCACTCACGCTCAACACTCAACCGACAGCGCCACAGAGGGCAGCCAATAGGTCAACCAGAACACTTTCAGTGGTAATACAAACTTATTTAAAGTGAACAAAACTACTTATTTCATTAAAGGCACTTTGTAAGTTACAAGATACGTAATATATTAAGTGATTGCTCCACATTGTATGATTTGCTGCCATGTTGGTTGGGATTCACTTGCCTATATTTGCACTAAATTAAATGCAGTTATTGGGGGAATGTTGATTAAAAACATTTATAGTTTAGCTTGAACTTCATACAATATTTTTGTCATTAAAATTTGAATATAAATATAAATAACAATTAGTTTTTATCTTTTGTCAGTTCTATTTTGTGTTATTCTATAGCACTGATTATTGTAAATATTCGTGTCTCATTTAATATAACATTATTATGTTTAAAGAAGTTTTCAATTTATTATTCTTTATTACAGATTTATTCGCAGCCCCAAGCCTAAAGAGTGTACTGCGATTGATTTGGACAAGAGTAATATGTAACACAATTCAAGAATTCTATACCATCAAATAGATTGTGCCAACAACTATGAATATCCTAGGAAATTACATTCGACATTGGCTAGATAGATGACAGGTCTGTATGTGTTATTATTTGCATGATGTTTGTATTATTGTTAGTAATAAATATCTGTGCTGTAACGTGTGTTTACGTTGGCTTGACATTATACTGTCTCAAACCCCTCAATGTTGACATATTATGTGAACAAATATTGTCTGAGTAATGCATTCTCATCAAGATATTTCTTATGCTGCCCTTCACATTTTAGAGGTGAAAGCATTTGTAATACATTTATATTGTCTTCATGTTAAACACATGTGGACACAAAACAAGTAATCTGCTGAAGAATCAAACCACAGAATATACTCCACCTCCAACGTTGTTACTTTTATCTACCATGATTTTAATTTGATACTGGTGAATATTTTAACAGAACATTTGCACTCAATAACAGAAAAGCAATTGACTTCTGTCGAGCAGCGCACACAGACGGTAATGAAATCATCCCGCACACACTGTCACAAGAGCATTGCTATATGTTGTAGCCAGTCAAACTTCTCCGTGTCCGGTTTTGCCAAATCCGGGCAGCTGTCTTGCCGCTCCGCTACAGACCGATCCGTGCCGAGCCGCAGTCTAGGTAGTTAGGGGGACTCCCGTGCCCAGACATCTCCCGGCTATAGTAAATGGTAATTGATTGGCAGTGGACAGTGATTATTTTCATCTTGCAATGGCCCATTAGGGTAGATACTGGTGGTAGTAAAGAATAGAATAGAATAAAGTATATAGGATTTCAGAAGTTCTTTTGGCAAGGTACATTGTTAGAAGTTATTAGTACACGCAGTGTGTTATCGTTATTTTTAAAAATGGTTGTTTATTTAGGGGTGACCACTACTCCAGATACAATGCAAGAAACCACTCCCCCCCGCAAATCACCTCATAATCCAAATCACTCACAAGTGAGAAGCTGCCACTTCCTCATCTTCTAGATGTGTGCAAAATCATCTGTGTGCTAACACACACACACGCACGCACACGTGTGCACACACACACATGCATGCACACGTGCGCACACATACATACATGCACACGTGCGCACACATACATACAAAAATAAGCAATAACAGAAAATATATTTAATTATGAAAGCATTTGCTCAAGTAATGTCCAAAGTAAAATTGTTTTGTAATTTTTCACCTGAGCACTGATAGCTCAACCAATTAACACTTTTCCTCCACGTTTTTCCAATTCATATATTGTATTATCTTCGGCAAAATTTTCGGTACTTAAATCTTCCAGTTTTCACCATTAAATTTTTACAGCTCTGTTTCTTATGTGTAAGTTATTTTTGGTACTGTAAGCACATATTTTGGAAATACTCTGACCATTTGTTATGTCTAACTACTCCATTGGGCATTAACATATGTACTTGAACACCTTTTCTTAGGCATAAAGACAATAACCACTGGATTTTTTAGAGTTATTGTTTTCACATGTAAATTGCACGCCCAACTTTTATGACAAACTCTAGAATAAACATATTAATATATGCCTAATAGTTTTCTACCCACAGCATGAACTACACCATGCAACTACTAAATTCCTTTACCAAAATGCCTCTTTGAACACCAAATTACTGGTTATTCCATTAGGTGCTAGGATTACTAGTTGCTAGGTGAGCTTACTCTGAAACAGGCTACGTAGAGCAGTCCAGGTGAGAAGCAATCCGCCATTAAATTACTCCCTGTCATCTTAAGCGACTGTCCGTGGACTTTACTTATAGTCATAGCAATGCAGACCTTAAGGGGGAATCACAGTGTCTCAAATTCGAAAGGGTACTTGGATGGAATGACTGGTATACGTGGTATGAAAACTTATTCTCGTGTACATCCAGTGCAGACTGTGATCTCGATCACATCTTTCTGCCAAGCCTTGACATGGAGTCTAATACTACTGCAGCATTTTAGTGGTAATATTAATGGAGCACCAACCTTGTGGAAAAGCTTGTGTGGTGATAGGCTAGGAGAATAGATGCTGTCAATGAACTTCACAGGGTAATCAACAGCATCATCATTTTTATGACTATTTCAACAGATTTGTAATCCATTTGTACCCCTTTGAACAACTTAAACTATGCTAATGATTCATCTTTTTTTTTTATTATTGCTCCATCCTTGTAAGATCTTCTAGGGCAATATATTTTTAATTATTTGTTAATCTACTTTAAAACTATAAACTAAAGACTGGGTAATTTTTTTTGGTATTCTAGAATCATAAGATTTCATTCTGGCAGTTCTGTTTGCAAGAAATCGATTAAATGTTGCAATATAAAGATTGGTTACTGCACAGCTGACATGTATCCCAATTCCCTCTTCATACAAGATGACAAATGAAATTACTAACTGTGGGATAAAATGTGAATTATACACATACATAGAATATTACTTGACAACTCCTAAACAATGGAATTGATGTACACGAGCCCTCAAAATAATAAATCTCATAAGGGAAAAAAACCTTAATGTGATGTATTTTACTGACCACAAATATATAATGAGATATTTAATTATTGGTCCTGCTCTCAGTACTGAGAAATTTGTCTGCAATTTTATGGGAAATGAAACCACTACTTTCACAGTATGAAACAGATTTCCTTTCTAGTCATAATTTCATCATTTAATAATGATTTTGCAAAATATGCTGGTTTGAAAGTTACAGGCAAGGAAACTAAGTAGTGTGGGTAACATATCATTGAAAACATGTTTTACCCCTTTTCACCTTCTTACAAGTTTCAATTTTTAAAAACCTGATAATTCATTTATAAGTTTTTATGTGACCAACTTTTAGAGACAAATATAATAACAATTTTATATCATTGATATATTAAAGAAATTCTTGAAACAACTGCTACTCCTTTTCACCTTAATAGGGGTGGAATTTAGAAAAATTGTGAAGTCAATTTTAGGTATTTATGTAATCAACCTTTTTTGGTATCGTAATAATGATATCTTATTGGGTTAGTGAGCTAATGAGGAGTACTTGAAAATACATTTTACACTTTTTTTTTCCTATATCAGAGGTTTTGAGTTTTAAACAATTTTACAGTTAATTTGTTGGCGTTTACAAAACCAACTTTTAAGAGCAAAGAGCATAACATTCTATTGAGTTAATCAGCCATTGAGGAATCCAGGGGCAGATACAAGGGGGGGGGGGGGGGGGGGGTCATGCGCCCTCCCCCAAAAAAAAACCTTACACAATATTTTTTGTTACAGAAAAAGTTTGTGAATTTGCCATAAAGCGGATCACATTTTAACATTTCTTGAACAGTTATTAGTAATGCAGCATAAACTATATTTATTTGAGAACACTCACTTAATATTTTATCACTTTTGTTTATTAACATGACAACACTGAATGCCACCAGCACATGACATAAGAATGAACTACTACACTACGTGACACAATATTGAAACTATTTATAGAATGCTCTTTGTTCCTTCTCACGCAGGCATGATGAATGCCGTATCTCACACTTGCAACTAACTCACACATTTGCATGGCACATCCTACAAAGTCGCAACTAGGGATGAGCTAAGCAGTTACTTTTCGTTAACAGTTATAACTACAGCAGTTACAAAAAATTAACTAGTTACTCAAACAGGTACTTTTTAATGTGGTTCGTTAACATTAAAGGGAGGTTTATCAATTACAAATAAAATATCCATTAACTTTTAAATTTGCAATATATTTTCCCAAGACAAAACTTTAACGTTTCAAGTTGTATAATTTGAAAACTAAACAATGTGATTTGCAACGACTATCTCTAGGTTTTTGGTGTAATGTGTTTTATTGACACAAGCGAATTGCTAACAAAGTTTAGCTAATAACTGTATTAAAACGATGCATCACACTAAAACTTCAATTACATTATTTACACTTTGTTTTTTTGATACATCTAGAAACGACAAATAACTTTACACTTCATGTTCTCCTAAATAGTCCATTAACCCGATAACCTACTGTTGTGCTCTTACCTTAACAAGGTTGACTACATAACTAATTTTAGGATGTTTTGAAGTTCAAAGCCTAAGAAGGTGAACATTTGCAAAGAACAGTATAAGACGACTTGAATTTGTCCTGTATGTGTATTTTATATAAAAATTTAATTCTATCACAGGTTTTTTTTTTATATTTTTGCATAATTAGTTCGAATAAACGACTTCGCAGAACACATTGGGGCCACCGATCATAAAGGGCCCCCAAAGGAGGGAGGGTACAAGGCTCCAGGTTTGATATAGGTACCTTTGTAAAATTGTTCACTTAAACAAATTATATCTTTAAAAATATTACAATTTTTGACAGGTGTATATTCAATGTTTAGGATCAAAAACTGCTTAAATAGCACCAATTTGCACATTAAAATCAAAATTTTCCCGGGGAGGAGCCACCCCCCCCCCCCCCCCCCTTTTAGTATGGCCCCTGCGCCAACACAATTATGTTGTGACCCTCC
This sequence comes from Dryococelus australis, assembly GCA_029891345.1. NCBI lineage: Eukaryota > Metazoa > Arthropoda > Insecta > Phasmatodea > Phasmatidae > Dryococelus > Dryococelus australis. The sequence continues at coordinate 335,826,586 of CM056993.1, read as the reverse complement.
CCAAAACAAAAGTCTAGATCCGTCCCTGGAGAAGTCTTCGAAAATATATTTTACGCCTTTTCTCCCTCTTAAGATTGAATTTAAAAAAAATCATAAAATAAATTTTTAGGCATTTATATAAGGAACCTTTTAAAGCAACAAACATACAGATATCTTATTGGGTTATTAAGCTATAGACGAGTCACCAAAAAAAAAACATGTAACCCATTTTCACCCTGTTAAGGTTTGAATTTTGAAAAATCCTTTCCTAGTGGGCGCTTGTACCTAAGCAGAAGCCATCCCTAAATTTCCATGCTTTTGCATCCAGCAGTTTGGGCTGTGCATTGATGAATCGAGTCAAGTCAGTCAGGACAGTTTAATTTTATACAGACAGAATATGCTCCTAATATCCAAAACTAATACTGCAAACATAAATGTATCTTGGGCTCCCTAATTAACATAAAATAAACTTTTATTTTTAAAAAATGTTTATTTTTGGGCAGTAAATGAGGAATTTGGGGCAGAGAGAGGTGGGGCTTAGCTAAAAGTCGGTTACCCAACAAGTAGAAAATCATTTATGAGAAACAAGTATGAAATTGGAAAAAAACAACACTTTAAAAATAATCGTAATCGTAACAATAAATTTTTGCAAACGAAGCCCATCGCCTCTCCTGCACTTATTCAGTCTGCACTTCAACCAGTCAGCAAGGTGGCCATAAAGTTAAACAGATAATAGGAAAAGCCGAAAAATTTTATTTTCTTCTCAAAAGTGCTGTCTGCAACATATTTGTACCCCTCCAACACCTCGGATTTGGCTGATACTGAAAAGCAGTTTCTAATACTAGTATTTTTGTACTCAGCATGTATAACACACATTTTAAAGCAAAACAAATTTTTACAATAATCCGAAGTAACTAATAAATACATTTCACCAATCCCAAAAGTTAACGTCTGGAGATGCAATAAAATATATTTATTAATGGTTAAAGCCATTTAGAATGCCCTTAAAAAGTGCTCACTTTACAGTACACTCTAAATATTGTTTTCACACAATTTCAAAATTTTTTGACTGTTATTATCGTGAGAAAATTTTAGACAGAATGTACAATACTCTATTACAATATTTGCAGATCACTGAGTATTTTAATTCTACTTTTTTGCCGCTGAATACATTTGTGAAACCATTAAAGATATTTACATAAAATAATGCGAAGTCCAAATATTTTCGAACATGTGGTAACCAACAGAGGGTGACTTTCAAGTTTCTTTATGTTGACACATTGTTTCCAATCCATTTATGAACTTTGTAATACGCTCAACAACAATTATAATGGTAAGCACGCCCTAATGGAAAAAAACCTATTTTTAATTAATTCCCCAGAGTTAAGGTAATTCCCCAGGTTAAGGATCTCTTCTGTAAAATCACCGAGCAAAACTAATTTGATTGCAGGCGACAGACTTCCACTGGAAAGTCACTCTTAATTAGCTATGATAAAACACATTAACCCAGAGAATTTTCAAAAAGCCCCTATTCTTTAGAATTACTATTTCAATATATTTTACAGTTTATTGAAAATGTGCATTTATGGACTGCTGTTATTGCTGATCACATCCGTGCTATTTTGTGATTAATACCGTAGTGCTAAATTGAATTATTGTGCAGAATTAGAAGTGGTTTTGGAGTTTAGAATCATTACAATAGAAGGTGAACATGCTCTATAAGTGTAATATCAGCTATGTATCACCAACTAGGTGCATCCGCAACCTACATGGGTGAGTAACGTTAATGCTGTTCAGTCAGTCAATTTAATGGGCTGTTGTAGTGGATCATACGGAGTTGTATTGCATGTTAGCTAGAAAATTGCATTGCTTGTGTTCCTCCATTACCTAGCCATGTCGGGGCCACAGTGGTTGAGCAGTTAGCCTGCTTGCCTCCCACCTATGCAATCCAGGTAAAATCCCCGGCCGGACCACTCCGGATTTTTGCATGCGGGAATCCTGCTGGACGATGCCGTTGGTTGACAGGTTTTCTCAGGGATCTCCAGTTTCCCCCGCCCTTTCATTCTGGTGCATACTCACCTCACTCACTCTCATCGTCTCTCAAGACCTCCATGTTAAGAGCAGTCCAAATCTCTTAACTTCACTTCACCTAGCCATGCCAAATGCAGAGTACTGTTCAGAAGAATCTTTGGTCAGCCACATGGTTAGAAAGAAGTTGCATGTTGCCTTTATATTTAAAAATTGACAAATGCATGTATACTAACCCTGTATCAACTCAATTACTATTTTGGTCGAACATGCCATTTTCTTTACATAACACTGATGAAAATCCTGCCCTTACAAGTTAGAAGGTGAGTACACTAGCTCCTGAAAAGTGAATTCACACAAAATCTGCAGCACTCTTGCTTTCTCGAGCACGAGTAATAGTGAGTGCAGAGGACTTGCTGATTTACCTGCTTCAAAGCAGGTAAATCAGCAAGTCCTCTGCACTGTGCATGAATTCACTTTTCTGGAGACATTTGCAGGCATTTTTAACATATTATGTGCATTTAAATATTTCTTGTAATGGTATTTTCCCATTTTTTACCACATTTGCCAACACTAATTGATCTACATAACCCTCCCCACTATCGCAATTCATAGTATGTACTGTGAACATGACAATACACCTACATTATTATTATTCAACAAAATTAGTACTGTCAATTTTAAAAATTTTCTCAATTATTTTTTCAGATTTTTGGATAAGGTAATATTCCAGTAGCACATAACAATTTGCATTTTCCTACACACATGATGAAAAACAAGAAGAAACTTTACTTGTAACTACTGCTGTGTGGTGTTCTGCAAATCGGAAGTCCTGAAAGTTTTACTCAATGTTATTAAGTGAAGCATGTGTTTATGAATGAAGTGTTGGAATGTTTTGAAGTGATAACAGTAAAAACCGAAATGAAACTAACATGGCAGTAAAAATGTCTCCATTGGGCAGAAAAAGAGTTTATTTTTTTGCACAAACATGCTACAGGCTATAACAATCTTAATTTTTTCGGCACTAAATCGAGCCCCATAAACTAATATTGTATTTTTTGTAACAACTGTAGCATTATGTTTGCGTTGTTTTTACATTGTAACTGCGCATGTGTAATGTTAAGGCCCTTAAAGAATTCTATGTTGTTCAGAATCAATTGGTGTTAACCAGACACAGGCTAAGGCACAGGAATAGAGGCTGAGAGAACAGTAACTAAATAACATTAGGATTTTTTTTTACCAGCATAAGAAAAACTTTTAGAGACAGCGTAATTAAGGTTATACGTAAAATATTTTAATACATTCCTCTTACTTAATATGCTAGTATATTTCGAACACAACTGTGTTGACCAAAAATCAATCAAACATGTTCCTAGGTACGAGTCCATTAAGTTGGACTTATTATATATTATATATATAATCTTAGTTAAATGTACACATTTAAATATTCACGACACAAAATAGTTTTTACAGGAAGACAACGCAACACGCCAATTTTCACATCAAAACAAACTAGTAGAAGTTAGGTTATGAGCCTTCAAAACCAAATACTGTGTGTGTGATTTGGCATACATACGTTATATTTACGCTTTTGCACTGACAATGTTATATTAAGCAGTATGATAATTTTGAAAAGGGCACACATCGTCCAAAAGTACAGCAAACAAATGGGCGTGACCTCGCAAATGAGCAATGTTTACATGAGACGTCAGTGCTACCTTGTCCATTAAATCACATTACCTCTGGTTTCCGGATCGGTCAAAAACTTCTTGAAATGTTTCACAAGCTCGTGATTTGTCACTCTGCCACCATTAGCCAACATAAAATTCAAAATTGCCTCTTGTGACAGTTCCTTAGGCGCGGACATTTTTATAGTTGTACAACAACAAACGAAAAATGGAAAGTGTTGCCAACTGAGGGAGCAGACTTACACAATACCGCTACGTTAGTGATGGATTTGTCCGATTTGTCCACTAAAGCACAGTTATTATATTGTCGTTTTCCTTTTTAACATTAAAACATTCATCAGCCGGCAATGTTATTGACAGCACGACAAAAACTTTACAGGCTAAGTACCTATTATAGAAAAATCAATAAGAAATATATAGAAAATATTAAAATCCTTTCCCTGTTGCCCCCTTATTTGTATAACTAGGGGCCCAGCCCGTGACTTTTTTTTTTTTTTTTTTAGTATTGTCACTTGCCTAGAACAGTTACGATGTTACAAATTTTTGTTATACAAAGACTGAACAAAAATTATGTGAAATTAACTCAACATTGGATATATTTTTATCCACTAACCCACTTCCCCGCCATGGTCTTACGATTTAAAATGTTCTAAGTTCGAAATGTGGCCAAAGGTCAAGGTCACGCCCACCACCGGTCATGGTCACGGCTTGACACAATGGCTGCCATTGTGTCAAGCCTGCCATTGTGCAATTAGCTGTTGTCATTGTACTGGTCGCCGGCCCTTCTGGCCACTGACCCTTTTGGCCGCCCACAACTGGAGGCCGCCATTTGGCGAATGGATGCTAGCCACCAACATGGCCACCCGCATTCAGATTTCTGACTACACCGGCGGCTGCCATTTATGCAAATGGCTGTCGTCGCTATACTGGCCGCTAACATGGCCACTGGTCACCAGCCATCATGTCGCTAGACAGTGCAACTTCCAAGGTGATGGACATAATTGACAGAGCAGGAAACTCTGTTCCAAGATGGCTCCAGACATTTCCAAAAATAGTCATTGTTGGCATACTGGCTTTCAACATGGTCGCCCACCACCACCTACCACTGCCCGCCATTTTGCAAATGGCCATCACTGACACACTGGCCACCAATATTGTCGCCAGCCACCATCCGCCATTTTGTTAGACAGTGCGACTTTCAAGATTCGGCATTTAGACTTCATCCTTACAACAATGCACAATGATAGTCATCGGTGTACCAGCTGCCACCATGGGCGCCCACCACAGGCCATCATTGTGCAAATAAATGTTGATGGAGCACTGGCTGCCAATATAGCCACTCCCACCAACCACAATTTTGCTATACAGTGCGGCTTCCAAAATGGCAGACCAGATTGACAGAGTGGGAAGTTCTGGTCCAAGATGGGGGCTGTGGCCATCAGTTACCTACACCATCGGTCGACCACCTGGCTACCTGACATATTCACGAGTTGATGAACTTGTGTGTGTACCAAGCCTCAAATTAACAGTGGTCATACACCCATTTTCACTTACTTACAGAAAGTCATACTCTATCTTCATGACCCTACCCTCATTTGTGTACCGAGCCTGCACACCGAACCTTCATTGCATGTGCTTAGAGACAGTCTCTGCGCACTCATACTAAGCCATGGCCTTCTATGTTAGTAATTATACACAGAGTCATTCTTTACCCAAGCACCGAGCTTTCGTAGCCATACTCTGCCCCCCCCCCTTTTTTACAAACCACCTCCACCACGACCACCACCCCCAGTGTCCGGGGTCCAAGACCACAGTAGCGTGTTCAGGCATGACATGCACTCGTGGTTGGTCGTGTTCCGAGACTTTAATGTATGTAATGAAGAGTAGTAATATGCTATCTGTACATAACGTACACATGAGCTTCGATGAATACTCAGCCATTGCTTCTGTTCCGATGATTCCAGCCTCTTCCAACATAAAAGGTGAGTACATAATGTATTGTATCATATTCAACCTTACCAGCACTCAAATTAGGAAGTAACCACATCACATATATAGTATATCATTCAATAAGCGTTGTAATTGCCTTACTAATACAGATTGTTAGGTTGGCCGAGTGGTCTAAGGCATTGGATTTAAGCTCCAGTTCCCTGTGTGGGGAGCATAGGTTCGAATCCTACACCTGACAAATATTTTTCCACTTCCTTGTAGGTGTGCTACCCAAAGTATTTCGTATGTGCATAAAACGAGACTATATACGAAGTCACACGAGCCCTCTGGCTCATTCGAGCTCTGTCAGGCTTGAGAGTGTATCATTTTTTAGGTCAGCAGCAGTTTGTACCAAAGCTATGCCAAACACTTGTCATGGAACACAGTGTAAATGATGATGATAACATACTGTTCTAGCAGTCTGAAGAGCTACCATATAGCAGTTGGTTCATTTCTCAGATAACAGGAATTAAAATCAAGAAAAAATATATATTCTTGATGTTTAGATTTATTGTATACATAACCAAATCGCACACACAAACACACATAGACATGTATAGCACTCAATAAAGCCTCCAGCTCTGAGTTCGTCAATAATAGTATTTATCTCTCCGATGACAGCCATGTATCCACCTCTCTGCAATGTAACCAACCATCGTAGTCCATCAACTAGGTCATTGGGGGTCTTCTGAATAGCCAGACTTCGCGTCACTCTTTGTGGAAGGTTTATGATACATGATTGCATCTATGTTCTTCTTCCACGTTGAGTAGGCTTCAGCAACAATTTTCGCTTTGCAGATGTCGGCACGTCATCATCACCAGCAGACTTGGAGGTCACATGATCATTCTCAGTAGACTTGAAAGTCACAGTGTTGTTCTCAACAACCTGAGTAGCATCTACTTCGCTTTTCGCTCTACATGTTAGCTGTGTAAGGGTGTTGATCACAACTTCTGACGATCTGTATGTTTCATGCTCTGCAACACTCGTAGTTCCTTCTTCACACACCAGTTTAGAGCACCATGCAGGTCCATGTAATAATATGGGTGTACATGTTGAATCAGCAGGAAGACTGAACTTGCCGTGCCTTCTTGTGTCAAGCAATGGTATGGTACCTTGACACATACCAGTATGTCTCTTTAGATTATCACCTCTACGAAATGGAGCACCACATATATCACATGTATGTATTCTAAACGTTGGTGACTTTGTACAGTCGCTCTGTTCATGACGTCGAGCATTGCCACTTTTACTGAAGAATTTGTCACAGTAACTGCATTGTTTACCACGTAATTGATGATCAATCGGGGAAGTTTCACATGTAATTGTACTCGATTGCATCCTCTTCTAGCATATGTTTGAACAAAAACACGTATGCACTACTACTACTACATAGTGCTGACTCCTCATGGATGACTCTTCGATGCTGCCCCCTCACGGATGACTCCTTGCAGTACCAATGTCGAACAAGTCAGTTTAGCAACTGTGTGTGAATGACTGTTGATGGAGTAATTTATACCTCTCCTTCTAACAGCTGAATACGAAGCTATGTTGTCATCTTCTTCTCCATAGTGAGGGAACAATGGTATGTGTCTATTAGCGAAGTCGGCCGTACCCACTATTTCTCAACTTTAGAGAATTTACCGAAACCAAGGTCCAGCCCGAACACTTGGCCACAATTTCTTCTTCCTCTTGGCATATATTCCGGGCGTATTCTATCGACAATCGCATTTAATGCTGCAGATGGATGCGACACAGATACAGCTCGATGTCTAGATGCCAACTGAGCTGGCCAACCCTATACTAAAACCATCATATTTATTGTTTAACTGCTACTGTGAGATTCATGTCTATCGCCAACCACAGCCAGGAGGAGGAACTGCGAGAACACATCCCGCCAGAATGTATCTACCACTACACCAAGGGCTCTCAGGGACAGAACTACAAGATTGATGGCGACTGTCAGCCGAACCTGCATCGGAACAAGGACGACGACCTCGTCAGCTGCTCCAGGTACACATCTCTCTCTGTCCTTCATGAGTTCCTAAGGAAGGAATCAGTGTTGAATGCTCCTTCAACACTCTTCCGATGTGCATTACACCAACCCCTGTAATGTGGTATGTCCATAACAGTAGTACATCCTTGCAAACATTTGTACATGGGAGACAGTCGCGTATGTCTTCATCCTGTTGTATATATCTTTGTCGAGTGCTGCAAGTGAGTTATGCTTTCCATATGCCACAATAGCTGATAGAATCTTCTGACCACTAGAAAAACATGCCATCATTTTCACTGTGTTCCAAGACAAGTTTTTGGCATACCTATAGTACAAACTGCTGACCTGAAATGATACTCTCTCAGGTCTGTCCGAACTCGAACGATAGACTAACTGTGAATGAGCCGTAGATCTCAATTGATTGTGTATATACACTCGATTTATGCACACACATACACACACAACATCCTTATCTAACATGGGTAACACACCAACAAGGAAGCAGAGACTGGAGAGTGAGTGTGCAAGCAGGTGTCTGTAGGGACCTGTGTTCGCGACTTGCCACAGCTGTAGGATTGCTAGAGTATGACTGCAGTTATTTGGAAAGGCTTGGTACATGCATCGAAGGGTCGAGCATAGGCAGGGTCGACGGAGTATGACTGTCTGTAATTGCAAAGGCTCAGTTCATGAGTGTGGGTGAGAGACAGAATATGACTATAATTACGAGCACAGCATGTTAGTTTGCAATGTCTCAACTGCTGGCTGTGAAGTTGGTGTCTTTACACTTGTACATGATCAACTTAGTCTTCCTTCGAACACTTCCTTCTGTGTGTATACAAGGTATACACAAACTTCACCTGCATCGTATGGTTAGGGCTTATAGATGATGTCTCTTCGTAACGTTTTTGGCAGTGTGACCTTCCTTCCCCCTCCGACGAACGATTGTCTGATGGCGAACATATAATCGGTAATGTATTTCGTGTATGGAAAGGCAGGGCGGTCATTGCTTCCAGTAAGTTCATGACGATGGTATGTGCTCGCACCCTGCAGGTCTTCTGGAACAGCTACAATCGTTAAGGTAAAACCTCTGCTCTACATCATCTGTGAGCAGAGTACATGCATAGTTGATATATGTGTGTGCATGTTGTGATACCGCCTTACTAGATTCGTGTCTCGGGTTATCACAGTGTGTGACCTATGGCTGCAGGTATTTTTGATGAACATACATTGCACGATGTGCTCATTACTAGTCGTTTTGTTTATAACTGTTTTTTTTTCTTTTGTGCATTCTAGCGGGCGAATCTCGACTGTGGAGGGCAAGCAGCTGTCTGTAGGGACCTGGGTTCGAGACTAGTCACTATGGGTAAACATGTCATCACAGTTATCATATTGGAACGGCTGAACATGTAATGCTGGACAGAAACCGTCAAAGTGCACACATTAAAGGTTCGGGAAGGGTCGACTGCTTGTAATTTCAAAGACTTGGTATATTATGTAAGTACATACATTGAAGGTTCGGGCAGGGTCGGCAGAGTATGACTGCTCGTAATTGCAAAGTCTTGGTACATGCAGTGAAGATTCGGGCAGGGCTGGCTGTGTATGGTTTCCTGTAGGTGTAAAAAGGCTCGGCCAGTACACGAGTGCAGGTAAAGTCGTCAGAGTCTGACTGTCTGTAATCGCAATGGTTCGGTACACGAGTGCAGGTCGGAGATGGAGTATGACTGTCATGGTGGCTACATGCTCGTCTTCATGACGAGTGGGACTGACGACGAACGATTGTTTGCAGACGTGTCAGCATACAATCTCAATGGGAATCGAACCTTCGATACCTTATTATTTTTTCAAGGATTATTCACCATCGTCTTCAGGCTACATGCAATAGTTACTTTCAAGTATGTGTGTTTTGACACAGAGTGGTTGTGATGTACCTTCTTGGTTGGTAATGTATACCATACATAGAAAGACAGAACGATCATTGTGCTCTGATCTTCCAGTTATTTCACGTCGCAACCTACAGGTCTTCTGCTCAACAGAGTATGTATGTAGTTGCAATGTGTGTGATATCTCCTTGCTCAATGTGTCTAATTCTATTGTACTCAGCTGTCTAGAATTACAAGTTTTGGTACACAAGTGTGTAGGTCGCGGTCTGATCGTGGGTGATGATTTTGTTTCAGTCAGTTCGTAAGGGGGTTGTTTGACTAGAGTGGTCTTGCATAATTTATATTGTGTGTGTGTGGCTCGTATTACAGGGAAGGGTGACCCCTCCCTGTTATTATTATTACCTGCTTTGGTACACGAGTATAGGTCGGAGATACTGGTGAGTATCTCAAACAGTTAGAAAATTACACCGAACTATATGATATATCACTGTCAGTAATTGCAAAAAAAAATTGCAAAAGGGTTGGTACATGAGTGTAGGTCGGAGACAGAGTATGGTTGTCATACTAGTCTCTTCATGGGTAGTGGGACTGACGAATGTCTGCATGTGCTCTCAACAGGAATCAAACCTACGATACCATATTTATTTGCGTAGTGTACAGAAATAACAAAAATACAAAAAAAAAGTGTCTGGTGCAGGGATTCGAACCCATGATCCCTTTTACTGGAACCATAGCTTACATCACGTGCCTCAGGCCACTCGGCCAACCTGACAATTTGTATTAGGGATAGGCTTGCATGGCTTTTGTCGAATGCCATATGATGTATGGTCTTGCCTAGCCATCACTTGTGCAATATGCATGTATGGGTTGATAGTTTTTTTTTCCTTTTGTGCACTCTAGCTGTTATAACATGAGAAAGCACACAGAGCTATGTATACTTACGCGAATCGAATCTGCGATACCTCGAGGATGGTTCAGGGTACATGAATTGGTTCCTTTCAATAGTATATCGGTAAGTACAATGTCAAGGGGGAGGTGGTGGGGATGTAGTACTTGGTTGCTATCTATCATGCACGGAAAGGTAGGACCAGTCATTGTGGTCTCCACTTCCAACGAGGTCACATCGACGACGAAGATGATGAAGGTGACGAGATGCACTCATGGCCTACGAATATTCACTGCTACACCAGTTAAGGTAGGATATACTTTGTTTTGTAATAGGAAGCTTATCGTTCTAGCATGTGTTGTTGTATGTGGGGGACTCTGCTGTCTAGCAATGACTGTGTATTCATTGCAAATTACATCTCATTACATGCATATATCGATGTTTCATTATACGGCTAATGAGAGCACAACCGGTAGTACTGACTGACTGTCTGGAATTAAGTACACACATTGATGATCCGTGTATGTTTGGTGGTCAGTGGGGCTGCACGATGGTGGACGCCTAGAACGATTTGTATCAGTAGCATGCTAGTAAGGATATGCTCTCTGTTACATGAGTGCTCGGGGGTCGGTGCACAGCAAGTCGCTGGCCGGGCAGTGGTGAGCAGGCAAGGATGTATGGTCAGGGGGTGATGTAGACAGGCAGAGGGAGAGGCCAAGGCATAGAGAGAGTGCGAGAACGAGTAGAAGGTCGCTGGTCGAGGTGCCAAGGAGGGGGAGTGCAAGAGGAAGTGTGTGTGTGTGTGTGGCCAGGAGGTGGTGCCAAAGGGACAGGAGAGACAGAGGTAAGTATGAATGGGGATATATGCAGGCCAACATATGTTCACATGTCCCTTCTCATCATTGGGGAGGGGGTATGGATGTATTATGATTTTGGTAGTTGTATCTCAAATGCTTAGTCAATTACAGCCATCTATAATAGTCGTGGTTGATGTCTATGTTATGAATTTGGTGGCTATAACACAAATGGTTCGGAAATTACAGCCAACTATGCTTATAAGATGGTATAGGGCATACTCGACCCCGCGACCCTTCTCCTAGTCATGGTTGATGTCTATGATATGAATTTGACAACTATATTTAAACTGTTTGGAAATTATAGCCAACTATGCTTATAAGTTGACATTGGGCATATCTGACTCCACGACCCTCTCCTAGTCATGGTTGATGCCTATGTTATGAATTTGACAACAGCGACTTAAATGGTTTGGAAATTATAGCCAACTATGCTTATAAGATGGCATAGGGCATACTTGTCTCTGCGACCCCTCTCCTAGTAGTGGCAAATGTCTATGTAGTTAATTTGACAACTATAACTTAGGTGGTTCGGAAATTACAGCCAACTATGTTTATAAGTTGTCATAGGGCATGCTCGACCCCACAACCATTCTCCTAGTCGGGGTGGATGCCTATGTTATAAATTTGACAACTATAACTTAGATGGTTCGGAAATTATAGCCAAATATACTTATAAATGTTATGCACACACACACTTAAGGAGGCTGCTGTGTTACACGAGATCCTATCATTGGCGACGCCTTGATGCCCCACCACTGCCGCCGGTGAGGCACTGACCACCAAAATGGTCGACATCCTCAGCTGGTCGACAATTGTCCTGGGTAGACATACATTGTCGATACCAAGATGGCCGCTGGCGGCGGGAGGTAAATTCGGGAAATTTTGGGGGGGGGGAAAGGGAAAAAGTGACATTTTTGTACGTGAAATCGGACGTTTTGGACGGGAAAAAGGGAAAAAAGTGAAATTCTGTGGCACTGGCTCCGCAGCCTGACGCCTGAAATTATGCTAATTAGGGTCTGCGTGTCCGCCGCCTGACGCCTGGTGTTTCAGAACCACCATTTTTATACTACTAATGTATACTCCATGTCCACCAGGTTTCCCCGGTGGCCAGGTTCCCATCATGTTTATAGGCTGTTCATGGTAAAATGAGCACCTTTGAAAGCCCTGTTTAAGATCTACTTGTAGTATACACGTTGTGTATTCCTCCGCCTTATATAAAATTAACATTGCCATTAGCCTCATCACGTTATTCGTGTGTCGGTCAACTGAAATCGTGAAATTGTTAAGAAAGAAAAAACTTTACAAATCTGCTCATGAATCTTCGATGGATAAAAAAAAAAAAAAAACAGAAAGCGAAATAAATAATTTTAAGTTATCACAAATTGTTACCTAACAATTTTTATTCGACGTTAAGGTATGGAACTACTCTTCATCTGTTTTTACCAACTTTACTGGGCGAATGTCACTCAATGCGCCCATTAAATATATATGCATGAAGGGGCAGTGACTTTTTTCTAATGTTAATTCCTAAAGTGCTCACTTTATTGTGAACAGCTTTTAGCAGAACTTTAACAGAGCTGGGGTCGCGGTGGCTGAGCGATTAGCATGCTCGTCTTCCACCAAGGCGAACCGGGTTCAATCCCCGGCCGGGTCACAGGATTTTCGCAAGTGGGAATCGTGCCGGACGATGACGTTGGTCGACGGGTTTCCTCGGGGATCTCCCGTTTACCCCACCCCCCATTGCAGCGGCGCTCCATATTCACTTCAATCACCCCCTCGCTGTTAAGAGCCTCCCAAATCTCTTCATCTTTAACAGGGCTTTAGAAAAGGTGGAAGTAATCGTGAATGGTCGACATATAGTATTGAATTGTACGCTTGGTATTGCTCAATGCAGGTGATTAAAATGTGGCCGATACAGGCTTTGTTAGGCGTGTAGGTATTTGCTTTTGTTGGATATGTTCTGAAGCATTAAAAAAAATTAAAACAAGTATGTCAACTACTCAAAGCTTTCGGTCACAGTGTTTGGTTTCGTGGTTGTATGTTGTTGAGTGGAGTCGAAAACAATAATATAAAAACAAAGGAAGTACAACGAGATAATGCATGTGCTGACAAAGATGGCTTTCGGAGTATGTATCTGTCGTCCCAAAGGAAAATACTAAAGTTGTCGCAAGAATTAAGTTTTTTTCTGATTCGGTCATATTTCCCAGATAGCTGGAATAAAGATATTTTACACGATGTATTAATTCGTCGGTAAATAGTTTTATAGTGATAAGGAAATGCGAGTCTTACCTCGTTAAATTATTCAAGTCGAAGACAATAGTGCACGCGGTAGCCTTGGGCTATATAAATTGCTATTCCGCAACGATTTCTGAAAGTGTTCAAAGGGAATACAATAAATTTCCTAAGCTGATTTAGGCATACATTCAACATAATGTTCTCGAGAACGGAGCTCGTAAATATGTAGAATATGAAAAAGAAATACATACTTACAGATTTCAACAGTGAATTATATAGAAAGTTGGTGAAGCTTTACATATAGTAAACAAGAATGTAATTGGGGTATTATGTCGTGATCAGGGGAAATAGTATGACTTTTTACTTCCTCGCATAGACGTGAACATATTTCCGATACGAACACAACAATCTCCATCATAGAAGAACTAAATGTAGCAGGCTATGTACAATGAGTCGATTAAGTAGTCGCCCGTAAACTACCGCACAGTTACCAAACTAGTTTTCTCTCGTCGTCGCAAAGTTGTATGGAACACCTGGAATTCATACATTTTTCCAAGTAGACCTCATTGAGATGATACCTCACGCTAGAGGGAATAAGAAACGGGAAAATATTTTGAACATCCGCCATCTATAGTCCATTCACGACAGGAACAGACTTATGAAAATCAAACTTAAAAAAAACATCCTAGCCATTAGCTGCATGCATAGCTAGTAAATAAAAGTGGCGGGTGCGGGTACTGTACCCCCTCCCGCCATTTTTTTTTTTTTTTACTGGCAATGCGTGCAGTTATTCACTAGGGTGTTTTTTCTAATGTTGATTTTCATATGTCTGTTCCAGTCGTGAATAGACTATATGTATACAGCAAAATCCCTTGAGCCAAACACGTTAAATAGAAGAATGCTACTGGTGTTCATGTGACGAAACAAGTTCATTCATTTTCAAGTTGACAGCAACATTAGTTATTTAGGATCCAGTCACTAGAGTGAATCTCACAAGGTGCTTAAGAAAGATTAGACCAGTAGAAGATTTGTGGAGAGACGAGGACAGACTTGCACCCGAGAGCTAAGATTTCCCTTAGAAAAAAAAAATTAAGGATAAAAATGTTTTTGCTGTAGCAGGTCGTAAAATTTGCTGCACAATATTCAGTTACTAAAGAGTATAGTTTGTTCGCGATAAAATAAGCACTTTTGAAAGCCCTGCTTAAGATGTACTTGTAAGCACATTGTGTATCTTTGCGTCATATGTAAAATCAACATTGCCATGGGCCTGATCACTTTATTCTTGCGTCAATCTTGAGAAACTGTAAGATTATTAGAAAAATTAATATTTTAAAAATTTTGTAATCCATACACTTACATGTACTAAAAAGCTCAGAAGAAAAATAAGCCCTCATATTATTGAAAGATATTTACCAAACACTTTTAATTTAACGTTGAGACATGGAATTAACATACTGTCCCTCCGTCCGTTACCAACTTTACTGGGGCACATGTCACTATGTGTGCTGGTTGAAAATACACGCAGGTAGGGACAGTGACGTTTTTCAAAGGTTGATTTCAAAAATTTCAAAAATACCCAAACCGTAACAACATATAGATGGGATTACGATGTACCCTCGTGCATCCCCCCTTCCGCCTATGTTTTCCTGCACCCCTGACGTCATCCCACAAGCTGGCGAGCTGCCTTCCTATATGCCCCGCAAGCAGCGTTCGGTTCCACAGTATTATATATATATATATATATATATATATATATATATATATATATATATATATATATACCAGATGAAATAACAGTACATCACAACTGTTTAAGAAACTGAATAAATTTGATTAATTTTTATTGTTTGCTAAAATTATAATGAGATATTATGTCACGAATCGAAAGTCTAGACCTGCGCAATGAGAAAATGACTTGGTAAAAATTCATACTACGATGAAATTAATCAAATCAAATCAATAATACGGTAGCGTGTGGTTTGCTGTCTGCCACTTACTTCGGAATCTCAGTACTAAACATAACTGACGTACCAGCATGGTCGTAAACTCAGCCTGTAAACAGACCTGTTTATTTTCGTGCCGGTCACGCAGAACAGACAGAACGGACAGAACGTTTGGTGTCTGTTTACAGGCTGAGTTTACTACTGTGCTGGTAAGTCAGTTATTTTTTATACTGAGATTTCGATTTAAGTGGTGGACAGCAAACCAGACGCTACTGCGTTACTGCTCTGATTGTATTAATTTCATTGTAGTATGAATTTAAGTGACAGTCAAATGTCAATATTTTTGTTTCATATTTCCTAAAATACTTTACATTCATTGCTACCTATCGGTCAGTTTGCAAACTAAACTTATTTGATATTTATGTGTTGAGTCAAATTAACGTTTGCATCCACTTTTCATATTTCATTTTAAATAAATAAATTTGAACAATCTTAGCTATTACATAAATATCCAAGTAATTGGTGGTATAACACTTATGAGACATTGGACGTTTGGTAAATATCGGCAAAGTGTGATCTTCCCGCAGGCAGAAATTTCGGCGCGAGTTCAAATCCTTGGCTTGGCTTCCACGGAAAATGAGGACGAGTTCTGATTGGCGGTTCTGGCTTTCCGCTGCGTCTGTTCGGGAGCAGTAGGCGTAAATACGGTTTTTTTTTTTTACAAAATGCCAAAAAAAAAATTTTAATAAAGAAGCGTATCACATTTTGAAGCTTCTGTTACAAATCTCCGAAAACATATTTATTACTGTAAACAACAGCCAAACCCACATCCAAGCAATTTAAATATTACGAAGTTTCTTTCTGGCAAATACACATATTCAACAGTGGTTTAGACAACACTATGATCTTGGATCGTGTATTTAGATCATTATGTTCATCGGTTCGTAATTAAGTTCGTCTCGATCTCCAGCCACAAACTAAACTCGGATGGCGAAATAGTATTCATGCAGGAGCGGATATAGAATTTTGATTTTAAGGAGGAGAGGGTGTCATTTTCCCATTGTGCAGATGCAGGTCTAGATTTTCGATACTTGACATGGAAGAGGGGCATATTGTCCCATCAAAATTTTAGGAAACAACAAAAATTAATCAGATTTAATTAGTATTTTAAACAATTCTGATGTAATGTAATTTCACCTGGAAAATATTCACAGAACAGTTTCATATCAATGTGAAGGTTTGGGGGGGGGGGAGGGGGCCATGCCCCCTGTGAGCCCTCTTCTGGATCTGCTCATGATTCTATGATGATCTTAGATCAAGTTCGAAAGTCATCTTGGCTCAAGCAATGAACTTCAGTGAGGCAACCGGCCAAGTGTGTGACCTCTGTCGTTTAAAAAGAAGTGAAGCATACCATCTCACAAGTAGGGATGCCGATTAAAAAACGATTTCTTTTTAATTGGTTAAATCGAAAAAAAATCGAATGCTGCCAATTATTTCTGAATCGATGTATTTCTTGTAGAATCGTTTCTGGATTCAGTGGCATCTGTATGTGTTATTTACCGTTATGAATTTAATTTAATTTTGGATTCTAGTATTTATAGATTGTTCTGAATTGTATGGAATTTCATCTGTTGGTCGTTGATATTTTATGATTTATTAGTATTTACGGCTGTGTGAGTTGTGCCAAAGGCCATGGCACAGCCTAGAACGTCGTAGAATTGACGTTATGTTCGCACACCTGATCCGAAAAAGATCGAAAATCGATTTGTTGGAAATTGAATTTTTTTTCGTCCGATTTTCTATGCGCATCGATATTCTATGCTTCGATATAAATCGATCCGTTAGGAAAAGATTGGCGAGCTTCCTACCGGTTGGCCCCGCAAGCGGCGGGCCGGTTCTCGAGCGCGACGTTGCTGACGGCCGCGAAGGATCGCTATACCCGCATTCCTGCAGCTGCTGTGCTGGCGGCTGAGGCGTTCCCTGCAGACCAGCTGCAGGTGTCTCGTCGTCGAGCGAGGACGACACACTCACCGTGTCCGCGACCATACACAGTAACCAGCACCGGCGTGCCCAGCAAGTCGGCGGCTCGGCACACTCTGGTCACCCGCCTCTCGTCATTTCCCACACGATCAAGACACGCCCGCCGTGTAGGTCATTGTCACGTCCCCATTTCTTAATATATACAAGCTGTTTTCAAACTACCTGTCGAAATTAAAACCACTGCATCTATAGGATAATATATACAATAAATCCTAGAAAAGGATGTTCACGATAAAGTGAGCACTTTAGAAATGATCATATAAAAAAGTCACTGCCCCTGCATGCGTATATTCTAATGGGCGCACTGAGTGACATTCGCCCAGTAAAGTTGGTAACGATGGATGAAAAATAGTTTCATATATTAACGTCGAATAAAAAGTGTTAATTTGTGATAACTTGAAATTATTTATATAGTTCTCTGTTGTTTTTTTAATGCATCAAAGTTTAATAATGAGTAAATTTGTAAAGTATTTACTTTCCTAATAATTCCACAGTTTCGCTTGGCCGAAGCATGTATAGAGTGATGAGGCCCATGTCAATGATTATTTTACATAAGACGGAGTAATACACAGCGTGCTTAAAAGTATATCTTAAGCAGGGCTTTCAAATGTGTTCATTTTACCGTGAACAGTTTATTGCCAAATGTTCGGAAAATTCATCTAGTATATTTACATTAAAAGTGAAGTTAGCAGACAGCGCCGGGAGTCCGCAACTTCACTTACCTGCGTGCATATAAAGTTGCATAACACGAAGGCTAACGGAACTGGTGCGTCATGCGGCGACCTCCTGTACGTAGGCCACCATACACGTGCAGACCATACATCGCCAATACTGCTGTTTATGTTGTTGGGAATAAAGTGCAGTCACTTCTGGCAGCCTTTACTGTTCAGCTACTGATATCCCACTGTTCATGTAATTTAACACATGTACTAACAACTAACTGAATACCAAAAAAAAAACATATCTTCTAATAAAAAACTTGCCTAAGGGCGCCGTGTACCTTGGTCACCAACCTGAGTGCAGAGCTTAATCTGATAATTGTATTTTAAAAAGGGACCCTTATTTTGCCTAACAGCGTTTTGCCTAACGTTAGGCAAAACTCCTTTAGGCAAAACACCGTTAGGCAAAATGCAGCTTAGGCAAAAGTCGTTAGGCAAAACGCCGTTAGGCAAAACGTTTGGCACACGGCAAAACGCCTTTAAGTGAAATGCAGTTTTCATATTTTAGGTAGTACGCCATTAGGCAAAACGCCTAATACATTTAGGGAAATACATTTAGGGAAAACGCAGTTTCTTCATGAAAGTAACATTTTAAGCAAAACTCCGTTAGGTAAAACGCCGTTAGAAAAAATACCGTTAGGCAAATCGCCTTTAGGCAATTTTCCTTTAGGGAATTCGCCGTTAGGAAATTTGCCGATAGGCAATTCGCCATTAGGCAAATCGTCGTTAGGAAATTCGCCATTAGGCAAAACGTCATCAGGCAAAACGCCATAGGGAAACAGTCGTTAGGCAAAACGCCCGGGACCCTTTAAGAACTGTTCAAAACTGGTCAAAAGAACTCATACGAGTACCATTTAAGACATTTTTCACGCCCGAATACTACTTTCCGTTTTCTGTTTCCGTCTTTAATGAGAATACTGATTTAATGTGAAGAAGTGTTAGTAAGAGCGTTTCACAATAATTTTTAAGTAAAGTCTATTCACGGTTACTTCCAACTTTTCTCAAGCCTTGTTTGAGTTTTACTTTCAGGATATTCCTCCGAATTACGCAAACAAAGCTTAACTAAGTCTAAAAAATTACACCAAAGGGACCATGCACCGCTTTCTTGGCCACTCAGCTTAATGTTATTTTGCAACAAGAAGTATTTCTTACTAAGCATTACCAACACACCTATTTTCTGCCTAGTTTTATTCATATTTACTATAAATAAAATATTAACATTTATAGACAAAATACAAGTAGAAATCCAGTTGAACCAAAAATAAGATACTTTTGTGTTAAGAGAAGTATAAAACACTTGTGATATGTGGCATATTAAGTAAACAACCAAACACGTCATGCATATGGTGACTTTCAAAGGTTTGATATAAAAGGTGTGAAGAACCGCGAATAGACTATATAAAACTTCCGTAACAGGGTATTTAACATAGCATAGGACCTTCCAGCACACCTTTTTATAGGCTATTCGCTGTAAAGTGAGCACTTCGTACGGCTCTCCCAAAATGTATAAAACACTAATAAATACATTTTATTACCTCCTTAGAAGTTAACCATCGAGAGTGGTGAAATGTAGGTAAAGTCTGTTCACGATAAAGTGAGCACTTTTGAAATCAACCTTGGAAAAAAGTAATTGCTCCTACTTGCATATATTGTAACAGACGCCTTGAGTGGCATGCGCCCAGTAAAGTTGGTAACGATGGATGGGAAGTAGTTCCTTATCTTACCGACGAATAAAAAGTTTTAGGTAGTCATTTATGAAAACTTAAATTATTTCTTTTGCTTTTTGTTTTATTTTTAATACATTGAAGTGTAAAGATGAGCATATTTGTAAAATATCTACTTTCCTAATCATTTCACAGTTTCATATTACCGACGCATGAAGAAAGTGATGAGACTCATATCAATGTAAATCTTACGTAAGGTGGAAGAATACACAACGTGCCTACAAGTAGATCTTAAGCAGGGCTTTCAAAAGTGCTCTTTTTACCGTGAATAGCTTATATATGCCGTGTTTATTAGTCACGTGTCAATATTTATGTTAAAAAATGACCGAAAGATAGGAATGGGCTGAAAAGAAAAATTTAGCAGGGCCTTAAAAAGTGATCACTTTACTTTGAATGTTCTATATATTTTGCACCATAAAATGATAGTCCTGTCACTGAAATTCCTGTGAGGCGTATGTAAGTTCATTGCCTTGCGCGTAAAGGCGACCAGATATACGACGTGAGCGCCTAGGTCGTCCTTAGCGCTACCACCAAGCCTCAGACATGCAAAGTACAACCATCCAGACTTATATTTACGTTGTGTCATTATTTGTTTCTAGAGACGTGACTCGACAGCTGAAGCTACAACCATTGTTACCGTTTAAGGGCAATCAATTAAAAAACAAGCCACTGGACTTGGCACATGAATATGCTAAAATCGCCCTCGGTAAAACCAGTAAAAATTCTCAAGCATGCCAGTCGACATTCTCCTACGGAAATAAATTTTGTAGGAAACGTAAGGCTCAGATACCCCCACTTTGAAAGCACTATATATTTTGTAGGAAACGTAAGGCTCAGATACCCCCACTTTGAAAGCACTATATATTTTGTAGGAAACGTAAGGCTCAGATACCCCCACTTTGAAAGCACTACATATTTTGTAGGAAACGTAAGGCTCAGATACCCCCACTTTGAAAGCACTACATATCTTGTTACTGCAAATATAAAACATAGCCTACCTATCTAAAATTCAGAGAGCGACACAAAACTTATTTCAGTGTAAATCATAAAACAAATATGTATATAACGTTTTGCACCGACCCATTAACATACTTCTTACTAAATGTCGTAATCATGCTAACTAAAGGTAAATCGAAAATAATATATATATATTGCCTTGTTACTGTTGTGAATACCAATGTTTCTTACGCCTTAACTAATTTAATTCTCTGTTCGTCTTGCGCAGAGAATATAACTTTGTCCCCATTTCAGAACCAAAAAGAAATTGATATTTACTTTTCGTTTATTCTAAATCCAGTTTTGTTGTTAATTTTCGTGTGCGATCGTCTTTCTCAGTTGAATAATCAGTACCTATTTTTAAATGAAAATAAAAATCTCACTCAGTTGATAATTGCTATACTTAAGTGGTTATCGGGTAATGTTTTCAGAAACCTGAGCTATATTTCACCTACAATATCAGAAAATGCTATTATTTATATACAGTATATTTTCTTTCGATGTAAAATTTTCTCGATCGAAAGAACAGAAGACTCGGAACGTTTTGTTTTCTTCTTTCTTAGAATGAACACAGGGTTACTTATTTATATTCCACTTCAGCGACCCTAATACTCCATTTTTGTAACGCCATAATCCTATACTACTTCAGTCCAACATAAGATAATTAAAAAAATCTGGTTTTGCTGATGAGCTCTAAGCTTATTCATAAAGCAGTTAATAATCGTTCGTGCGAAAATGCTACATTTTTGAAGCGTTATGCTTTTGCAAAGTCGAGGCGTCGGCTGGAAAATACGAAACATTTTACTTCATGAATTCCGTATTTTAATTTTGTATTTGGTAGGTACACTGCAACATAGTTGCCAGCGAGTTTTCAAATATTCAAATATTTTAATCTTAATATCAACGGAGCAGTAATTTTTCTAGTTTCATTCATTGTACCGTATATGCCTGTAGTGCAGTTTCTCACGATGCGAAGTGTCCGAATGTTTGTGAATTCTAGAAATCTGGCAAAACTGATACCCAAATTGTTTGGACCAATTTTGGCCCATGTCAAAATGACACACGAACCAGCGTTGGCTGAACATTGTTATTTTATGGTTGGCAAAAAATTATACAAGTATTTTTATATCATAAAATGCTCGAAACTAAATGATGGAGTTCAAGTTGGTGGCTATGTATTTTAAAGCCGTTGACTACGTGTATTAAACAAGGCCTACAATGCTGTCTCGACATATGTTAGTAGATGTGGACAATCAGGACTGGGTAAGAAATCGTTCACGGCCTAGATTAGGGAACTGTTTGCCTAAAGCGATTTAGGAAAACCACGTAAAATCGAAATCAGGATGGCTGGACCCGGGATCCCCCTCACTGAAAGGTTACTATGCTATCACTGTGCCAGCTCACACGGTTTGTTTGTTAAATAATGAAATATAGATTTCGAACTTCCATTTTAGATGTGGTCAACTGTTAATTTTTAACACGAAATAATTTTTTATTTTCAAAATATGTAGGCTCATCCTATAAACTTAATATTGACTCAGATTCAATACGCTGATCAAACTGCAGCTAAGCATTGTGCTAACTATAGATTTACCTGTTTACCTTAAATAAATATTTCTGTTTTGTATAACCAAATGTTCGATTTTAAGTTTGTATTGGTTTCCACGGATATATTACGTTGCAATACTTCAGACATTTACAGTCCCATTCTAATTTTCTCATTATCAATGATGATGAAATTTTGGTTCAAAGCTAAATGTTGTCAAATTGATATATATATATATATATATATATATATATATATATATATATATATATATATATATATATATATATATATATATATATATATATATATTCCTATCCAACGCGTTTCCGAAATTCTTAACTAAATGCTAACTGTTAGTCCAGAATATGCAGCTGTTTGAATTTTGCTATTCAGATATATTGGGCTGTTTAAATTACTGACGTTGCATTCACATCATTAATATTATACATAAGTAAACTGTTTAATGGTGTTGATATTATAATTTATAATTTATAATATTATAAACACAGCTTCAACAATAACTAAAGTAAATGTTATTTCATAACTAAGGTAAACTTACGTTGCAGGCACTGATGGAAACAAGAAAAGTAGGATTATTTTGTGCTTATTATTTTACTATCTAAAACTAATTGTTTTCCAGCGCCACGCGTAAAATTAAAAAAATCTGATTTGTATTAAAAAAAAGTATTAATTGTAATATACAGTTCCCGCAAAACAATCCTCAGAGTGATGCGTTTGTAAAGAAGCAACGGCTACTCGGTTGTATATTACAACAGTTACATAAGCTACACTAACTTACCCTGTAACGTATTTTGGGGAAATAATTGTATGTATGAAACTTCATTATACTTCATAAGTCGTTCCCCATGTAGAGCTTAAAAAACACATCCATCGATTGAAATAAATTACTCATCAACTCTACTACAGTTTAGGCAGGTCAGCCATATACAATATAAATAGACCATAATGCATGTTCAACCCAGAATTGCGATACGTTAAAATTTAAATACTTAAACACAATTAAATAACAAAATAAATTTAATGGGTTTGGGGGACCGTACACGGTTCACTAGTAAGACTTATCGGAAAAATTTGAATATTTCCTGATCTACTGTGATCAGTTTTTGACATTGTGTATGTTAACAACTATAGGCTGTTCGGTAAAATGAACACTTTGGAAAACCCTGCTTAAGATCTACTTGTATGAACTTTGCGTATTTATCCGCTTATGTAAACTTGATATTGCCATGGGCCTCATCACTTTATTCATGCGTCAGTCAAGTGAAATTGTGAAATTATTAGAAAAGTAAATAATATACAAATATTCTTATTTCTACTGGTAGATGCATTAAAAAAAATAAACAACAGAAACTGAAAGAAATAATTTAAGTTATCATAAATGGTTATCTGACACTTTTTATTCGACGTTAAGATATGGAACTACTTTCCATCCCGTGTTACCAACTTTACTGGGCGCTTGGCATGTCACTCAGTGTGCCCGTTAGAATATACGTAGGTGGGACAGTGGCTTTTTTTCTACGGTACATTTCAAAAGTGCTCACTTTATCGTGAACAGATTTTATATGGGACGTTTAGCGTTATCGTCTAGTCTAACGTCTTTCGGCAGCGACTATATTGTATCTATCGCGAAGTTATGTGGTAGCAGCAAAATAATAAGAAACAAACCAAGCGAAACGATACTGTTTGCAGAGCATTTGTTCCTTTTTTACACTCAACCAGTTGTTTACTGAGATTCTTGTAAAAATCAGGCATTCTCTAAGTGCACGCTGTTTTCATGTCACTGCAGGAACAGTCTGCCACAATTTACTCTCTTTCTAAATTGCGAGGACATGCATCGTGCAATATCCGTCACAATTCAGCAGTGTAAAAGCAAAGCACGATACATCAATTTTATAGCAGTCGCGTTCCCTTCAGACTGCGCTGAATAAAATGTGCCACAAAATATGACATTGCTGCGAGCGAGGAAAAAGTACCTCTCTGGCAATACAAAACAGGTTATTCTCTAATTAACAATAACAACTCGTGGCACTGATTTATGCCTTGTGCAAAATAAAAAGAGGGATTTTGTGTTATCTAGGACGCGCGTCAACCAGCACGCAAGCGAAGTTTTGCTTAGAAAATAACCTGCCTGATGCGATGTCTTGCATTTAGGAATCTAGGTCGTACCTTCGCCGATAGCTGAATGGAGACCAGGGGTACAAAATTTAAAACTTGTAGCAACTAAAAAATTAACTAATTGAAAATTATAAATTAATCTACTAACTTTTTTTGAGCACTGCTTTGTTGATAATATTAAAAATGGCCCTGATAGCTTTAATCAAAGCCTAAATATTCTCTCTTAAATTTTCCAGGGTACTTCTTTTTTTATCGAGAAACACAAGGGAAAAATTAGTTTCAGATTGGGATAGCGAAAGTAGGATATTCTCCTTTCGAACAATGAGTTCTTCATAACGGATTTTGGTTTCATATAAGAAACACTTGTGAAATTAAATTTACGTCAGTCATATTCATATTGACATCCAATGGATCTTGAAATATAAGATCCAAACCTTATAAATTGATGCATCTGAACACTGGAGTTTCTGAAAAGAGGGAATTCTTATTAAGTGGTGGTTGTAGATGTACGAATTCGCCATGGTTACTCTACACCAGACGTAGGTATATACCGTAGTTTATTTATTTTTAAAAATTGTTAACAAATGTTAGAGTTGTCTTGAATTTCACGATATATTTTAAGTATATCAAAACTTTAGAATGATTACTATAGGCTATTCACGGTAATTTGAGCACTTTTGAAAGCTCTGCTTAATATCTACTTATATGCACGTTGTGTATTCTTCCGCCTAAGGTAAAATTAAAATTATAATGGGCCGCATCACTTTATTCATGCGTCGGTCAAGTGAAACTGTGAAATTATTATTAAATTAAATATTTGACTAATCTGCTCATTTTTACACTTTGATGCATTAAAACAAAACAGAAAACGAAAGATATAATTTAAATTGTCATAAATGGTTACCGAAAATTTTTTATTCGACGTTAAGATATGGAACTACTTTCCCTCCATAGTTACCAACTTTACTTGGTGCATGTCACTCTGTGCGCCCGTTAAAATATTATTCAGATAGGAGCAGTGATTTTTTCTGAGGTTGATTTCAAAAATGCTCATTTTATCGTGAACAGTCTTTATATAAACTGATGCTCCGAACACTACCTTCATTATGTAGTTAGTTGCACGCTAGCATATGGTATGAGACGTCCAGTGTTCGAGCCCCAGGCAAGACACGTGTGTATATAACAGTCTCATTAGTATTGCATTTGTTTCTGGTTGCATCTATAATGATATCGCTATCAACGAGACGTCATGAACCACCTACCTATATAAGCGTGTTGACTTATTTTTCCCAAAGATATTTGTTTATCTATTTCGTTAACCTATTTTCGTCCATTCTGTATAAATGTTCAGAAATATCATCAGTCTCGTTTTTCTCATTGTTTCTGTTATACTTTCTATATTTTATTATTACTTCTCAATTTCCGGTCTTCTGTATTTTTCCGCGGGCCTAGTATTTTCTAATGATTCGTCCTTTCAATATTTCTAGTTTTTTTTTTCAAATTATAATTCTGTGCTAGACATTCACTTGCATATAGGCATTCAGGCTGTATTACGGTTTTGTAATGCCTTAATTTCGAATTCTTCGATACAGATTTTTTATATGCTCTTTCCATCTAATGTATCCTTTACTCTACACTGAATTTTTTAAAACCATTTTCTTGAATTATTTCCCCCAGATACTAAAATTTTTTAACCTTCTCTATCCGACCAATATCTAATATTAAGTATTTTGGTGAAATTTTAATGTTTGTAATAGATTTTTTTTTTTTTTTTTTTTTTTTTTTTTGCGTGGAAATTCTTAAGCCTTCTCAACAGCTGTGTTCTAAGAGATAAACTTGTATTGCTGCATTTGTTAGATTTTCAGAAGAAAGTATGACAAAGTCATCTGCGAATGCTAGACAATTTATTTCAATATGTTTGTTCTTTCTTCCCAACATTATTGGTGATATTTTATATACTTTTAATTATTCAAATTGTCACTATTATCTCTAGGACACAGTTGAAAAGGAGTGGAGATAAACCATCACCTTGTCTTACACCTGTGTTTATTTTGATAGGTTTAGCTATTTCGTCCATGAATTTTACTTTTGAGATTGTGCCTGTAAGGTTTTCACGTATTAAATTTGTCAATTTAGATTTGACAGAAATTTCTCTTATTAGTTTATCTATAGTTTCTCTGCCAACAGAGTCGAAGGCCTTTTTAAAATCGACAAATGTCATGGCTATATCCTAAGAGTTCTGTAATCTGTGTCGGATTATTGACTTCAGATTGAATATTGGTTCTACACGGGATCTGCCCTTTCTAAATCCCCCTTGATATTCAATTAAATGACTACCCAGTGTTTTTTCTATTATATTCAATAAAATCTTTGAAAAGTATTTTATATGCAACTGGTGTGGTACTAGGGAGATTCCTCTGTGATTGTTAACATATTGTTTGTTAACTTTATTATGTAGTATATGTTTTAAAGCTACTTTGCATTCTTCTCGGATATTTTGTTTTCCAAACTTCTTCAAAAATTAATTGTAGATCGTCAAAATATGTAGTGTATTATTTGATTAGCCTAATTTTCATTGAAAAATACGTATCTAAATTATTTATAATTTTTGTTTCAAGCAGCAAAAATTTTCGTTAGAAGTCAAAGTCTTTTGTCTCTCCAGTATAATACCAGTTTTTTGGAGTTACTAGGTTTTCACATGAGGGAAATTACATCTTAAAAATAAACAATTTCGCAGTTGTTGAAATACACGTGTAAATAAAACATGACTCACTTTCAGAAATAAAGTAATTTACATCTTAAATCAATTTGAGCGAATTACTTAAAGATAACTGTACATTTACGGCGAGAAACATTTTGAATATTTAAAAACTGACTACTATAAGAGAATTTTTTTTTCTGATAAGTGTTATGTGGCTTTCGTTTTATTACTGGAAAAACTTCTGCTAGCGCGCATTGACATTAATCAATCCAAAACCTTTCAGTTCGTATTTAATTTTATTATGAGTATCGTTAATTTTGTGTATTTCCAATATAGCACACGGATTATGTAAAAACTATGTATTCTGTATTCTATTCGGTGGAAATAATAGCGCGTGTAGATTATACCAGTATAACTGGGTATATGAAGTTTTTTTTATGTTTTATTTGTTTATTTTTTGTTTCTAGCGTCAGCCATATTCCGCTCCTTTCGCCAAGCACCCGGATAACTACGAGAGTAGTCTATAGCCCGTGCGCCACGTCTAGGCAGATATAAGTTGTTCACGGTAAAATGAGCACTTTTAAAAACTTTGCTTAGCATCTACTTGTAAGGATATTGTGTATCCTTCCGCCATATGTAAAATCAACATTGCCGTGGGCCTGATCACTTTAGTCGTGCGCCAATAAAGGGAAACAGGAAAATTATTATAAAAGTAAATATTTTACAAATTTTCTAATCCGTAGACCTACATTAATTTGAATTTTTAAAATCAGAAGAAAAAAATATCACTGTGGTATTGACATATGTTGACCTAACACTTTTCATTCAACGTTGAGACATGGGACTACTTTCTCTCCATCTTTACCATCTCTACTGGGCGCATGCTACTACGTGTGGCCGTTAAAAATACACCAAACTAGGGACAGTGACATTTTTGAAGGGTTGATAACTAAAGAGCTTCACTTTAGTGTGAGCAACCAGCTTTTACTCTCCATAACGCATTAGGGAATCCATTCGTCTAGACGTGGTGCACGGACTGTAGTTGCCTCCAACAGCTTATCGCTCTGGTGTAAAACAGTACCATTGTACTTAACGCAACAGCTGCGCGAGGTTTGGAAGTAAAATCCCCTGTGATATAATATTACAATAGAAGGAACCCGAAGGGATAGTGTTTAAATGCTAGGCTGGCTATCTGTGGTTACACAGTAGACATAGAGACAAGATAATATATATGTTGAATAGCAATGAAACCAAAATAATTTTGAAATGCAAATTAATGCACCATCAAACACCAAAATTTGAGTTAAACAAAAATAAAATAAAATGCAATGTAACAAAGAATACACCATTCTATCTGACAAACCATTGCCAACTTACCATTTGTTCTCAAAATTTATCAACCAGCTAGTAATACAAATAATATAAAGTTTTGAACTCAGTAGTTTTTCTGACATGCTGTAAGATGGACAAAATTTTTAACACAATATAATAGTTTTATTTGCACGATAGAATGTTTTCTCCATATATATTCATATTCAAGCCATTCTTGTAAGATAACGACAAAAAGTAACCGCAGCATATGTGCTAGAAAAAATTACAACGCTAAAATGTAATTTTTTTATATGTGGTGTGTTATATTAGTACAAATAAGATGGTTACTATCGTTTATGAAGTTCCATAAAAGTAATTTTAATATTTCCAACTTGAATATGCATGTGAGTATTCTTTGTTGTTAATTGCAAAGAGCATTTGAACAAATAAAATCAACAACTCCATTAATGAAAACACGGGACGAATTTTATAATGATAAAGACGAAATCCGCAATTGTAAAAAATTTGCTTTAAAATAATACCTCAAGGCTTGACTTTACCTCATTTACAGAAATTATTCGTTTTCATGTCATGATTTCAGATTCATAGTAATTACTGACAATGTGCGATTGTAGAAAATTTACACTTTACAAGTTGTTTAGTATTTTTGTGCTTAATTGTAATTGTATTTTATCTGCTAGTTGAAACATTCAGGAACATATTTTTATGTTATCGATAAATTACTGCCTTTTTTTTGAAAGCACGAAATAACACCCATCGAAAATTAGATACGAAAGCATTAAACCACTAGCATTTTGTAAATTTTCTATAATCAACCATTTCCAATAATACCTTCGAAACTGAACTTCTGAGACGAAAACGAACATGTGCTGCTTAATAGTTGAAGCCTAGCCTTAACAATCTGTATTTAATATTGCATCTGCATTACTCTGGTAATGAAGTTTCTTTCCAGTTTACAAGTCTTCCGAAATAAAAAACGGCAACACCGAAATCAAATATTATTTTATAACGAAAAACTTGCGTTGAAATAACGCCACAGCAAAATCTTCTTCCTACAAGTTTCGCAAGGAATGTGGCTTTAGATAACTCCCGTAGACGCAGCCGCTCCCAATCTACACTTGAAGAACGTACCCGAAGATTGTTCAGGGCGTTGGAGAGGGTATAAATTATTTTATAACGAAAAACTTGCGTTGAAATAACGCCACAGCAAAATCTTCTTCCTACAAGTTTCGCAAGGAATGTGGCTTTAGATAACTCCCGTAGACGCAGCCGCTCCCAATCTACACTTGAAGAACGTACCCGAAGATTGTTCAGGGCGTTGGAGAGGGTATAAATTATTTTATAACGAAAAACTTGCGTTGAAATAACGCCACAGCAAAATCTTCTTCCTACAAGTTTCGCAAGGAATGTGGCTTTAGATAACTCCCGTAGACGCAGCCGCTCCCAATCTACACTTGAAGAACGTACCCGAAGATTGTTCAGGGCGTTGGAGAGGGTATAAATTATTTTATAACGAAAAACTTGCGTTGAAATAACGCCACAGCAAAATCTTCTTCCTACAAGTTTCGCAAGGAATGTGGCTTTAGATAACTCCCGTAGACGCAGCCGCTCCCAATCTACACTTGAAGAACGTACCCGAAGATCGTTCAGGGCGTTGGAGAGGGTGTAAATTATTTTATACATTTTTTTTAGCATATTACATCATTTTTCGTTATGACATGAAATAATAATCCTAAAAAAGTATGCTAATGGAGGAAAATTATTTTTCGAAATTAAATAAAACAAAATATAGGAATTTTTTAATTTATAAAATTATTTGTACAAATCTCAATTCTCAACATGATTAATACGTTTGGGATATAGCTCAAAATAATTGTTCGTGCAGTTAGAATGTCTTGAAGAAAATTTCTTGGAAATGTATTTTTGTGGTTCATCCGAATTTAAATTTTAACGTTCGAAATAAAACTTAGAAGTCAAAATGCCCACAAGTCAAACTCTTAACGTAAATAAACCGAATTCCAGATTCCAAAGAAACTGTAACTTTACACTTTTGTTACTTCAAGAAAACATTAGCTGAAACCAAAGATTGTGTTAAAATAAGTTTTTGAAATTTGTACGAATAAAGTTTTTAAATTAAAATGCTTATAAAAATGTTTACGAAAACATTATAGAGGTTATTATTGAAATGTTTACTGTAAAAAGTATGTTGTATGTTTTCGAGAGGATAAGGGGGGGGGGGGGGGGGGTGGAGAATTAGTAAGAGGGCATGACCCCCTCTCCTCTCTCTCTCTCTCTCTCTCTCTCTCTCTCTCTCTCTTTCTCTCTCCAGTCCACTATTTTGGAACTTTATTTTATACTTAATAAATTTAATATTTTGTTGAAACCAAGATCATCATTAATAAAGCTTTATTAGCACATACCCAGTACAGTAACAGAAATTTTAAAAAGATATTCATTTATTTTGTAGGTACACTAAGTAGCCTATAGGCTACTGGCGTTTTTAAGTACCATTAAAATTAAATGCTGACTAGTATAGGCGGTTCACGGTTAAAATTAGCACTTTTGAAAGCCCTGCTTAAGATCTACTTGTATGCACGCTGTGTATTCTTCCATCACTTTGTTCGTGCGTCGGTCAGGTGAAAATATGGAATTATTAGAAAAGTACATATGTTACAAATCTGGTAATTTTAACACTTAGTTGCATTAAAAAAAAAACAGAAAGAGAAAGAAATAATTTAAGTTATCACAAATGGCTACCGAAGACTTTTCATTCGACGTTAAGATATGGAACTACTTTTCCTCCATCGTTACCAACTTCACTGGGCGCATGTCACTCAGTGCGCCCGTTAAAATAAATGCAGGAAGGAGCAGTGACATTTTTTAAGGTTGATTTCAAAAGTGCTCACTTTATCGTGAACAGCCTCTATGCATGTGTTTAAACGTATGCGCAGTGCCCCACTCTCACGCATATAACTTTACTTCGCAATAAAAAAATACGAAAATAAATAAATAAACTCGCGATCTCGTAGAAAAATTTCGCAGCTAGTTACGGATGCAGTAGCGAGACTTTTTTCTTTCTGAACCTGAAACACGTAATGGGAATTGCTCCAAATCAGTGACAGCCATGCAAAAACCGCTCCACAAGTAATTAGTACCACACAACTTACGGTTATGATAACCGGATTTCACTGATCTGTATGAGATTCCCGCTGAATATGGAGGATTCCCCTCATAGGCTAAAGGTGAGGTAGGCCGATCTCGCTGGCAGCACATAACCAATCTCCGTGTCCCAACATTGAACTGCTTTTCTGCCAACACGTCTAGCTAAAACGGCATGGTTTGGATTTTAGGTTAGAAAACTTATTTGTAAACAAATGATTTGAGATATAACTATATTTCCTCTAAATAATTTGTAATGCAGTTTGATTCTATTTAAATCTGTAAAAGTATTTCATTCATATAAAAGTGTTTGCCATTAAAAAATTAAGACATAAACAAACACTTTCATCACAGTTGACCATGTGACTTTAACAGTTGTGGATGATTGGGGTAGGTCTATGTTAGGTACATGCGCAGAAGACGAATAAGCGGTCTGCCTCATCTTTAGTCTATGATTCTCTCCCCTACCGTAAGTCAGTGGTTCTCAGTTCATTTGACTAATTTCACATTCAGTTGCAGCGTACTATAGGTTGTTCACGGTAAAATGAGCACGTTTGAGGCCCTAGTTACTTTTTTCCTTTCAGCCATTTCTATATCCCTTAAGCACCTTTTTTAAATTCATATTGCCATGTAAGTAATAAGAAAGTGTGTATATTCCACCCTAACCTGAAGTTAACGTTTAAGGCTAAAATAAAAAATATATACATTGAGTATTGTTCTAAATGAAACGGCTTTCAAAAGTGCTCAATTTACCGTGAATAGCCTCTAACTGACTTTCAATTAACAGTATTTCACTGACCTATATCACTGATTCAGGCTATGAGTGTTGATTAGAATGGCGTAATGAAGTCTACGCAGAACGATTCAGAGCTGCAGATGGGCGAGTTTACACTCTACGAAATATTTCTCAAATTTAAGCTCTAAATCTGAATTAGTAGAATTTCACTGTTTAAAAATCAGTTAACAGCACCTAGCATATTCAACAGCCACTCCAGTCAATTTAACAGACGAATTAGTGAAAAAATTCCCGTTCTCCTTCATTTATAGATTCAGTGGTGTTTTCCACTGATCTGTCAACTTTTTCATCCGCTGTTTTTTTCAGTGATTTGCTGTTTGAATGTTGTAACAGTTAAAACAGTATAAAAAAATAAGTATAACTTTAAATAGGAAAATTTTCATAAACAGATGAAAACGTAAGCAGTACGTAAATTAATGAAACCCACAAAATATACATTTAAAAAATGTGGATTTCGTCTTTCATTATATAATTTTATGAGGTAACATGAACAGTCATTCTTTTACTTCATTTTCACGTGATCATCATAGCGCTAGGTGTAAAGGTTTAAACTGAGTGAAATGAGGTGAATTTAGTACATTTGTAAGTACTTCGACTCGGTAGCTCAATTGCTAAAGTGACAGTCTGGAAGCAGCTGGGTCTTAATATATATATTGTTGAATTGCACATGTGCAGTGACTGTCGCAAATATGTTCAGTTCTCGTAATGATTTTGCTAAATTTTATAAAACCAATATTTATTCGCTGCATGCAATTGGCTGTGACACTCATCCAGTGAAACTGATTCCCTGAAACAACCAGTGGTTTTTCAGAAATTCCAACTGTGGCCATTTTCGCTGATTCTAGTGGCTGCATTTAAATGCGAATCGATGATTTTTCCACTGATTTAGAGTGTGCCGCATCACTGCATGTGGAATGTCTTGTGTTTTCTTCCATACATGATTGGGGACACGGCCGTTTGTTTTGCGTGAATACGCCTACGTTGACGCGCTCGGACACCTTGTATTCTTTACGTTCCCGGCACCGCTTCACTCGATCATATGGGGTTTTGTTGGTATAACTGGATTGCTTTCGAGATGCTCTTTCCAACCGTATACGATTTCTGTATTTCGAGTTGGCTTTTCGGCGAGTATAGGCCGACTTTTGTTAAGTTTCCTTAATTGTTTTACATTAAACTCATACAATTTCGCCATAACCACCCCACACAAAATATTTTAGACACGCAATCGATTGATCTTGATGAGAGCTGTCGATTGAAACTTAAACGAGTGTCGTAGCTTCTCCTAGTCAAAAGTTATACTACACGGAAGTTATGAGACGCGGTGAAACGAACTCAAAATTGTGCCTCCCCCCCCCCCCCCCCCCCCCCCACCCCTTCGGCCCCCGCCACACGGTATGCTTCGCAGTCCTCTCTCAACGTAACATATTCTTTGATCCTTTGTCAATCGAGTGGTGAGATTAAATTTTGAATGTAGACGATAGATTCGGAGCTGCAATGCCAAACTGTATCCCCCGATTATGTTATCATCTGATTTTCCGGATTGCCTCCCACCGTGTTCGCAAATTTAAAGACGTATTCTCGTAAAAAAAAAAAATGACAGCGTAGACTTGCGTGCTAAACCAGACACCAGCGGCAGAGCTCGGGCAAGACGAAACACCGGCTGCCGGCTGCCTTCCTCTCATTGTCTCGATCCGAGCGGCTTATGCACCGCTGCGGTTGTTATGGCTGTAACTAATCTCGTTTCGGCGCGAATACGCAGGGGGATTAAAAAAAAAAAAACGTGCCCGAACACGGCTTCGAGGGCCGTAAAACAGCTCCGGTTGTTTTGTCTGGCGTTCTTTACTGGCACGGATGTCGGCGACGTCCCTTCGTTCTGCAGTCGGAAGGTGCGTGTTGTAGTCTCGTCACACACGCTTCACGCCCCGTGACGTTGAATAGAATCCGTTCGCAGTTTCCCCACACTTTTTTTTTTTTTTAATTAAACCTTAGAAAAAAATCACCCCATATATGGTGTGCTCGGTTATTTCCTATATAAATATGCCACGTCGTGTAGGGACATGAAAAATTCGCGTTATTATTTTGCTTCAGGCTGAACTTCACAATACTGTACGCACTTGACCCGACGTCTTTCCTCCATTGGCTACTGGGTAAATGTGAATTGATTTACTTCCTGGTTGATCTGCACGTGATTGGGGAACACAATCGTGATGCGTTCATTTATTGGCGCAGCGTTACCCAGGGCGTGTTACATAAAGTATGGCCCAATAACAAACGTGTTGAAAAGGTACACGTGTTTGAAATTTAACCTCTTCCAAAATAATAACGCGTTTTTTGCAGGTCTCTAACCATGTGTCACAAGCTTTGTATACTTGCGTAAACACAAAAATACATTTTTTTTTTTATTAAATAAAACTTGTGCTTATACTTTGTTTATAAATTGAAATATATTAAATTTTTAATTAATACAAAACAATCAGGAAGAAAGTAGGTGTGTTGGTTATACCTAGTAAGAAATAGTTCTTATGCAAATTATGATTACAGAGTGCGCACGAATATGGTGCACTGTCCCTTTGACATGATTTTCCAGACACTGTTAAATTTTGTTTGCGTGAGGCGCAGGAATATACTGCAAGTAGAACTTTTTCAGGACTTCATAAAATTTGGAAGTAACCGCATAAGTAATTAAATAATAGGCAGTGATTAAATGCGGATATATGTGTGAAACGAATCACACGAGAAAAAAAAAAGTTGGCCTTTGAAAGAAAAAAAAAACTGTAAAGATGTTCCCCGTGCTTGACAAGCTTGGTTTTTGAATACTGTATCTACAAACTAGTTGTGGAGGAATAAACCTTAATCCAAAATGACGGGGATAACTCCCTCCTAAGGTGCTAGTGTACCTGTTAACTTCAAGTGCGTTGGCCACGGCAAAATGTGTTATTTTGTATTTGAGCCATATATTTTTCAACTCGTAGGCTCTGTCTGTGACTACCTTGTTCTCAGATAAAATATTTTTAAACTACATGGTTTTTGCAAAGTGACACGTCAAAGTAAAAATTTTACTGTTTTTGTGATGCAAAAATTACGAAAACTATCTTACGTACAGAGATAAGATAATTCGCACTGAAGGAACATGCTAAGGGCTACTTAAAGATGTCTATAAAATTGTACAAGGAAATGTTTTTAAATTTAAAAAAAATTGCTGAAATAAGGAAATTCTTGCTATATATATATATATATATATATATATATATATATATATATATATATATATATATATATATATATATATATAGCAAGAATTTCCTTATTTCAGCAATTTTTTTTAAATTTAAAAACATTTCCTTGTACAATTTTATAGACATCTTTAAGTAGCCCTTAGCATGTATATATATATATATATATATATATATATATATATATATATATATATATATATATATATATTTGGCTGACCCTAAATTTTTAGAAAATAACTTTAGCTAAAAATATCTTGAAATATATTAGACAAGATCTTTCAGATGCCCTTTTTAAATGTTCTGCAAATAGTTAGTTAAATTTTATATGTACGTCACAAAAACAGTCCAATTATGACTTTGACGTGTCATTTTGCAAAAGAAACCAAGCAGTCTAAAAATATTTTATCTGTAGATAATATAGTCAAAGACAATGCCTACACGTTTAACATTAATATATGACTGAGATATAAAATAACACATTTTGCCGTGGCCAACGCCCTTAAGGCGCTCGTCTACCTGGCGCGCTCGAACTGGGTTGCAGTATATTTGTAATACACGTTTTTAAAACAAACTGTTTCACCTGTGCACAATATGTTCGCTCGCGAAAAGAAATAGCACTTCAGAATAGGCCCAATTACAACTTCCAACATATCGGGCTTAATGCCAACACTATTTTGAAGCTCTTCAGAATTGACAAAAATACTCATTTTCAGACTATAATCCATTCGCGGATACTTCAGACTTTTCTGAAGCCCTGCTAAGTTATACTTTTAGGATATTCCTCCGCCTTGTGCAAACTAAACTTAATTAAGCCTGGAAAATTACACCAAACGACAACGCACGAAATTCGTGCGCACTGAGTTGTAAAAGTATTTTGTACAGGAACTATTTCTCGCTAGGCGCTACCAACACGCATGTTTTCTCACTGTTTTTCATTAAAATTATTTATACAAAAATCATTATTATTTGTAGATAAAATACGAATAACATTTCAATTTTAAAAAAAATAACTTTTATGAACACAAGTATACAATGCTTGAGATATATGGCATACTGTATGTTGGAAATAAATAAACACGTCATACATGGGGGCAGTGTATCACACTCTAAATTCGAATCAGTGGAAAAAGCACTGATTCGCAGTGAAATTCAACTACTCGAATCAGTGAAAATGGATCCACTTAGAATCAGTTGAAAACCACTGACTGTTTCAGTGAAACAATTTCGCTGATTGAATTAGTGACGCGAAACAATTTCACTTATTGAATAAATGACGGTCAACTGCAGCGGCGAATTAAATATTGTTGTATTTAATTTAACCAAATAATTACGAGAAATACCTAAGCATATTTATAAGCTGTTCACTGTAAATTGAGCACTTCTGAAAGCCCTGCTTACGATCTACTTGTATGCACGTTGTGTATTCTTCCACCTTATGTAAAATTTACATTGCCATGGGCCTCATTGCTTTATTCATGCGGCGGTCAAGTGAAACTGTGAAATTATTAGAAAAGTAGACATTTTATAAATCTGCTAATTTTTACACACTAATGTATTAAAAAGAAACATAAAGCGAAATAAATAATTTAAATGATCACAAATGGTTACATAACACTTTTCAATTTGCGTTAAGATATGGAACTACTTTCCATCTCTCGTCACCAACTTTACCGGGCGCACGTTGAAGTATATGTATTCATGGTCAGTGACTTTTTTCTAAGGTTGATTTCAAAATTACTCACTTTATCGTGAAGGGCATTTACTATAGTTTACTATTTATATTGGGCATTTTACCGTAATTTTAAAAAAAAGTAGAAAAATCCTCGGAGGTAGCCGGGATTGAACTCATACGCCCTTTCCGACTCGCAGTTAGGTCGTCACCTTATCATCTGAGCTCGCTCATCGAGCGGTGAGATTGTCGCCGTCGCCAGCTGTGGGCGTGCCTGGAGGTCGCCGATGAAGTGCCTGCCCGGCGTTCTAGCGAGCAACTTGCTTCGAATTAGCTTTCATTAACAGGGCCTGCTGTCCTCGTTTCACGCGATATCGACCCGCTCCTTTCACAGCCAGAGTCTCAACACATCTTCCGTCAAACATGACACGGCAGAGATGCGCAGATAGCCGGGCGAGTACTCGCAGGTAGATAATCTGAAGTTCCTCGCGTTATTGAACCAACGTGCGTGTTTGTTCAAACCTTGAACTTGCAGATTATCGAAACTCACGTGACGGCCGGCGCATGCCCCCCTTCAACTTATCTTCGCAGCTGCAGTTGTTACGATGCAGCATTGGATATTCACGGTAAAGTGAGCACTTTTGAAAGACCTGCTTCAGATCTACTTGTGCGCACGTTGTGTGTTCTTACGCCTTATGTAAGATTAACATCGTCATGGGACTCATCACTTTATTCGTGCGTCGATCAAGTGAAACTGTGAAATTATTAGAAAAGTAAATAGTTTACAAATCTGCTCATTTTTACACTTCGATGCATTAAAAAAAAATCAGAAAGCGAAAGAAATAATTTAAATTGTCAGAAATGATTTCCTAATAATTTTTGATCGACTTTAAGATACGGAACTACATTCCATCCATCGTTACCAACTTTACTGGACGCATGTCACTCAGCGCGCACGTTAAAATATTTGCAAAGTAGGGACAGTGACTTTTTTCTAAGGTTGATTTCAAAAGTTCTCACTTTATCGTGAGCAGCTTTTACTAACGAAGAGAAGACGAAGGAAAATGATGTTACAAGAGCTACGTATGCAAACTGCCCATCTGCATTAGTTAAGACGCTATGCGTAAGAAAAAGGTTTGCAGGTTACAGAACTTAACGACGGGGCAAACTTTATAGTGGAACGATTGAATATCTTCTAACTTCTTCGCCACATTGTTAAGAGCTTGAGCACGTAATTTGTTTTTGTTATTTCATCAATTTATAAATTACCAAATTCCACGACCGATGAAACAGTTCTAATATCTTACATCAATATTAAGCTGTCTATCGTCCCAGGCGTGTGGTGTATTCGAATGCGTGCAAAAAAAACCTTTGACAGGTGCATAGTTCTCATGTGCAAGTTCATTTTCGATGGATTGTGTTCTATCAGCACATATTATGAAATGAGCACCTGTAATGCGACACCGGTGTCATACAAAGTGTTGACGAGTGTAGCTAACCTACCAGGCAATGCATTAATTTGTAGATACGTGCGAAATTCGCCTTAATATTAGGGATAGGAAAATTTCGCGAGTTCAACTACCTGCTGGCTATACTCCACAGTCCTGTGTACACTTGAGCCTCTCAGATTTGTTCATTGGCTGCTACTCCAGAGAGTAGCCAATGTTACTTCACACCTGGCAGAATGACACTCGCTACTTGTTTCCTTGCAGGCCTGGTACTGGCTCAGAGTCGTCCAGGGTGTGTATAATGAACTGCGATCCAATTGCAAAGTCAGTTTCAGTGTAAACGTGTTTATCGTCTATCTTGTCTTGAAATCAAATCGCGAAATTTTCCTGTCCCTAGTTATTATTTGGCGGCAGACTCAGCTCCAAGCTACTGTGCAGTTAACCGACTTGTGTCATTGTCCTGTGCAACAATAGGGTGTTATCGCTAAATATTTACATAAAAAATGCCGGTGACAAGTTTAGCAGAAAATGGAAATATTTCTTCTTTTCCGCCTGACCTAGGCACTGTGTGTCCCATGCCGGATACTCTGTGTAATAATTGCAATAAATTAGTGTCTGAGCCCCGCTTTCAAGGGATTTTAAAGCCTTTTAAAAACACGTCGTATTTATGCTTTCCTAAAATTCAG
This sequence comes from Dryococelus australis, assembly GCA_029891345.1. Taxonomy (NCBI): domain Eukaryota; kingdom Metazoa; phylum Arthropoda; class Insecta; order Phasmatodea; family Phasmatidae; genus Dryococelus; species Dryococelus australis. Next base: position 335,786,916 of record CM056993.1, on the reverse strand, counting down.
TTTTTTCTCTATGAACGTACAAGTACAAGAGATGATAAATTTGATATAGATAGTTCACATTTAATATTTGAAATTGTAAAAAAACGCCTGAAAAAATGTTAATTCTCCCAGCTGCGTGTATTTTAACTGAAGCACAAACTGACGTACTCTCTCTTAAATTGGCAATGACGCAGGAAAAAATGTCCGTGTCTTTAGAGGGTGTCGTACATGAATAAACACTAACACATTGATAAAAATCTGAAACATACAACTGAAACATAAATTGACATGCTCTCTCTTAAATTTGCAGTGATGTAGGGAAAAAAAAATCCTTTGTCTTTAGAGGGTGTCGTACATGAATAAACACTAAACACATTGACAAAAATCTACAGCTTTAATCAAATTGAAATTTTCAAAAACAAATTTTGGGATTTTTAATGTCTACGTTTTTTATTACAAATCTTATAACTGGGACAAAACTATACGTAAAGACCTGAAAAATTCGCGTTATTGTTTGGGAACGCGTTAAACTTCAAACGTTTGTTATTGGACCATACTTTATGTAACACACCCTGGGTAACTCTGCGCCAATAAATGAATGCATCAAAATTATGAGCCCCAAACACGTGCAGATCAGTCAGAAAGGAAGTGAATTCTCATTTACGTAGCAACCCATGGCGAAAACATGTCGGCTCAAGTGTATACAGTATTGTGAAGTTCAGCCTGATACAAAATATTAACACGAATTTTGCATATCCCCGCTAATACGTTAGGCTAAACCTAAGAATGATTGTTCACGTTATTAGAACGCCATGAAGAATATTTATTGAAAATTTCTTATTTTAACTTTTGAGATAAAATTTTATTAAAGTCAGTTTAGTTAGAAGTTAAACCCCAACTGCGCGTGAATCAAAAGACAGATTTTTAAGGAATTGCAACATTCCGTTCCTGTAGCCTCAATAAGCACTTAGCTAAAACCAAATTTGTATTAAAATAACTTTTTGAAATTTTTGCAAATTAAGATTTTAAGTGAAAATGTTTAGATTTTCGTTTTAGATAAAACGTTAGGAATATTAATTTTTAACCGGTTTTCATTTTTATATCATGTCCCGAAACCATAAAAAATAACTTATTCAAAATATAGATAAACAATGTTTGGTTCTTGAGCAGCCGTACCATCGTACTGAAAGTGTGACGTTGAAATTTGTCGACAATTAGTTATTTAGCTTGGTTTCGGTATGTTTTTGTACACACGCGTATAAGTCAGCATTTCCGTAATATATTTACGTTCCTTGCGATTTCACATTTACAACTAGTCGATGCATGAATAATATTATATATGGCCCATGATCATTTATTTTACGTGTACACCTAAATAGGACACATGTCGGGCTTTGACGATACTGTGTGGCAACCTTCGTCGTACTCGCATGATGACTAGAGACCTGCAAATTCGCGTTATTATTTGGGGACACGTTAAACTTCAAACACATGTGCCTTTGCAATAAGACTGCCATTTGACAATACTTTATTTGACACGCCCTGGGAAACTCTGCGCCAATAAATTATCACTTCACAATTGTGTAGTCCAATCACATGCACTCCGATTAGAAAGGGAGTGACTTAAGAGCTATGTAGCAGCCAATGGAGAAACGAAGCCGGCTCGAGTATATACAACACTGTGAAGTTTAGCCTGATGCCAAGTAATAACGCGAATTTTGCAGGTCTCTAATGATGACGAATGAAATGCAAATGCGTTTATATGGTGTAGGATATCGTAATCGTTATCAAGAATAAAATACAGACATAATAATTGTTTGCGTAATCACAAAAACATTTTGAAATCAATGTTGGTTAACTTGAACATAGCAGAGTTTTGTAGGCAGTGTAGGAGGAATGTCCACCCAACACAAAATTTACTATCTGGAAATGGCTACGAGAGGCTTTCTGTCTTCCTGATTCGATGTGCCTGCGACTTCTGCATATGAAATTTGCACGGTGGCTTGGAACTGCAAAAATAAGACAGCTCGCGGAGAGATTTTTTTTTTTTTTTACTAAGACCAGTGTTAAGGACCACCCGCATTCAAAGCGTTCTGTCCATCTAATGAGAAACCAAAGACTATAAGGCCAAACAATCATGTACAATAGTGTATCATAAAATGTAGTAAAATCTGGTATAGTCTGTTCACTATCAAATGAGCACTTTTGAAAGCCCTGCTTAAGATCTACTTGTATACACGTTGTGTATTCTTCCGCCTTGAGTACAATTAACATTGCAATGGGCCTCGTCACTTTATTCATGCGTCGGTCAAATGAAACTGAGAAATAATTAAGAAAGTAAATACTTTACAAAGCGAAACAAATAATTTTAAGTTATCACAAATTTAACTTACACTTTTAATTCAACGTTAAGATATGGAACTATTTTTCATCCATTGTTACCAATTTTACTGGGCAAATGTCACTCAGTGCGCCCATTAAAATATACGTATGCAGGGACAGTGACATATTTCTAAGGTTCATTTCTAAAGTGCTCACTTTATCGTGAACAGCTTTTACTGGAGTGTGAATTTTTGATTGAAATTTGTTGTATGAGAGTTAAGGATATATGTAAATTATTGTTAGAGCCACGAGTATCTCGCGAATTCATTCGGAGGCGAGGAAGTCTCCAAACACTTGTTCTTTTCTCCTACTGTTGTGATTGGATGGCAGTTCTTTAGACACGCCCCGTTTAACTGTGAGCCAGTTATAATCAGGGAGCAGTAGCGCGAGTGAGTGTTTAACAGTCCCGTGCAGAGGTCTCGCTTGATAACAGCAACCAATAAGCGAACGATAATGCCTCGAGTGTATAGAGGGCTGTCCAGCCTAGCTTGCTGGCAACTTAATCCGCGAAATACTCGGGGCTCTAGTTACTATATAAGTTTTTGGGTGACTAGGTAAACAAATATAGAAATTTGTTTCTGAGGGTGTGTCTAGGGTGACGCGGGAAGTTGGAAGGGAGGAGGGTAAGTTTACTCTCTTGCTGTTTTTCTGTAGAATTCGCGGCAGTATGACGGTAACCCGATTTTTCATGGGGGGGGGGGGGTGGTAGTTTGACTCACGTGGTATAAAGACGCTCAGGGTCAGCTGCAAGTCAGTTATGAGTCCGGGGAAGCCGAAGTGGTAGTATTTTATCTTAAACTGATGCGCAAGGCGTGGTTGCTTCCGGAATCCGTCTTTCGATTGTGGGAGTGCTCGCCGCAGGGTAACAGAGCGATCGTGAATGAGTTCGATTGGAAGAAGTGTAGTAATTCAAGTCAATTTGGTGGTCACTGAACTTGCAGGCGCCTGTAGGCTATTCACGGTACAGTGAGCACTTTTTAAGACCCTTATAAATTTTTCCTTTCATCCAATTTCCATCTTCCTGCTGCTTTTTAATATAAACAATACAATGTGACCAATAAACACAGTGTATACGTTGCACCGTCATCAAAATTTAATGACTGAGTCTGCATTAAGATATATTTATTAGCGAGTAATGCCTGTTGAGAGGGCCTTAAAAAGTACTCACTTTATCGTGAACAGCTCATACACGAACAGAACTGCTTGAAATACCTCGTGTGTGGTAACAGTTTATTCGCCCGTTTTTGCGTTTGCGACACGCACTGAAACGGGAGGTGGCATTATTTAAGGCGATTGGTGCATGAAAGCAGTATATCTATTTCTATAATTTGTGTCATAACTAGTTTCACAGCGGACTTCTGAAAGTTTTAGGCTCCTCAAGGGGTAAATGACAACTTTTAACGCCTTCTTGCGTTGTTTAGATATTCACTGCTGTCATTATCCTCGCAGCACTGATTGCAGATGAGAAAGAATTTCATCGTAGAGTGTTTGAAATAGACGTTTTTCAACGACACTATTACACGTGCGTTCAATGTGCTGACCTACGAAAAGAGCACAAACTTCAGATGAGGGCTGTTGAGTGTTTTCAAGACGCCACGTACGTAAACGCCATTTCAGAGCACTCTAAAATGGCTAAAAACTTTTTTTTCGAAGTACTGTATCTCAAAATATACGCGTCGGTTCCATACAAAACTACTCAAAGGCCCTGCGTTGGACCTTCCTACAGACTTTCCACCAATAAAATAGCAGGGTCACCACTGAAAGTGCCATAGGTACACGCAGTGTAACGAGAACACCGCAAGCCAGTTTAAAGCCTTGCGCTTAGCGGCGATGGCGTACTTGAAGTGCGTGGCAGAGTCGACCTTATGGCTCCCGCGCTTCTCGTTCTCGAATGCGGAAAAACAGCTGAAGGTAGGCGGGAATTTTAAGGTGGCCGCCTGGTTGAAAGAATTTTGCACGTCTGAGGCCCAAAACCGTGGGAGCGCTAGGGGCGGCCGAGACATGTGAATCAACTCTCTCATCGCCTCTACGCGCAAAGCACTGAACTGACGTGCAGTCTTGCTGACGATAACGCGCCTCTATGAGATTTATAGCGGAGATGTTATCATTTTGTGGCGTAATAATAAAAATAAAGGTTTGATGCACGTCCCTATTCCTTTTTTAAAGTTTTAAACCGGAATGTTCGTACCTAAAAATGACCGCGAGAACACCCGTTCGAGCCATTTTCACTATTACAAAAACAGATTTGAGAGAGAAATGGAGGAAATGTATAACGTATACAGACGCGTAACGTTTCTTTAATGATATGAGTGAGCAGATCTCACTCAGACACGTTGGACGATTTTTTAATAAAACGTTTTCCGCTGGAGCTCTGCGCGCCGCTCGGCGGCCTACCCAGGCGGCCACCTTAAGGTTGAAGTAAAGCAACAGCCTGTGGAGCACTGTATGTGACTGTACAATGTGAAGAACTCATAAAAAATTAGCACAGATACCATAAAAATTGCAAGAAACGTTTTATTTGTGCTGTACATGAAAGAAGAGTGTATATATTTTGGAATATTATAAAATATTTTATTAAAATATACTTTTTAAACATTAATCGCATTTTTAAGAAAATTTAGGCGCATTTCCGTTTTGGATGCTTCGAAAAGCAGAATTTACAATAGAATCTTCTTCAAGAAAGATCGTCATAATATTACTGTGATCATGTATAATAAAATCATAATAATAATGAATCATAACAATTTTATAATTAACTTTATTTACGTCAGTTTCAGCCATAAATGTTTGTGAAAATGGACGCACATAAGAATATTTCTAAAAATGATTTCCTACATTATTATTACAATTTTATTACACGTAAACACAGAAAATATTATGACAATCTTTCTTGAATAAGACTTTCTTATAAATTCTGCTTACCGAAGCATCCAGAATGGAAAAGCTCTTAGATTTGGTTAAAAATAAAAACTAATTTGATCGATTTTTTTTTTTTTTTACATTTAAAAAGTATATTTTAGTAAAATGATTTATAATCTTGCAAAATATTCCCATTCTTCTTCAATATAGCATAAATCACACTTTTCTGGCAATTTTTATGGTGTTTGTACTTTATTTAACGAGTTCTTCACGTTGTATAGTCAGGTGCAGTGCTCCATAGGCAGTTGCTTTATGTACTTCAACGTAAAGTTTCACGGTTGGCGTGCTGCGGCGGAAGCACGGAGGGCTCCACCAGCGACGGTCGAGTCGCAGGTGTGCGGTACCTGTTCCTACCGAGCACTGTGGGAATTTCGCAGTGCCACTACACCCATGATGAGTGTGCTTGGTGGTGGCAACGTCTCGTGGGGGGCAGGGGGGGTGGCAGAGTGCGCGCGCATACCTCGCGGCTTCGCCAGCCGCGGTCACTTCCGCCCCAGGGGCTCGCGGACGCTTGGCCGCGTCTCCATTAACTCTCGCCTGAGGGTTTTTTCGTGTTCATCTTCCCCCCCCCCCCCCTCCCGTGTAGCCAACACTCACGGACGTGGAAAGGCTTGGTGAAATCGCTGGGACGTCGCCCCCCCCCCCCCCCGGACGGGCCAGTCCCTTACCGGCGTTTCCACTCCCCGCTATCTCGTCACGGCCCGGCCAATTACGCGCCGCGCCCATTAGCGACGGAAGTCCAGCACTGGCTTGGCGTCGTCGCTTCTTGCGCCCCGAGCGTGATTCACGCACGCGAAAGCCACCTGTCGTCCGCGAACTCTCGCCAACTCTAGTACAGGCCCTTGCACAATTGGAAACTTTTTAACATTTGACTTTACCATTAGACTTTACGTTTGCTTTCCGATATGCTGTTTCTTATGAAGCTTGACACAGTCGAACTGTCAAAGGTAAAGTCAACCACTCTTGACTATACGATTTCGAAAAGTTGAAATTTTAAGTCAAAGTCAAGCAGCCATTTTGTCAAAGTCAAGCAGCCATTTTGCCGAGAATCTAACAGGTTATGTGGAAAGTGCGTTAATTTATTGTAGGGTGATTTTAATCTCGGTATATTAAACAAAGCTCGTCTTAAATTAAATAAATGACGAACATATATAATGTGAAGAGGAAATATATTAATAGACATATTTTAATAAGGTAAACAAATGAGTTTTTTGTTTTGGAATTAACTTTTAAAGTAAATTTTAAGCCTATTTTTTTAAAAAGGTATTTTCCATTCATCGTTACCAACTTTGCTAGGCGAATGTCACTCGGTGCACCCGTGCAGGCAGGGGAAGTGGTTTTTTTCTAAGGGTCATTTCAAAAGTGCTCACTTTATTGTGAACAGCCTTTGCCATATTTTGTTTTTAATCTCATTTTTATGGATGTGGGGGATAGGCCCGTCTTCCACCAAGCCCTTCAATTGAATAATGCTGTTCACGAGTATCTAAACACTTTTGAAATCAGCCTTTGAAAAATGTCACTGCTCTCCCTGTAGGATATTTTATCAGGCACACTGATTGACAAGCACTTATTAATATAGTTGGTAACGACATAGATAAAGTAGATCCATGTCTTCACGTTGAGTTATAAGTGTTAAGAGAAAAATTCGTAGTTACTATGGCGATTATTTCGTTTTCTGTTCTTGATTAATGCATTCAAGTGTAATAATCATCAAATTGGTAAAATATATACTATTTCTAATAATTTCAGTTTCACTTGACCGACGCGTGAGTAAAGTGACCAGACCCATGACAATGCTAATTTTATATATATGCATATAGGCAGTTCAAGGTAATGTGAGCACTTTTGAAGCCCAAGTTAATTTTTTATTCCAGCCATTTTTTGGCTTCCAGACACATTTAAAAATAAATATTGCCATTAAGAAATAAAAAAAACAGTGCGTAGATTCCACCGCACTAGGAAGTTAACGTCTAAGGCTAAAATAAAAATATTTGACTATTGTCCAAAATGAGAGGGCTTTCAAAAATGCTCACTTTACTGTGAACAGCCTATACAAGTAAATAGAGCTAAAGCAGGGATTTTCAGAAGATTCTCAGTCTACCGTGAAGAGCCTATAGCAGGCTCTTGTTTTGGAAAGGACGCCCCGCTACGAGCTACTCGTTCTCATTCCTGCAGTGCTGGAGAATACACGAGGAAACAAGACAAGGGCGGAGAAGGCCGGAATGGAGAATGAGCAAGAGACGGGAGTAGCGTGAGAGCACTTCCGCTTCCCATAACACCTAGGAAAAGGTTTATGCAACAAACACTTTTTTTTCCCCCTTGTTCCGTTTTGAAGTATTTTATAACTGTACTGTACTGTATCCTCAATTGTTTTTTTTTTTTTTTTTTTTCGTATAAGATACAGTTATTCTCTCACTACAAAGTCTTTGAAGAAACGGTTCCTACAAAATACAAAGAAATACGCATTATTTCTGAAGGCACGTTTTTTCCGTTCGATACATTTTCCACTACGATTTTGTAATCGGATGTTTTTATTCGCATAGATTTCGCATCTTATACAGTGTCATGTCGAGAAAATGATTTCCAGAATTCAATGGCGATATTTTTCATGTTGCGATTTTTTTTTTTACGTTTCTGTGTAATGGTTATTTTTTCCAAAAAAAAAAAAGTTTTTTATCACGTTTACAATTGGACAGTGTGCAATTATAATAATAATAATAATAACAATAAATCGTCTTTATTTGGCGCAACTAATGCATTTCTGCTTTCTCTTACACTGAAACATTTTTACATTTCACACTTGCTTATTACAGTTTAGAAGAAAAAAATTGGTTGTTACAAATTAACAAACACTGCAGAAAACTAAAAGTCGTTACTAGACATTAACGGAACAGGTAATTATTACTAAATAGAGACATGCATATTTAAGTACAACAGGCCCATAAACATACACACGTAATAATAGCTCCCTGCAAATAAAATTATAAAATAGACCACTAGTTTGTTACAACAAAAAAATTGCAGTAACTTAGGTCCTTATAATTCAAATGCCTATGACAAACTCTGACAATAATAATAATCACAACACATACACTTTAATCTGGAAAACCGTTTAGTCTTTACATACATAAGAGTGTCAAACAAAATTAATAAAAAGGAAATGAAATTATACTGAAACATGCATCACTCTGATGATTGTTATAGGTTTTGAGTGATTAGATGTAAACCATTAATTTTTTTTATCTCTGCTTAGAAAACCTGAGACCGCAAATGAACTGGACATTGGTCATCTAAACTAAAAAACGATGGCAGGCGTGTTACCTAAACAAGGGGAACTTTAACACTAACGGAATATGTGTCGAATTTCACATCATCACAAACCATGTTAAATTCGGGCTGAACATGTTTTCACCAACAGAAGCCCCTGCGTAAGTAAAAGAAGGGAGTTTCAGCAGAGGAATTCAAACAAACGAGTAAAATGAAGCAGCAATAAAAAAACTAGCATTTCACGTCCCAAAAAATTACGTTCTTTACTGAGTTCGAAATGATCATTTTTAATCCTGCAATTGCTGGTTTTCAGACCCTCTCCAAATCAAATTATTCACCCAGGGAATCAAGAAAACAAGAATTTTAATTACTTTGAATTTTGTTTATATACTTTATTTTTGTAAAAAATATTTCATAACTAGTATTTAGTCATGTTGAATTCTATTTATATACTCTAATTTTACAAAAAAATATTTAAAAACCAGTATTAAAATAAGTTTTCGAATTAAAGCTTAAAATATTTAATGACGCATACAAAGTCAATTAAATAAAAATTATATAAAGACTTAAAAAAAAATATTAGATAAAAATTATTACAATTATTAATAACTCATACCACTATTAGTCGCAAATGCTGTAAACGCAGTTCTAGGTTGGAATCACGGCGAGTGCAAATTACTGAAGAGAAGATTGGTGTCGATTGTTCAACAGGTATCGATGAGCTAAAATCCCGAAACAGATATTGTAGGTCACGCACGAGACATTTAGACTCACCTAAAGCTCTACCCACTACTAGCCACCTCCGTTAATAACTTTAATTCAACCCCCCCCCCCCCCCTGCTGCGATTTCCATATACAACCATATAAGGGAGATGATTCAGGGAAGATTAATGAGTAGTATGCTCACGGCTTACATTCTCCTTTAGTTGCAAAGACCGGGGGCCAACTTAAAAATCTCAAGCTTGTCTTATCTTATTGTAAAGATTATATTTATTTTTAATCGGCAGTGAATTGATATGTAGGGTAAAAATTATATATTTCAATTATTTTTGTTTAATGCTGAATTTGTATTAGTAGTAGGGGTAGGCATATTCTACTTCACGTTTGATTTATCGGATTCACCCTTTTATATCAAATTGATTGAAAGGGTTAATCAAATTGATGGAAAGGGTTAATCCTAAATCAGATTTTAATCTGATCAAAAAAGTAATCCAATGGGATTAATTCTTAATCCGATCATAATCCGAGTGAATATATATAAATATTTTATTTTTTTTATTTTATGTGTATTGATAAGTGTATAGTCTTGTGCAAAGATGTGCTAAGGGACAAATTTATTATTTTCTTTCTTTTTGTGTGGGGATGGAGATCAGCTCTGGCAGATGTTCACCCTCTGAGCTCTGGCACTCGAGTGAGGCGTGGCATGTTGGGGACAGGTGTGTGTGTGTGTGTGTATATGGTTGGTTTTGTGCAAGAGTGTCCTAAGTGTTAATTTTTTTGGATTGGTAGTGATTTTGCTTGTAAACGGTGTTGGGAGATAGGCAACTTTTTGGTAATAGTAATTAAACAGAAATAGAAAATGTTATATATAGTTAACACATGAGAGAAATTTCGGAGTGTTTAAACGAAATATATTTCTATGTATGAATAAATAACACGTGGACGTGAGCATAATCCTCATCGCTAATGCCTTCACCTCTCGTCACATTATGAAATGCATCCTTTGGTGGGAGTGTTTTGCACATCAGACTGTCTGGCGACTTAAAGTCATAAGGAAAAACTCTTTTCTGTTTTGCTATTTATTATTTTTTATTGTCTGGAAACATCGAGCGGGTGATACTCAATTGTGCAGGTAGTAAATTACCTGCCGAAGTTTCCATAGAGGCGCTCATGAATTGGAATGAATCAATAAAACGTTACTTTAAATATTGTGCCTTTCCATTCAAATCAATCCCATTGGGAATTTGTTTGGTAATAGATTTGTATTTTTCAAGGGTCATTCCAATCACCTAAATTTTATGGGGATTTTCGATTACCATGGTTCCATCGGGTTGTGGTAAGTGATGTTCATCCAGGGTATTTATGAGAAAGTATCCATCATAGTTAGACAGGTTATGAAAAACAGCGACAAGTTGTCTTTTCGGCAGTCTGAAATTCAAGTTGTATTTATTATGTGCACAACCTCTGATTTTGTCCATCAAATGGTCATGATCGACCACAATATCATCTGTACCGAGCTTTTCCTTACAAATGTGGCACCTTTTCTGGCCTGCCAACCTAGCTTCATCAGCATGAGTTTTTGTCTTAATCGGAACAATTACGCTGTAGATTCCTGAAACCCTCTTTGTAGGTTGAACTAATTTATCAACTAATTTGTACATACAACAACCACCCACAAACTCAAAATAGGTAGATAAACTTGGATTGTATGAGCAGACAAACAAAATGCTACAAGCATATGGAACATTTTGGTTGATGGTAGTTGTATTACTAGTTTCATCATTAGGCAAGCAAGTTGACATGGATTTCATGCAACTTTCAATATTTCAATAGGCGTCGAAACCCAATCTCTGCTATATGCTGTAATCTTTAAATTCCAAGTACTGATTTGTCCCAGTGGGGAAAGTACTGCGAAAAGCTTTTTGTTGCTGGCAAAGAATAGTGTGACTTGTAAGTTTCTTTTCATTAACAAAGTACTGGAGGCAACATTCGCAAACAAATTTCCTGTTTTTCTTCTTGCTCAGCTGACTACCAACCAGCTTTAACAAATTTCTAATACACAGAAAATGCAAATGAGTGGCATTTCCACTCGTGCGAAATGCCAAAATATTCACATGTTTGTCATGGCGTTCAGGAGAGATATGTATGGGTATGACCACCCCACCCTTATCACAAGTTTCGTCAATTATATTGCTATCTTTGTCCACCACTCAGTAGATATTGATATAAATAGAATTGTTCTCCTCGAACTTACGAATATCCTGTATGATTACAGGTGTCTACAGACTTTCGATATCCAAAACCTGGTGAGGTTTTGGATAGGAAGTAGTTCTGTGGGTGTTTTGTGTGGCTGGATACAAAGATGTTATGAGAGCGTACTGGAAACACATTCCCTCTGGGCAGTGTACATCGATACAAGCTTTCCTATCAGCAATTAACTTTGGTAATTAAGTATGCACAGCACCGACGGTGAATGGCCAGTATTGAGACACATGTATCCATATAAGTCAATATTTGCATACTCCAGCCAGAACCACATATACTAAACTCCTCAAGCCTGTTTGTGAGATAAGGAACCATATCATCATCATAGATGAAACCTGCATCGAATGAGTGCAGGACAGGGATGGCTTTGCTTTGAAAATAGAAGGTTTACGTATCACCTTCCTCCGCCATGAGGGATTTCAAATACTTACGCACTACGGTAACTGAAGCTCTAACTGGTTGGAGTGATGACATTATTAAGTTTAATAAAGGGGCCTTACACCACTGGAAACAATGAGAAAAGTCAGCATCACTGTTAAGCCTATTGTTAAGTATCCATGCATCATTTAGTCTTCCCACGAACTTCGTAGCCATGAGCTTGTATGTCTTGTCTGGCAAAGGCTCCACTGAGGCTGGAGAATCGGGAAAAAAATTTTTTACGACTCCCATGGCGAAATATTTCTAATCGACTCGAAAGTCGGTTGTGTGATGGATTGAGCACTCTCTGAATCACAAGAATTTTCAGTCTGGTAGAAGTAAATCGTCATTCAAAAGATCAACCTTGTCATGTTTGGGGGAAGCGGACACGTTTCGATCTTTTGTTTTTAACGATCTCTCCATAAGTGAATTCATGCTCGAATCACTTAAGTAGAGATCATTCTCGAAGAGATTTACTTGTGTCCACTTGGGTGAAGGGACACTGTCTCAACAGTTTGCTGCAGACTTTCTTTCCGTCTGCGATTCAGATTCTGAATCGCTTACATATAGATCTGCAAGCAAACTGTCAATACTTCGCCGCTTATGCTGACCCATTTTAACTAAGTAATAGATTATTTAGTTTCCCTAATATAATAATTACAACACCACAGTAAATTAAACTGATGTGCCTCGCCATCCTGAAAACCGAGAAAAAATAAGCCCACTTTATTCCCTCACCACGACATAGTTAAAATTAATATTATAATAGTAACATAAAACACTGTATGCCTTAATTTAAATAAAATTTGATGAGGGGAGTTCTGTTTATTTGGAAATGGCAGAAACAAGAGTTGCGTGTTTTTACAAAAGATAAGGGGGACAAGACTTTCTAAAGGCTCATGGACAAAGCCAGGCAACGGACAGTCGAGAATCGAGTAAGTGGGGAGCAAGCGAAACTTAGGTATCAAGAACTGATGAGGGTGACGTTCGCAGATCGGTGTAAGATGCAAACGAAAGGTTAGACCGCATGCTGAGAGTGTGAGAGAATGGAAAATTCTTCAGTAAATTACCACAGCGTGTGTCACTATCGAAACCTGCTCCCCTTTCCCCACCCATCAAACTTCCCCTTCCACCTTGCTAGCGCTTGTTGTGCAGACCCTACAGTGGCCTGCGCAAATGCGCAACAGTGGGAGGGAGAGTGGTTATTTCCCCTTCACCCCCACCACTCTGACAACCTCTCTCTGTGGCGTGAATTCAAGTCACACAGCTCTAACCACTACACAATGAGTTTCCTTGACCTGTCTCGCCCTCACCTGTCTTTCACATCTTTTACATTTAGGGGCAAGCGGACTTGGTTTTTCATAATTGAAATATTAAACTTACACTATTGCATTGGAATTTATGGACAGTTTTGAATAGCAAAAATGTTCAAACTTTAAAAAATATTGTGAGTTACTCAACACCATCAAAACTAGTGCACATCGTCAAAACTAGTGTACATCGTCAAGCTTGTGTACACCATTTAAAAAATGTATGAATATTACACCATAATAATCTTATGAATAATACACAATTAATATATATGAATATTACACAGTAAATTTTTTTACACTGTATACTGATAATAGTAACCAAACAATCACTCTTAAAACTAAACATATTTAGGAATTTTCAAAATTTTTTTAAAATTATTTTATTAAAATAATCTTTTCAATTCTTTATCTGCTCTCAGTTATTCAACAATGTTGAAAATGAAATCTCTTAGTACTACTTACAATCTAAAAAATTATATGGCTAAACCATCCCATCATATACACGTAAAAAACAATTCATTCATTTGAAGTACTCAAGATTCATATATTTATCATCACACACATTCTTCTCCAGACAGCTCACACAGAACAAGCTTGGAAGCTGAGGTTATGCACCTCCCCTCATGCAAGGCATGAGCGATGTAGTTATTATTATTTTTTTTAGCTGTTTAATAATTCATATTTTATACACCAACAACCCACCTAGAATTTATGAAAACACTTTTCCCCTGCACTCGCAGTCATACGCGTATATTTTCAAAATAATTAGCTCAGAGTACTAGGTACATTATTCTAGATGGTTTTAACATACTTTTGCAAGTATTTAACAGTGTAGAGAATGCCTGAATTGAGATATTGTCTCCGCTTATGTCCATAGTGCAATACTATGGTGGTCATTCAGTATCTCTTTCTAAACTCTATTAAATTCCTATCAAATATACATCAACAACCCACCTAGAATTTATTGATAACACTCTCCCCCTGCACTCACACTCTCATTTATATCAAACCCATATAAATTCTTGACATTTTAAACTAATAATATACTATTTTTAACAAGCAGGGTGGGACCACTTCGCCACAAGCACCCATTCGACTTATCATTAATTGCAACTAATAATTAATTAATTTTAAAAAATTCTAAAAAAAATTTGTTATCACATTATGAATAAATATTATGTACTTCTCATTCAAATTGCAATGATTTGTTAAAAAATTGTAATTATTTAAAAAAAAAATTTATTCTCTTGGTTAAAAGCATTAATAATTTTAAGAAAATTTCATTCAGTTTGTTAAACGCTGTAATGATTTTAACAAAATTTTATTCAAATTTTTAATGATTTTAAGAAAATTTCACTCGGTTAAAAGTTGTAACGATTTTAATAAAATTTTATTCAAATGTTTAACAATTTGAAGATAAGTTCAGTCAGTTGGTTAAAAGTTTTAATGATTTTAAGTAACACAAAAATTTAAAAAAACCCAGAATTTTTTTTAATTATTCACATTACATAAAGTCTAGTAGCGAAGCTGCTAGACATGGAACGAGACCTGAACCCAATGTCAGACATGTTGAGCGCTAGACCGCTCTGCAAGGTGAGCTCCGGGGTCCCTACCCCAGCAAGCAGCCGGTCGAATTTCCTAGCAAGGCTGAAGGTCGGAGGCGATGTGCGAGGGTTTCCCTCACCCTCGTCGCGGAAAAGTCAGGCAGAGCTAGCGATGGGTGGCCGGCCAGTGTCCTTGAACTAATCAAGTCCAGGCAACAGCTCCTAGCAATGTGGACCGGTTCACAGGGTGTATTCCGGCTAGAGAGGAGGAGGTCTTGACCCCATGAAGTCAGAGCAGCAAATGACATGGAACACATGACAAAAAATCGTCACAAAAAATGTATATTTCGTGATTCGCTTTCAAAAAAAAAAAATGTTATGTATTTCAAACATTTTTAACCCAATTTTAAGCAAATTTGACTCATTCAAAATTATTTAAGATGTTTTTCTGAATTTTTGTTTATATCTTGGAATTTATCATGCATTTATTTGGTTTTAAAACATTAGATTTGAATTATGTTCTTATTTAATAATTTTATATATAAACAATTGTAATTCCAGTATGGGCTTTTTGCTTACAAGGTATTTGAAACCTGAATTTAATACTACGATTCAACTATGTTTACACCCTCTCACATGCAAATGATTATCAAGCTATTGTATACATTTCAATTACGTGATTTGCTTGTTATTACTTTCATGTTTATAAACTAACTATTATCACACATGACCTAGCTGGGATTCGAACCCAGAATCTAACTTACATTAACCATGCCTTATCCAGGATCGAACCCAGAGCCTCCTTGCATAATCTGATAACTTTACGGAGGCTGGCAATATATAACAACTTATTTGATGTATTTATAGTGTTTTGAAAAATAATACTACATTTTTCAGCAAACATCTTTTGCCAGGAGAGAGTTTCAAATATCTTTAGTTGAATAGTAATTCCTGGTGAACTAATAGTTTGTTTGTTATCTGATTTTAATTTTTTTCCTCTGACTTTTTCATTACAACTCTCATATGTGTTAATACAACATACTTTTTTTTTAATATCTAAGAATCTCTCTCTCTCTCTCTGTTGACACAATTTTTCTTTAATTTATTTGAAAATCAAGAAAACTTTTAGTAAGTATAGGTTAAATAAATGTATGAAAAAATTCATTTTACAAGATAAATTTAGTGACAAAATATATACAAACATAGCTTGTTTAAAAAAATTTGAAAAATCATTTCAACACATAATATTTAAAAATATATACAAGCAAATCCAGCATGTCACACAAATTACACAATTTTATATATATATATATATATATATATATATATATATATATATATATATACAGCAATAGACAATCAAGTACAGGTTGATTCAAAACACGTAAACAAGTATAGGATGTTACAAAATATTAAACAAATTTATGTACAACACTAGGAAGTACAGATTGATTCAAAATATATACAACATTTTTATAAACTGTTAGCTACTCCGGTGAACAAAGTTTTCATGCATTTTCTTAATATTGGATCCAGATACCCTTCTTAAACTCTGCTTTCAAGGAGAGAGCATTTCTTATGCCCCGGTTTTAACCTGTTGGTTTGTACACAAATGTATTTAAAACTAGGAGCATGTAAAACAATGCTTTCAACCAAGCATGGACATGCTTCAACATAATGAGAGTGTACATCTTCAATACTAGATGGAAGAGGTATTGTTGCAGTCATATAAAACGTGGGACATTTCATGTTATTACTGCACTGAATTAGTTTGTGGCTCTTTTAATCTCCTAGAGGAAAATAAATTAATTTAAAATGAAAAATAGTGTCGCAAGTTTCTGTAAATTCGCGCAAAAGCCTGGTACAACATAGGGTGTAAATTACATTAGACTTTTCTTGTTTGATACAGACATTATGATTTGCAGGATTAAAATACATCATGTTACTACTACGACATCCAACA
Source organism: Dryococelus australis (assembly GCA_029891345.1). Classification (NCBI taxonomy): domain Eukaryota; kingdom Metazoa; phylum Arthropoda; class Insecta; order Phasmatodea; family Phasmatidae; genus Dryococelus; species Dryococelus australis. Next base: position 335,770,147 of record CM056993.1, on the reverse strand, counting down.
CTCGACTGAGAAGAATTAGCAAGAAACAATGTATGTATATTGATAAATTAATCCTCTCTAAATTTTAAAGTTGAAATGTGTTTGAGAGCTATATTGTGTTTTTGCTAATTTTATAGCTCGATGCACGTAACATTTTAATGAATCACACCCAGTATGAGGCATGTAACCAAACTTGTTTTTGCTATAATGATGTACAGTATGAAAATTATTATCACATTCTTCGAAATACTGATAGGGTAAAACATTGTCTGTATTATAAACAAGATGTTTCAAACATTTTTCTTCCTCACAATATGATGTTACAATGCAGTCGTCCTTAAGCTTACACTTTCGATCTACTATATGAGGTCTGTACTGGTTTACAAGACATTTATAACTATTGCTGTTAGTTAAAGTGGAATAATAACTAGTTGGTTTACTACATGCTGTCAAAGCTTGGAAGAAATACGTACATTTGAAATGACTCACATATTTCCTTAACATAATGAGAATATAAAAAGCTATAAGTTACAGAATACAAACCTTTATCAAAAAACGCATACCTGTATTTAAGCGAGAACATTATTCTGAATTAGCCACTTCACACTCATATAAATTACACATGAACGGGAAAACTAATTCTTCTTGTTCGAAAATAAAGTTGTGGATGTCCCCGTCGCAAGTCTCCTTCCAAAGAAAGGTGATTCTCTGATGAGGTCTGGTGAGTTGGTAGGCGATTACTCCATGTCCATGCTCCTCTTCTGTCTCCTCGCTAAGACAGGCAATCAAGTCTTCTAACGATGTTGGTAAGTCACTAGCGGGGCGAAGATATCTCACAGCACAATCATTGCATGCTATTCCTTCACTAAAACGAATGCCAAGACTGTTATCGAAAGTGTAGCACCAATTGTCGTTTAACGTATGAATTCCATTTCAAAAGTTTAATAAATGAAAAGCACTATGAGCTCCCCAAAACACGCGTAAAAAAGAAAACGTTTAATATACGTCCATTCGCTCGGGTGGTCGCTGCAACACTGACTTGGCTATAGCACTTATGTCAACTTATAAGTTGTGTTCAGAGCAAACATAACCTGCGTCTGCCTACGTTTGATTATAGACTGAGGTGAAAAACTCGGAAATGAAGGAAAATACAAAACGAATCTTTCCAAATAAATTAAACGGCTAACGAACCAAGTTCGTGATGGATGGAGGTCCTGGTAAAAATAAATTAAATCATTTTGATTTCTTAATTCATTTGCAATGGTACAAAAATACGCACAGCTATTATGGCCTTTATACAAATTACCCCTACCTATCCGTACAATAAAAAATTATTACTGTTACCAATGAACACAATTCTTACATCAATCTTAATTATGATTTTAAGTCAAAATCACTGTCTTCATACCAGCAATAGTCACTTGACCTTCACTCAATAGTCACACATATACAATCAAAATGTCCACTATTATATATTTACATCATTCCGAATGTCCGCCACTCAATTCATCAATTCTCAACTTGGTTTGCTACCGACGTTGTTCCGATGATCGCACACACTCGGCACTGTTGGTAACTCAAGACCCCGACATAAGGGCACGCCACAGCTTATAAAGCTGTGCTGGTCCGGCGCACACAAGCCTCTTCGCGCACCTGGAAAAGACACTAAAACAGAAAGAATATCTTGTTTCCTTGCAGCAAATCTCACATTTATATTTACTGACTCCAACACCACAATTTATAAAAAAAATTGCATTGATATATAACATACAATTATATTATATAATATTAATAAGCACTGTTTCAAACTTACACTCTGAATTCGAAACAGTGGAAAACCACTGATTCGCAGTGAAAATGGCCCCACTTAGAAAAAAAAAAAAAAACCACTGATTATTTCAGAGGTAAAATTACTCTGATTGATTTAGTGATGTGAAAATTTCACTCATTAGTGGAGTCATTTTCACCTCTAATCAGTGGTTTTCCACTGATTAGAATTTAGAGCGTATCAGTGTCATAAAATATATCTTCAGTGCCCACGACAGTAAGGCTATGTTAAACTATGAAAACTTAAACTAGCAACAAATTCCTTTAGTACTATTGAAAGAAATATAGTGGCTTTGATTAGAAACAAAAAAAAAAAAAAAAAAAAAAAAAACGTGGTGTCGCTATGTCGGGGACATGTCCGTGGGTTTTACGTAAATACATCTGCATCAGCGGGTAATATTTTCTTTGCCATACGGGAATGATACAGTAATAATGATATTGATACTTGGCTGTTATGGCTACAATCGACTGATCTAGACCAGATATTTCATTTGTCACAGAAATCTGTGTGAAAGCACATCAGAGCCGCCAGACATACTGCCTTGAAAACTTTCGTTCACGCCCAAAATTCCCGCCCAGACGCTGCGGGTTCTCACCTACGTCTTACACATTGGCGGCAACATCTCAAGGTCATGGTCGCATATTAGGCAGGATTTACAACAGTCCGTCATACATTCGTCCGTCTCCCAGTCGAGAGATTTACAACCAAACTTCTTACGTCCGTCGTTAAGTTCATCGCTGCAAACTAATAAAAACAAAACTGATTACAAATAAAAAAATCTCCATAAAAAGTGAACCTTTTTGGCTGTATTTTGTTTCTCAGTATCCAAAAAGCACATACATGTACCTAACGGAAATTAATCGATGTAAAAAAAAACTTAAATAGCATATAAAGCATGATTTTATTACTTTTACTATTTCACAAAAGAAGCTCGTGTTTCCAAACGTAATTATCAATTAATCTTCAGGAAAAATGTAACTTAATTTCATTTTACAGTTACATAAAATAAACATATGAAAACAAAAGACAGCCGAAACAAAACACTGCACACGCTACACAGCCTGGTAAGAACTCAGGCTGAACGAGTAACAAAACATGCAAGTTTAGAAGGCTGTAATTTCATCCGTTCTTCCGTCAAAAGTTATAGCTTGCCAGGGTTTTGACGGACTGGCAGATGGATTTAATGGCCAGCTCTGATTGGCTGTTGGTCACGCGATTGACGGACGGATGACGGACGCGACGGATCGTTGTATGTCCTGCCTAAGTCGGAAAAACCGATCGAACGAGATCAGATTTATTCCAGTGTTGTTAGTCGCGGCGTTTTAGTGTTGGGATGGAAAATCCTGCAAGTTTCAGATCTCCGTTTTCGTTCCGGTGCCCCATGTGCCGGTTATATTTTCAAAAAGTGTTCACGTCGAAACACATAACCAACTTATTTGCCCAGGACACGTGCTGAGTGGGAATGGTACTTCAGATCCTCAAATCCTCTTTCCCTTTCGGATCCGCCACTTTGCCACAGCTGTCTTTCATCTACTTCAACACGTCGCTTCGCCTCATTACAAGTCCATTTGAGAGGTATCTATGTCATGGAGATTGCTACCATCGTTTGTCTGCATCTTTTTCTTCGGCACACGAATCATCAGCTCTCATTTTATTTTATAGGGAGAATCTCCTTGGCGACTTTGATCTTAGTAATTGCTCTCTCTCTCTTTCTCTCTCTCTCTTCCTGAGCTCGCTCATCTCGAGTGAAAGAGAATTTATTTACATCAAGAAAATGAATAAATACTGTACAATAATTTACTTTATCGCATAATATTTACCAGTAGTAACATCGATCTTTCCTTCGTTTGAGCCGACGCTCTTTCATCACAATTTATAGAATTACAACGAAATGTACGCCCAAATGATGCCAGGGAAGTTTGTGTCAAATTCTGTATATGAATTTTGTAAACGGAAGAAGCGAAATTATTTTCACAAAAATTAAGTACTTAATTAAAACATGATATGCTACTTACTATCTTACGTTTTTACCCATATGTGTAACTGCCTATTTAGATAATTAATATTTGGTCCGATATAATAATGGCGAATTAATTCTTTGACAACATTAATGTGCATGTATTTACACATTTATCTTTAATCATTCCTAAGGGAAGCTGGAAGTGGACTTACTTTCGTTTCAGAAAATAGGTACTAGGCCGATTTAATAAAAATATTTATCATATACTCGCCAGCTCCCAAACCATTTATTATCCTTTTTGCCGTCTCTTTATCAATCTTATGAGAGATCAATTTTATTTTATTTTATTAATCTTGGTATGTTACTGCTCATAGTAACATCGTTATCCGCAGAATGTATGTTTTGCTGATACTAAATACATGAATTTTGTGGACTGACCTTGACTTCGAACAGAGGTCAATTTGGATGATTATTTTAATCTATTCTAATGAATGTTATTAAAGTGACCAGAAACAATTCGCGGGTTCATTTTCCTGTAGGTTAGACTCGACATTAGTTTGCATGCTTAGGCAGTTATAAAATGCTCGCTGACTCATTGCTGCCCCAGCGGAAGGCCGTAATTGGTCATACGTTTTGTTGCGTGTTTATTATTGAGTCAAAGTCCTCCAAGAAGTGTCACAAAAATACAAGTTTGAAGTTTAGCTTGTCGTTAAATAAATCCGGCAATTTTTCAGGTCTCTATGTAGGTTCAGACTGTCACTCCAGTGCATAGCCCTGGGTTAGACTCCCAATAAATGCAGTTATTTGCAGATGATTATTTGATCATAACCGTATAATCACAAAGGCTAATAGGCGACTCATGCATCGCATTCAACCACATGTGCTGAGTGTTTGAACCCTCACACCAATTTATTCGTATTTACTCAAGTCCCCTCTGCCACATCCAGGTCAACTATGTGATACATCTCCCAGCAGCAATCTAAATACGTGACATTGGGAATGTTATTTATCACTTATACGTGGCCGCTTCAATCGGCTCGGGGACTACCGTGCATAACTTATTACACAATCATAACCTCAATTAAATTGGTGAGCTCATTCTAAACATAATATGGCAGCCAAAAATCCATTGTGTTATACGATATAATGCTACTCGTTTGTCTATCTTCATTTTCACAAAGCACACACCACAAAAACTGATGCCAGGTTGGCCAGTCAATTACAAGTGTTGGGATTCAATGTTGAATGAATATCCAATAAGGTGCAAGCATTCGGTAGTAGCAGTATTGCCAAAGGCTGTTCACGATAAAGTGACCACTTTTGAAATCAACCTTAGAAAAAAGACACTGCCCCTGCCGGCATATACTTTAACGGGCGCACTGTGTTGTGTCCAGTGAAGTTCGTAACAATGGGTGGAAAATAGTTCCATATCTTAACGTCGAATAAAAAGTGTAAGGTAACCATCTGTGATAATTTAAATAATTTCTTGCGCATTCTGGTTTTTTTAATGCATCGATGTGTAAAAATTAACAGATCTGTAAAATATTTACTTTTCTAAAAATATCACATTTCCAATAAACTGACGCATGAGTAAAGTGATGAGGCCCATGGCAATGTTAATGTTGCAGAAGGCGGAAGAATACACGACGTGCCTGCAAGTAGATCTTAAACAGGGCTTTCAGAAGTGCTCATTTTACCGTGAACAGCTTATACACTACATACACACATACAAATATTCACATGTTAGTGGTAAAAACATTGGAGCTTTTGAAAAGGGTATACAAAAATCAAATTGTTTTTCGCCGAATATTATATTTACAGCTTTTTTTTTTTTTTGCATAAAAAATACTTTTTTCTAACAGTTGAATTTCCCCAAAACTTCACACAATTTATCATTATAGATTATAAATATGCTAAGTTCTAGTTAAAATATCTACAAAACTTTGAAGATAAAAACAAATAGAACTGAGTTTTCAAAAAAATAAATCCAACATGAAATTTCCAGTTTGACTGATTATCTACCATTCAATTCACGAAATTTAGTTTTGAATGATTCAATGACTTCATACGAATCATAGATAGTCAACACTTAGGGCCAGCTCTTTTTCTCCGTAGTTTGTAATGAGGAACTGAATGAAATTTGTTTATACAAGGCAGAGATTTTATTTGTGAGTCTTAAAACCGCCGAGTAGGAACTAAACATAACTTCCATAACTACGTAGTTACGTTACGCTAACCCTGAATCAGTGATTTCATTATATGAAATGTCATTCACTGAAAGTTAGTTGATCGACAAGCGAATCAATCAAATGAACTGAGAACCAATAACTTACGGTAGTGGGATTCTCGACATTTGGCTGATATATATTCAGCGATCATAATAATCAGTTGTTTGGCTAGTTGTCACTCATCTGTCTCCATTGGCACTTTTTCAAGTTTAGAGTGTAACCGATAACCAGCTGTGTCATCTTACTTCCTCCTTATTAATTTGTGGCGCCCCGAAACAGTCTTCGACTTATAGATGACTTCCTGTGTGGAAGATTATTACGCACGGCGAACATTGTAAGAGATTATTGGCAAATTAACATGTATTTGTATAAGTCGAATGAGAAAGTGCGAATGGTAAATATTTCTTTCCATACATCCATGTTAGCGTTCCTAAGTTTTCTCGGGAAACAGGCAAACGCATAGGGAAGTTCCTAACTTTGTGTAGGTAGTAGCGTTGCTCAACATTCTTATCTTTGCAGCTTCATATCTGGAACTATTCCCAGACTTTGTATCGGTTTAAAAACTCAAATTACAGTTTAGGAAGTTTACCAAAATATTTTCTTCAGTGCACTGTACAGCGTTGTCTCAGATTCGTTAGCAGCGTATCCCTTGAAAGTTGATCGTAATGGAATCAGCCATATTTGTTTATCATTATTTCTAGACACCTGAAAAATTCGCGTATTCATTTTAGGACAAGGTAGAATTCGAAACACGTGTGTTTATATAACTTTGGCCATTGGTTCCCACGGTGTTTGACACCTCCTGGAAAACGCTGGCCCAATCGTCGCCTTCACTCTAAATTCGAATCAGTGGGAAATCACTGATTCGCAGTGAAATCCAACTACTGTAATCAGTGAAAATGGCGCCACTTATAATAAGTGGAAAACAACTAATTGTTTCAGTGAAAAAATTTCACTGATTGAATAAACGACGGCTGACTGCAGTGGCGAATTAAATATTGCTTTTATTGAATGATGTAGGCAAATAATTACATTAAATAAACATATTTACGATAGTCTACCAATTATGTTATGCAATTTATCTAAACTACCACGCCAAGTTGAAATTGTTGCAGGAGAATATATTTCTTATAATTTAGCTGTGAAATCGTTTAGTTTGAAATTCTTTGCTCATACTTTTCGTTTTTAGTTTGATTGGTACCGTTAGGATTGTTAAAACGAATAGTGCATATGAGTGCACTCTCTTCGCCGCATTAAATGTGCAGTTTAAACCTTCAAACAGAGTGCTTTGACGATTACATGCAAACGAAATGAAAGACGTAAAGACGAAATAAACGACATTAAAACGGAATGAAAGTCCGTGTGTTCATATTACCTCGTAAAATGGCGTTATGAAAGACGAAACGCATTTTCGAAAGTATTTTGTATTTGTTTTATTCGTTTATTCGTTGTTATGCTACCTCACTTGATACATGTCGTTTACGGCCCTTTTAAAATGATGTTCGATGGCGATTTTTACACGCAGTTTCACTGATACATCAGTAAAAAATAATCAGAGACGGAGCAAGTTGCTCAGATGTTTCACTGGTCCGTCAGTCAAAAAATAAACCACTGAGAAAACAGTGGAAAAAATTACTGATGAATCAGTGAAGGAAATATGGAATTTTTTCACTGCTTCATCAGTTAAATTCACTGAAGCGACTGTTGTATCAGTCAGATACGTTTGACTGATTGAAACAGTGAAATTCTCACTGATTCAAATTTAGAGTGTTCTACTGTGACAGCAGACAACCAATGTGCAGTTGATATCGGCATATTAGTATATAAGACAGCAAAGTCTAACTTGCAGGTCATTGAACTCGCAAATTTTTCAGGTCTCTAATTATTATTCACGTTGGTTATGCTGACGAAATTAAGACCACGTAGACACTCTCTTAAATCTAACCAGTGGTACAAATTCAGTAACACGTGCACGATGCTATCCTTCGTGTGAAATTTAACATAAGCTATTAACTATCTAATGCAAACTAATATCACTAATTGTAATAATATTACATAGAGATTTATTTTATATTACAACATATCCTTGTCATTTTTATTACTATCCACTATTGCTGTTAACGTTCACACAAATTCTGTTGTAACTTCGCTATAAACACAAGCAAAACGACATTGTACAACGGCACGATGGTATACAACAAACGATAATATACAGCATCAAACGGCATTCATTGAGTAAAATTTAATTACTTTCAACAGAGGTACTGAAAACAATTTTCTTAAAAGAGTCTAAATTTTAGAGTTCTTTATTGTAGTGTGCCATGTGCGTTCCATAATCCCGAAAGCTAAACAGTGAAAGGTTTTCCACAGTTTGACATATGCTGGGGTATTTTGAGGACATAATTGTCATTGGCAAACGAATCTTCGTAAAGGAATCCGATGCCACCAGATCCACGCGTTCACTCACCATCCTTTTGAAGCCTTTGGCCCCGCAACAAGGTTGATATTTTTGTTACCTACAATTTTTTTTTCCCCCATTATTAACTTTCAAGTTAGTTTCCTAATGTACAAATTCAGCATGCGTCTCTAAAAATAACCTTTAGACAATATTTGTCACGTAAAAATATACACATTTGTAGGTTATTGTTCTCTACAACGTAAGAAAAACCGGCAGCAACTTAATTTTTAAAATAAGTTTAATTTAATTAGCTGTTTCCTTCTGTAAAACACAATCAACAAACATTTTTCTTCTGACGCAGATGAAGAGCTTACATTTCATATAAATTCTAATTCCCCTCCCTACACCAGTGCTCAACACATGTGGAAATAAAAACTCAAAGATTGTAGTCTATAACGAGTTAACCCTTTCACGTAGGCCTACATTCTAGACAATTGTCAGTGTGTTGCACAGGAAGCTTATATTTGACAGGTGCTGTACTCTACGAGGCTCAGTACCCAAGGACCTTCCATGAGGGTAACTGATTCCTAAACCTTGTTACTGCCTTAAGTAATGACTGGTTGATATCGCTGTCACAGAACACAGACTACAGTTTAAGACTGGGCTGCAGTTGATTTAGCACACGCACAGCAAGTGCGTTAGCACAGAACACACGCACAGCTCGAATCTGAAAGCTACAATCGAAATAGCAAACGCACAGAAACGACGGATGTTTACTGAAAACACGCATGCAAATGATAGGAAACGATGCTCGGCAAATTGCGCGTGCGTGTGTCGGTAACATTGGAATGAAAAAAAAATACCGTAGATGCCCGTGTCTTAATTTGTTGATACATAATACGTTATACCGTTCATTAACATACATTGCTAGTACAATAATAATTTCAACTAAAACAAACTTCTGTTTACATGGCGCCAAACGCCTAAAACAATAGTCAAATTAACGACGTCAAATTAACGACTTTTGTAGCCATTTTCATCGTTACATGAACTCGGTAGTATCAACGTTCTGATTGGCCATGCACGGTGCACACGCATAGGAATTGTAGATTATATCCCTACTTTCTGTGCGCTTCCCTTGTGCGTGTGCTGTGCGTAATTGTCATACTAATACATATATTCTTATTTCTTTGCCTATGCTGTTTTCTGTGCTAAATCAATTGTAGCCCGGCCTTTATTGGTTATGATAGCGAAACAAATTATTTGCAAGTTTACAGCACGCATCAAAATATTTCTAATTTGCAGCACCAGAAACCATAAATTAATGTGGGAATGAAAGGGTTAAATCATAACATGTGGCTAGTAGTAATATAATTTGGATGGCACCAGTCTTTCCAATGCACCCATTTTAGTCATGGTTGTTTTGGCTAAAGGTTGAGGAGACTCGAGGATAAGGGATTTGTCACTTTTTTTCCCTCCCAATGCTTCTAATCGCAAAGGCTATAAAATGTACAGTAGATACTGCACCAGAAATGAATCGTATTAAATGATAGATCTTACATACAATTTTTGAAGTTAAGATATTTTGTGGATAGTTCAGAAACGAATATCGAGAGATATTCATAACAAGAAATTGATGGCTAGTAATTTGTAATTTTTCAGTTTTCAAGATTAAAAATTGTCACTTGCGGGGAAAAAAAACTGGTAATTCGTAAGTACAACTTAAATCGCTAAAGTTTATGATACTAAAGCGCTTATAATAAAAGCTCAATTTTTTTAAATTTTGAATTAGGTAGATACTTATATCCACTCAGATTTAATGAATAATTTTCTGTAGAGAAATTACTCTCCCGTGCAGCATAAGAAAGGAAATGAGGAATGAAAACAAATCTTATCACTTGTAATGCGATACAGTATTGAATACAAAATTTGCAGGACTTTCATACAGTATAACAAGAGTTTTGGAACTGTAGAGGGGTGTCATAAAGGAACGTTTATGCAGTAAATTTATCAGAAACGACATCTGCAACGTTCAGTCTGTCCTGCTTCGAGCACAAAAGTGATATTTTGCGACGAATAAATTAAAGTTTTATGGGGGAAATTTATAGGCCACGGTTCTGCTCGTTCTGTCCGGGACAGGTCAAGAATTCTAGGCTCATACGAAAAAAAAAAAAAAAAAAAAAAAAAAAAGGACCAAAACTTTGGGACTTTTAATTGGACGGCAGAGTCACATAGCTAAGCGGCTATTCCAGCGTCATGGAAATCCAGCCTGGGAGGTACGTTTTCGACCGTAAAATCACAAGTACATGTTTCTGGCGACCAACGAGGGCTATAAATTATATTCTCGCCAGACGGTGGAGAATTAATAAGAACACATAACCGTGTCCTTATAAAGGAGCACAATAAAAGTAACAGTTCATCGAAATGTCTGTGCGTAGGGTCTGACAGTTGTGCCCGCGCGACAAGTCCGGCCTGATGACCTTAAGATGGATGAGGAGGGGGGAGGAAATGGCACAACAGAGCTGCGGCCTTCTGTATTTTCTTAATCGCGAATCCCTCCCCACTCCACGTCTTTGTCAAACCAATAGCATATCTTTTCCCTTCCCGCTCAACCCATTCCCCCCCCCCCTCCTCTATCTTTTCCACGCCAACTCCTCCATTGTGAAACCCGACGCGCGCCCAACACAAACAAGAGAAAAATACAAGCACAAACTTTACGAGTTTTAGTTGAAATTCTTTTACTATTGTCCTTTTTTTTTATCCACTCTCCACACGGGGAAATAAAACCTCGCCGGTCTCGACGTATGAGGTTCCCGCCCCCGCGCCATTTCTTACGTTTTCCTAGTTCCTCATTACCTTTCCCTTCCCGCCACTTGTTTCCGCTCTCCGACTTCCCCTATTTCCCACGCGTGGTTGGTGGGGGAGGGTGGTGGGGGGATGAAGGAGAGAGGGTGGGACCTAAACTGCAGCTCGTTTCGTTCCAACACGATAATTCGATTACTGCACGGCCCTCATCCCGCCTGATTCATTTCCCTTCCGCTGCTTCAAGCCCTGGGTCAAGTCCCCCTCCCCTACCGCGGCAACCCTCCCCCTCCACCTCGACCGCAGCGAGAGGGGCGGAGTGCACCGCTGGGACACTCCACTGGCCGCGCGATATTTACCTCCGCAGCGCAGGCCGCCTCTAATTATAATTGTCGTCGTGTCCAGGACCAATAGAACACGCCGGGCCGTGCTGAGCCGTGCGAGTACTCCAGTTCGCGGTGCCCCCACCCCTCCCGCCTCTAACCCGGGCCGTGCCGACAGCCCCGCGCGCTCGCGTGCGCGCCAGTGCTGCGCTGGGCTCGGTGCGGTCGGGTCGCGAACTCGGTCCTCACCCCCGCCCCGCGTCAAGTGCCCACCGCGCGCGCATCAACCCGCGCCGCGCCAGTTTGTTGTTGTTGTTTACCCGCGCGCGTGGTCGCCAGCCGTGCGCCTCCAGTCGGCACGGCTTGTCGTCGACCCGCACCTGGCTCCCCCTCCCGATAGACGTGGCCGTCGCCATGGAGATGGGCGACGAGTCGTGGGAGCACCACGTGTCCTTGATGCAGATGGGATGCGGCCAGGACCACGAGCAAGTCAATCACGACTACCTGCAGCAGGCTGAGGAGGTGAGGAGGGCACTCGCCAGAGTTATCTAATCGCACGGCAGGCAACGAGTCCGGTCACTTAAAGGGGCTTGTGCCTGTCCATAACCCGCGGGCTCGGCTAATGATTTAAACTGCCCATCTGAATATGTTTACAAATAAGACATGACACCAACCCCCCTCCCCCGTGTCACCACATCCCAACTACATGGATATCCCGTTTGCATACTAAACCGCGACAACTAACTTTATCGTAACACTCAAATTAAGTACGAGTGATATAGATAATTCAACGAGCACAAACATTTTGCCCCCGCGTCGTATCTTTTAACGTCTTCATTTAGAATACACGGTTGAAAGAGATGCCGGGTTCTAACCGGTTTTTGTAATGGCAAGTGTTTCCAGCATGTAATATTTATAGGGCGTGAATTAATTAAGTTGGAAAATTAAACCAACTTTCTATACCCTATGCTTTATAAATTGTTTGGTAAATTCGTTATATATCAGTCCTTTTTTTTTTATTGTGTACCCATTTGTTGTACACGGTTTTCAATTTATAATATTTTAGGAATGAAAAATGACTTCGAATTTGATACGGTTTTTCAGGTTTCACAGACTGGCGTACTGTCAAAAGTCCTTTCACATGTAGTCTATGTGTAACAAAAAATTGTCATTATTTTATAGTCATACGAAATTCCGTTCAACTTGTAGGCATTACTTGTTGGGTACTCTTTCCTTGCATAAAAAATTTAAGATAGCATATTTTTTGCATCATGGCATGTCAAAATCACAAATTTAGTGCTTTTGGGATGTAGAAATCAAATAAACAAAATCACATACAGAAAATTTAGCAAGGGCGACTGAAAGACTATGTCTTGATTCGTTTTAAGGTAAGTCATGCTTAGCAAAACGTATTTTACAAAAAAAATTCCCAGACTGCTACTTATTAAATATATACATTTTTTTCAGCTTTTTTTTTTAAACGCGAAAACCTTTCTTAGATTGATTGAAAAAGATTTCTTGAAGTAACACGTGGTATCTTATTTCGGTGTAAACTGTCTTATTTTACTGTGATTTTTTATTATTTGTACATCCCAAAAATACTAAAATTGTAATTTTAGCCAGGTCATTGTGTACAAAATAAACCGCCTAGGTTTTTGTGAGAGATAAATAACGTTAGTATTGTTAGCAAGTTGAACAGCATTGAGAATAAAATGTAAAATAAAGATTTTTTTGTTGACCAGCACCAAGAAAGTATATTCTGTCGATCGACGCAAGAAAACGGTTTCTCTTAAAGTCTACCACAGAAATGTTTACAATTACGAATTAATCAAGAACTAATTAACGATCAATGTATTTTATCCTTTTTTTCTTTTCCAGTAATAATCCATAAAATAATTTGATTATCAGCCCAGTTTATTAGCGTTGAACATCCGTATGTTGTATATATGCAAGACTTGATTCCTGTAATAATATATAATTTAAAACTGAAAAAGAAAGTTTTAATTTAAGATTTTGTGATGCTTGGGGTTCTTAGTGTGGATATTACATACCTAGACAATGTAAATTTGAATACGGGTAAAAACATAATTGCAATTACAATGCTATTATGTTTGGTTTGAAATTTTTAATTGTGTTGGTATGATCACGAAGTCGTTACTAGTTACTACAGTAAATAGTTTTAGCCGTGACAAATTATTTACAATATTTTTCAGGTAGCCTGTTACTGCACATGATTGGTAGAATTTCGGCGAATAGTTGCAGCATACGTGTGGCTAGGAGAGTTACTCATGTGGGATATATATATATATATATATATATATATATATATATATATATATATATATATATATATATATATATATATATATATACACACATACATATTTGTTTGGGCTACTTGAGAGAAATATCTATGTATAAATTGTTTTGACAGCCTTGTCACGAAATTGTGTTGAACGTTTAACCCCATTTTTAATGGGAGAACTCTGCTTTTGCGTGTAACTTAAATAGAATAGAAAGTAAACGGAGTAAAAATTAATGCGAGGATAGTGTTAACTATTTGTACATAAAAACAAAATAGATTACCATTGTGTACGTTTACTTCACATTGGATAACCCAAGGAAATATCTGCTGCCATAGGCCTAAACCAGTGGGTTAGTGGGGGTGTGGCGCCGTTATTGGTGAGAATTGTTTTATTTATTTATTTATTTCGCCTTTTATTTTGTGGTCGCAGTTAAGACATAATTTGCCTTCTATACCACTGAACCCATCGTAATCATACATATATACATTCCATAAGCATGTAATGTACACTACACTAATATAACAATCTATAATACTAATCGAAGTATACATATTCCAACAATTCCAGGTATCAATTAACTGGCATGACTGTACAATATTAAGAATGGTATGGTAGTATTCACGAATCGAGTACACTCTAAATTCGAATCAATGGAAAACCACTGATTCGCAGTGAAAATGGCTCCACTTAGTATCAGTGTTTTTTTTTTCCCCAACTGATTCTAAGTGGAGCCATTTTCACTGAGAATCAGTGGTTTTCCACTGATTCGAATTTAGAGTGTATCAAGAACATGCCACTCTAAAGGTAGACCAATAATAATAATAATTATTATTATTATATGTACTAAATTAACTACGTAACATACAAAGTAAGATAATTTGATAGCTCACATTTTCGCATTCAGTTGACAAATACTAAGTTACACAAAATAGTATTTACACTATTAATCCCTCGATCTGATACAAAATTACGTTTACAAGCTCTATTACACGTATACATATATAAGATAGAGACGCTATTTACATATACAGTATAAGAACATGAGTGAAATCAGCTGGCAGTTTTGCAGACAAAACGGTATAAAATACAAATTTTAACAATACATTGTATCATTAGTAAAGCTAACAGATAGGCTATTTGACATATTAACGACTTATAACATAAAACATGTTTAACCTATTTTTTTTAGAGAATAATACACACAAAATCATTGGAATATTAAATTACGGACAAGAAAGGCATATTAAATTAATATATACGATTATTGTTTCTGTATGGATAGTATGTTTTGTCTCAATAAAAATAGTGAAAAAGCCAGAACAGGTTTAAAGTCCGCACACCTATAGTCACAAATATGATAACGCTGATATATGAATTTTAATTCCGATCGCAGAAATTTACATTGCATTTTATCGTGAATTATAGTACGAATTGTAATTTTTAAAGGTTTTTCCCAAATTAAAGCAAAATTTTCAACCAAAATCCCAGCTTTACGCCCACCGTTTTCAACCATTTGTAACGTACAATTTTCTAAAGTACAAAATTTTCTAAGTAAAAAAATCTAACAAAGTGTATCACTGGCAATTTTTCAAAAAGCGAAGAGAGTAGGAAGTATTAAAATAAACAAGTAGGTAGGACTTTGATTTTTATGTTATCGCATGCTTGGTTGGAAACCACCAAAAAGTTTATTTTATTTAACAGCGTCATCTAGGTTAGCTATTTATTGACCCATAAAATTTGGTCCCCTTTTTTCGGAAACATTTTTTATTATTCCCATAATCCATATTGCCGAAATATTGCAAGAAAAATTTATTTTCCTTTGAGATGAAATATAAATCGACGTTATATTGCTCGTAAAAAAATGTTTGTGAAAATAGCAGAGGAAGGCGGAGGTAGCTGTTTTCAGCCGTGTCGTATTTTTAGAGGCGAGCGGAATAGAGGTTCGCCAGGTTCGGGACGGAATTCAGGTAGTAGTTTGTGGTGTCGGTCGCCGAGATGTCCACACTGCTCGGTGATGATTGATGGGGCGCGGGGTGCAGGTAGCCGTGGACTTTCTGTCGCCACAAGGGCGTCCTTTCTTTGTCCCCCCCCCCCCCCCCTCGGTGCAGGAATGCACTCGCTTGGCAAGTTGGCTGTCCCTTGGTGGTCGTCCCACAGTGGTCAGCCATACACCACGCTTACCTCTTACATCGTAAAGCCAGGCACTCGCCATTCGAATAGGGAAAATGAATCATTATACTCAATTCAAGGTACAGTGAGCACTTTTTAAAGCCATCTCATTTGGAATAATATATTTAATTTAAGTCATATACGTTAACTTCCCAGTGCGATGGAATATACATTGTGTTTTTACCTACATACATGCCAAGATTTATTTCGAAAGGTGATTAAAATATTTTTAAATGGCTGAAAGAAAAGAGTAACTCGGGCCTCAAAAAGTGCTCACTTTACCGTGAATAGCCTATACCTAGTTGCCTGAAGTCAAGCTTCTGTGGTCTTACAACTTCGGCATAAAAAAAAAACTATTGCATATTTGAACTAAGTAAAGTCTGTTCACAATAAAGTGAGCAATTTTGAAAGCTCTGCTCAAAATCTACTTTTATTATTCCACCGTATGTAAAATTAACATTGCCATTGACCTTATTACTTTATTCATGCGTCGGTCAAGTGAAACTGTAAAATTATTAGCAAAGTAAATATTTTACAAATCTACCAACTCTTACACTTATATTCATTTAAAATAAGTCATGTAAATAATTTTAGTATTCACAAATGTTTACCTAATACTTTTAACTCAAAGCGAGTGAATGGAAATATTTTATCTCTGTTGTTGCCAACGTTATTGTGGTGCATGTCAGTCAGTCTGCCTGTTGGTATATACGCAGGTATAGGCTATTCACGATAAATTGAGCACTTTTGAAAGCCCTCTCATTTGGAATAATATTCAATAAATATATTTTAGTTTAGCTGCAGACGTTAACTTCCGAGTAATATACCGACACACTGTGTTTATTACTTACATTGCAATATTTATTTAAAAGGGTGGTTAAAGGATTAAATATCTCTGAAAGGAAAAAGTAACTAGGGCTACAGCAGTGCTCACTTTACCGTGAACAGCCTTCATATATGTTCATATAACGTTAATATACAGTAATAACCAATCACGTAATTTCTCTTATACCTACATTTGTTTATTCGTGTCACATGTATTTTCATGAATATATACACGAAAATGACTGTAAGGTAGTGTTTCACCTTCAGGGTTATAGTCCGTTCACGGTTACTTCCAACTTTTCTGAAGCCCTGCTAAAGTTCTATTTTCAAGTTATTCCTCCGCTTCACGTAACGTAGCTTCACCGAGTCTAGAAAATCACACTAAAAGGACAACGCACTGCACTCGTGCGCTCTCGATCTAATAATATCCCGCTTATGAACTATTTCTTACTAGACATTACCAACACACCTTTTTTCTCCCTGTGTTTTTTTCATTTTAATTACAAATTAAAAATTATAGTTTATAAATTAAATATAAGTAAGATCTCAATTCATCGAAAAGTAAGAAACTTTTATATTAACTTAAGTATAAAACACTTGCGATAGATGACATATTTAGGAAACAACAAAACACGTTATACATGGGGTGATTTTTCAAAAATTCGATTCAGAAAACGAGAAGATGCCGTGAATAGACTATACAGTTTATAGTCGCTCAGATGTATTTCTCATATGAATTAACCATGAATCAGTGACGTATCAGTGATATTGCCCAGAGAATATAGGCCAGTCACGATATAAATAGAAACAGCTGGCGATGTCATCTACGTTTCTAATTTGTAGTTTACTCGGGTGTTCTAACGTTGGCAGCACCGTACAACCTGCTGCAGCTTGCTTTTGGCAGACAAATGAATCGGATAAAGTTCTCTCGTTACAGTGTTGATTTGCAACTCTCTAATTGTATGCTCCCGGGAGCGGGTCCACTTGGAGACGGAGCCCTGCATGTAATATGTAGCGACCTGCAAAATTCACGTTATTATATGCTGTTCACGGTAAACTGAGCACTTTTGAAATCAACCTTGGAAAAAAAACCACTGCCCCACCTACGTATCTTTTAACGGGCACACTGAGTGACATGTCATGCTCCCAGTAAAGTTGGTAACGATAGATGGAAAATACTTCCACATCTTAACGTCAAATATAAAAGTGTTAGGTAACCATTTGCGGTAACTTAAATTCATTTCGTTCGCTTTCCGTTTTTATTAATGCAGCGAAGTGAAAAAAAAAAAAAATAGATTTGTTGAGTATTTATTTTTCTAATAATTTCACTGTTTCACTTGACCGACGCATGAATAAAGTGATGATGCCCATTACAGTGTTAATGTTACGTAAGGCGGAAGAATTCACAACGTGTATACAAACCAGGGCTTTTTCAGAAGTGCTTATTTTATCGTGAACAGCATTTATATGTATTCATTGGTAGACCTTATGTACCGGTATGTACTTGAGCCAGCGTCATTCGGGCATTAACTGTTGTCTGAGTGCGAAGCCGCGCATCTTCTATAGAATTTAACCGTATTTTAACAGGCACACTGAATGACATGAACTCGATAAAGTTGGCAACGATGGAGGGAAAGTACTTCAATGGTTTTAAACCTTGAATTAAAAGTGTTAGGTTAACATTTGTGATTACTGAAATGATTGATTTTGACTCCTGTCCTTTAAATGCACGTGAGCATTTTTTTAAATATTTATTTTTACTAAAAATTTTTAGTATTGCTTGACCGACGTATGAATAGAATTATTTTACATACGGTGAAAGAATACACAGTGTATTTACAAAACGTGTTATAATGTTACCGTGGACAGCTGACGGCACGTGATCCGCTCACATCAACGTGAAGTGTTAATGCATTGATGCAGAGATAACCAGGCCTGGTCAAATTAAATATGATCCAATGAAAATTTGGTGAATACGTACCTACACGCTATTTTAAAGTATAACATGTCACTAAGTAATGCCTGAAAATTGTAGGTAGTCCCAGGTCTAATAATTGTTTCGGAGCTAACGTTACTGAAACAAAACTGACATGAGTAAGAACAGCAAAACGTAATTTTTCGTTTTAGGCCTGCATACAGTTATTTGGAAACTAGTTGGAAAAAAAATTTTCTTGTCGCAATAAAAGTGAAATATCGTATGTCTGCACTTACATAATCTTATGAGACGTACAAAACCGTTTATGTACCTCCATGTTTATAATAATTTTGAAGCCTACAGTACCTGCTTGTTTTTATTAGATGACACAATAGACCGTATACTATAATTTGCTCTATTGTACCTGTATTATCACAAAATAAATCTTGGCAACTAGTTTCCAAAAGAAAACTGTTTGTATAAATACAAAACTTGTTTACAATGTGGTCTACGTTAGCATGCAAAATTAAAAAAGATTAAAAATTTTGGAAAAATATTTTATTAAATAAATACTATTAAATAAATGTCTGTTGATTTTTGTCATTTTGTAAAAAGAAATATTACTCAAATGTATTACTTATGCAAACTTACTTTTAAATATTCTTTGCTTTGTTGACGATGTTTCGTACAACTGAAGTGAACAAAACTGAACTACGATGACGAACACATACGTGGCGAATGTGGATACTATTTATTTTCGCTCGTCTGTGAAATTTAGAATTCTTTTTGGCCTGAGTTAAACGTTGTCATTTATCAGAAAGTATTCGCGACTAACTCTAACACACCAATCCTGTTGTAGGCTGAAACTGAGTCATTGATTTCAGCCACTGTAACAAATCTGAAATGTTTCTTCGCAGTTAGTAGTACATCTCTAAAATCCGCCTGTTTATTCACCATTGCTGTGTTCGAATTCACTGCCAAATGCCTTTATTCACTGTCTCTTGAACTCTTCAGTACCCACAATTCGTTCACATTCTCTCGATCACTTCGTGACGAAGTGAGTATAATTTCGAACACTCGTTTTCATTTCAGAATTGTTACACGTTCCAACACATATACGGAAGAAAAAATTAATTTGATTAAAGCATTTTTTGTTTTAACTTGGTTTGTGTGCGAACAAAAGTGTGCAGCAAATGAGAGGAATAAGCTGCAAAACTGTTATTAACAACTGGAAAACGAAACTTAACAGTGTAGGGCATATGAACGGGACTTCACTCGTTCCCTTATTTGAAGGGGACATTCTAGGCTGTATATACGCCCATAAAGGCTGTTCACGATAAAGTGAGCACTTTTTAAATGAACGTTACAAAAAAGTCACTGCTCCTACCTGCATATACTTTAACGGACGCACTGAGTGACATTCGCCAAGTAAAGTTGGTAACGATGGAGGGGAAGTAGTTCCATATACGAACGTAGAATAAAAATGTTTAGGTAAACATTTGTGATCACTTAAATTATTCCTTTTGCTCTCTGTTTTTCGTTATTGCATCGAAGTATAAAATTTGCCAGATTTGTAAAATATTTTCTTTCCCGATAATTCCAGTTTCACATGACCGAAGGATGAATAAAGTTATGAGGCCCATGGCAATGTTAATTTTATACAAGGCGGAAAAATACACAACGTGCATACAAGTAGATCTTAAACAGTGCTTTCGAAAGTGCTCATTTTACCGTGAACAGGCCCATACCACGAATGTGTAACGAATAGGCTATAAACCGATTTCAGTTGCGACTAATTCAAGCATTCTGATTTTATTAAGACGTCAATAGATGGAAATACTTCTCCTAATTTGTTTCAAATTAAGAATTTTATTTAGAAGCCTGGTTCAAAAAGCCCTCAGTTTCACCCGGGAACCAACGCGTGGTAAAAACTCAACCGACTAGTGAGATCAGTGCTGTGCAATGACAATAAGACTCGGTGTCCACGCCAGTGGAAATTGCAATTAAATCACTTATTCTTCTGTGGTGTAATTCGTACCTTTAGTTCATTACAATGACGCAGTCCTGTCGAGTTTACAGTCAAATTTCACTAAATTAGAGGGCGAGGATAGGATGTTGACGTTATAATGCCGTGAAATAATAAAAAAAAAGACTCGGTTATATATATTTTTCTCTTATATTTTTGCTGTCAATTTCTTATGTCCAGAACAAAAAGCGTTGTTTCATTTAGATGTGCTACTTATTCTGTACTTTCCACAGTCGATGACGACCTTTCCTAGCATTGCTGGAAACTGACATTGTTGGCGACTATGGAGTAAGATAGAATGCTGAGGAAATTACTGCGGAAATGAGGAGGGAGAATAAATATCGGCTAATATCACATCTTTCCTGTAAAAAATAATTTTGTGGCTGCAACAAAATTCCTCGTGGAATATATTTTATCGAGAAGTCAAGATTCTTTTGTAAGGACCAGTAAGTGATTTATAAAAAAGGAGCGATTTTTAAAATCATAAACAAACTGAATTTTATTCACTAAAAATAATTTTTTGTTCATCACGAAAAAATTACGTATGAAGAATTTCCACAATTCCTTCTTAATCACAGACAGCCTCGTCTACCAGATCACGAGGCGCAAATTCTGTGCCAGTGCCTTCAGATTTGCGAATGTACGTGCATCAAAATTTTTTTCTCGACCGCGGGCTTCTTGGGTTAAAGCACCACCCTTCAAAACACTTCAATCCTTATCGTTTTTCGTTCTGCTAAGCATGCGAAACAAAGTGGCAAGGTGTAAACATCCTTCGAGTAAATTCACCTAAAGTACTTAAGCTGTGATAAGAGATATGCGAAATTAGCGTTATTATGGCGACAGACTAAACTCGAAAAGTCACTGAGCGTTTGACCGACTTCTGCCATTGGTCAGCAATGATTCCACACGCACGCATAATTATTCCAAAGTACTTTTAATATTTTTTTCTTCTTAACTAGTTGCATACTTTACCTACACCTTTTGATTTGTACATTCACTTTGATCAATGTTGCCGTCCATTCGTCAAATTTTTTTTAATTTGTTGCTGCATTCAATTTTCATTATATGTAAGTTATTATTATAGATATGATTATTTATTTTTATGTGCTAAGATTCAATATGTTGTTTTCTTCTCAGGTACTTTATAGGTTATGCAAATTTATATTTATGATTGGCTATGCGGATTATGAAACAAATTTTGTGTTTTTGTTGATCAGTATTATTGAGCTATTTTATTTAGTTTCTTTAAACATTGCCTTGTCTCTAGTCCTGCTCAAGATATGTAGATAATATGAAACCACTGATCTTTTTCACATTTACTACTTTTTGAGCTATCATATTTCTGTTTCGCCTCTTGTTAATGTAAGTATTTCTCTTGTTTTTTTATGTTTACGTATGTGTACACTGAGTTATACCTGGTTAAGTGTAAGAGAAGGCATTGAATCCTTAACGTCGCCAGTATAAATAAAGTCGAAATAAATAAATAAAATTATGTAAGTTCAGTAGCGGACTGGTCTATTTTCTCGGATGAAAAGCAGGTAAGTGACTTCGGTTAAAGGGCAACAACCAATAGAACCACGAACTATGCTCACTTGAGGCAACGCAATCTAGCTTGTCACTGGGAGGTAACGCAAATTCTGCTTCTCTTACATAGGCCATGTCCGAATTCTTCCAAAGTACATACTCATGCATGCCTGTCCCCGGAAGTGACAAAATTGGTGCTGCCCGAATTGCAATCGAATTACCCAAGTAAACGAGAATGTGTACTTTTCGCGTCCTTTCGGAATACACGTGCCGCAATCTTGAGAAGCAAGTTATAGGTAGGGATAGGAAAATTTCGGGAGCTCAATGACCTGCAGGCTAGACTACTCAGTCTTCTGCATACTGGAGCCTCAGCTGTGTGTTCATTGGCTGTTACCTCACACTTGGCGGTTATGGGACTCGCAAGGTGTTTCCTTGCGAGTCTGCTATTGACTTAGAGGCGTGCAGGGCGGGTCCAATAAACTGTGATACAATTGCGAAGGTGACTTCACTGTATTATACGTGTTTGACGTCTATCTTGTCCCGAAATGAATTCGCGAAATTTTCCTATCTCTAGTTATAGGTTATAATTGATCACCGACATGATTATTTTATTTAAAAACTAAAATTATAACATTACTACTTTGTAGATATAGAATTTTGAACTAAGTTAATAATTAATTGGAAGCTGCTTCTTAAAAACAATTTTTAATAATAAATTCGTATTAGGCCCAACCTACAAAATTTAATGTAATACAAGCATTCAAAATTGCAAAATCGCATACAATCGGCATCACAATCAATTCTATGTAAGTCAAATTCATATAATATTTCATCCTTGATTTAACCCTACAACTTTCGACAGTTATCAAGTTCTTCTGCGCCAAATTACATGTTCAATAAAAGCGATTAGCTGGTCAATAGTCATTCTTAAAGCTAACAATATTAACTGTATTACATATTAACATCAAGTATGGTTCCAAAGGTGAGTGAAGTATGCAAGGGTGAAAGTATACTAGTATATACCTGAATTCGGATACGGCCATAATATATGCTAGCGTTAAAAAACAACAACCTGCACCTGAGAAACCTCTTGAGATAAGAGCACTTCACCAAGTTTTGGGGTGGTATCTATTCACAAAAACTTTCCGAATGTTGTGTCAACAACAGATAACTCAGTTAAAGTAAATGTGTTATTCATTTGGACCTCTGCAGTTCTCGACAGATCTCTAACATAAGAAATACACTGCACTTTAAATTCAGTGTTTAAAACCTGTACATTTTAAAAAATGCGTACGGCAACATAATTTCACGAATTTAATGCACGATGAAGAACAGGGCTGTATAGATTACGATCTCATACTCGTAATTTGTCTTCAGCTTTTTGTGGTCTGTTCTGCGTGCATACCTTACTTGAAAAATGTATTCCACAATGTTAGATACTTCCAGTTTTCAAAGTGCAATATAATGTGTCTCTATAGGTAAAATACTGTTGTAGAATAATGAGACTCAGTTATTCCGAATTCATTTGACTCAAAACGGGAAATTCTTTTAGTGGAAGCTATAAACAACTTGTATCAAATTAAAGATTGCCTGATCTCCCACCATTTTTCCAAATAAATCCTCGGGTAAGTACCTGACTTTACGAATACGTTTGGTAAAGATAATTCTGTCAAGATCGTAATTACGACTACAGGCTGTTTATGAGAGGGGGGAGAGAGAGAAAGAGAGACAGAGAAAGAGAGAGAGAGAGAGATGAAGTGAAAGGCTCGCCGGACGAAAGAGTTGATGCATATTCAACAGTCTTTTGGCTTCAGAGTTCACGAAAACATCTATGGGATAAGCGATCCGCTTCTATTCTTTATTGCTGGCAGTAACGGAAATTTTCCTTGCCCACATTTACAGAAGAAACAACATCGATCCAGCATAATTTCATGGAAGGGAACATTAGCGTTTTTATTCACATCACTAATTCTCCTTATCTCAATTTGTCATGTACAGGTAGCCTCATAAACCTAGTAGATTTTGCTACAGATGAAGTTAAAACGCAACAAGAATATTTGTAAATAAATGGGCAGTGCTCCTCGGCCCACAGCAACCTTATAATTATGTGCGCCAAATGCTGCTACACGAGAGCGCCCACGGATTGTACTTTGGCACAGAAATTTTCAAGTAAACTTACTTCACAGCAATACTCGTAAATGGAGCCCCGCGTATTTCGCTAATTGAGTTGGCAGCAAGCTAGACTGAACGAACCTCCATCCACTCCGTATATTATCGTTTGCATATTGGTTGCAGTGACCAGGCGAGGTCTCTGTACAGGATTGTTAAAACACTTACTCACGCTACTGATTCCTCCTTATTACTTGCTCACAGTTAAACAGGGCGTGTCTAAAGAGCTGTCATCCAACCGCAACAGTGGGAGAAAAGAACAAGTGTTTGGAGTCTTACTCGCCTCCGAATGAATTCCCGAAGTACACGTGGCTCTACTCATAAAATGGTCGGTATCGAAAGACATTTACCACAATACGGATAAGCATTAACTATTTATATGGGACCGTCCAAGCTAAGCCCCTGCCCTGCTGTCAAATTTGACGGCAAAATACACAAAATACAGCCGCTTTGATTTTACATCAAAGAAAATTTTGTCAAATATCTTGAATGTGTATTAATATCGGCCACACTGTCGAAGTTTTATTTTGCTGACCGAGTCTGACAGGACTACTACAAAACTAGAAAAACACGGGAACCTGGGAAATTCGGAAAATTCGAAATAGTCAGAAAAAATTGGAGAATTCAGGGAAACAAGCGACAGATCCTGAAAATGTAGGCTTGTAATACAATATAGTGCAATATATTTTTTTGTATGGCCAAACATTTTCAGTAAGTAGCCCAAGGATCTTGTCGTAAAAATGATGGTTATTGAAAAAGAGTTTGCATTATGTTCAAAATAGACTCGCAAGGAATTCATATTTTGTATTGTCGATGATGTTCGGAAACTGCAAGTTCCGTGAATTTCATTGCAATTAATTTCACAAAGTAAATTATATTTCGGTAGAATTTTTATTATATTGGATGCCGAAACAGAATTGAAAATATGTTTATTGTTGGCTGGAAAACCTGGGAAAGTCAGAGAAATTTGGTCCTAATATTTTGTAGCAACCATGTCCGATTTATATTTTAACATAATTTTCACAGTGGGATGCTGCTGTTGTGTTATCATGGAGCTTTACAGGAAGGAATAATAAGAAGGTTGTGAGGTAGATATGCGATGATAGATGAAATTGATTATATTTGATTTCCTGCTATTACTGTTCAGTATGCACTTGCAACAGCATTCGTGTGACAGGGGCTTTGTAAAAGTAGGACGACGGACACGCAAAGGCAAAAACTGAGTAGCCAAGGACCGACTTTAAAAGTTGGTGCATTGTATTTTGTGTACATAGTCCATTCACGGTTTCTTACAACTTTTCTGCGAAAGTTATACTTTCAGGATATTCCTTCGCCTCTTACAAACAAAGCTTAATCAATCCTAGAGATTACACCAAAAGGACAATGCCACACATTCGTGAGCAATTAGTTTAATAATAATTTTTATAAGAACTATTTCTTACTAGGAATTACCAACACACATATTTTCTCTATGTTTTATTGATATTAATTATGGATGAAATGTTATAATTTATAGATAGAATGGGCCCTATTTGCAAAAGTTCAATTTATCGAAAAATTAGGTTTTTTTTGTTAACATGAGTATAAAAACATTTGTGATACATGATAATTTAAGGAATTTAGCAAACTACGAAACACCTCATACATGGGGTGATTTTTGAAAGGTTAAATCCAAAAAGTGTGAAGAAACAGCGAATAGACTATATAGGCTATTCACGGTAAAGTGAGCACATTAGAAAGTCCTCTCATTTGGAATAATAGTCAATAAATATATTTTCTTTTAGCCTTAGATGTTAACTTCCGAGTGCGGTGGGATATACACACTGTATTTATTACTTATATGGCACTATTTACTAAAAAAAAAAAAAAGGTGGCTGAAAGGAAAAAGTGATCAGGGCCTCAACAGTGCTCGATCT
Organism: Dryococelus australis; assembly: GCA_029891345.1. Taxonomy (NCBI): domain Eukaryota; kingdom Metazoa; phylum Arthropoda; class Insecta; order Phasmatodea; family Phasmatidae; genus Dryococelus; species Dryococelus australis. The sequence goes on along the minus strand of CM056993.1, from coordinate 335,743,779 downwards.
ATTGTGAACAGCCTATAGTGTTAATTTCGTTATAGGACTCGAATCTTACATTACTGCTCCACAGGCGAGACTGTTCGCCGTGTGTAACGCAAGTGCTAAACCTCAGCCACACTGCATTGCAACCCGCGAAGAGAGGTCGCCGTGCCAGTGCGTGTATCACCGCAAGACACGCCCTCGCCGCGCTGATTGGCTCGTGACTTCTTCCCGGTCAGCCATCTTCGCAGACGTGCCAGGTCGCCGCGTGAACACCGGCTCCTTAGTCTCAGCCAACTCGCATTTCATATCCTCTAATTCATCCGCGGCCACACCACAATGTTTAAAAACCATTCTTTGTACTGCGTGCACAGAGAGAAAATCGAACACAATATATGTTTGTATAGGTACAAATATATATATATATATATATATATATATATATATATATATATATATATATATATAGAGTTGCCCTAACAAAATACATTGTTGAGCAAACAGAATTTGAAAAGCCACAAAATCACTTGTTCGTCTAACAAAATATTTGTTTGAGTAAACAAAATATAGGAGTTGGGCCAAAAAAAGTTTGACTGTCAACTAAATATTTTGTTGAATCAACTGCATCCTATTTGTTTGGTCACTCATTTGACTGCCTTCATTCGAAAATACAGCTCGAGAGTTTGTTTGTATTTTTTGTTACAATTAGGATAGCAACCGTGTTTGTTAGTGCATCTATTGATGCTGAACAATCGTATTAACAAATTAATAAAACAATGCAACGAGAAACTGACAAGTAACTTAAAGCTGTAAAACTTGAAATGTTTGTTTGCACATGTTGCCCAATATTCACGTATAGGTATCTATTTAAAAGCTTTCAGGCGTTTTTAGTTGTCACATTAGCTGAGATTACTAAGGCGTAGCGCGTGGACGCAGGTGAGCTAGGTTCGAAATTATAATTTATTTTTATATTGTCCCAAACTGTTTAATGTACGTGTAGTCAAACAAATCTTTAGTTGCACCAACCAAATCTTACAGTTTGGGGCAACCAAAAGAGAACAACATAATAATTTGGTTTCAGCAACAAAATATTTAATTGCCCCTATACAAACAAATAATTTGCTTGCAGCAAACAAATCTTGTTTGATTCGATAGAACCTTTTTCTCAGTGTGACCACGAAGACGTACTTTCATAATTCGCGAGATTTTCCGCCAATCACCAGCAGTGTCATGCAAAAACTAACTCAACACATTCGAAGCAATTTATCAGTGGCGCTTGGTGGATGTTTGCAACGTAAGCTGGCGTTAGCTCTGTGCCATACACTTCCACCACTAAAACGTAGCTCGGCAGCTGACGCCACAGGACGCGGGTAATGGGTCCCTGGCTGCTCGCTTGTGAATGGTCGGAATAAATTAAGTTTACCCAGGCTGCACGGTAGTTACTGGCTCCTGCTGCGTGCACCGAGAATGTACAGCTGTGAGCAAGCACTAGCTTACCTTGCAACAGTTCACCCCACACGCCACTGCAATTTACGTTCGACACGTTTTTTTTTTTTGTGTAGGGCCGTTTTGTTTTTCAAACAAATATTCTGTCGAAGCGCAGGACGGGGTCGGAACGCTGACCTCACCATTTGTCATAACGATAGCGTTCATCGTAGCCTAAATAGTTTACAGCTGCTTAAAATATTTATCTGATGACTGTTGGGGATATAGGCTGTTCACGGTAAAGTGAGCACTTTTGAAAGCCCTCTATATGGAATACCCGTCAGTAAATGTATTTTATTTTAGCCTTAGACATTAACTTTCGAGTGCGGTGTAATATACACCTTGTGATTATTACTTACATGGCTGTATTTATTTAAAAATGTAGTTAAAGAATAAAAAAATGGCTGAAAGGAAAAAGTAACTAGGGTCTCAAAAGTGCCCACTTTACCGCGAACAGCCTATACCAATGAGTTGGCGCGTACTTTTGTTATTTATGTCCAGAAGTAGAATTTTTTGAAGATGAATTTGTTTACGACACGTCATAAACGAGAGGCGTAATATGCATAAGAAAATTAAAACATTATTTTTGTGTAAATATAATTATATGTATTTTAGTGCGTGAAAAATTAATGCTTTACTATGTATGATAAAGAAAGCACAACATTTTGGCAAAGCTATTACACAAAAAAAAATTTCCATCCCACAGTAGTGCGGCATCTTATATCCCGATTCAATAGAATCTACGAAATACATTTACTGTGTGCTACAGTTCAGTTGTTGGTTTTAGCGAATGTGATTACTGTCATTAATTTACATTTTAAACGTTTGCACGCATAATTCTTAACCAAAGTTTGGTGCAAGGACTGCCATACTCTGCATTTCACACATCTTAAGTAAAAAAAAAAGTTTTTGAAACAAAAAAAAGTAGAACCTCGGTGTGCGATATATTTTAATTGTCCATGGTGTAAAAAAAAGTTGAAAATGAAAATATAATAATATCGTTCATAATCTATCGTATGGTGCATGTAAACAGAACAGCCAACTAGTGTCTCTTGATCAACGCTTGTCTCGCTCCATATTACTGCGGTATAGTTGCTTTTGCCAAGAATAAATTTATACATTTCTAATATTTTTTCCCCGGGGTTTAATTTTATTTTTCAGAAATGAAATGAAAGTTTAAATGTTAACATATTTGTGTCGAAATTTTTTAATTGTAGACTTTGTAGTGAATGCAACTCTTGATAGTAGATTTTATATGATTAATTATTTTTATCCGTTAACACCGCAATAAAATAATTTTCAGGTCACAAAATGACGAAGGAAGTGTTAACATGTAACTATAGTTGTTGCACATATCAGGATTAATTATTTTAACTCAATTATTACCTTTTATTCGGTATATCAGTGAATGTAACAATAAGTTAACTCTTCAGTGCTCTTCCAGAACTTTCTTTTTTTTTACGATGTATTTTTTCGTATGTAATATAATTTCTCACGTATGAAAATACAGCTAAATTTAACAATAATTAAAAAAGGCAGCTAAAAGTTGAGTATGAAAAGTATGTCTGGGTACATGTTCTGGAACTTCAGATGAGGCAATTGTAAATATAGTAACATATCTGTAAAATTTGCCTCAGTACCTTTCTCATATATTTACGAATATAATTTTTATAGTAGTCCTTTTTTCAGCATACTAAGTCCGACTACTTGAATATGCTACTTCTACATCCATAGAGAAAATGTACATATTTACATAGTTAATGGTTTGAGGGCGGTGGTAAAATTGTTTGCTTCAGCTCGCTGAAATTGGAATTGGTAAGCTACGTCAGTATATCTATATATCTTCACTTATATTAGTTTAAATACATATTTTATAACTATACTGAAATTTTGCAAGGAAGCTAACAGGAACTTGATAAAAAATGAATTGCCTACTTTTGTGTAGGACAGACTCCTTTCAATAGAATATATCTTGTGTTGTAGACGGATAAGTTAAAGAAACCTTACAACACTTTAACCCCTCTTTCCTTTACGAGGAAAGTTTTATATAAGTACAGCACAGTTGTCTAAATTAGAATCAACACACAGGCTCGTTTTGCATTCTGACACGTAATACAAAAAAAAAAAAACTTTATATACTATTGTTTAATGTAGTTATGCACACGTATGTACATTCACATATTTTGTGGAGCGCAAAAAGGGCATGGGCGTTAATTGTGTTTATCCGGGTCGCTAAGTATCTTTAAGTTTCGTCATCTAACAAAAATAATGTTAACAATATCATTTAAATGCCGGTTATTACGAAGCCTCTGCAAACTTTGATGTACGATTTCTCTACGAGAGGTTTTATTCCTCTTTTTGCAACTTAATCAGTTAAGCAATCTGACGAAATTAAACACGCGACATGTCTGCAATAATTTACCATGAAATTGTAAAACTTAGTACATCTATACATATAGGCCGTTCACGGTGAGATTTTTTTGACGCTGTTTCATCACACATAATAACCAATAAATACATTTAATTGTGGCCTCGGACTTTTGGTTTCGGGTATAGTGAATCTATACACTATGTTTATTACTCACATAGCAGGGTTTACATTAACAAGTGGCGGAAGGATATGTATTGGTTGAAATAAAAAAAGTAACTAGGGCTTCCAAAGTGCTCTCTTTACCGTGAACGGCCTATAGTTATTATTCCTATACATTCTTGAGTATTTATCGCTGACAAAGAATAGAATAGAAATACTTTACACATTCGAACATAATAACTTCCCTTCTTGTGGTTACAGGCTGAGGAAAAAATTTAATTCGGCTAGAGAAGAATGCTAACGTATCAAACACGTTAGCAGTAATGAATTTGCTAATGGGAACACTGCATCTTGTAAATACATATATTAATTATGAAGATACCAGTGAATGGATTTCGGTAGATAACAGTTTCATCAGGTTGCTTAGTGAAGTACAGTTTAGTGAGGGGTACGTCGATAAAAAATTGCAAAATGAATCTTCCAATTTTGCCATAGTATTCAGTGCGTATGTAATAGAGAACAGGAAAGTGTCAACCGCAATATGATGTATGTACTGTTGCCAGAAAACTGCGTGACATGCCTTTGCCATTCATTTAACTGTAACTGATAATGTTTAGTTCTATATTACAGGAACACAGGCATTCCCATTTATGCTGGGAAAGTAAACTGCTTCGATCTAAACACTTGTGGAAGTTTTAAATTCTTAGGTGACTAAAAGTGTCCCTTAATGCAATTTATTTGGATTTATAAAATTAAATTGTCAGTAAAGAATAACAAAAAGTTATATTTTGCCGAAACTCGATTTAAGAAATCAGCAGTTTTGAAGTTACAACACCAACAGCTTTAATGCTAGTGCTGCTGCTATGCCCACCGTAAGATATATGAAAGCAGTCCTGACGTTTGTAAATAAATATGTCTGATGAGAAAGCAGTAGGCCTACTATAGTTATGCAGTTCTCAAGAAGTAATGTAACGTCTGTTAGGCCTACGCGGTGTTTAAACGTTTAAGAAGAATGCATGAATGAATATCCTGCTTGCTTGTGATACATGTACAGCAACTAGCTGTCCATCCACCGAGTCGGAATTAAGGCTTACCTATCGTAAAGTTGGCTTTAGACAGCTCTGTAGTTATCGGATTCGGCCGATTCTTTTACGACGTTAATCGAGAAATCTCAAGGGACCATGTGAATCAATATACTATAGTAGCGAAAAACCGTGAGAATCGGAATTTCACAAACGGGAACTCTTGTTTTGAGAAATTTAGAAAAAACATTCTATACCTCTCGCAATATAAGTTTTGTGTGTTAAATGATTAAGTATGTCTAATAGTTAAAAAAAAAAAAAGGTTTTATAACACGATTTCATTTCTGATTACTGTACGGGTGTTATATTTAAAGGCAAAGTACTACCAAATATAAACGTTTTCGTATTTTAAACAGTATTGTTGAAAAATGTTTTCAGATACTCCGTAAAAATATGTAAACATGATCTTGTCCCAAGCACTTGTTCATAACTTCTGAAATTTTGCATATTGTTAACATGATTTTCTTTACAGAAAATGTTACAAAAATTATTTAAAATTTTCTGTTCGTGACATTTTACAGTGAACTGTTTACTACGTATAGTACGCTAGATTATTATTTTTAATGAAGAATGCTTATTAACTTTCTAGCCATTAGGCGTTTTAATTAAAAATTTTTTTTACAGAAATTACTAAACTACGGTAGTATCTAATAAAAGTAGTGTGGTGCGCAAAATAAATGTTTTATTACCTCTTAAATTTTTGCAGACCATTTAAATTTAATTTTAACTACAATGTTTAACTGCATTTGACTTGAAATTATTAATTGTAATTCCAGGCTTTTGAAATTAGTTGCAATATTTCGTAATTTCTTTTTCTCCAGGAAAATGTACATTATTTTACTTATAAGATAAGATACTGTTATTGAAATATTTTTATCCAAATCTCAAGCTACATAGGTACAGATTTGAGTAAGTAACGCGTAAGTCGAATTTTCGTGAAGCTAGTTATCCCATTAGATGTTTGTAAGAAATTACTGGTTATTTTTTTTTTTTTTTTACCTTGGTGCGAAGCGAACAGAACGGCAGGTTTAGTGGAAAAAAATCCAAAGATATCTGCCGTTTTTTGAAGCTGGTAGTTACGGGTACAGCATAATATTACAAAAGAACACATAAAACAAGATAACTGTAAGAATAAAAAGTGAAGAGCTTAATTAGTAATTTTTATCAATAGACCGTAATTAAGTTCTCTATTTTCAAGTTGTAATTTGTTCGAGATCCTATAGTATTCGAGTAAACAAATCACAGTCGACGAGCCGTTGTGTTTATAATTAATTTCTGTCGGTGTAAAGAAACACAAGCTCTCTTGTAAAGAAACGGCAACTGGAGAAGTTAATAAGGGTTAACAATGCTGATAAATATGATATTTGCAATGCACAGTCGTTTACATGTCCAACTATTTATTATTTTGTATTTAAAGGAAACTGGTGTTAATCTAACATTATATAATAAGAAATATCTTTAGCTATTTTGCCTGGAAAAATAATCACGTGCGTAAAATGCGACATTTAAATACTATCTCCGAAAATTATTTTCCTTCGTTTAGGAGAGCATAAAACCGTCAGAGAGCAGTGAAGGATTTTGTTACACTGCATCGTCACCATATTAAATTTTAATATCAGTTAAGATAGCATTTTTTGTTTGTATTCACAAGTGCTACATATGTGTGAATCTGATTAAATATATTGTTAATATTTATTAGTCACCTGAATTTACACCTTGTGTATAAATGCGCAGTGATGAAATTCGGATTCTGATAACAGTATTCACATAATAGCTCAGTACGTACTTATCACTATACAATATACGTATTACATAATATTGAAAATTACAATTAATAAAGAATTCTAAATAAAGAAAACACTAATTTAAAAGAAATTTTGATTATGTGATAGCGCGCCTAACTCGCATTCGAGAAGTTACATGTTCCAATTCGCGCTGGAATTCGAAACCCAGAACCTTCTTTTACGATTGTGAATGCGACAGATTAGTGCCTTTGGCAACAAAGGTAGAGTTTTGTACTGATGCTGGCATGAAAAAAAAAAAGCAGGCTGTAATGCGTTCTAATGGAATCAAGATAATATTTTTAACAAATTTTGGGATGAGCTCATCCCAGAAAAAGCAAGTAAATTCTAGATTAAATTACCCCTTTCGAAATAGTCAGTTTTACAAAGAAACGTGTATTGACAAAAAAAAATTTATTTCAAGGAACATTAGGCGACTGTTGAGCGTTGACAATCACTACAGTAGAAGAAACCATGTTAAGTTACTTCTGCGAAACAAATCATTTACGTAGCACGGCGCTTTCTGCGACACATTTCAATCCACTGGTACTTCAGCGGAGGTTAAGTATAAGTGTGCGCGTGTTTGAAAAAGTGGGCTTTTTCGTTCGATAATAAGAATTCGAAATTTATGAATAACAAAATTTGTACTACATGCACCCTGAAAACATGACCATTCGTCGTTCCAGTGAAGGAAGTACCTTATCGAATTTTGTACATGTCAAAAAAAATCGTGAAGATGAAAAGCCAGTTGAAGCTTTTTTTTTTTTTTTTTTCCGAAAAGACTTCAGCACCGTGAAGGGTAGGAAGGATCTTGAGGAATGTGCGAGATGAACGAGACCAAGAAGGGTGGAGCACCCCGCCAACATGCCCGCTACTATCTCCTTGACCAACTACTTCCTTAACTTTCAGATTTTGTTAGCTAATTACTGGCGCAGCTGCACTTGAGACTGATTAATCACTCTCCTGCACAAGCTGTCAAGTGGCTGGGGTAAGACGGACTTGTGTATATTTTTTTAAGTAGAGCCGTCACCCTCCCATTGAAAACAAACAGTCTTTAGTTTGCTAGTTTTGATTCTAAGCGATTTTCCGGATAGTCGAGCGACTGGATCGTCTGCTTCCCACCACATAGAACCGTGTTCGATTACCTGTGGGGTCATTGCCCCCCCCCCCCTTCTGAAGTACCCTTATAGTGAAACCCAGTGCACAGTTTGGGGATAACCCCGAAGAAAGTAATGGAAAACAGCAGGCAACTGATGAGTTGGGAGCCTTTCCTCTCATCCTGATGTGCTGGTGATAAAACTTAGGACGACCCGGCAATGACAAATGAACTGTTAGAATGGAGAAACAATGTACAGGTTAAGATAACAGGGAAACGAACCAAGTATTATGGAGACAAGCGAAATGGAAACGAAACACTAGTTAGACAAGATTCATGGCCAAAGGACTGACTGTGGGGAGAGAGGGATCGATAGATGTCTGGAGGCTCCCCTCTCCACTAAATGTCGATACAGAGGGGATTGAATCGAGAACCTCAGTTAATTAGTCAAGTAGTTAGTGCCGCTATACAATGGCATAGATGTAAAGCAGACTAGATTCCGGGAAGTGGGGAACTGGGTGGATGGCTGATTAACCGTGCCGCACTACGTAGATGGAGATGTATTAGAATGAAATCAAAGACGTGGAAAAGTTACGTATTTGCGGTAGCCAGACAAAGGCCAAAAGAAAGAAATAGGCAATTAGCAGCACAACAGGAAAAATAAATAAACAATCTTATATCCTTGCTTTACCCAGAGAGGGCATATGTGTGGGGGGTGATGGCTATATAGCAGACTTTACCGTTAGTCTGTGGGTTTGTTTCGGGTACTCGCGTTTCCTCCGCCATTGCACTCTGTCGCTATTCCATCTACATATCACTACACTACCATCATCGCTGAATAACCCGCTATGAAACACCGCCAATATATGAATCGGCCATTTTAGAAAGGTCTCATTTCCCAAATCACGACTTTTCAGGACAAAAAACTTTTCCAAGAACATTTGTGAACATAAGGTAAGAGTTTCAATGAGGTGTTAAGTAGTAAAGGTGCATAAAAGAATATCAGTGAAGAAAAATAAAATATTTATTGGAATAATTTATTTATAATAATTTTAACTCCTGGACATATGTCATTTTTATAGTGAACTACACAATGGAATACTAGATGTGTTTATTGTTTGTAGATAATGTCTCACAAAAAGTATAATAAATGTTGTAAATAGTTTGTTTATTCACAATAGTCTTTTGTTTCACACAATATACAGTTATTCCTTATTATTGTTAGCTGTTGGTAATTGTAATATTCCCTCATAAAAATGGCATATGTTATGAAGGAATTTACTACGAAGGTCCTGCAGTTTCGTTACCGCAATAGCCACTGACCCTGTGTACGCCATGTCCAAAGAGAACTGAACAGTTACCTACTCCTGGGGCACAAAGGTCAAATTTATGTTCAACGTGACCTCCGATGTATTCAAATGCTACCAGATGCCCTATTATGTGCGGTTACGACATTCAAAATACAAGAAATTTTAAGTATGGAATGTTGCCTTCTGAGATTTTGAAACAGCTTTGTCCTGACACTACAGTGATAGACCACCTTTCCGGTAATACTTGAGCCACCATGCTGAAAAGTTAAGAATATTTTTATAGAAATACATTTCACAGAAAACGTATTGATTTTGTGGCATTCACATACTCTTTGACTGAATAAATTCAATCTCGTCTTCTCAGCACTCTTTTTATTAAACCAAAGTTCCCTATCACAAGCATAGGAAGAAACATTTAACTCAAAATTTATGGGAAAACAGCTCCTCGATTTATCAAATCTGCCATTGCCTGCTAGAGCCAGGCACAATCAGAGCATTGTGTGGATCTTGTTTCGGGCTACACATCCGTCTGAAAACACACCCAAATACTTAACTTCAGCTGGAACATAATGTTTGATGCAATCATTAATAAACCAACACATTGAATTAGCTCCTTTACTAGCTAACTCTTCACAATATACATAAAACGCTATGGTTTGTTTTCATATTTGATACACAGAATACATTTACCCACAGTTTGCGTAAGTAAAATATGTCTTGGACTGGTATCTTTGGAAGCCGCAAAATTTGAATGTAATCAAACCACAACCCTAATACTGTATTTTCGTGTTTGGATTTTTCTGTACACAATTTCATAGCACTGCCAAACTTATTTGCTCAGGGACTGTGAACCACATATTCAGCATTGGTCACTCTGTTTTCCGCATCATTTAGCATATACCTCCGAGTTTTGATTGTTAAGTCTTCATATGTGACACAAGTGTCGACTTGTTGCAATCCGAATGTGAGGTTACAATTTTCTTTGAAATACTTGACATAATATTTGTAAGTTACTTGAGATCATGATATTTTTCCTTGTGCAGATAAAATTTTTTTGCAAATTTAGCCTGGCATCTAAAGAACCATGTTCACGACAGGAGTAGTGGCTGGGGTAAACAAGAAAAGGTGCTATGTTATCATGCATAATTTTTTAAGGTTTCAGAGGCGAGAGTATGTATGGTTTTATTGCCTATTCCTCTCACATCTCGCGGGCTTTTAGATACTCTCTAAAAGCAAAAGCTGATGCCTTCAAACTCGCTTCTATGATATACCAAATAGGCTAAAACCTTTTTGCATTCCTGGATTCTGTTGCCATTTATACCGACATGATACCAGAAACTTGATGGTTGTTTGCTTCTTTACTGTAGACTCCTTACGTGCTCTTCTGCAATGAATCCCTCTCACTTCTATTAATCCACTTAAGGTGCGTATACACATGCGAGCCGAATCATTGCTGCAACCGTACGCTAAGCGATCTTGAAATCTCTTTCCCGCTACGAGCCATTGACGAGCCATGGTGCTGAGCTAGGTTCGCGAGCAAACTGCATACAAACATTCCAGTTTATTCTAAGCTTTGGCCACGACGTCTTCTCACGAAGAAATTTGGGCTATGGTTGTAATTAGTGGTGCTGCTTTATTAATGGCTCATTTGTTGAAAAGCAAGGGGAAGAAGAGGAAACCCCGACGTTGGTGGCGCACAGAGTTGTATAAAAAACAGATTGGCTCGGAACTAATGGTGGGCATGAGGCCCTATTCCATTAGTGGGCAGTACAAAAATTTCACGAGAATGTCGCCTACTGATTTCGAGAATTTACTGCGCAAAATAGAATCCAGAATTTAAAACTGACAACATACTGCCGTTCTCCGATCTCAGCTCAAGAGAGGTAAGCTGATGTGGTTCTCCAAATGTTTGTAATTATGTTCAGTAGTTAGGTATTGTTGGTAATATTAATCGTGTGACTGCAGGTTAGCTGTAACACTTCGGTATCTCGCCACGGGAGATTCACACATAAGTCTGCAGTATTTGTTCACAATGTCAAAGCAATTCATCGGGCGAGTAATACTAGAAGTTTGTGCTGTGCTTGTTCAATAATTAAGTTGATATGTCAAGGTAATCTGAATTACATAACAGCTACAAATCTACTATCCCTAAACACTGTTTATTAAAAGTGAATAAATATTACTGTGTCGCAATATTAAGAGGAAAACTCAAAACATAACATGTATAGTAAGTGATCACCTGGAAGATGATTCAAATATAGTGCATACTGCTGCACTAGTCTCTTCAATTATTTGTTTATAATATGTGCTAACTTGCAAAGCCAATATTCTTACTGTTTACTTAATATATGTAAGGAGTCTTTCACTCGAATAAAGTACATTATTTCAAGAGTTTAACAACAATGTTTGCCAAAATATTGCTTTAAAATATTCACTATTAATTAACAATGGCCCTATAGGGTTTACACTTCAAACGCAATCGTTGAAATCTTCCGGAGATTCTGAATCCTATGAATGTTGTGAGGAAGATGATATGGGTCGTGCAGCCAACATTTCTTCAGATTGTATGGTTTTTAGAGCATGCCGGAGCTTGATCAAGCGAAATAGAAAAAAGGCTTGCTGTCATTGCGATTGGCGTACGTGGTTCGACCGAGGTAAATTAGGTTGTAGAGGATGTGACTGATGAAATTCAGCAGTTGAATGATGTGGCATAAAGTTGTTTACGTCTGCAGAAAATGGTTGTTAGTAGCCGCAATTCAAATGTTCAGTAGGCCGTTCGTAGTAATCTGTATCTGCTTTCATGATGATGCCAAATACGGCGTGCTCAACCACTCTCCTGGTTTTCGGGGAATAACTCTTTAACTCTCAAAAGCTACAAACGTAAACAATGATATTGCCTTGTCTTTTTCTTGGAAGGGGGAAAAAAGGGGGGGGGGGGGCTATTCAGTTTAGCAGCAGCTGTTTTCAATATTTCAAAAGTACTGGAAAGCATATTGCAGAACTCTGCTTACACTCTTGTTCTCTTCCTCGCTTTGGATGTTTGGGGGTGGCAAAGGTTTAGCCATTTACAACATCCAGTTGGTCTCTTTCTTCTGCTTCCCTTGCACCTCTCTTCTGTTGCTTCGTCATGAGCACGGCTTCACTGATAGTCTCCTGAAACATTTTTACCACTCCACTGTGATATTGTTAAAAACTCTATAGTTAATGATAATGCACTCACAAGTCTATCTTAAGTATAGTTATATACACTATTAAATATTCATGTATTCATTCATGGTAGTCTTTACATTTTAGAGCTTCCCAAGACTCCTATGGCTTGGAAGGAAATATGTACGACCTTTGCACCTGTTTGGAATCTGCCTCACTGTGTTGGTGCCCTCGTCGGGAAGCACATTGTTTTGCAAGCACCAATACATTCTGGAAGTGACTTCTAAAATTATATATCCAACTTCAGTATCGTGCTATTAGTACTAATGGGCGGTAATTACTATTTTATATTCGCGGGCGTGGGATGCCAAGGAAGAATTTCAGGTGGTGGTGTTTTTAAAAACTCTATATAATATGCTTTCAGAAAACATGTTTAGTTTGTCATTACCAGAAGAATTTCCTTGACGTGGGATGGAAAACCCTTATTTCTTCACATCTGACAGTGATTTTCCTCTATGCGAAAATATTGTGAAGCCACACCTGGGAGATCATGCCTCAGGATCTTCTAGGAGAATATTCAACTTTTGGTTAAGTAGAGTCCGTCCAGTTGTGGAAAACGCCTTCTGTATACTAAGTGTAATACTTCGGGTTTTAAGAAAACCTATGCTTTTGGAACCTCAGAAAGCAGAATTAATTGTGTTGTACAATTATTTTGCATAATTATTTGAGGAACAATTTGCCTCATTTATTCATGCTGTATGGTTCACTATATCACGAAGAGAACGGGGTTTTAATTGAAGGGTCATGGAGAAGTGATGCTAGCACAACTTCCATGATACCCCTAACAAATATTCCCAGAAGAACTTCGATTTTTTACCACAAAATAAGATATGGAATAGCTGATTACTGCATGAAAGAGGGGGCTCTACCATGGCAAAATACATACTCTTGATCAAAAGGTATCTTACTCACTGTGTTCAGTCTGTTCCTCGACGCGTCCCTTCCTCTAAAAACTGCAGTGCTTCAAAATCAACCCACTTGCTTTTATACACGCCTGAGGCCCCTGCAAAACGGATTCATTCGTTATTAATTTCAATAAATGTAAATGTGATTTATTACTTTATTGCCAATATTAATTTAATCATTAATAAGCAATACAATTTATTGTTACATCGTTCAATACAAGAAAACACGTGTCTATTTGAGCAATAAAGTGTAAAATGTATACTGTTAACTTTCCACTGTTTACATCAGTGTAGAGCTCGTACCTTTTCCTGTTCCTTTTGACTTACTTTCCTTACTCTTCTCCCTGCGGTACGAAGACAGTACACAAACTATTTTGTTCCTGCACTCTTCTGCGAGTCCAGCCATTGCACGTCCTATATCACGCCACGGATCCTCTTTGAGATTTATTTTATAATGATTTTCGTCTTTGGGATTCTATAATATTTATTTTCCCTGATAAACCTGAATTCGCTGTACGATATCTTCTTCCGACCACTGCGCCATGCAAAGGCTCGCCAACAATGTTCACACGCACGAACCTGCCAACAATTCGTCCCGAGCTGAACTGAGCTTCTCTCTGTGTTCGTCGAAAAAGCCCGACTCCAGGCGGATCCGAACCAGCGATTCTCGAGCGGCTCGTTCGGTGCACAGTTGACCCCGTCCCAACCTGCTCGCGAGCGGTTGCAGAAACGATTCGGCTCGCACGTGTATACGCAGATATCTTGCTCGTCTTTGCTGTTGAATTTGCTGAAGTCATATAACAAGCCCATCTGCCGATCCTCGGCTGTTTTTTCAAAACATTTAAATGAGCATATGCAAACACAATTACAATTCACCAGTAGTGCATATTGTCCTTATTAACAGTTACGAGCTATTTGTACATGTTCGAACAAATATTATATTTTGAGGTTGGAATGCAATACTTGCGTAATGATCCGGTACAGCTTGGCGGTACTATATTTCCTGTATTATTAATATATCCAGTTCCTTTGACTTGCCCTTTTTATAAAATTTAACTTATAAGTCTCAGGATGTTTACTTCTTTTCTTGGCTTCTGCAGAACTCCAATCACTACAAAACAAACACTGGCCCCATTATCACAACACTGGAAATACGGTGTATATAGGCTATTCACGGTAAAGTGAGCACTTTTTAAGGCCCTGCTAAATTTTTTCCTTTCGATTAATTCCTTCCTTTCCGCCAATTTTTAATGTAAACATTGCAATATGACTAATAAACACAGTGTATACATCTATCACTCTCAAAAGTTAGCGTCTGAGACTGCAATAAAATATATTTATTAGAAGTTAGTGCCTTTTGGGAGGGCCTTATAAAATGCTCACTTTATCGTGAATAGCCTATAAACTAGTTCACACTTCTTTCACTACGGAAGCGTAGTCATTGTACGCTGTGACACATGTCCAGAGGATATAACGACTTTTCTATGTTAATATCAATGCGGAACCAGGATTAAACACAGAAGGAATGGAAAACTATAGTCCTTTCTATATTGTTAAGATGCACAAACACATTACTTCTATTATCCATGGACAGACTCATTTGTACCAAAATCGAAATGCGTTCTCTAAAATAACCTTTTCATATATGATTGTGTGTGTAAGTGTAATCTTTCTGTCATCCGCCTGCCTTCGAGCGAAAACAGCAAGAAAGTCGGACTATTGCAGTTTTAATACTGTAGTAAACTGGCAATCGTACATAAAAATTAGTTTTCAATCCAAAAATAAAATATTCTTGTACTTGGACTTGACTCTAACGGCTACAATCACATGTAATCTCCCTATCTTCTACATGTGAAGAATGGACAACTTTTTTTTTTCAAAATGTTTCTCCTTCGTTTTTAACGTTTTACTGGTTAAGAGATATGCCCGGGGAGAGAGCATTGTATTAACTTGACCCAACGTAAAACAACAGGCATTACTTATGGAGTTATAGCCAAGAGCATCTGTGCTTTACGTTATCGCGTTACCGTTCATATCACGGAATCAGGCGAATACCCATGACACGCATTGAAGCGATTTTGACATTGTTATTTGAGCCAGAAAAACAGTTAGAACAGACAGGCTGTGCTCTCACTCAACCAAGCTTATAAACGTTTCGATGTTAAGAGTGTGCAACGTATCTTGACGGCGAGGACTGTGGTCCGATGGGCATTCTTGCCGGAGAGTTACTGGGGCCTAAATTTACATATTCAAATGTTACTTCAACGATGTGACATAAGAAGCTACCTTTGAAATATTAATCGAAGCGCGACTTACTAGAACCACGCATATAAAGAATGAAGGACAACGATGGAATGTGAAAGAAGCTAATAATCAAGTGGCATCACCTGGAAATAGCACTCCCGTATCTTGTGCTTGTTTTCGAGGTAACAAATCGTGTTTGC
Source organism: Dryococelus australis (assembly GCA_029891345.1). Lineage (NCBI taxonomy): Eukaryota > Metazoa > Arthropoda > Insecta > Phasmatodea > Phasmatidae > Dryococelus > Dryococelus australis. The sequence goes on along the minus strand of CM056993.1, from coordinate 335,727,966 downwards.
GTGTCAAACAAATAAATTGTGTGTGCATATTTGTACTTCCTTTCTCCAGCAATATTATTTCTTGTATCACTCCAGAAAAAAAAAATATTTGAATGCCTTTTTTCCCAATAAACAATAAATCTAGTGCAAAACTTAGGAAATTTTCCCCAGCACTCCAGAAACATATTCTGTAGTCTCTCCCCCATCCTTCTGTACCAGCGTTTAGGTTTCACAGGTAGCTAAAATACGTTGAGTTAAAATTAGTCACACACGATACTAGAATACTAAAGACGTGTTCGTAATTCACGCGTGAGCAGTATTAAGGAAGTAGTTCATATGTCGAATTTTTTCAATTGTTTAATTAATTTTTATCCTTCCAAATATTAAAGTCTGTTTTCTGTCCACCGAACTCTTGAGTAACTAAGATGGTTCACGGACTACGTTGGGTACAATTCCCCTATGAGCCAACGGATATTAACTACTATCTCGATATAGATTGGTTGTATAGTAAGTCTGGATTTTATTTCGAGGCAATATAATCGTGGATTGATAGCCTTACAAAGCAATAAACCTGAAATGATACATATGCTGATGTGTTTCTTAAAATGCCATTTTTTTTAATTCTATTGATTAATTAAAAATTTAATAGGTTTACCATACTTCATTTTTAATATAATTGTGATTGATTAAATTGGGTATTAGTGGAACATTTTTCCTCCTAATTATTACATGTAACATTATACTATAGATATGCAGTGGCTGAATCAAATAAATAAGTTAATAAGTTAATTAAATATGTACAGTCAATAACAAAACGGAGATAAGGCTTTGGTGGTCAAGCAAATAGCGCGGTGGGTTTTATTTGGGGTAAATCAGTTTTACCAACTGTTGTATTACTGGTTAGTTGCTTATCCGTTTAGGGCGTTATCTTATTCCATCCCATCGAGATAATTAGAGAGTATACCAAAAAAAAGTATCCAGTCATCAGAAATATTAGCTTAGTTAACTGCTTGCAGAAAAAGTCCTGATTTGAATTCGTACTCTTAGACACACATCACGCTCTGCCAGCAGATGTCGCGTCGACCGTAAGCACTCCTTACGAATATCTGTTTTCACTACAAAAATAAAGTTTCCCTTTTTACTAAGTACTAATTTTGGGTTAACCCATTTGTTTTGTCCTCGGAATATTGCATTTCACTTTGACTGTTAAGGTAGAGTTTTCTTTATAGTTTCCAATGGATTTATATAATTTCTGATCGTGCGCCAATCCACAATATGATTTTATTTCAATTTCAGTTTTAGCGAGAGGAAAAGTAATAGTTTCTTTTACTTTTTAAAATGGAGCTATGAAAAATTATGTTATGAAAGATGAATTATTGAAAATGATTACATAACTAAACTACAAATTGTTGTACTCAAATTTAATGAATCGTATAACTTTTATCGTTTAAATCTACTTCCGGTTGTTGATTGCTAGCTGAAAACTAGGTTTATCATAGAAATAGGTTACGTTGGCTGTTTCTTTTGCTTTTTAAGAATATGTTATTTAATAACAACATTCTTTCCCAGAAAAGGAATTTTCCAAGCATTTTAATTACCTACAGTGTAATGCTTGCTATAGTAATAATAGCTGTATAGAAGATATTATAAAGATGCGTAGTTATAATATAAAATATATAAAATATTACGAAATGCAGAGCACACTAGACCTAATCTTCATATCTTTATTACAATCCCTATGAAAAAAAAGTACCACGTATGTGAAATTATACTATTAAAATTATTTTGTAGACGAAAACTCGAGAAACTGAAGGTTTGGAGTTGGCTTAAAGCTTGCCATGTTGCTGGTAATAATATAGTTTGTTTAGAAATTTCTGGTCACTGCCATCTTCACAAATTGCTACATAAATATTATTATAATGGTGTTGAATTACGTAAGTATGCAGTTATGGTTGTTCAATGTAATGCTTGAACAACTTTAGCAATCTTTTTTCATGTATCGGCCTCTATCTTTCCAGATTTTGGTAGAAAATAAAACGTAATTTCTAATGATGGTCACTTCGAAAATATTAAATTGAATTTTCAACAATATATCTTTGAAGGGACAAATTTAATTTTTACATTATTTTGCACCAAATAAAACCTAAACAAAACTGATACGGAACTACGAATCGTTAAACTTAGAAATCATATGCACGTTGTATATGTTGTGTCATATGGCAAGCACTGTTCCATCTTCCTTACCTTTTCTCAAATAAATATTATTTACAAATCTGGTGATACGTAAAATTTTAAAACTTTGTGCAAACAATTTCTAGATAATCCAGTGTAAAAAAAATACATAGACTTTAATCCTCTTTTTGAAAACCAGTGTTTTTTTTTACTGGGAATTTCAGGAAGTCACTAAAAGGAAATTGATAACGAGGCTTATGTGAGAGAAATGTGCGTAATAATATGACACATTACCACTGCGATTATTTTTTTTCCTATCCTGGTTCTATATATTTATAGTTTAAAAAAATCTTCCTGTAGTAATAGGCATTCACTCCAATCAGGTGTTATCTAATGCAACAATTTTTAAATACATATTTTTATTTTGCTCTGTTCGCAAATTTCCGAGGAGTGAGTAATTATTCGTAAAATGGATTTATATTTTATGTAATTATATTACAGTTGCAAACAGTTAAATTTTTCCGTGTCATTACATGGTAATGTAACTAGTGAATGGATTGTTGGATACCGACTTTTTTTTATAGAGAAATTGATTCAGGAAAATTTAAAAATGACAGCATAACGAGGCTGCGTTAAGTCCTCACTGTCGGCTACTTCACATTTTACTGCATTCTCGTTGGTTGCTCAGAGCTGCACGACAAAAAAAAGGGGGGGGGGGGAATAAGCCTACTCTTTACGGTACTCTAAACGGCAGGTCTCTGAGCACATTTAATGGAAATTTGGACAAAATGTTTGCACCGGACTCTGATGGTGGAATAAAGGTGGGTTTGCCTTCAGTTTACTGGAACTGTCGTTGGTCAACAGTTGTTCAGTTGCCCGTTTGTTGAGGCACTCGCTATTGAAAGCGTCTATATCCTCACACTATGGTGCGACCTTCAATTGAATTAGTTTTGCAGACTGGTGGTGATAAGCAATTTGCGATTTCGTTCAAAAGAGTTTCACAGTCTTGCATATTCCGCCGTACAGATTATTTTTGGCGTTTATCGGGACCAGGGAATAATTAAGTATCCTTAATTCGTCTAAATACTAAAATTTATCCTTTAAACAACCATCTACTATCAACAGCACAGCGTGAATTTTTAACCGGGTATTTTATAAAGGTACACAGTTTCCGTCAAAACAAAGTCCGGATTGAAATCTTGATCGAGATACTCGTTTTGGTGGTAGAATGTTCCGAAATGCCTTCGTTGTTGATCATATTATCTTTTTGTATACAGCGGGGAAGAAAACGTTTGAAGACACCGACTTGTAAATCAGTTACGAAGACCCGAGTTCCGCCTGAAGCATAAGATTCAACGGTTTATTTTTGGTATGTTATCCGGAATTTCTGATCATATTTTCTGTTTATCAAGCAATAATTCCCGACGTTCCGCTGAAATCTATGTCTTATCAGGACTGGTGTAAATGTAAGTAGCATGAAAAGGTTCCTGAAAATGGTCGGGACCACAGGTCGACGTTGCTTAGCACCAGATGCGCCAAGCTTCACTGTACACTGACATACCGACAGCGCTAAGTCAGCAGGAACCCGTTTTGGAACGGCAACAGCTAACTTAGTGGTCTCATTGGCGGAGCACCCGTCAACAGTGCCAGCAAGCAGAAATAATGGCGTCCGTTGTTCCCGACGAATTTTATGTCACTAGCAATGGACGTGTTTTTTCTGCTTGTAAGAAGATTAATTTGTAAAAATTATAATAGGGGCCCTTAAATGAGGTGAAAATAATTTAATACTAACCCATCTTTCGTCTCTTTGCATCCTGAACACGTAACAGCAATGTTGCAGTTTCTTTGTTAGAATAATAGTTTACTACTGGCATTTTCAGTCGCCTGTTGCTACTGAGACTGTCTGTCCCATAGACTAAAGATGAGGTAGACCGCTTATTCGTCTTCTGCGCATATACCAACATTGACCTACCCCAAAGGAACACAACTGTCCAAGTCGCATGGTCCACAGTGATGAGCGTGTTTGTTTACATTTTAATTTCTAAGTGACAGCCACTATTATATCAAGAAAATACTTTTACCAGTTGAAACTTAATCAAACTGCATTACGAATTGGCGAGAGCAAGTATATAAACATTACAAAGATCTTGTTTACTAAACAGTGTTCTAACCTCAAAACCAATTCACGTCATTTTCGCTAGACGTGTAGACAGAAAAGCAGTTGAATGTTGGGCACGGAGACTGGTTCTGCGCAGCCAGCGAGATCGGCGTACCTCGTATTTAGTCTATGGTCTGTCCTGCACATCAGAGTTCTCATCAGGAAGTGTAACCTCCGACCAAACGCGAAACATCGCTCGCGTCATAAGCAGCTTTAGTAAACAAGGAAACTACCGTCAGTAATTTATACTCCTGATGTTAAAAAAATGAATGTACCCATAAAGCCTATTCACGATAAAGTGAGCACGTTAGAAACCAACTTTAGGAAAAATTCACTGCCCCTGCTCGCATATATTTAAACGGGCACACTGAGTGACATACGCCCAGTAAAGTTTGTAACAATGGGTGTAAAATAGTTCCACAACTTAACGTCGAATAAAAAATGTTAAAGTTAGGTAACTATTTGTGATAAGTTATATATTTTTCTTTCGTTTTCTGTTTTTTTTTTTAAATGCATCGGCGTATAAAAATGAGAAGATTTGTATAGTATTTACTTTTATAATAATTTCCCAGTTTCACTTGACCGACGCATGAATAAATTTTCAAGAAATTCCTCTTTCTGGCTCAAATCGTGTTCCAATTCCTTTTAGAGGTTTTTATTTATTTATTAATTTTTTTGTAATTTGTACTTATTATCTTCTAACATTTCAGTCGGAACACCACGACATCCGACTGTCTACTATACCATGCTTCTGATATTTTCTCGTATCATGATAATAAAATTAAAACTCAATAAAGTCTTCAAATAAACAGTAATTATTTCTGAAAATTGTTACAAAACCGTTTCAAATTTAAAATCAACTAACTTAAAACAATTATCATGTGAAATTGTTATTAAACAAAAATTGTGTGATTATAAAATACCTATTTCAAGAATATTTTGTCAACTCTTTTTGTGAAGTAATTATCGTGATTACATTGCATTTTTTTAATTTCAATAACCTCACCTGTAGGTGTAAAGTGTATCTAAAGGTTTTAACGAGAAAAACATGTATGACCGTTACTGGGTATTTTGTATTTGGTAATTTATCAGCTTCGAAGTTGACAAAGTGCAAAACGCAAATTACAAATATACGTATTCAATTTTGTTAAAAAAAATCGGGTCGGATGACCATTTTGCTAGCAAAAGGTGTATTTTTGGAACACAGCCTCTATCCCAACATTTACGTTGCCTGATTCCAGCGTGATCGACGTCAGGAGCCTACGCCTACCAGTGCAAAGTCGAAGACTTGATAGTGAAAAGATTTCGTAGTCTTTTGCGTTACTTCAACAAATAACGGCAAAGGAAATGCCGATATCTGAGCGAAGTACTCTTGTAACTTTCTTTTCCGTATTTGTCCATATAGACAAAAATGTGCTGTGATTGGTTTAGTCGTTTGGCTACTGTTTATTAAAAACCCTTTTCAACTGAAAATTTTGGCGGCTTTTACAAGATGGCGGACGTGCGCAACACGGGAGTCTCTAGGATTTTCGATACATTTTTAAGGTAGGCTTCACGAGTACTTAAACCAAATATCAAAACTTTATATTACTTCTGTTTCTTTAAAATATGTCTGAAATCCCCTGTTCACCTGCGCAACTCTGTAAGTGGTAGATCCTTTACAAAGCAGTTCAATCCCAACAAAGAACGGTCGCTTCGTCACCCACTAACAGCAGGTGTTAGTCTTACTTATCCAAGCGAGGAGTCTCTGCAAACTGTCAAATGTTTGGTCGACAAATTTTAAGCATCAGATAATCCCTATTTTGTTCAGTACTGACTGGCTTAGGAAAGGGGCTTATTGTCCAGTTCATACAACTTAAGTACATTTTACAGTTCTAGTAAAGTAGGGCGACCCCAATATATTATTACAGTTTCTCTCTAAAAATTAAGTGGGCTAAACCAAGTTTGTTAAGGGATGGAGATTTCAATAAAATTAAATAATTATTTATAATTTTCTAATTTTATTTACATTGACTACAAACATAAATTCTCTCGACTCAACATCTCACAATAAATTGGTATCACGTACTGTTTACAATTAATTACTTCAACTAAAACAATTTATAATTACCTAAAATAAATCAGTTAAATTTAATAATTAAAAATCAGTCCCAATAGACAGTGTATTAACCTATTCTATTATTTTATAAATTATGTGTCCATATTTAACAGTTCAAATATTTACAATAAAATCCGCATTACATGTCCATTCAGTCCCACCTCAGTTCAGTCCATGTTCCGCCAGTCCGCAATGTTCTAAGAGTCCTCCGAGCGCCCTCACGCACAGTAAGCTTCACTCGCCGGGTTTTGCGCTCTCTCGTCAATTCACAACGAGAACACCTCGTCCGCAGTCGTACTGCACTACACTACGCACCCGCACTCAGCTATATGGCCTTCGCCGAAGATTGCTGGCCTCTGGGCCGTGACAGTATATATAGCGTCGTAGGCCGTCACCCAGAATTTTCTGTAACTCGCGCGCTGCGCCGAGCGTCCTAATTCCCAGAACATTCGTGCGTCTCCCACAGGTTTCAGCTAATTCAGCGGGGGAAGGAGGAGGGCTGTGGCGCCAGCCAGTCTCACCAGAATATTCTTGCGTCTTCGCTACATCTGTCGGCATCTCCAGCAGGGGAATGGAGGGGCTGTAATGTCAGCTAGTCTCACCGCTGTCCATCATTCACGGTCTTCCCAGAACGGTAGGGGCGAGCAACGAGCGCGTCGTTTCGCGGAGCGGTGATGGTCGAGGTTGGTCATCCCCGCACTGCACCGGACAGCCTACCCGGCGCCAGCTGCAGCGCGTAACAGTATCAATCCGCAACAGCTGTTTTTGTCAGCATAGAAAACTGTGTTTACAAACGCTCTACGAGACCAATGGCAGGCACTGAAAGACTGACGGCTTCAGTCCAGAACTTAATGTAGGATACTCTAGCTAGTTACCGTTGCAATCTGTTTTATGTTTTATGACTAAGTAAGATAATTAGTGTTCTGTTAATTTTACTGGTGAGGCGCGGAACTCCAGTCTATCGTCTTTCGTGAGATGGGGATCTTTTGAGCCTTTTTCGTATGAGAGAGTAGCAATCTGAATCGCATATTGTTTTTATAATATTGTGAAAACATTGCTGGTATGGGAATAACGTAATTACTATAGCTTAGAAATGTAACTTCACCGATAAAAGCAAAACGCGATAAATGTGTCGCTGTGTGTACCGATGTGTAAACATTTTCCGCAAATTGAATTTCGCACGTAAAAACCTTTGGATTTTTAATAAAATGAACTACAGCGAAAATGTATTTTTTTTAAGCCCATGTGCATTTCAAACTTTCTAGTAACCCTTTTTAATCTTCAGAACGTATTTATATTGTCACTCGCACTTCATGATGGTTAAAGGAAATGACTGACTAAGTCACACAATTAACCCTTTTACGAAGTGGTAGACAATCGTCAGTATTTAAATTTCACTGAAGAAGTCTTCTATAACACGACAACTACAACGAACTACGTTTATTGATATACGCAAATACAAAAACAATAAACTGCAGATATAATATTCCGACATCACCAGCAAGGAACTCGCGTGTAAAGCACGACGAAAGAGAGCTAAATGACATTCGCCGGGTTGGAGACGTTTCACATAACCGAAATGTACTGATGCTCTACCGTAATTTCCCAAAATCTTTTTAAAGTTCCTACTCTATTGTCCAAAGAACTGTACATTACTCTAAAAGTATAATTTAAACCATCAATGTTCTGAATTACAATTTTTAATGGCAAGTACTAATTTTTTTCATGATTATTGCTAATACCGCCAACAGAATAACGTGATTCTCGCAACAACCATCAGCTGACACAATACTCTGCAACAGGGGGAGTTTACTGTTTACATCCTGTGTGCGTTGGCCACAACGTCTGTCAAAATTTGTTGAAGTTATATGAAACGGAGAATACTCATATCTGTGCTTGATATAGAACCACATTTACTTGGTGCGTGAACAACGTTGCAGGGTGTTGAATTGTACATTTTCAGAACGAACTACTTAACTGCTCACGGTATATCTCCGTGCGAAAATAAATCACATATCGGAATAGTTTCCAATACAGCTTTTATGTGAACACTTATTTCAAACAGCGAGTGGTTGTAAAACCAATTGTTGATGTTATCCACGATTCCAAGATGTAGTGAAACATAGTAAAAGTCCTTGAGCATACTTGTAAAACTAATATGTCATTAACACCATGTTAGCTGGTTATTTATTGTGGTTCTTTGTTTTGTTATTTGCATCTTCATTAATCTTACCTCAATTATTTGATGGCCTTTTAATGATCGTGTGCCATTTTCCCATGACTTAATATTATCTAATTTATTGTAGTCTGCTTTGATACCTTAGGATTAAGTAAATAGCTTACACCATTCAGTTGAGTAATTGTTTACATGTGTCTACAGTAAACTACATGTTTAAGTGTAAGGAAAGGTGGAAAACCTTAAGTTCGCCTAACAAAGAACGGGAATAAATAAATAAATAAATAATTTAATAAATCAAGAATTTTTAAAGCTCATCGAAACTGCGAAAAACAATATCTTTAGAATGTGGTTTCTCAAAATGTCCTACTAAACATCTGTACCATATATTCTCGTAATAAAACTATAGCGCCACTTCTTAATGTCTAAACTACCCAAATATGAAGAAAGCCTGCCCGTTTGTTAAATGCTTTGCGCGTAGTGGAGATGGAGCACTTCATGAACGTGATAGCGTCGTCCTTATCACCTCGCTTGCTTCTGTGATCCTAAAAGCAGACTATATTGAGGGGTAGACGGGTGTTCATACTGCTGCACTCAGCTGCAATACACTTGTGATCATCCGTGTGTTAGCGTTGCAGATTCTTTGATGGGCGAGGTCTTTACGTTACGAAGCAGACGAAAATCATTACAGTTTCATAACCACCTTGGAGCAGACAGAATTAAAGTAACGATTCAGCATTCACTAAAAAATTATTTTGTCAATTATAGGCTCCAGCACTTTTTTTCTACTGTTGTCAGAAAAGATATTCTGGCAATGATTACCAAATTGGTTGGTCACTGATTAAAAAAGCACGTTATGTTATAACTAACATACAACTTTGCAGCAGACACTGGAAATGTCATATAAACAATATAGCAAAGTGTGTATGTGCATGTGTATGAATCAACGTATGTATTTACATATGGTATTATTTTTTTCGGCGTGAATGTTGATTGGAATCCCCTGTAATCAGACAGGATGTCGTAAAACTGCGTGATTCGTAAGTTGTTTTTGCATGCGCGACCACTTTTCCAGCGGTGTGTAAAACCTGTTTCAACATGAACAAAGTTGTGACATAACCTGTCTGATACACGTGGTTACTTTGTTTCGTTTTGTTTTCTGACTCTGAGGTCCACGACGAGCACTGGGCGGTCCAAAACCCGATCATAGTAGTACTGGATCTAGTCTTGTTTGGTCCATGTACGGAGGCCAGGCCGCCTTCATTTGTTGAAAAACTTCAGACATCTGCAATGCCGTAAGCTTTCTATGTTATAGTTCCAATTATTTTCCTCACATGCATATTCGTTTATCTTTCGCCTTAGAGGAAGGGACTGTATCTGAAGTTTTCTTGATTCTCCAGGTTTTTTTTTTACGAACTCGGTATTAGTTCGAGACAGCTGGGCCTTTTTAATTTTGTTTGACTGCATTTGATAATTTAGTTTTATCTAGGCACAGACTGTTTACATGAGGTACGACTTTGTCGGTTTATTTATAAACTGCCTGGAAGTCTATTATGTTCTTTGTTTCTCTCCAGTGGCTTGCTAGAATTAGTAGCTCCTTATCTGTTTCCTGTACATTTGGTGAAAAAAAAGGGGGAGATTCGGTTATTCAATTTGCTATAGCCCCCAGTTGTCACCTAATACTTTGAATAAATCCTACGTTTTACGAATTCTTACTTCTTGGTGCTATTCGTCGCACGGCATAATATTTTTAAGTTTTCTTCGGTAGACCAGAGGTTCTCACTCTAAGATTGCTTTGCAAGGCTATATGCACTGTGCAGTTTTCAAGAGTTACATGTTTATATACTGAAGTGATGAATGACAAGATAGGTATATTTTGTACGTAATGTATGGGTAATAACAGGAAAAGAAAATTACCCAAAATGCCAGGAACACTTACGATTTACATATCAAGGTATAGTTGGATTGTTGCAAATGCCTAGGTGAGACAGATTCGTGCAGCGATGGAAGTTTTGATTAAATAAAAAAGTTAAATTTAATTTTCTAACCTAGTTACAATAATAAGAAAATATATACAACAATGTATTTCACAGTGTACTTAGGATTTATCACTGTGCCACAGCACTCAATGCAGATAATAAACCACTGCTTAATATCTTATTACGTCAATCAGCCAAATAATTAAAGAAGTCCTATTGACAAAATCATACGGTGCAATATTCTATAGACCTGTCAGACCACACTCTCGTGAACTCCCACTTCCGCTCTGACAAGGAGGTCGATCACAGACATCGCAGCATTCGTCCCGGGTCATCACGATGACCCTCCATCACAGTCGATCCGAGCACACGGGTCGCTTTCTCGGTTGTCTCGCCGAACCCACAGCTAAACTCGTAAGTCAGCGTCACCACGCACTTTCTCAAGAACCTCTTCTACGGCGTAAATCTCTGTATTTAGGTATTCCTGCGCCAATCCTTTCTGTATTACTCCGCACTTACGCACGCCCAGAGATGACCTAATTCAGCATCGAAACGTTTTTCAAGACGTGAGACAATCCCCGACCTTCTGGAATGTGTTAGTGGCCGCCATCTGTGAGATGTTAAGTCAACTAGGTGTGGCCTCCTTCACACTATGTCATTCCGTGCCGTACTCGTCTCACTGCAGTAGGATGACTCACGTATACTGAGCGGCATATACCAACGAGCCCGAAAGACGGTCACGAGCATTCCTATTGGCTGCTAATCTCTTGGAAGGGGTACGGGGAAATAGAATACCTGAGAACACAAGTACAGAATCCTCTGTACTAACAGGCCAGAATATACAGCTCCTTCACTAAATTCGGAGCTGCGGAGGAAGTGGGTCATTCGCACCACTGCCGAAAGTCAGAAGTTTGATTACAGTTCATGGAGGAAGCGAAAAAGGCTTCTTCATAGCTGTGGCAGTATGAAAATGCTAGACGCAACAAAATATTAACATTTTCTAGGTGTACTGAAGAACGTTATGTATCACGGCATTAATTTGAAAGGCTTCGGGAAGGAATCCAACAAATATGGAATCTGAACTATGACTACTGAATGAGAACACTGGCTTCGCAAGGCATGTATATGAATTCGAGAACGAACATTAGGATGCAAATGAATATTTCTCCTCGAAGACAAACGAAATATTAGTACATTTCCTACCTAATGTTGATATTGAAAGCAGATACGATAGTGGTGCGCTCTAGTCGGTACAAGTGGTTGAAATGGGAACTCCCAATGTACGAGCAAGAGGTAGTCAATGTGGCAAAAGTTTTCTGTCTTTCTTTACATAATGTGGCAGGCTCTATACCCCTTGGTTAACCATCCAACCTATCGCTCACAATGAATTCCAGGAATCAACAGTGATGCTCCTCCTTCCATGTGACGTTGCTGATGGCCGCAGATATCTTGCGCGTGGTATGCAGGTTTATCCAGAACTCCGAGTACAAACTTTTTATTGTGCTTGCGATATGCAGGTTTAAATATAATTCCGGGTATAAACTTTATCATCTTGCGTGCGGTATGCAAGTTTATACTGAACACCAGATAAAACATTGTCATCTTGGGCACAGTATGTAGGTTTATCCTGTACTTCAGTTACTAACTTTATCATTTTGCGCGCGGTGTACAGGTTTATCTTGTACTCCAGGTAGAAACTTTGTTATCTTATGAGCGGTATACAGTTTTATCCTGAACTCCAGGTACAAACTCTTTTATCTTGCGCATGGTATACAAGCTTATTCTGAACTCCAGGTACAAACTTTATTATCTTGCGTGTGATATACAGGTTTATCCTGAACTCCAGGCACAAACTGTGTTATCTTGCGCACGGTATACAGGTTCATTCTGAACTCCAAGTAGAAATTTTGTACGATGATCCGTAATGGAAAGTGGTGTAGAAAACTTAACGTGGTTATTAAGGGAAATACACCCTTGAATATTGGGAATTAAAATCAGCAATTTGAAATTGACAAAAATACATGAGATGGAACTAGACATTCGTTAATAGTGTTAGACTAATTTGGTATCTACCACGTATGAACATTTTATAGGCGATAACATCTCCCTTCATTTGGAAATCTCATACCTGTTTGGCAACTTAACGGCGCATGCTTTCTCGATAACTTTTCACCCGAGAGTGTGGCCCCAAGGCAATGGTTTTGTGTTCCTTTAATGTTCACATTATTATTACTTTACAACAGTTTGTAAACGTCTGTTGTTAGCACCCTTTTGTTGTTTATGACGTAGCACCCCGTCATTTCCTAACGATAGACGATGCACTGCCCACCAGACGTACACAGATGGCAGGTGTCAAATTGGAGTTCACACTTCACGAATTGAATGTGTTACTTCATCTCATGTAAATTCTGTCATTCTGAAAATAAATAATTTTAATTCCCCTTTTCCAGGGGCGTATGCGAGTCTCCATGATAAGCATGTCATATCATTGGTTGTATTGCATTTTATACCCCATTTTTGACAATGAATCATCTCGCAAAGTTTGTAGACGGAGTTCAAGATCATTCTGTTGGCTGCTGTCGAACCAGGGAGAAGGGGTGACGGGAACTGCCTTATTTCAACAGTATATTCATTTTCCGTTTTCATCGCAGTTACGTCCCCCCTGTTTGTGCACTCCTGCTGCTTTGTGGCTGTGTTACGGCTCGCTTTGCTCTGCAAACAAAACCTACTACCTCGCTGGAGCACCCTTGTACCAACTACACGTTACCGGAAACAAACAAGCTTCCTGCCGAAGAAGTAAACAGAGTGGGAGGAGAGTTTAAAAAGTGCACCGACTATCAACCACCTGTGCTGGTCGACCAAGGCCATTAATCAGGACTTTCCATTTTCCGCAGCCTTTTTGATGGTACGCGCCAATTCGTCTGACTCGGTCAACGCACAGATCCATCAAATTAACTAACGTAGCGTAGAGTATATCTACCTCGCCGTTCCCTTCGTACACGGAGTGTCCAGGAACATTCTTTAGCAAACAAATTGTGGACAGTGTGCTTTAAGTCCCTGTCACTGTCAAATATTTCTGTCAAACTGCTTCCAATAATTTTGGTCAAATAAAGTTGGAAAGCTATGACGTCGTTGAAACATCATGAATGCCGCCATATTTGTCTGAGAAAGTTGGATGGTTTGAGTTCCCATCAAACATTTGAAAATGTGACAAGTTCTAATATTTCTTTGGTGTTTGACGGTCTCAGCCAATCAGAATCGTGCGCGAGGAAATTGGACGTTAAGGAAATTCAAAATAACAAACTATTGCTGGAAACAAAGTAGGTAATGTCTGGGCACGAATGCTATTACGAACTCAGAGGTATTAAATTTCATTGTGCGGGAAACATCTCTGATAAATAAGATCTGAATTTAGTAAAGAAGCAAAAATAAATTACAACTTTCCTTACATTTCTGAACTAAATGAAGAAAAAAAAAAAGCAATATCTCACAGTAAAATTTTTTAAAAATAATAATTCAAATGAGATTTGTCGGTAAAAAAATTTGACACTGAGAAAATTTTTCAAACATATTCAAGATTATTTGATAAAATTTGTTGGAAGGAAGAATTTGATGGCTGTATTTTGTCTTCAGATTTTATTGTCAAATATAGTTGGAGGAAATTTGACAATGTGACAGGGGCTTTAACGTTGACATTTTCGAAGACCCAATTTCAGGGTCACGAAGTGGTTTTTCTCCTTCCAGCCAATCCCTATTGTTCTTATCTTTGAATAGCCCATGCCGCCTGTATGCAAAATTCAATTATTTTTCAAGGAGATTCGCTGTAGTAAAATACAAGCCCATAAGTCACGTTTATCATAATTTAAAAAACGTCATTCTTACTAACAGAACTACGACAAAATATTAAAATAAGGCAGTGGTTTTCAGCCTTTTTTTAATCATGGCTCCCGTTACAATCTAAATCTTTTCCGCTTCTTTTCTACGGAATATTATGTGGAGAAAATAACTAGCGTGTTTTGACATTTAACTTATTGTTGTTCTTAGGATGAGAATTAAGCGCTACATCTTAAAACTGTAGTTTTAATGTATTTTTAAAGTGTTCTGAAAGATTATAAACTTTATATCAATTTCACAACGTATAAAAAAATATTTTATTGTAATATATCTTAAACTTTTGAGTGAGTGAGTGAAAAGATTGGTCGGCTCTTAAAATCCAGGTCTTGAGAGGTGAATAAACTTTTGAGTTTAAAGCATTTTAATTAGGCTGGCCAACATGAAAATCGAAATTTCTCCGAGGTAGAATAGTTTATCAGCATTAAAAATGAAAACTACCACATTTGTATATCTTTGCAGCTAAAGGCCTTCGCGTGATTGACACAGAAACGGATACCAAAAAGAAAATGACTTGTCTTAACATCCAGTGAAGCTTTTCAACTTGACTTCGTGAGCTCCATTGTGTATCGCCTGGTAAGGAACAGCGTGGCGAAATTCATCCCGAGGTTAAAACGGAACATCAGCAGTTACTGAACGTTGAAAAGCATTTTATACTAGAAACAATCCCACGGCTCCCCAGATGGCGCTTCTCGAATTACCGCGGCTCACTGGTTGGAAATCACTCACATAGGTACAAAAACATGTCGAAAGCAGGAGGTAGGTTTGAACTAAACAACAAGAATTTCCCTACTCTTCCTTGCGTTGTGTATACCACTGCTTTCACCATGCTATTGTGTATTTCACTATTTGAACTCCGCCAGTCGCGAACAACTGTCATCACTCGTGTAACTTGTGATGCAATGCTGCTAATTTTAAACGTAGTATTGAACACTCTGAATCTTAATCAGTGAGAATTTCACTGTTTCAATCAGTCAAACGTATCTGACTGATACAACAAGTCACTTCAGTGAATTTAACTGACGAACCAGTGAAAAAATTCCATATTTCCTCCACTGATTGATTCAGTGACATTTCCCATTGATTCGTCTGTAATTTTTTCCGCTGATTCTCAATGGTTTATTTTTTAACTGATGGACCAGTGAAATATCTGAGCAACTTGCTACGTCTCTAATTATTTTTGTCTGACTGAACAGTGAAACTGCGTGTAAAAATGGCCGTCGAACATCGTTTAAAAATGGCGCGTGTAAAAATGGCCATTAAACAACGTGTATCAAGTGAAGTAACAACGAATAAACGAATAAAACTAACACAAAATACTTTCTAAAATGTGTTTCGTCTTTCAAAACGACATTTTACGACGTAATATGAACACACGAAGAGAGTGTACTCATACATACTATTCGTTTTAACAACCCTAACGATACCAAACCAAACACGAAAAGTATGAGCATACAACTTCAAACTACACGATTTCGCAGCGTAATTATAACACATGCATTTTCCTCCAAAAACTTCAACTTGGTGTGATGACTCAGATGGAAAGGCAACGGTCTGCAGTCGAAGGGAGCGCGAGTTCAGTCCCGGTCACCTACGGAACTTTTTTACTTTTTTTTTTTTTTTTTAATATTACGGCACATTGCACAATATAAAGAGTGAACTATAGTAAACATTTTTTAATTCACATAATTATTTGCCTACATTCAATAAAACCAATATTGAATTCGCCACTTCGGCCGTCACTTATTCAATAAGTGAAATTGTTTCACGTCCCTAATTCAAGCAGAGAAATTTTTCACTGAAACAATTCGTGGTTTTCCACTGATTCTAAGTGGAGCAATTTTCGCTTATTAGAGTAGTTGAATTTCACTGCGAATCAGTGGTTTCGCACTGATTCGAATTTAGAGTGAAGTGGAAATTTAACATTGTTCCATTACGTTCGCTAATCCGAAGGTCTCTTTTTTTGAAAGGATTTCTGTTGTCATCAGACGACATGTATTTCACGTTCTTAATCTTCGTTTACTGGCCATGATTAGGATTTTCAAGTAGCAAGCAGTACACCTGAAGTAGTTTCCCCGGGCATGGTGGTCTATATGCTGAACATTGTACAGGAAGCGGAGTCAATGATGTACGCTGTAAACAACAAAAAATAGCATCCAAAAAGAGAATTTCTCTGCGTAATGAGAGGAAGCATTCGTTGTTTAGACTATTTGCCGTAGTCTTATGAACAGCTGCTGCCAGTAACATCAAGTGGTCACACTACTCGCCTCCCACCGGGCAACCGGTTTCGATTCTCGGCGAGGTCGCCCCGGATTTTCGCACGTGGGAATTAGGCCGGACGGTTCCACTGGTCGGCGGGGTTTCTCGGCGATCTCCCGTTTCCCATCGCCATTGCATTCTGGCGCTGCTTCATTCCCACCTCGCTTCACTCACTCATACGACAAAGAATGTGCCAGTTGCCACATATTAAACTAACTTTTTTTTTTTCATATCCAGAATGAGTTAGAAGACGTTTCGGATAGACGATTTTTCATAAGGTGTCTTTAGGTTTGCTGTTTACCTCTCAATAGCCTGTTGCTGGAGGATATACGCATTTCGTGTTAAACGACTGCCGAAGAAACGATTTTTGTTATAGATCATTGTCGTCTACTGGTTGTTGGAAAAACTACTGCCGCATTTCGGTTAAACGACTTTAAAGTCAAATGCAGATTAATAGAGCTTACATGGAAATTGGTTTAGGGCATCTGTCGCGTCTTCGACTTCACGTTTACGGTTATTGGGTTACAATTTATTTGACAACTCTCGTAGGAATCTTAAATCATGCAATATTTCGTCAAATGAGGTTTATTTTTCTAAAGTCTGATAGCAGTAAATAAATGACAGCATTTGGACTATAAACGCAACCGTGAATTCTTGCCTACTAACCGATTGGAAACGGAAATTTTAAATTAGCCGCTTGGTTGAAGGAATTCTGCAAGTCTGAGGCCTAAAAGCCTGGGTGCGCTAGGGGCGACCGATACATGCGTATCAACTCTCTCATCGCCTCTACGCGCAAAGCACTGAACTAGCGTGCAGCCTTGCCGTCGGTAATGCGCCTCTACGAGACTTTCCAGCGAAGACCCTACCATTTTATGACGTAATAATAAAAATGAAGGTTTTATGCATTTCTCTATTCCTTTTTCAAGGTTTTGTACCGGAATGTTCATACTTTAAAATGACCGTGAAAATACCAGTTTGAGTCATTTTCGCTATCATAAAATCATGATTGAGAGAGAAATGGAGGAACTGAAAAACGTATACAGACGCGTGGTGGTGTTTCTTTGATGCTATTCGTAAGCAGACTTCACTCAGACACGTTGGACGGTTTTTTTAACAAAACATTTTCTGCTGGAGCTCTGCACACCGTTCGGCGGCCTGCCCAGGCGGCCACCTTAAGATCCCAAGTTATAATTGCAATGCATTTAATTTCGTACATTAGGCCAAAACATCAAGGGACATTGGTTAACAATATTTGTTTTTCGGGCGTTTCTCATCTAATGCATCGACATTTGCAGTTAATTCATCTTTTCCATTGCATCTTTTGCAGCAAACTTGTGGCATGCTTAATACGACATCATCGTAGCCATTTATTTTTATTTCATTCTATACACTGATGTGGTGTGATACGTATAACACCGACAAGGTGTAATTTGTACCTTTTCAGCATGACACAATTATATTATGACTGTACGATCATTCTAGTTCTCTCAGTGCAGCGCAAGAGAACTTTGCTTCACAGACGTAGTGAGATATGGTTTCTACCTTTAACCTAATTTTTTTCTTGCAGGCCCACCAAAGTTGGCCGTAAATTGTAGGAAAAAAAAACCGAACTGCTTTCTGTGTAGCGAAATGGCATGAAGCAGAAATAAGACGGTATTACACTTATGTGTTACAAGAACTAAGTTGCCGGTGATAGGTTTCCGGTTTCTGCTGCAGATAATCATATTTCTTGTGAAGTTATTCTCCTGAAACGATAATACATAACTTGTAATTAAAGTCTTATTTCCCGACTTTCAATTGTGGCAGGCAGGGTAAGATTTCATATGTGAAGAAAACGAAGTAAAATTCACTCGGTTAAAGTTCTTCTGATAATGAAAATTAAACCTAACTTCCTAATAACTTGCAGTTAAAAAATCTACAAAATGTTTTAGCCAATTAATACCTTTTAAAATTGGTAGTCTCTTATTTGTATGGCATATCGAGTAGATATCTTAAACTTTATTTTACAATTGCTTCAGGCTACTAAACAGGAATGTGTGTACGGTGTGTGTGTGTGTGTGTGCGCGCGCGCATGCGTATGTGTCTATATGTGACAGACACTGCTTTGTTGGTATTGACCTTACAAAATTATTTTGGCATAAACTTTTTTTTAGGTATGACTATTACAGCACGTGGGCACTTATGACATAACCACTTTCGTAAGTAATAAATAATCTACTATATAGTACCAGGCAAATAATTTAATTACTGTTGTAGACAAAATTATATTAACTTTTTTTGAAATAGTAAATTCCTAAGTCACTAGCTTTATTTTCGGGAGCGAATTCAACTTTAATCTTGAAATGTATCTTAACATTTGGCACTGGGTATCTCAATGCCGGAAAATAAAGGTAGTCAACTAATGTTATCGTGAAGTGCTATTGCTTGCACAACCCGGATGGACCTGTTGAATCGTAAAATATCAAACACTTGTTTTATGATCGTACATTAACTTAACAGGGTTTCGAACTTCTGACGCAAATTTGGCATTTTATCGCCAGTTCCCTTGCATCGTGCGTTAACTGACTTTTCGGTAAATACAAATGAGATAAAGGAACTAACGCTAATTTATGAAGTGTATATATACATAATTTTTATGCCTAGACATATGAAACTATTCGTGAATAGTTTGTTAGCCAGTATCATCAAAGACAGCGTGTTCTTCAGCGCTGCTGCAAAATGTGCCGGCTAATCTCGATGATTTTCCAGACCGCTGTAGAAACAGAGTTGATAAGTTTTAGTTGTTTGTAATGGAAAGCCAACACCACAGTGAAACTACGGCCTACTCGTGTCGTTAGGATGCCGTTTAAACGCTTTGTGATATACATCAATAATACAGGCATGCTTAGTACGGTTTTCTTTCTCAACGTTGAACATCGGGATCACGGTTCATTGCGGTGCACATGCTTAACACAGCACACAGGTCTCAGTATGGTGTTTATAATAAACTTTCATGTCAGAATGAATATCACAGAACGTCCACTAAAATCTTAAATGCTTCCGCATAATAAATCACAAGAAACGTGATTAAAGTACTATGTTTTCTTCGCATTGGTTTATGGTGTACGGAATCTCAATACGATGGAGTAATGAGAAAGTGTTTTCACCTTACAGATTTTTAGATGACAACGCAAAGCTTATTAATTATTTTCATTTTCAGACGATAAAGTAAATTTTACGTTTTGTTTAATTTTGCAATTACGATGGGGTTAAAATAGAAGTAAATATTTTAAGCTTTTAGTATAGTTTTTCGCAGAGGAAATTGTTAAAGAGGAATTTTTTCAAGGAAAAATTTTAGGCCAAGTTCATGTACGTTTACTTACAACTTTTCTGAAGCCCTATTAAAGTTCTACTTTCGATATACTCCTCCGCCTCAGCCAAACAAAGTTTAACTTAGTGTAAAAAATTACACCAGCTGGGAAAAACACAATATTCATGAGCACTCAGTTTCATAATATTTTTAATGAGAACTATTTCTTACTAGGCATTGCCAACATACCTCATTTCTCTCGTTTTTTTTTTGTCTTAACTATAACTGAAGCATTACAATTTTAAAAATGTATAAATATAATATAAGTAAAGTTTAATTTAACCAAAAGTATGTTATATTAATATAAGTATAAAACGCTTATGATACATGAAGTATTTAAGAAACAACCAAAAAGTTATAGGTATTGTGATTCTTCATAGGTTTGATTCAAAAAGTGTGAAGAAACCGCGAATGGACTATACGAAATTTTTGGCAAGGATATTTAAAGCAGTACAGTATTGAAAAGCGCATCTCACGTTTGTCTGTAGTGTTGTGCCATCAAGTTATGGTGTGAGCGCCAGAAATTTTACTGCAGCATGCTTCACGACTCGAAGGCTGCATCATATTGCCTTGTGCGGGCCTGTGTCTCTATGACCGCTACATATCGGCCTATTTAAAGTATTAAAGGGTAAAAATTGTAAAAAGAAATCGGACTAGTTATGGAAAAATATACTCGCCTATAGGCTGTTTTTCCCGATAAAGTAAGCACTTTTTAAGGCCCTCCCAACAGGCATTAACGACTAATAAGTATATCTTATATATCTTATTGCAGCCTCAGGCATTAAATTTTTATGGCGGTGAAATGTATACACTGTGTTTGTTGGTCACGTTGCAATGTTTATATTAAAAAGCAGCAGGAAGATGGAAATTGGATGAAAGAAAAAAATTTTTAAGGACCTTAAAAAGTGCTCACTTTACCCTTGAACAGCCTATAATGAATTTAGACCTTGCGAATTAGAAGTAATTGTGTTTTAAAAAATAATACCCTATCCAAAATATTCGATAACACTCACTGACGTTGTTCATAGCCAGTTTTAAATTACTAAAAAAAAATTATATTCCTTCTGAAATTAGTAGCTGTTCTTTTATCATTGTTTCTTCCTCGGGTAAAAGATAGGAGAACTGGGAGGGAAGAGTAAAGAGCATCTACTCGCGTGGAGAGTTATGGCCTCGTGATACACCAGAGGACTCGGACATCGTGGTTGGGAAGGACACATGCCACTACGGTAATTCCGTAGGATGTTTGCGTCTCGAGTTTGACCTTGAGAGGACTGGTATTAGCTATCAGGAACAGTGGGTGCTCCACGGGTGAACACCGGAGTCTGTGTGATCTACTTGCGAGAAATTGTCGACGTGTTACGAGTTTAGTGGGGAAAATATTATTTTCAAATTCTTTTATAGGCTATTCATGGTGAAGTGAGTACTTTCCAAGGCCCTCATAGCAGGCGTAGTAAACAACTAAATTATATTTCATTGTTAGGGACACCTGTTCTTCGTTTAAAGATTTCAGGACAAGCTGTGTTCCGACGCACCTTAGTGGTTGGCTCATTTGAACTGTTAGGCGTCTCATCTGCCTGCCGCGAATCACGGACGAGCAGTGCCGGAGAAACTTAACTCTGATTGGCTCACTCATGTAACAGGCTGTCTTCCCACACAAAAACAAGCCGCCAATAGTCAAATGAAGACTGCAGGTGTGCACATAGGATATCGGAGTCTCGCCTCAGAGTAAATATTTTCGCGAAAAACAGGTGGCCCTGTTCAATAACAGGTAGCCCTGTTCATTGTGGCCTCAAGACATCAGCTTTCGAGAGCTATGAAATGTATACAGTATGCTTGTTAGTCAAATACCAGTTTTTATACTAACAATTGGCGCCAGTATAAATAATGTCGAAATAAATAAATAAAATAAATCAAGAATACAAGTAAGACGAAAGGATCTTTAATGCACGGCCTTACAAAGTGCTCATTTTACTGTGAACAGCCTATAACGTGGAGTATTAAATATTTACTATGTTGTTTTTTACGATGAGACTAACTTAATTTCTTTATAGTAATTATTACGTTAACGAAAGTTGTAACATTCTTGAAATTATTTTTGTTGTAATAGCATTCAGTAACTTAATTTAGAAAAGTTATAGCAGAAATTATGTAAAAGATCAAAGAATACAACTATAATATTTTGTAATTGGTACCTTAAATGCATTATTTATTCTGTTTAAAATAAGACCTCTGTCCTATTACGAGCCTTGTTACTGCCCGAAAACTGTACACATATTCAATTTTCATTACAAACATTGTCCATATGAGATAACTTTTGTGCCACCATTGGCTGCTTGCCTAGAGCGAGAAAGTTAAAAGAGTGTGTTGGTTACAGGCAAAACCCTAATGCAGGAACCAGCCACGCTTCTTGGGATGTGTGCTTATTTATTTCAACATTTCCGTCAGGAGACTTACGTTCGAAGGGTCCTTGGTGGCCATGATTGTTCAGATTTCACGCGCATGTGACGAGGGAAGCTGAACGTGTTATCGATCGAGACAACCCACAGAAGGCACTCGTAATTTGAACCACAAGTTGATATTCAGTTAGTTTGTAATCCTTCGTAACCAGAAGATAATGTTGTCAACTATCCCTCTTGCACGCAAAGTTGAGATGTAGAACCCAGCACAATAACAAATTTGTGGTCAACGCACAAATATCTCATCCTTATTCTGAACTACCAAACAGTATGTTCGTTCAAGACAAAAAATATTGACACTGAAAATTGTCAATACGTTTTACGTACATACTAATTCTAACTTGCTGATAACTTAACTATATGAGTAAAGTATCTACAAAACTGTTTTCCATATTATTTTATGCTGAAATTTTTTTCTGGCCCTACATTAATAAAATAAGGTTACTGTGGCCATAGGAGAGTGCATATATTTACTTAGTATTTAATAATTAGAAGACAATAAACAGCCGATAAGTATAAATAAATATAAGGAATAATTGTTGTATAATAACAAGCAAGTCGATGATTAGAAAGTGCTGTCGGTAAATAAAGTTGCTAAAAATGGCAATTTAAAGGATTTTTTTTTCTAAAAAATCTCGTGAACGATAAAAGAAACAGAGTTTTATAATGGCACCTCTGAACTCACCACTTTGCCTACTGGGTTAATTTATCGTAATTAAAAACACACTCCGAATTTAAACTCTGTGTGCTTTACTTTCAATTCGCAATAAAGTTTCCTTTCTGTACACAGTGGCTCGTATCACTCGTGTTTCTTTTGTCACTCAGCCTTTGTGGCTATCAGTCGGCTGAAGGGTTCCATGTTGATATAATTTTACTCTTCAAAGGCGTTTATTGGTTGAACTTCGAACATTGCGAATGCGTACAGAATTTTGGCTTGCAGATACAAAGTAAATTAACTGGTAATTAAATTACTGATATTTCGTTCACGTATCTCTCATTATAACTTTTTTTTTTTCGTATGAAAATCGTTTCTGCGTACTGGCTTGAGCGATTGTCAGTGTGTGTTGTATGGTGAATCAAACTAACATATCAGTCCAATTAGGAATTTAAAAAAAAGAAATATGAAAGTACATGATTGGAAATAATCATTTTAATTTATCCAGAAAGAGAGAAAATTTTTGTGTATAACTCGTTTTTCAGTATCGTAAGTTTTCACTGTCATAATGTAAAAAGTACATTTATAGCGTAGACAGCCTAACTCACATTCTCTTACCAATGGCTCCCAAGCTACAGTGGTATGCATCAAAGTGGTACCGAGGAAACGTTATATACAAACAACAATTTTAATTGTTTCTTTTCAACTAAGTTTAACTTTTAATAACAATGAACTCAGTAAATTGTTAGTTCTCGTTACCCGGATCTCATGTAGATTTGAAATCAGCTTTTAAAGGATCAAATTAGAATTTTGACCGCCAAGTCAATTCTAACCGAACCTAACTTAGTCCAGTCTAACCATCCCGTAAAACTACAGCTTTATTATGTCTGCGTAATATTTACACCGACACTAATGGGTGGGATTTTGCTGTTGTGGAGGTAGCCTTGAATGGCATATTCCTAAAGTGTCCTCAGCCATCCAGTGCATAGTTCATGTTGTGCAGCGCTCAGCTGGAAAAAGGAATCTTAGGCGTAAGTGGCGTGCCAGGCAGATGGTCACATGGACGCCATAACGTCGGATTTCCTTTCCCTAGAAATACGCCTGGCAGCGCCATTGTGACGACCTGTTTACATCCTGTTTTCCAGGAAACCCGGCCCATACACTGGGTCACCCGACAACGTTGCCTCCAGACGTTCTTGGATGAGAAACATCGAACACTAGAGAAACAATCTTGAGACCAGGCATATACAAGTCCACTTCATACGAAAGAGTACGCGGTAATGAACGTAGAAGTTAATAAAGAAACGTGCGTTTAGTATTAATTTTGTTAATTTCGCAACAAAAAAAAAAGAATATATTCTTCATAGCTGCCTATGAGGAATGACAGCTCAGAAGTGACTCCAGTAACTACTTTGCCACACACAAGCTTTTTTTTTTTTGGCATGGGTGAGTATTGTTTTCTAGTTTTTTTATTCTAAGCTTTTCACACGTTACTTTCTAGATCAGTGTTGCAATTCTGCCGAGGAGCACCTATGAAATCTCTCCCATTTATTTCGACCTTTTCACTTTTTCTAGGTTTGTTTCATCTGTTGTAATATCTGCATGTTTATTGTATTTGATATTGTACATCAATTATATTTCACTCTTTTAGTTCCTATGTTTTTTTTTTTTTGCGCTCCGTCGTTGCCTTGAGAGCATGCGTGCCACGAATAATACAGTAGGATGAATATGCCTACCTTTCCCGTATTACTTGTATGTATAAGATATTGTGAGCACATTTTCGAATATTTGATGATTGCTACTTCGAAAATTGAACTGGTTCGACATTCGTTGATCATTTATAGCTCGGGGTGAGAAAATAGGCCGTAACTTGCGACAGCACAGAAATTTGCCTTTCAGTCGGCATGATTAATACAGCATTTTCAACGAAATGTATTAGTTTTCAACCAGAAGTTATCCCACTCTATTGAAGTGTTTCAAACTGAATAAAGACATTACTGAAAATCCAAGGAGTAGTTTTAGGTTAATTGTGAACTTTTTTGTTTATTAATTTAATACGAAACTTGGCGTTAGTTTGTTTACCACTGGGACATAAGATATAGATTTTGGTTTCAAGCATGACCTAGATAATGCGTGTGGGCCATATTTAATGGCAGCTGAACGGAATATCTTTACATTCGTGTATTCGTATTATTAAGTGCTAATTCCATAAAACTTTGGAAGGAAAGGTATTTTTCGTATTCTTGAAGTGTATATAAGTTACAAGCCTAGCAAGGTTAGTGGCTCCTCACGTTGATACGTGGAGGTAAAAAAAATAAATAAAAAATAAATAAAAAAAAGACCGCTATAAACGCGAAATAAGCTTGAGAAAACTTGCCCAGCAGTTATTGGGCTATAAGTCACAAACTGCTACATATTTGTATTATCACTGCACTGAAACACTCTGACAGTGAAAAATTAGCAGTGCAGACATTTTTCCGGTCGCGTTATTTACTACAAACTCGGCACTTTTCAAGTGTTGGGAGCAACTGGAGCTTGTTTTTCCCGTTTGCAATTTACAACCTTGGTAAAAAACCACACGAGTTTTGCATTTCCACCACTCTGAGATAAGGCGAAGGGGAGAGATGATCGCCGAGAAAATATATTATCTTGTTGAGTGGACTTAATGACGCGACCGTAGCCACCACCATAACCATTACACTACCGCCGTCACGAGGAGTAAAGAAATTTGCTGTTCTCTCATACACTTACATGTTATGCTTTAAAATCTTAAGCAGAAGGGATCAAGGGATTAGAAAAGTAGGAAAATATTTGGTGTATAGTCTTAACTACCGAGCGTGTAATTAAAAGGTTCAGAACTATCAAGCGTGCTGCGGCAAACCAACGCGTACCTAGAATCATTATTGTTCCAATCTTTGAATTAGGCAACAAAAATTAATTTTTTTGCTCAGTGGAACAAGACTAACTAAGAAACTTTTTGGAAAAAAAAAAAAAGAAAAGAATATGGTATTATTATTTAAACTTTTCAATGTCAAAGGCGGCGCAATAGCACAGCTGTTCGCGTGTCGGTCATGTTTCCATGGTTTCGGGCACGCTAAAATATTTATGGCTGGCTACATCTGTAACAGCAGATATAATGTGTAATACAAAGCAGAATGAATGTTCTCAAGTGTGTATCTGCAGTTATTTTGTAATATGACTGTTATCAGTTTCACTAAAACAATTCAAATAGAAGAAACTGTATGGTAGTTCCTCACATTATATATATTTTTTGTACTGAAATGGTTCTTCATAATACGCCCTGAAACACATTTATGTAGTTAAATTATAACAAATATAATTTACTATATTGGTAAATTCACAAAGTTGTTTAGTTAGAAAAATAGCCCTAATTATTGTTTTCATGTCACTTATAGCTTGTCTGACGACGACACAGTGTTGCAGCAGTGCAACGATGAAAGCTGTCAAATATTGGTGAAATTACATCGTGAGCTGTCGTTTCCCGTAATATCCTTTCAAGCAAATTAATAAGCGCCTGCTCCACTAAATAACTTGATTCTTTCACACGTTCAGACGCCTGGTGCAGGCCTATAAGCTGCGCAGTAATATCCTGACGGGGCCTGAGTTACGATGACCTTTTCGTTTCCCAATAGCACTTTCACGTGAGAAGCGGTCACACTAGACCCACACACGCGAAACGCGTGTTTTTTTCCCTCCGTCTAAAGATCTGAACTGACAAGCTTCGTGTAGCTCACTAGAAGCTCAGCCAGCAAGCTGCCTCGGAGTCTTTGCTTCTTTTATGTCCCGGTTATAGGGGTGTATCGCGCTAGTTTTACAGCTCCGCAAACTGCTGTACTCATGTTCCATGTATGGAATATATACGTCGACATCAGTGCCTCGGTTCCGCAACACGTATTTTTGTGGAAACACGTCGACGGTATAAAAGATAATCCGTCACGGTCTTCTCGCAATATTTATTTTATTTTGTGCGAACGTTGAAATACAAGAACTAAGAAACACCCGCTAATACTTCTACGTTTTTACAAGATGATATTGTATTGTTTCAGTGGAGTTACGTATTGTTACGTTCGACAATTATTATTTTGCCATAAATACCTGTGGCAATCCAAAATTACGTTCTCCTATTAACAGCTACTATTGCACAAGTAGCGAAGTGAGATTTGGGCGGCTCTTAACAGCGAGGTCTTGAGAGCAGATGAGGTTTGGAGCAGGGCCAGAATGAATGAGCGGGGGAAACGGGAAATCGCCGAGAAGGCCCGCCGACCAGCGGCATCGCCCGGGACGATACCCACATGCGAAAATTCTTGAATAACCCAGCCGGGGATTGAACCCGGTTCGTCTTGGTGGAAGGCGAACAGGCTAACCATTCAGCCACCGCAGCCCTTTGGCAGGTAGCGTTCGCATCTCTTATAGACACTTTTTCATTCCATTTAGTTTATGAATATGGACTAGTTTTACAACTAGCATGGTTTTTGAATTGACAGCTGCAAGTAAATAAACTGAAGTAAAGTAAAGGCACGGTTCACGGTAAAATGAGCACTTTTGAAGCTGTTTCGTCCAACATAATAACCAATAAATACATTTCATAGTGGCCTTGGACTTTTATTACTCACGTGACAGGGGTTACATTAAAAACTAGTGGAAGGATATAAATTGGTTGAAAGAAAAAGTAACTAGGGCTTCAAAAGTCCTCACTTTGTTGTGAACGGTATATAGGCGTAAGTGCTCATGGGTGTGTCCCCACTCTCTTGCCCCAACACTAACTGTTCCTAGACGGCCAGTGTCTAATCGCTAGATCGTCAAATCATTAAATCAGAAGTGGTGGGCGTTTACCACTAACTTACACAATATTGAGACCGTGCGCTTCTTTAAATTATTTGAGAAATGAAAGTTTGATACAAAATTGCATTAAACTTGAGAATAGGTGAACGTGAAATGAGATATTCGAGGACTGATATCGGCCTATTGTTTTGCCGTTATTTATTGTCAGGCACTGGAAGCACACGCAAGAGCTCCCAAATGACGGCTGCATAAGTTAGTAAGTCGTCCAAAGGGAAATTCTTGAGTGCTTTTTTTTAATGTGGCTTAGTTTGCGATTTTGTTTTCCACGTGGCGGAGGGGGAGGGGCGACTGGGTCCAGCGCAATTCTTACAAGATTGCCAGGGGATGTTTCACATAATCTAGAGACGGCCTTTTAACGGGACACTTGAAATGTTATGCATAATCTGGAGATAACTCAACTATAAATGTTGCCTTCGCACCTCCTGCGAGTGTGTGGAAAAGCGATCGAGTACGGCGAACTTCAAGGTCACCTCTGGAAGGCGAGGGGCCACTGCGGCTGAGTGGTTAGACCACTCGCCTCCCACCAAGGCGATCCGGGTTCGATCCCGGCCAGGTCACCGAACTTTCGAAAGCGGGAATCGTGCCGGACGATGCCGTTGATAGGTGGGTTTTCTCGGGATCTCCCGTTTCCCGCGCCCTTTCATTCCGGTGCCGCTCCATACTCACCTCAATCACCCTCATCGACTGCCCAAATCTTTTCACTCTGGAAGGGAAATTGGGATAGATAACATATACATACTATGCTTTCACGATTACTACCTATTTTTATATAACTGAACACTTGATCACACATTTTACCTATCTTGCAACACGAATGTTGAGAAGAATGCTTTTACAAGAGTATTAAAGAGAAAGTACTGGATTATTCTCCAGCGAAAACATGCAGATAGAAGGAATACGCAGTGCTAAACATGAAGCTTGTTAAAAGTACAAGGTATTTCAGAAATATCTTATATACTGGCGCCGACTCAGCTGCCCCGTGCCGTGGTAGGAGACACACCTCGCCTCTCCCCTCTTCCTGGAACGATGCGCTTGCGGCCTCCTGACTCCCCTTTGTGGGAAACCCGTGAATAATGGACAGCGGCCATCATCGGGCTGTCGCACTGCTCGGGGCCTTGCTTGCCTCACGGACCTCCCCCCTGCGGGAGGTTTCGACGGGTTTGGCTACGACGTAAGAATATTCTGGTGAGACTGGCTGGCACCTCAGCCCTCCGCGACGCATCACGCGAGTTGGGGAAGCTTCTAGGTGACGGTCTAGGACACTATATTTACTGCCGCAATCCAGCGGCTGGCACTCTTTGACGGAGGCCGCCTAGTGAGTGTGCGCGAGGGAAGATTAGTGTGGACGACGAGAGGAGATTGCGAGACGACGTCGGGCTAGGTGTTCGTGGCGTGAAGTGATGAGAGGGTGTGAAACCGACGACTGAAGCCTAATGTGCGCGAGGGCGCTTGGAGGACTCTAGAACATTGCGACTGGCGGGACATGGACTGAACTGAGAGGTGGGACTGAATGGAAGTGTAATACTGATTTTATTGTAAATATTAGAACTGTCAAATATGGACACATCAATTATAAAATAATTGAATAGATTGATATGCTGTTATTGGGACTGATCTTGAATTATATCATTTCATTGATGTTTGTCGTAATTATGAATTTTATTAATTGGTGTCAATTGTGAACAGTTAGTGATATCCATTTCTTGTGAGAAGTTGAGTTGAGAGAATTTTTGCTGTAGTTATTGTAAATAAAATTAGAAAAATATAATTAATTATTTTATTTGATTAAGATCTCCATCCCTTGACGAACTTTGTGTAGCCCACCTAATTTGTAGAGAGAGAAATTGTAACAATACAAAAGAACAAAGTTTGGAAGATCTTGATCAAAGAAATTTTATTGGATGAAAACAGAAAAGAATTGGACAAGCAGCAGTATCTGTAGTATTGATTATTCGTTGTTTTATTTCTTGGAATTATCTCCAAATAGTGACAGAATTTAAAAAAAAAAATCCATTTAAGATTTTGAACAACACAAAATATGTTTTAATATGTGACTGAATCTCAGTTGCTTATCACTTTTGGATTGGCGAGAAATAATTCCGATAAGGTTGTTAGTTCGTTTGAAAAACTTCCATTGTGTACTTTTTACGTTGACTTAATTGTTCTGTCGATACAATCTTTACTGTATTCTTGTAGTTTTGCAATGCTTTTAAATGCTCACATAAACGTCACTCTAAATCTGAATCGGTGAGAATTTCTTTGTTTCAATCAGTCAACCATACCTGATTGATTCAACAGTCACTTAAGTGAATTTAACTGATGAATCAGTGAAAAAAATGCCGCTGAATATTTATCCTGCCTAGAGCTGTGTTACATCAACTTCGTTGTCTTCACGATGATGGTTTGCATGTTAAGCAAGAAAACCACCATTTTCACTAATATTTTGTTAATTCTCTGAGAGAAATATTGTACAATTATTCTAGTAAGTATAAAGGATACAGTTTTCACACTTCGTCGACATAGCTGGGAAAATAAACTATAACTAGGGCCACCTGTTTTTCGCGAAAAGATTTAAGTGAAATAGATATACGTCGCCAATTGAAATTAAGTGTGGACTAAGAAATTATATTTTAGAGAAGCATTCTTCTGCAATGTTTTCTGTTATAAATCGGAATATGGACCTCGGATATTCCTACAGAGTGTAGGTAAATGTGTCTGCAGGCGTAATAGTTTGTTACTTTACGGAGAATTAGATCGAATGTGTGTTCCATAATTTGTTGCTACTTAAAATGCAACGTTACCTGCATGTAGTACTCCAGACCATTTCAAATGTCTGCTGCAGAATCGTTAATCAAGCAAAATAACTGTGATTTCTTTTCTTTTTTTTTGGATGAAGTGTATCATATACATGTAGATTGGGAAATATGATACAGTTTTGGACAAAACCTGAAAATCTGGTTTGATTTGAATGATTAGTTTAGCCATACTGACAAGTGACGCCGAACTTGCAAAGGCGAACGCAAAGGGCGTCAAGGACTTCGCCAGGCGCGCTGGCTGCCAGATGACGTCATGCGCAGTAGCCGACGAAACTAGTCAGCCGCTTGCCTCCCCCCTGCTGCTTCCCGACTGGAGCCGGCCAAAATTTATCTGTCGAGGTCAGACAGCTTCGTCTGCATCTGACGTCAACAACGCTGAGACCAATGAAATGTTTTGTTTATACACAGGAGAGAGAAAACGCCCGAAAAGGTGCAGTTCGTACATAACCTTTTTAATAGACATCGTTAAGTTGTTTCGAAATGAAGAGATGAACGATTTTCCAAGTGGTGCAGTGCTGTTAAGGACATTTTTCAATAATATCAATGATTATCAGCACAAAAAACGTCGAAGTAATGAAAAAACTGTCAGCAAATGGCAACATGGAAATGTAAACAAAAATGGCGAGCTGTTTTTCCAACTGCATCCATCAGACAATCTCAGGCCGTGTCCGAATTGATAAATTTCGTTATTTCGTTACTATGCGAATTCGTGATTTGGTAGGTATCAATTCGGACGTTGTCGACAAGTCACTTGTTTAGCACTCGCGGCAACACATTACGTTAACAGTGAAAAAATATTGTTATCTAAATTTAATGCTTAAAACAGACTAATATTTCTACGATCATCGTTGGAATACTAAGAATACGTTAATAAATAAGAAAATTATAAGTTATGCAATAACAACAGCTGAATTTTTGTTTGCGATATATATAATATAATATATTATATATACACACACACAAAGCACAACACTTACTTGCTTTTTAAAACATGCCTAGTGTGTTTAATGTACAGTTATTTGTTTTAAAAGTCATTTTATTTATGCATTTGCGCATGTGTTTTTAAAGTAAAAACCAACATGATGCTGATTTTGTGATTGTGTATTTTTGCTAACATCCGCTAGAAACAAAATACGAAATACCAAATTACCAAATACGTAGCCTTTTTTGTATACAAAATCGGGTCAGGTGATCATTTTGTCAACAAAATCTGCCAATTCGGACACGGCCTTAGCCGTAACACGCAAGGCTCGTCGTGATGCGTGTAGTTGCAGTGTGGCCGAACGGCTAGGACAGGCGCATTTGCATAATTGTGGTAGGTTAGGGCCTTATGTGGGACTAGCGGCTGCGAATTCGGTGCGATTGTGAGGGGTGCTTGAGATGCTTTCAGGCAGATGGCGGAGACTGTGATCAACCAAGAGGACAGTATTGGCGTGTAGCGAGATGGATGTAAGGGTGGTTAATTTCAACTGTTTTTTCTGTTGCAAATTATTAGATGTAGGTCCAACATTCGCTAAGATCGTTTTGTTCATTTTGTGTTAAAAATAGCGATTTGTTGTTTTAATTTTGTAATCCTTGATTTAATGTATTTTAGAAGTGTAATTGCAGCAAGTGGTAGACAGTTATATTTTGAAAATTCGAGATGAACATATTTTCTGTTTGTGCATATAATAATACCGCCATCCTATCGTGAGCCTGTCTTAAGCCAAGAGAGTTTTAGCAGTACTTTTTCCCGTGAGTGTTTGTTTTCGGGTTTTATTTCTATTAAAATATATCTCTTTTAGGACTGTGTAGTTATGTTATTTCCATAGAAATTTATAGCAGGACTATTATATGTTTCGTAAATTTGCTATATTTTATTTCAAATTTTAGAGATTATCAATAACAAATTAATGTTTTTATGAGGAGGCTTCGCTCAAAGAAGCAGCCACCTTGAGAGTTTAACAACACGCGTATATAGTCAGTCATATTCTTTTACAAGGGCAAGTTACGTTTCAGTAGCTGCAATACTGCCTTCACGAAGTAATTAAAAGTGAATCATCTCCAATCATAAATAGCCGTTGGAAATAGTTTTACGACTTGTTCTCGTTGTATTCGGAAATAAGGCTCTCCTCGACAAGTGTAATTTAGGAATCGCTTGATATATACCTTGCATGCTCTGTGTCAAATAAGCACAGCAAATTTTCTGGCGTTACAAGAGATGTATCGTAAGATGATGGCGCAAGTTGCAGGTGAAGGCGGGCGGCAAAATTCTCATATCATGGTATACACTCTAAGCCCAAATTAGTCATACCAATCAGTAGAGCCCCGGGCATTTCGCGGACTGAGTTGGCAGCAAGCTAGGCTAAACAACCTTCTATACACTCGAGACAATATCGTTTGCTTATTGGTTGCTGTGATCAAGTGAGACCTCTGTACAGGACTGTCAAAACACTCACTCACACTTCTGCTCCCTGCTTATTACTGGCTCACAGTTGAACGGGGCGTGTCTAAAGAACTATTATCCAGTCACAACAGTAGGAGAAAAGAACAAGTGTTTGGAGTCTACCTCGCCTCCGAATGAATTCGCGAAATACTCGTGGCTCTACTAATCAGTGAAATAAAATTCTCTGAAATTCAGTTGATAACATTTTACTGACTGGTGAATCAAGCAATTGAAGTGGGATCAAGTGACTTGTGGTAGTTGGATTCTCGGCATATAGTGGGAATCTCACATAAATGAGTGAAATTCAGTCATCATATGAGGAAGTAATCTGGCACTGATTTCTAGTGGTTTCAGTTTTCACTGGTTTTTAGTGATGTGGCTACATTTTCGCTATTTAAAGTTTAGTGTATAAAATCCGCAAGTGTCGTGAAAGTAAAGGTACTTACAAAACCATCGATTGGTTCGACCAGAGGTTCTCTCAAGTGACAGATCAAATGAGGATGGACCCGTGGTCACAGCTGGTTGAAACTCCGCATACTGAAAGAGATGTTGCGAGATTCAATGACAGTAAACGGTGACAGTGCTCTAGCAATGTTGTGCACAGACGGTAGATGTTAATAGGGAGTATGCTGAAGCGCTAAAGTCACTCGACTGCACTAGACTGGAACTTTGTCTTGTCAACGAGCGTATAAGCTAGACGTGTACAGAGCTGATTGAGCGTGTGCCATTATTTCGCCCATGGAGGCCGTGCAGTGTCTTAGTCCCTCGAGGGAACGGTCTCCAGACATGGGTTAATCTTGCGCTTCTTGGACCGGCGATAACACGTCCATCATAAACGTTTGCAAGCGCTGGAAACAAGCACTGGTCGGCGGGAGCACCCACCAGCGTTGGCAGGCAATGTTATTCTTAAGAAGGACCTCGGGATAAGCATACGGATTAGAAATCGGTCAGCTGAAAATCGATTAAATCTACTTCAAAAATCGGTTTCTAGGTAGATATTAATGATGCCTACCTTTTTTTTTCGGAATCTATAATTTTACTGTATACTTAATAGTTTTTCCTACTCAGTGGTACCTTTAATGTGTCATTTAACGTTATAAATATCCTTGAGTTGTGGATTGTCGTAGTTATGGATTCAATTTTTATAGAATTCCATCTTTCGGCTGTTGCTATTTTTTATGAGTCTTTGGTTAACATTATTTCTGGCTGTATAAGTTTTTCCCGAGGCCATGGCACATAGTAGCACATAGAACTAATATTATGTTCATAGAACTAATCCGAAAAATATCGAATGTCGATGTGTTGTAAATCGATTTTCTTTCGTCCGATTTTCATGCGCATCGATACTCTGTGCCTCAATCTACATCATCCAAGAAATCGATTAATTAGGTAAAGATCGGCATGCCTACCTCGCGATTGAGTGCTATAGATACCTTCAGTGTTAAGGCATTGAGTTGCCTGCCGAGAGCGCAGTGGGAGGGATGGACAGTTGGACAGGGTAATTTGTTTCGCAACGCACACGTATTCCTACTACAGTCAAACCGAGAAGTACTGTATATTTCGTCGATTCCGCTGGTATGTCTGTTATCACGTATAGTTTCGCTGTTAGTGTTTACTCTTGTTATTAGTGACAACATGTAGTTAGAAAAGTCTTCCGTTTGCACATAATCAGCTTGTAAATTATACGTACGAATTGTTTGCACGACCTTTGTAGCTGCCACGTCGATTAGAAACAGTGAAGGATGGGGGAGGGGGAAACAGATCGTATTTAACATATTTCAAGGGGTTCACTTGAGTTTGTCG
Organism: Dryococelus australis; assembly: GCA_029891345.1. Classification (NCBI taxonomy): domain Eukaryota; kingdom Metazoa; phylum Arthropoda; class Insecta; order Phasmatodea; family Phasmatidae; genus Dryococelus; species Dryococelus australis. Next base: position 335,692,887 of record CM056993.1, on the reverse strand, counting down.
GATAGTACTGACTGGAACAACTCGTGCTGGACAAAAAACAAACAGAATGATCGTGCAAGACAGCTATTCTATTTATATTTATCCATAGCAAGTTCTACAAGTGAGAATTAACTTACAATTTATCGTAGATCAGTGTATTACATCTGCTAATCATGACATTTATAATGATACGAATAATTATACTGTGAATTTAGTTTAACTTGAATCATTGGTCAAATGACGGCTATAATGTATGTTGACATGTGTGAATTCAAATAAAACACATAATAAAACCCAAAAATAATGCGTGGATCATTTTATCTTTAATGCATAAATTTTTAACTATAACTAATGTAAGACGCTTAATGGTGACAACACTTTATAACTAGAGACCTGAAGAATTCGCGGATTCATTTTAGGAGAAGCTAGAATTCAAAACACGTGTGTTTATATAACTTTAACCATTGATTCCCACGGTTTTTGACACCTCCTGGGAAACCCTGGCCCAATCGTCGCCTTCCACTGTGACAGCAGAGAGTTGATATCGGCATATTAGTACATAAGACAGCAAAGTCTAACCCGCAGGTCATTGAACTCGCGAATTTTTCAGGTCTGAATTTATAATTGATTTTGGAAGAGCCACAGTGACGAATAAACATTCATCAATTAATTTCTCTTTAGAATATTGTAATTACGTTTTATCAACAAAAATGTATGTATTCAGGTTATTAATAGTAATGATATGACCAATATTAGTTGCCAGCTTCCCTTTGCTGAGGTTTCAAGTTCGATTACAAAACATGGCGGTAGGGGATTTTTCTGACAGAGATTATCTTACGAAAATATTGAGAAGTGTAGATTTTTTTCAGGGTACTCCCTTTTCATTCGGCCACTGCTGCACAATTACTTAATTTAATCTTGTGTATCATGTAGGCTGCCCGGTAAGATATAGGTTTGCTTTTTAAGAAACGCAGTCGACTTCGGATGCCACTAACCATTTCTCTTAACATATACGCTAATCCATCATGTGTGGTTAATCAGTGAATGCTATTAGTTATTTGTATATGTGATAATTATCACGCTTTATCTTCTACTTACTGTATGTCTACAGTCTACCATGTCAGTTGCATCTCTTCAGAATAAAAATCTTGCATTATTACCCGAGTTCTAACCTATTCCTCAGCCTCTTTCCTGCAGAAATTAAGAGTGCGCGATCTCCCGAAGATTATATTTGTAAGTTAATTATATTCACCAAGGAGATTATTGCAGGGACGCGCTCACATATGGCTTGCCGCGATACATTCTTGGACATTCAAAAAAGGACATTCAACATTACTCATTTAGATAACGCTGAGTTATTAGATAACAGATAAAAACATGGATGTAGTTGAAAAAGAGAGTTCCTTAGTTATTTATTACTGTGTGGCTAGGTTAATAAATTCCTGATAAATAATTACATTTTTTTTTTTTGGGAATAAGACATTTCTTTGAATTTTAAGTATCATTTTATTAAAGAAAGCCCACAAAAGAAATTTTATTGTTTTTTAGAGTGTGATTTACGTGTAATGTACTAGTGAGAGTAGTGTCTATTAGTTATAAAGCTATATGAGGAGTAGATAATGCAAAATAAATGGCTATATTTCCAGTATGAGAATCGTCTCCATAAACACCTCACTATATTTGGAAAATGCCAGAGTTGTGCGAGTGCATTTTCGTACCGAATATCACAGAACGAAAAGTCTAATCAAAGTACTAGTTGCTTCATAAGGGTGAAGATTTTTCCTTCTTACCTAAAGAAGTTCCTGAATTATTATGGTATACGCGCTGGGTCTAAGAGAAAATCCTGTTTATTCAACTGAAAATAACAGGATTGTAAGACTTTTATCTCAGCGGATGCATATTGAGGAATTCACACTGAGAATCTTTCTACTTCGGCGACTTTTAAAATTGATTACAGGAAGAAAAATGATCCCATAGTTCATGGCTGCGTCAAACAACTTGTTCTCGTAGCCGTGGATCTTACGATTTCGCCGCAATGCCAGTAAGAAGTAAACTGGGTTCAACAAAAGGTGAATAACTTTTCGCTGAAATCAACACACAACAAAGCATTTAATTGTAATTGTAAAGGGCTTTTTAACGTCCCCCAGTTTTATGCTCGAAAGCTTAGCAAGGGACGGCTTACAGACTAACTTATAACCTGCCTTAAATTAACACATATGCCTTGCCCGGGATTCGAACCCATAGCCTCCCGCACTCCAGCGGTGGCGCAACAACCGACTACGCCATGAGAGGTCGGCTTAAATACAATAATAAGTAGAATAAGTTCACATCACCACGATGTGAGGTTATAATCTCACGCTGGCCTACGCGTGGTCAACACAGTTGCTTGGATAGTTAAAGGTGGGAAGTGTCTGATTTACAGTCCAGGGTGAAGTAAAAACATGTCAATGAAAGTTTGGTAAGTATAGTGCTCCCTAAACACTATAAATCAATATTAAAACAACTGGGTAATCGTATTGGCAAAAAAAAAATGCAACAACTATTTGTACTAAATATTTTAGAAAGATAATACGTATCTGTTTTAGGTATCGAGGTAAACGACTTTTTAAAAATTAATTTTTATCCATTAATATACTGGATAAAACTACTCATACTGATGATCTAACATACTGAAAATATTTTGAGCTTGCTGAGAGGAAACGTGAGGACTTAAAAAGAGTTATGTACTTTCTTGCTGCCATCTTACGTTACCTTTCACTCTAAACCAGAAATAGTGAAAACGAATTCAAATCAGCGAAAGCGAGTGAAGATGGTTCCCCTTACAATCGGTGCCAGATAACAGATTGTTATGATGATGGCTGAACCCTACGTAGCAAGACACATACGGCCCATTTATGGTTTACAGTCAGATGCCAAGCTGGCAAATAGTTGGCCAACAGCTGGTGCTGAAGTGGCACCACTAACTAGCCATACTCTACTTATTACTGGCCCAGGTGTGGTGAACATAAATGGCCCAAGCATGGTCTATATGCTTAACAACAATGGCCCAACGATGTACCACTTCCAAGCCATCAAATAACCTACATATGGCTACCCATTCTTTCACCAGCAATAAGTATAGGTTATGTGCAGCCATTGCTGGACTACAGTTGGTAAGTCATATATGGGTCATTAGTAGTTCACATACTCTCAACCATCAGTTTCATTTCCATCAACATTTAATCAGTGTGCCATAAATGGCATGCTAAATGTCCTGGTGCCAGCAGCTAACTATAGCAGGGCCAGTTGCGTAGATACATAAGTTTTCTGAGCCAGCAGTAATCCAGCAATGCCATCAGTAAAACTACAGTCGGTCTACTGTCTCTTGCTACTTGGGATGTTATTTATTTTCTTTCCACTGAATGTTGAGAATTCCACTGACAAGTCACTGGTTCCCAGTTCGTTTGATTCGTCAGTCGATAGTAGCTTATAAAACGACTTTCAGTGAGTAGTATTTCACTGAATGATATACCTGATTCACTATTAGAGTGTACTCCTGTGCTCAGCGTATTTCGCGGGTGTGTAGCGTGCCAGTGGTGCAGTGTGGATACGAGGAGAATCAGGCGGTGACCACACCGTAGTATCTTATTAAAACAAGTCCCTACATGATCCATTGAAGTCACACGTAGAAGTTCTCTTGTATTCTGGTAATAATAATTCATTAAGTTTATTGTTTCATATCACTGTTGTTTTTCTAACTTGAAAGGTCCTAAAATAATATTACAAATCATTATTTCAGTTTTATTAATATATTCTGTGTATAATCCGTTCTTTCTCTAAGAGAAACTAATACTTCGCCTAATACATAATTAAATTTTATTAAAATTTTTCTTAAACACTTTGAAACAACCTTTACGTACCACCTCGTGGGACCGAGAATGCTTCTGAAAGTAATTTGCAGATAGAAAATTTTTGGACTATTATTTGGATTCGTTTACAAGTTTGCAGAAAATTTTTTGGACTTAATGAAATTTAACCAGAAATGCATACTGCATAAAAATAAATAAATGAAATAACAACTAAGGTAGGCACGATAACAATTTTATCACATCCCTCTTTGCCTTTTTTTTTTTTTGCCCTAGTAGACGAAGTCAACACGTGTTCGCCAGCATACTAGAATTGCCGCTGAAAGAAGGTAGAATAGCAGACGAGAGGTAACATGCACGGTGAATTGATCAAAAGAAACTGGCAGCTTAGCGTGTAAGGTGGCTGTCATTCTAGTCGGTCTGACTAGTGGAAGTTTTTGATAAGTTGAGGGAGGAGGGGAACGAGCAAGCCAGAGAGCAATAGAGAGAGAGAGAGAGAGAGAGAGAGAGAGAGAGACAGAGACAGAGATAGAGAAGTAGAGAGAACAAAAGTCTGCCATAGAATGCGCACATAAAATGAAGAAAAGGCGAACGCCCGAGCCTGAATGTGTGTCCGCGTTCGTCAATTTTTTTTTTATCTCGAGTGATTCCTGCATGAAAACCCTAACCCAGTGCGTGAAGGGTTTTATAACCGTGACAGATGTAAGCTGAATAGCTAACCACGTATGTGGCTGATTCTGGTTTGCGTGCGTTTCAGGAGAAATTCGCTACCACCATCATTACCCACTGAAATATTTTTTTTTGTCGTGTAAATGAAAATCGTACCAACCTGCACTGAATTAAAAGCAATGCCAATTCCAACATATCACTCAAGGGCGCAACAATAGAAGAGGGCAAAGGAATATTGCCTCCCCTCTGCATTTTTGGAGGAGGCCAAGCAGGGGCAAAGAAAATACCGTATCAAAATATTTTTTCTTAAGTTCTATAAATATCCCTTGGCATGATGAATCGTATCTAGTCCTGCTGGAGTTCCTTGGAGAATTTGCTGAAAGATGAGAAGAAATACTTACTCGATCTCACCCATATTTCAATAGCGGAAACATATTTCACGCACCTTGTGTGTTTATTAGTTTTTCTTGACACAGGAAACTAAGTGTTTTATTGAAGTACAAGATGCAGTCATACTTGCAACTCTGGAATATCTTACAGCAAAGTGTGCTAAAGAAAGCTTCAATGAATTATAGGCCAGTATGAAATAAAAAAATTAGTGAATTAAACCACATTCTTCCTCATTTTCTTCACACAAGAATGTACCTAAGCGCATCCAGCATACAAGTACTGCTGGAGCAGATTAGTTTGCTACAGCGAAATAATTGTATAGAGAGATATACTATGATGTTCTGGACTGTGTTACATGAGAAACTGAGAACATCTTTAAACAACCAGTGTTCGAGAAATACTGTACACTTGAAAAAGAATTACTTCACCACCCTACAGAATAGAGTGAAGAAGTATATGCAGTTTTTCGAGTGAACATAATTTTGGCCTTACCAAATAAAGTTGCCAGCTGGAAATGTCACGTAATCTATATCCAGGCCTCAGTACTGCGGCAGTCGTAGCAACAAAGTTTGAAGGAATGCAACATGAAATACGTTGTTTGTTCTCATATACTTAAGAATTAATTCGCTTGCTCCTGGTTATTCACGTTTCATGAGCTACTACTGAACGGTCTTTTTTTTGTGCTTCGGAAAATGGGAAATTATTTGTGGACTACGCTGTGTCAAGAGCGCCTGAATTATTGTTCTTATTACATTGCCACCAGCAAACGGTGGATGACGTAGTGTTTTTGAACATCGCGTGCAACTATTTGGCAAAGTTCAGTAAGACTAAACAGTGTGTCTTTTTTCAATCACTTTAATGACAAGAAATACGACTGTAACATTTTCATTTGAGTCTTCTGATTTGATACATCTTTACTAAATAATTAAATAATCAATGGCCTGGCGGGTTTTCTCAGTACAGTTGATTAATTGCAGTTTTCTTAGTAGTATGCCATTAATTTTTTTAAACACCCCATTAATTAAGTAAACGTTTTGTAAACAGTGTGTACAGTTTAAAGAAAGGAGTCACCTCTGGTTGGCTTTTATTCTTCAATTATTAACATCTTAGACCACAGACAGCTATGATGGCTGTGTTAATGATTTGCGAACTAAGAAGCGTTTCATCATACACGTAGACTGATATTTACACGCCATATTATTTTGTTACACTATACATATCATTTATTTATTAGTAAATTTAAAATTTACGTGAATATTTATATCTATAAAACTGTTACTGAATGCAGACAGTGCATGCAATCCTTGTTATTGCATGAAAACCGTTCTAAACGTTTGCCCCCTCCCCTTCTTAAAATTTTCATTTATTGCACCCCTGAATCACTCACAATAAATATTAACTCTTGATTAGTACAGTTCGACTTGGGACAACACAATGGTACCTCTGGTTTCGTTCAAGTCTGACTCCCGTGAGATACATGCACGAATACTTCAGCTGAATCACACTTCTTGATGACGAACCGTCGATAAATACTCTGCGCTCCACATATGATTGTAATAAAATAGCAAACGGTGCTTGCTTCTCAAGAACAGATGTGTTCTCAGACTCGGAGGACATTTAATCGGTTAGCTGGGTCGGCCGTCAGCCGTCGCAGGTCGACGTGCACTTCTCGCGGTGCGTGTCTGCTAAACAGCGCGCACTCGCCAGCTACTTACAGTTCGTGCGATGACTTGGCACAGTCGAGTCGTGCATGTGCATGTTATTAAAAGCGACGCGACGGGCCAGTCTCGGGAACAGCTCCCACCGGACGGCGTACAGCTTGTTCCCTGCTGCGAGACTATGCCCGCCGCCGCCTCCAGGATGACTCTCCTGGAACAGCCAGGCCCATTTGTTGTCCGCCAGTGCCGTAACAGTTTCTCATCGAGTGGCGACATCGGACAGGCGCCTTTGCCTAAGGTATATGTGTGCCTTTTGTCAGAGTTTAGAGTTGAGGTGAGAGATTTGAGAGGATCTTCAGGCTTAAGTGAAGAAAATGCCTACGGAGCACTGCACCTAACTGTCCAATGTGAAGGAGTCATACAAAATTATTACAGACACTATAAAAATGGTCAGAAAAGTGTGATTTATGCTATATACGAAAGAACAATGTATATGTTTTGAAACACTATAAAATATTTTGCTTAAATATACATTTTAAATGTAAAAAAATTAATCGCTCGATGGAGTCAACAAAATTTAAGCGCATTTACATTTTAGGTGCTTCGGAAAGCAGAATTTACAAGAAAATCTTCTTCAAGAAAGATCATCATAATATTTACTGTGATCGTGTGTAATAAAATCATAGTACACATGTATCATACAAATTTTATAATTAACTTTATTTATGTCAGTTTCAGCCATAAATGTTTGTGACAAATTGACACACATAAAATGAATTATAAAAATTATTACGTACATTATTATTACAATTTTCTTACACACAATCATAATAAACATTATGACGATATTCCATGATGATTTTCTTGTAAATTCTGCTTTCTGAAGCATCCAGAATGGGAATACGCTTACATTTGGTTAAAAATACAGACTATTTTAATAGATTCTACATTTAAAAAGTATATCTTAGTAAAATATTTTATAATGTTGCAAAATGAATACTTTCTTCTTTCAAATACAGCATAAATCACAGTTCTCTGATAATTTTTATGGTGTCTGTACTACTTTTTTTATGAGTTCTTCACGTTTTATAGTCGGGCGCAGTGCTCCATAGGCAGTTGCTTTACTTCAACCTTAACAACGAGGTTTTGAGAGCCGATGAGGGTGCAATGGGGTGAGAATGAAGCAGTGCCGGAATACAAGGGCGGGGAAAACGGAAGATCCCCGAGAAAACATGTCGACCAGCGGCATCTTCCAGCACGATTCCGAACTTGCGAATATCCGGAAACGGATTTCCGGGGGTAAATGTTCAGAAAAAAAAACTGCTGTGTATGTATGACAATAGCCAATAATGTTATTGCCGAAACAAACTTTTCTCATTTTCATTTTCTGTCGTCTGGCTTGAAAGTCATCCTCACCTTTTGCGTACAATAGTCGAATAAATTAAGAAAATGTCATCGAGTCCTAGACGCAACAAAATGTAGAGCATTTTGAAATCTGCCTGTTTCAGTGAAATACGTCACAAATTTTTCACGAAGCGTTTACTGTTCCGAAATCAAATTTGTCTGATTTTTGTGATTTACGTTTAAACGACGCAAGAAAGTTCGTTTGTAATTTTTAAAATTTAAATACGTGATACTAAGAGTTGTAGTCGATTCCCCATTCTCTATCTAATCCAAGGTATAAGAAAATCCGAGAAAAGAACGAAACTTTTTCTTTGCATTGAAAATGTTAAATATATTTTATATGTGAAAATATACCTGGCCAAATTATACTGAGACGGGTGGCCAAGATATCCCGACGAGTTAAAATGATTTGATTATGAACCATGTTGTATTATACAGTTACATTTTTGTACGAGGATATAAATGAACGTTCAGAACTAAAGGCAGATTGAAAGGGGAAAATATTTAGAACAGAAAATGCTGCAGCACCTATACATACGGCACGATCCAATAATATTATTGAATCGGTTCATAACCCAATATTTCATGAAAGTTTTTACTTGGAGTTTTATCAAAGAAAAACATTTACTTGATACATATTGCACGTTTAATATTTCTTCATAAAATCGTAAGCTGGTTAATTACATAACTGGAAGAGCTTAAATGAACTCAGGAAAATACACTCTTGTAGACACTTCCATGTATGTCAGCAGGAAGTGTGAAAACCTTACCCATATACAGTTAATAAATGGACATTATCGAAAATTCAGCACAGTATTTTCTCCTTAGTGTTATTAGGGTTGTGTGTCCTTTGATATTGTCCGATCTGTATTATAGTTTCTGGAGAATATGTTTTTGTGTGATATCTTGGAAAGTGAGTTATTAAACTATGACAAAATCAAACATCAGGATTCGTATAAATATTCATTATATTACAGTTGGAAAGGAAATTTAAATTTACAAAATGTTTTGGTTTTAAAATAATGACAACTCTAAAATTTCGTATGGAAAAATAACTTCTGATAGAAATTGAATAACGTATTGTGCTTTGCTTGGTGAACACTACTATATGTGTAAACTTCCACTATCCACTATGCGATTGTTTATTACAAAAATATATATGTTTGGGTGTAAGAAATGTCATATTTCAATGAGTTTTGCGATGGTTGTAATCGAAAGGACTCTTAGTTCAAACCTACGCCGCAGTATAGTTTTGCTGTAGTCGCAGAAAACTTGAATATGACATAAAAACGGGGACACAGAAATTAATAAAATGAACATAGTTTAACTGTCATTTACATATAACTTATGTAAATTAGCTTTCAGTCCACGGATAGGGGATGAATTTCTAAAAACCCCAAAATTTGTCTTCAGGCATTTATATCGCCAGTCTTTTGAAACAAATAGCATACTCATTTTTCACCTTCTTTGAAACTGAATTTAAAAAAAAATCAATTATTGTTTAGGTAATTATATAATTAGCCTTTAAAAAAAAAGAACAGATAAATGTTTCATCGGCTTTATGAGCTAACTGAGGAGTTATCGAAAACACATTTCGCCTCTTTTCATCCTCTTAGGAGTTAATTTTAAAAAAATTTGAAACTAATTGTTTTTAGGAATTTTTACAAGTAGCCTTATAAAGCAAATAGCACACACATATATATATATATATATATATATATATATATATATATATATATATATATATATATATATATATATATATATATATATATATATATATATATATATATATATTCGGGTTAATGAGCAATTTAGGAGTCCTCGAAAACACATTTTATCACTTTTCATCCTCTTAAAGGTCGAATTCCAAAAAATTCTTTCTTATTGGGTGCCTACACCCCAAGGTGAAGCAATCCCTAAATTTTTCATGATTTTGCGTCCAGTAGTTGGGCTGTGCGTTGATGAATGAATCAGTCAGTCGGGACACGTAGAGATAAAACAAGAAAATCTGAACACGTAATTAGTCGGTCATAAGAAGGTCTGTAGGTGTATCTCAGTACATGTGCCTGAGGAGACGGAAATAGATTCCACCTCCCGAAATGTTGCAAGTGTTGTCAGACAAAACCTACTCTGTTCGTGCTGTCTGATTTTTGTCTATCTGTTTATATTTATTTTACACGTGTTTTCACCACTGTGTTTGTGTTTTCATTACTGTCCTGAAAATGTTTTGCATGTACTGGAGTATTCCGTCCTTTTGTTTATTTACTCGTAGCTGTATCTCTTTTTTAAATCTCGTTTTCGTATTTACAGCTGATTTAATGTCTTATCTACGTGTTATTTTAATATCTTCAAACCCGCTAAGCTTGGATCATTTTAATTTTTAATTTTGTGTGTGAATTTTAATTTCGTATTTTGATGGAAACATATTAATCTACACACGTGGATTTTAATTACCGTGTAGTTCCTGTTAGAAGGTATACGTAACGTTGTGATTCTCATAGAAGGGCTGATGTAGGCCTATTTCTACGTTCGTATGTTTAGCCCGTCGTAATCAGCGTACGTGTCACCAGTCGGTATAATCTTGTGTTACCAGTATAACCCAGTATTTTTGTGTGAAAAGCTGGGTTATGTACAAAGTAGGAAATACTGAACCTAAGTTAGAAACTCAAGTGATATTTACTTCTACTTGTTTACGTACTGCAATATCTACTCTTTTCGCAAGCAATCCCCATTGCCTATGAATGTTCTAATGTCTGAAGCTCTTTAACCACGTCACAGGCATTCATTATACACTCGTTTGCTGCAGGCCTTTGCAGTCTTCTTCTTCAGGATAGCATGGTAACTTATCCCTTGAAGAAATTCTCTGCAATGTTCACCTAGACTTTGCTGAACTCGAATTTAACCCGGCCGCAACCCGATAGCCTGGTACATTCACACAACTACAGCGAAAACCTGCGAAATTAAAATTTTTCATGCATTTATTTTTGTAACTTTATTGAAGGAATATATTTATCTTTACGGTCTCCACTTTAAAAATCCAACAGTGAAATTCAGGGTTCGCAAATTCACCATATCATTGCATGTACGCATCCTGGGAAAGCATGATTGTCAAAGTTACTTCTCATACATTCATAGTCGTTTTCAAACGTTTTCTCAAGAAAGAGTCAGATACGTAGTGGAGAGTGGAGTGAAGAAATTTGGACTGTTATTAACATCGAGGTCTTGAAAGCCGATGTAGGTGAAATGAGGTGAGTATGGGGCAGCGCCGGAATGTATGCCCGGGGGAAACGGGAGATCCCCTAAAAAAACCGCCGACCAGCGGCGTCATCTGACACGATTTCCACGTACGAAATCTGGAAACGATCCCACCGGAAATCGAATCCGGTTCACCTAGGTGGAAGTGACTAGTCTGACAACTTCGAAAGCGTCGAGAAGTTCACATCTGTGGTAGTAGAATTTCTATATTTTCAACTTGACGTGTAAATTTTCATACTATTTTCATACTATTAAAAATTTCCATTAAACTTTAGGAGATTTAATAAAATGTATTTTACTGTGTTATGTTTTCGCTAAATTGCGGAGCACTAAAGGCTTTCGTTTTTAAATAAAAAACAATTATTTGTCGTTTGATTCACGTATATCACCGTACTGACAGCAATAAGTAGCTAATGCAGCAATAGTGGCCCGCGAATTGTCTTAATCCTTCTTGCCACCAACAAGTAGATTGAGCGGGTTGGAAACGGAATGAACTTATGGTGAGAGTTGTAATATTTGTAAAATCCTCCCTTCACTCCAAGAACGAAACTAAATCTTCCTAGTTGTAAGGAAATATCTGTAGTAACTGGTAACGAAACACATAAGTTGGGTGTGGCATCAATAACCAGCAAATTGTTTTATTGTTCACTTGTATTTGGTTTCGATTACTTGTCATGTACAGCGTACACCATAAATTTTCTGCATTGCGACATTTAATTCGCGTTTGTACACTAGTATCGAAAGGATTAAGGGGATACAAAGTAATATAAGTGGAGGACATTTCACAAACATAAAGCTCCTACTTGTATGGGAATATTATTCTTGTGTTGTTCTCCAACTTCTTGCGTTAGCGCTGATATAATGGTACTTGAAGGTGTAGATGTAGATCTTACATCCTAATTTGTTTCTGCTCATATGCGGCGGGGCGAAACATTGCTTGATTATAGAGAACAACGAATTTGACTGGCCAACATTGTCATCAAGGGAGTGTCCTTCAGATAATTCTTTCGTATAGACTGCCTTCCCAACTTTATCATTTGTTGCCTTAATTAAGTTCCACGTTTGTTTTCTAAACGTTGTGTAGTAAATATTTATAATTTTGTATTTTTTTTATTTTATTAAAAAGACGTTTACAACGTAAGAAAATGATCTGACATATTTTAACATCGAGTAGTCAGTTACATTTAAGTGTTGAGCAGCTAACCATTCTATGCAGGAATAGAGATTATTTCTCCACCTTGGGATTAAAATTTCATTTACTTAAACTGGCTTCACCAATGTAAGTTTTATTTATTACAGCGGAACGCTTATTTTATTTACAGTTGTCATGGAAAACGTCGAAATTTCCAATTAAAAAGGATACAGGTTCTAGAATGCCTTGATATTTCCATGATAATAATATTCCTAATAAGCTGTTATACTTTAGAAACGCATGTTAAACAGATCATAAATATACATGCTTTAACGGAAAACTTCAACACTGGAAGACGTCACTAGCGTGTTTTATAAACGTAATTTCCATTATATTTCTTTTTAATGTTCGCAGTTATCTTTTACCGGGCACGGGAAGTTTAAATCACTGTCTTAAAATCCGATCAAACGGCCGGGATAAAAAAAAAAATCCTAAAGATTTGTTGAACACAAGTTCAAAGAGAACACCGCGGAGACTTCGAGTTTTCGCAAATGTTTATGTCTTTTAGTCTTCCATGCTTTCCTTTTTGATATCTGCAACCAAATTATGTAAAGGAAAACATTAAATATACGAAAAAAACGTTAATGTGTTATGAAACAGCACACGCACTTATATTATACTACTACATTTATACCGGACAGAGAACTAGAGTTACTTATCTGGTCTGATCTGCTTGATTACTCCTCCAGTTAGGAGATAATGACGAACATTTTTTTTCCATAAATTAGTATTACGGTTTTTGTGTAAACCGAAGTGGTTAAATATAATCAACTAATTAAATTTCAACATTAGAGACACGTTCGCCGGTTCTTGAGGTGTCGCTATTGATGTACGACACCGGAAACCGTAAGTTCGTTTCCGGTTTTTGGCACGGCCAGTAGCATTTTCCACGCTCAAGTCGTTCTTTTAATCCTCCCTTGAGAGAGGTGAGACGTCACAAAGCGGCAGTTACATAAATTAAACAAGATCGTACTACAAAAAAAAAACCAAGCAGCTTCGCTGGAAGATTAATGTGCAGTAAGAAACTCCTCATCCGATAGCTGAAAACACAAAATACAACCAGCGTTATCTTACTCGTATAAGAGACTGGATTTCGAATCATTGTTTACACGTGGCGTAACCTTTACCTCCCATCTTACTATCGCATGACTAGTGTCACGCATACTTGCTTCAAGAGAAAGCCAGTGCATCGGTGTTGGATATTGCATTACCACGAAGTCGTAGCAGTAAAACAGTAGTCAACAGATAATATATTCTCAAAGTAGCGATCTACAAAACATGTGTTTAAAATTATATTTAAAAAAATGAGTGTGAATTGTGCACAGAAAATTACAGCAAACGATACCTAAAACTTCCGTCTGTCTTTTATTTGATCACAAGTAGTGAATCATTTGTTTAGTGTTGCAAGAATATCGTCATCTTTAATTTTTTTAAATATTCATTTTACAACGGCTATATAAAAAGTTGTATTGAATGTCGCTCTTTGGCATTGAAGATTATACGTATTACCATTTATTAAACAACGTCTTACATTGTGTAATATTGCTTTTAATATGACTGCAAATGGATATGTACCGATTATCTGTAAAAACGACACGTGAACAGCAAAGAAAAATCGATACCTTCACCCAGAAAAACTATAACTTTTATATATATATATATATATATATAAAAATCATTCTTACAATTACACGAATAAAGAAAACAGAACGAAAAAATAATAATTTCATTCACCATTCACAATTGTTGACTTAACACTTTTAATTCAGAGTTATGGAAAGGAATTACTACTTCTCCATCATTACCAACTTGACTGCGTGCACGCGTCACTGTGCTCGTTCAAATGCATGCAGAAAATCACAGTAATGTTTTTCAAAGGTTGGTTCCAAAATTGCTCAATTAACTTTGAATAGTCTATACACAATAGTTAACACTGGGTCCGAATCATAGACTAAAGATGAGGTAGACCGATCTCGCTGGCTGCGCACAACCAATCTCCGTGTCTCAACATTGAACTGCTTTTCTGCTAATACGTCAAGCGAAAACATCATAGTTTGAATTTTGGGTTAGAAAACTGATTTGTAAACAAATGCTTTGAGATGTATTCCTCTAACCAGTATTTAATGCAATTTGATTAAATTCAAACTGGTGAAAGTATTTTATTCATTTAATTGTGACTGTTATTCAAAAACAAACATATAAACTAAGGCAGGATTTACAACAACCCGTCGCGTCAGTACGTCATCCATCCGTCCGTCTCCAAGGAGCATATGCAGAAAATAATCTAGTCGCCAACAACACTAGAAACAAGGGCCATATGCAGAGAATAAGCTAGCAGCCACTAACACTAGAAACAAGGGCCATATGCAGAGAATAATCTAGTCGCCACTAACACTAGAAACAAGGGCCATATGAAGAGAATAATCTAGTCGCTACTAACACTAGAAACAAGGGTCATATGCAGAGAATAATCTAGTCGCTACTAACACTAGAAACAAGGGTCATTTGCAGAAAATAATCTAGTCGCCACCAACACTAGAAACAAGGGCCATATGCAGAGAATAATCGAGTCGCTACTAACACTAGAAACTAGGGTCATATGCAGAGAATAATCTAGTCGCTACTAACACTAGAAACAAGAGTCATATGCAGAAAATAATCTAGTCGCCACCAACACTAGAAACAAGGGCTACATGCAGAGAATAATCTAGCCGCCACTAACACTAGAAACAAGGGCTATATGCAGAGAATAATATAGTCGCCACTAACACTAGAAACATGGGAAAATCGTCACTAGATGGCTCGTTTCGTATGTTCAGTCACATTTAGTATTAGTTACCCTTGTTTATAAAGTGTCGAAAAGGGCTGTATGCAGAGAAGTATCTAGTCGCCACCAGTAGGTACAAGATCCGAAGCGAAATCGGCACTAGATTACTCGTTGTGTGTATGCTTAGCTACTTTATGTTGTAGGGGCCTTCACTTTTAAGTGGGGAAACCCAGTCGCCAAACGACCTCCCTAAATTACCATCTAGTGGAGATTTTCTGTAAAATGGCGGTAACTGGATCCGTATTTGACTAAGATTTAAAAGTTTTTAATGTGTAGGGGTCTCTATATTCACACATTCTTGTTAAGGGATTGTATCTATGAAACTGGAACACTACATTTTGTAATTTTCCATCCATTTTAGTTTCACAAAAATAACGAGTTAATTCGTATGAACAGTAATAAACACATTACCGTCACTAGAAAACACTGAAGTTAATACATTTTATTTATTACTACAGGTTTTTAGTTGTTCTTGCATGCGAGTGTAAATTATTTAAATGTATACGCTTTAATTCCCAAAAAAATAGGAAAGTTTACAGAAAGTCTGCATTTACGAAATAAACTACATTTCTATAACGCCAAGCATATTACTCAAGTATAATAACATTTTTGCATAGTATAGTTAGAAAATCGTACATTTATTTGGTTTTTAAACTTCATCGATTAGTTTAAATAGCAATAAAATTACATGTTTGACGCTGGAGCTGTGTGGGAAGTATTTCTTATAATTAATTAATGCCTTATCTCATATATCCCTTCAAAAATCGCGTAAGTTTATTGCTTCATAGACTTTCATTGACATTATCTTAGAAATAGCAATTCCGCATATATTTATTAGTTGGCTGGCAGTATTTATAATTCTACATGCATTTTCTGTTGATCCCAGCATTTAAATTACATTTTCAAACAGCATAAGAATAATATGGGTATTTCGAGGAACAAACTTTTCGATTTTACTTCTTACGAGAAGAATCGGACGTGGTAGTTTCTGCAACTTCCTATTGGCTGAGATCTACTGACGTCATTAAATTTCGGGCAAGCTCGTGTATCCTCTTATTTAGTGACCATCCATACTAAACTTCATGAATCCGCACTAGTCCTTAAACTAAAATCTCTGAGCATACGAAATCTAATGACACTTGGAATCTCCACGACAGGAAGTTGCAGTGGTGCTTAATTTCTAGGCGAGTCTGTGCATATGGCACCAAGCCGAGCGATTTACAACCAAATGTCGTACGTCCGTCGTAAGTTCATCGCTGCAAACTAATAAAACAAAATTGTTTAGAAGTAGGAAAAATTCTCCATTAGAAGTGAAAATTATAGGCGATATTGTGTTTTTATAAGTACATAAACCGCAAGTACACGCATGTAACTAAAATTATTGGAATATGCTATTCACGGTAAAATAAGCACTTTTGAAAGCCCTGCTTAAGATCTACTTGTATGCGCATCACGTATTCTTTTGCCTTATGTTAAATTAACGTTGCTATGAGCCTTATCACTTTATTCATGTGCCGGTCAAGTGACACTGTGAAGTTATTAGAAAAGGAAAGTTGCACAAGTCCACACATTTTTACACATCAGCGCATTAGAAACAAAACAGGAAGCGAAAAAATTAATCTAAGTGATTATAAATGCTTACCTAACACATTTTATTTGACGTTAAGATATGGAACTACTTTCCTTCTATCGTTACCAATTTTACTGTGTACATGTCACTCAATGCGCCCGTTAAAATATATGCAGGCAGGGGAAGTAACTTTTTTCTAAGGTTGATTTTAAAAGTGCTCATTTTATCGTGAACAACCTTTAGTCAAATTTTTTTCATAACATAAGAATAATATTATTTTATTTGCTATTTTACAGAAGGAACTCGTGTTCCTGACTTGATTAAGGACATTTCTTTACAAAAATGTAACATCATTGCAATTTACAGCTACAAAAACAAACATATGAAAACAAAAAACGAGCAAAACAAAACACTACACAACCTTCTAATGAACTTGGTACGAACGGGTATCCAAAAAGAATAGTTTAGAAGGCTGTAATTCCATCCGTCCGTCCGTCAAAAGTTGAAGCTTGTCAAGGTTTTGACGGACGGATGGAATTAATGGACGCCTCTGGCTGTTGGTCACGTGACTGACGGACGGATGACGGACGGGTTGTTGTAAATCCTAGCTAACACTTTCATCACTGTTGACCGTGTAACTTTTGACAGTTGTCCTTGATTGGGGCAGGTCAATGTCGGGCACATGCGCAGAAGACGAATAAGCGGTTGACCTCATCTTTAGTCTATGGCCCGAATCTTAGATTTATCTATTTTTTCGCCAAAGCTTCTATTTCAGAAGGTGTATTGAAATATCCCGCACGACATGTCTTAAATAACAGCTCTCCGAACTTTATCGAGCAGCCACAGCTTCGCTGCGTTTATTAATTTCTAGCTGGTAGCTGTCGACCTGAGACAATACTCAAGGCAAACGATCTGTAAAAAAAACATGATGCAAAACTGTATTTCCAGAGTATGGTGAGTATTCCATATATCCAAGATGGCGGGTGGGAATCTACCGTAATCGAGCAGCGACCGTCGGCAAGGGAATGCCGATCGTTCGGCGGCGTAACGAGCACAGAGAAATTGACGAGCGTGTTTCCCAGCGAGCGGCGTGTGTCGGCGGGAACATGCGATACCTACTGTTGATATAGGCTGTTCACGATAAAAGTGAGCACTTTTCAAGACCCTCCCAACAGGCGTTACATTTTGAGCGCGGTGAAATGTATACACTGTGTTTTATTAGTCACGCTGCAATGTTTATATTAAGAAGCAGCAGGGAGATGTAAATTGGTTGAGAGGAAAAATTTATGAGGGCCTTAAAAAGTGTTCACTTTGCCCTGAACAGCTTATACCAGGCGCGGCGCGACGGGGACCTCAATAGCAGGCGCCGAAGCTGTGGGACGGCCGCGGCAGACGGTCGACGACCACCGCCTACACCAGTAACGGCTCTTCGTGGGACAAGAAGCGTCCCGCCAAAGCGATACGGAATCGCCGCTCTATCTTAAAAGGTCTTCCGTGTCGCCCTTGAGGGACGACCTTCTTCGAAAACCCCGCACTCGCTGGACTTGACGGTTGTCCTAGCGTGAACCAACGCACTGTTATTTCTATGATTGTTCTTAAACCTGAATTCCATACAAGCACAGAACAGATAAATACACAGAAATGAAATGCCGTGACGGTTTCCTTGAAGTGGGCGTCCCCATTCTTTGTTGGTTGAGTGGATCGACTTCATCTCCTATGCAGAAATTTGTCGTTTTCCGCGTCGTAATTTCAGACTCATAGTAATCGCTAACAATGTACGGTTAGAGAAAATTTAAATTTTACGAGTTGTTTATTATTTTTGTGCTTAATTTTAATTGTATGTTATCTTGCTAGTTGTGAAAAGTCAGGAACATATTTATATTTTATCAACAAGTGCCTGACGTTTTGCAAGCATGAAATAACACGCAGTTAAACAACTTGTAACACTGTAAATGTTCTATAACCAAACATTTTCAATAATACTTATAAAACTGAATCTATTGCGCGAATACGAAATAGTTCTGCATAACAGATGAGGACGAGCAATAGATCTAATTGGCTACTGCATACTGCAAAAGTTTTCCTACTGGCCGAGCTCAGTATTAGAAAAAAGTCACTGCTCCTGCCTGCGTACATTTTAACGGGCGCAATGGATGACATGCGCCCAGTAAAGTTGGTAATGATGGATGGGAAGTAGTATCATATCGTAAAGTCGGAAAAATACTGCTAGGTAATCATTTGTGACAACTTATATTATTTATTTAGCTTAATGTTTCTTTAATATATCGGAGTGTCCAAATGAAGTGATAAAAAAAAAAAAGAACTTTTCAAATAAATTCACAATTTCATTTGACCGACGCATGAATAAAGTTATGAGGTCCATGGTTATATTAATTTTACATAAGGCGGAAGAATGCACAACGTGCATTCAAGTAGATCTTAAGGTCTTTCGAAAGTGCTCATTTTACCGCGAATAGCCTATAACAACGATGGAAAGAGCTTGTCATAAATAATCTTTCTCACAGCCTGGAAATATTTGTTGTAATATTTCTCTCTACAATGATTGTGGATAGGGAAATTTCGCGAAATGATTTGAAGTCAAGCTTCAAGCTCGTGTGTATCTCTGTCACTTGTGATATTGGATAACAGTTCACAGGCACACGCCCCGGACGAATCTGAGCCAGGGACACAACTGCACAGAAACACACGACTAACCACGCGCAACCTGGCCAAGAAGGGTAAAATGGCCACTCACTGAGACAGTAGCCAATGAACGAATGCCTGTCGCTCGAGTTTGCCAATTGTGACCTACAAGGCACCGACTTCGTGAAATTTTTCCTTTCCGTGACAACGGCTTACCCAAAGAAAGGCCCTCGTTTATCCAGCAAGTGAATGCTCTGCCTGCGGTTTAGTCGAAACACACCGAAACACGGAACACCGGAGCTGATTCTCGAACCTCTTACCAAGTTCACGTTTTCAGTATATGATAGATTTGTGATAAATCAACATAATAATTGTAAACATTATCGCTAATGGAAAAAAGCGTACTTCATTACAATATAATTTTGTAATGAAATCAGCGGGAGTCATTATTTCACCTATTGTTACCGCTGTATAAGATTTCGTACGTTGTACAGATATCAATCGAGAATAATAATGTGGCCCAACCGAATAATCCATTAAAAAAAATTCGCCATAGGCTGCGTGCCATGGTCACCATATGATAGTTAATCGAAATAGAGGAACAGTTTCTAACATAGTGAATCGGTAACAATGGATACGTCAAAAACCACGGGAAAGACGTGGAAGTCATCTCCAGGAAATAAATAGTTACGATGATAACTTCACTCGTTTAGTAAATGTTCTACTTCTTGCTTCGTGATTAACGTCACATTCCTGGAGCACATATGGAAGTAAGCGAATTAAAGAAATATAGTATCCCTCCGAACAACAATTTTAAAGTTTAATTTTTTTTTTTTCACGTTTTGTTTATGGCATGGCGGCAACTGAAACAATACTAAGAATATGCATTTGTTAATGTCACTACATTTAGTACCGAAGAAATAAATGTCTGCATAAGCCCTAGTAAATGGCGTTTCTTCCGTCAAAAGTTATTATTTTTTTCGCTATAGCTGAGAAATTTGTTAAAATACGTAATTGGTTTCGTTTCACTTTTTACTGTTACCATCGCCTAAAATAAAATTCAAATATTTCGTGGTTGTGATGCTCCAGAAATAAACAGAAGAAAATATCTGTCTTAGGAATAAAATCAACACACATATACGCGCGCACAAACACACACACACACACACACACACACACACACACACACTCCTTTGATTCAAAAATTAGTTTTACATTTGACTACGTAATTCAAGCTTCGGGGCTTCTGATTGGCTCAATATAGACGCAAAGCGATAGTAACAAGGAAATTTTACTAAACTGAAAAAAACTCCTCTTGTTATTGCTGTAGTTAGTTAACGGTGTTGGACCCCAAAAAATTAATCATTTTATTTTTCTACCAAACATTGTTCAACTTGTACACACTATATGTGATGAGGTTTTTCTAGAATGAAAAATTTTTTACAGAGTATATTTTTTGAATAATTTGATGTCAAATTCAATTTTTTTCTGTTTTGCTGCAGCCATATAACAAATACTAACTAAGTTGTACAAATGAAAAAAATTACAAAGTAAAGTAATAGCTTGGGCTACTGTGTGACATATATGTATTCACCAAATATTAGTTCATATGGCTTGTTATTTGTTGATGACATATATCTCACGCGTTAGCCCATGTAATTAGTTTACTTTGTAATTTTTTTTTTCATTTGTACAAATTAGTTATACGATCAAGTCAGTAAACATTTCATTACCAAAATATGCCAATCCTAAAATGATTTGAAATTATCGCATAATGAAAGTAATTAGATGGACTGCTAACCCATTAGCTTATTATTTGTCACAAAATTTACAAATAACGTATTCACAATAAGTAATTTTAGTAAAAGTAGAAGATAAAAAAACTCTTATATAAATTGGTAGTCGTCTTCGTATGTCATATGCATATTTGATTTGTATTCGATTTCGAGTGTGGCCTCACACTTAAAATGGCAAATAACGAATAAATTGTAGGACCAGCAAAAATTGAAGTCGGACACGACAGTCAACTTTGCTTATGATCCTATGGAAGAAATGTCCATCGCCGTGTAAGGTCCATCCATGCGCATGGGCGGATGAAGCGATGACGGCCTCCTTCCAGGTCCTAGTCAAGAACATCGCAGTGCAAAATGAGAGAAACAAATACAGAAAGCTCTGAAAATCTCATTTTTGATCGCATTTTACAGTATTGTTCTTTTGGTTCTAGAGAGTCCGAGGCTGGAGTATCTCTCCATGAATCGTGGTTGAACAGATGATCAAATGTTTGCAGCAAATGAGAGTCATTCAAGCAGCGCTCCTGTAGCGAGAGACAGTTGAAACACTCAGTGTGTGTATACATGTTCGTACACACACATGGAAGTTGATCACGTTAAGACCAGCATAATGTTGTTGCGCGCTGCAACTGGCGCCGACTCCGCTGCCCCGCGCCGTAATCGGAGACCCACCTCACCCTCCCCTCTTCCTGGAACGATGCGCTCGTGGCTGTCTGCTCTCCTTCTGAGAATCTCATGAATGCCGACAGTGGAGAGACTTACTGGCGTCACAGACCTCCTCTCGCCTGCTACAGTTTCCGATACGTTTAGCGACGACGCAAGAATGTTCTGGTGAGACTGACTGGCGCCTCAGCCCTCCGCGACGCATCACGCGAGTTGGGGGAAATTCTAGGTGGTGGCCTAAGACACTATATATACTGTCGCAACCCAGCGGCTTGCAGTCTTTGACGGAGGCTGCCTGGCGAGTGTGCGCGAGCGAAGACAAGTGTGGACGACAACTGGAGATTGCGGGACGACGGCGAGTGAGATGTTCGTGGCTTGAATGAACGAGAGGGTGTGAAACCGAGGAGTGAAGCCTACTGTGCGTGAGGGCGCTTGGAGGACTCAAGAACATTGCGACTGGCGGAACATGGACTGAACTGAGGTGGGACTGAGAGGAAGTGTAATACTGATTTTATTGTAAATATTAGAACTGTCAAATATGGACACATAAATTATAAAATAATTGAATAGATTTATACACTGTATATTGGGACTGATCTTTATTTATTCAATTTCATGGATTTCTTTGTCGTAATTATAAATTTTATTAATTGGTGTCAATTGTGAACAGTACGTGATTTCAATTTATTGTGAGAATTTGAGTTCAGAGAATTTTGGTGTAGTTATTGTAAATAAAATATGGAAATTATAATTAATTATTTTATTTGATTAAGACCTCCATCCCTTAACGAACTTGGTCTAGCCCACTTGATTGCTAGAGAGATAAAGTGTAACGAAATGTTTGCCATGCAGCGCAGCCAGCTTCTTGGATGCGTGCGTTGTGATCTACTGACCGCCCATGAATTCCGGTGTTGAATTATCAAAGCCGGCTGGAGCAAGCGATGTGCTCTGAGATTACGATGGCGTCCATGTGATAAGACAGGACCCTAGTGATGCTGTCGTACTCGGCGTACAACTTGCATAGTTCAGCAGAACAGCAGATAAGTACATAGAGACGTAATAGTATACCTGTTCTCTGATCGGTTGTGCGAACCACTGATCGGCTACTTGCCGCGAAATGTTCGCTATTGACTGGACTGCTGGCTGTCGAGTCAGTTACCTGCCGCTGATTGGCGAATGGCGTTCCGAATTTTAGTTCGCCAGGGACACCATTTTGCTGGCGCGTGCGGTTGGAATTTGCGGAATAAGGCTGTACTCACAAGTCCGCCTCCGTCCCTCCGGCAGTCATCAGTCTATCGTTTTCGTCCGTCAGTTGAAAACGATTTGCAACCTTCCACCGTCCGTCAATCTTTCCGTACGGCAAAATTTCAGTGTGACAACTTAAACATAGCTATATTTCTTTCGTTAGAGGTATATTTTGATTGAAAATACACTTTCAAGAGAAAAACATCCTGGGAAAATATTTTTTTTTACGTAATAAAAATATATACTATATTTTTTTTTTACATCTTGAGTTTCTGAATTCTCCACCAAAGATAAATAAACGCAGATCCTCCACCTTGCTTTCAAAACGCGTATTCTCGTCTGAGGAATGTCGTCATATGGCGGTAGTTTATCCATCCGTCCGTCGAAAGTCAAAGTTTGGTAAATATTAGACAGATGAACTGATAGAAACAAAAGTTGTACTGCGATTGGTTGACGATCACGAGACCGCCGGACGGACGACTGACAGACGCGACGGTCGATTGTGAGTTCAGCTAAGAGGCTATTTCACCTCGTTATTCCTAAGGGGGCTATTTAGCTGCGCGGCCAACGTCAAGAAGCGAGGGAGCTATAGGGGCGACAGTTACACGCACGTCTAGCGCCTCATCGCTCCTACGCGCATGGCGTGCAGTGTTTCCGTCGGAACGTTGCACTGTGCAAATTAGATCTGTTACATAGTGGTTTCATTACACGCGATGAAAGCCCACGGATTAAACTACGTCCGTATCTTTGTACTTTTCTCTTGCCGCTTAAGAATACTGCATAGGCAAGTTATAAAAATGCGATATTTGACCAATTTAATAGACAATTTTTTTTTTTTTATCCTTTGTGGAAAACTTCGTAATTCCAGAACATAGATTTACCGAGACACGCGTTTACGCGCAAACAAAGGTTTCACAGAAAACATTTCAGGACATAGGACTCATAAGGACTATGTCGCTAGGTGACAGGTAAGAATCAGCGGGATGTGTCATAGCTCAGCAGTTGCTTCTGTTGAACGTGAACACTTCTTCGTGTCCACTCTAGTTCCGTCCTGCCTCATAAGTGAGGACCACAGTACATCGGATATATACTTTTTTATGGTCTCGGAGGGGTTGGAGGTGAGAGACACGTGTTGCCGAAGGAAGCAGGCAGCAGCGACTGTACGGACAGCGGACGGTTCGCGGACGTCCGACAACAATCTCTCTCCTCCCCTCGACCAGCCTCGCGCTCGTCGACGGCCCGGTTTATTGGCCGTGTTCCCCGAGGCCGCCGCCTGCACCGCGCATGACCATAGTCCGTGGTCGATATCCCCCGCTCCCCCCGTTCTTCCACGTGATCCTCGTGTTTTCCGACGAGGGGGCGGCCCCAGCATCGCGCACTCCCTGCGATCATCCCGCCGACTGCATTACCAGCTCTGCGAATACGCCGTCGTTTGTCCTTCACGGGCCCCAGAATACACACATCCAGACTCGCGATCCGGGCGATTGTTTACAAGAGAATGGGTAAAGGCTGTTCATGATAAACTGAGCAATTTTGAAATCAACCTTAGAAATAAAGTCACTGCTCCTGCCCGAATACATTTTAACGTGCGAACTGAGTGACATGCGCCCAGTAAGGTTGGTAAACGATGAATGGAAAGTAGTTCCATATCATGACGTCAAATAAAAAGTACCAGAAACCATTTGTGATGACTTAAATTATTTCTTCAACTTTCTGTTTTCTTTTTAACGCATCGAAGTTTAAAAACGAGCAGATTTGCAAAATATTTTCTTTTATGATAATTTCACAGTTGCGCTTGACCAACGCATGAATAAAGTGACGAGGCCCGTGGCAATGTTAATTTTACATAGAAGAATACACAACGTGCATACAAGTAGATCTTAAGCAGGGCATTCAAAAGTGCTAATTTTACCGTGAACAGCTTATAACTTAAAGTATTTGTAGTCCATTCAAGGTTACTTCCAACTTTACTGAAGCCCCGCTTAATTTCCGCATCCAGGATATTCCTCCGCCTCATGCAAACATAACTTACTGCTTCTATAAAATTACACGAAAGGGACAGCGCACCGCATTCGTGCGCACTCAGTGTAATAATATTTGGCATAATACTATTTCTTACTAGGCATTATCAACACACGAATTTTCTCCCTGTTTTTATTAATTTTAACTATAGGCCCTAAAACAAATATTATAACTTATAGATAAAATATAAGTTAAGTTTAACTTAACTAAAAATAAGCTATTTTTATAACAACACAAAGTATAAAACCCTTTTGATACATGAAATATTTAGGAAACAACCAAACACGTGATACATGGGGTGCTTTTTCAAATGTTTGATTCAAAACGTATGAAGAAACCGCGAATAGGCTAAAAAAATATTATCGAACCAGAGGCATTTACTTTTGTTGGAGGCAGAATTCTGGACCAGTACAATTACCGAAGCCTACATGGAAAAATTCATAAACACGTCATTACGTCAGAAAAACATATGTTACTTTCACCATCGTTCCGCGGTTTTCCTATTTTAAATCTTGAGAGCCTATGGACACTTTAAATACTTTTGGTTTATTTATTTTATTTATTTATTTAGCTTCCACTTTTACACAACAAATGTGATGGGAATTGTCATAAAGATAAACATAAATATATATAAGATACAAACATTTCATAGAAAAGTCCCAAAAACATTTCAAAATAACATTACAAAATAATAATTATTTAAGTATAGATATAGTACAATAACTTATTGATTACAGTGACAATACTAAAAACATTACACAGCTGCACCACTTATATCACATTATGTTCGCTAAAAATATTCATCCACACTGTAATATGCATTTTCTAAAATATACTTTTTAAGCAGTTTCTTGAAAACACACAACGTGGTGTCTTTCAAAGGCAGTTTCAGTGTTGTTGGTAGGTAGTTTATTAATACATTTAACTGATGAAAATGAATGGGCTTTGTTCAAATTTCTTCGTTCGGTGTGCTGTAATATGAATGCCTTTCTTTTGTTAGCCATGCACTGAACTTCTGGCAATAGCGAATCTGGAGCCTGTTGGTTAGGGAAGCCAGATTTCCGCGAAAAGAATTTCTCGCCTCTTAGACTGCAGTAATCTATTACCAGGGATAGGAAAATTTCGCGATTTCATTTCAGGACAAGATAGACGTCAAACACGTTAACACTGAAATTGACTTCGCAATTGGATCACAGTTCATTACATACGCCCTGGACGACTCTGAGCTAATAGCAGGCTTGCAAGGAAACAAGTATCGAGTGTCATTCTGCCAGGTGTGAAGTAACACTGGATACTCTCTGCAGTAGCAGCCAATGAACAAACATCTGAGGCTCGAGTGTACACAGGACTGTGGAGTACAGCCAACAGGTAGTTGAACTCGCGAAATTTTACTATCCCTATATATTACCTGCACCTGCCGTTTTCCTTTGCTTATGGGGCGCGTGTCTTTATGAGAAGAAATGGTGGTGTTTGACTGGAGCCAACCAGAATTTGGTTACTTCGGTTCTACACGTTTGTGATTCGCCGGGAGGTACCTAAGACACGTAGCAATCAAAGCGTTCCAGTCGCAGAATGAGCTCCGAGCTAAAGTGTTTTAAAATACGTATCGACCGAAGAGAAACACTTCTCGCGAAAATCGGGAGTCACAATTGATGAAGCTTAACTCGGAGGTGGTTTGATACGCTGGCCAGCCCGAAATTCTGCGTCATCATAGAGTCGCACAGGCAAAAGCTATAGTGATTGAGCCACCCACGATAGCTTCCCGTAGCCTTCCTAAACTGTAATCAATTGTAAGGGGAAAATGGATAGAGGTTATTTGAAGAGGCTGACCCCCAAGCCAAGAGGAACACCTAAAACGCGATGACTACTTACGACAGTGTTATCACGCCATGAAGCTTGTATTTAATATAGGTCTAAAAGTATTTCTCATTTACCAGTACATGTTCTGACTTTCTAATGATTAGATATGTTCAGGTATGTGGACAAGTGCATGATATAGTGTTCTAAATTGCTGTGAACGCTGTAAGGCCATGGCCACATATTCTTAGCTATTAGCTTCAGCTGAGACTGTTAGTGCATGTTGTTAGGGGAGAGGTGCTCAGGTCTACACCTAGCTGCTACTTTACTGGATGATTGTTTATGTAGCGTTGCATTGCTCCCTGCATGGTATAAAAGATATCCATAATACAAGAATGCATGAAAACTGTGAGATGCATAGACAGATTTTATGCACGATTTTAAAATTACTTCGATCTATTGATCATCTCAGGAATAATTTATTTCAACAAGATTACGAAATGTATGTTAAAAAGACAATTCAACTTTCAGTCAAAACACTAAAATTATATGTTTGATGTTCGGTACTCAATGCTGACAGATTTTTAAAATGTTCTCGTAGTGCATTGTAACTTCTGCCTTCTGAAGACTTTATCACCTGTGTTTTTGTTGCACTCGTTTGTTCTTCCTATAGTAATTTCTTCTACCACTCTGAGAATAATTTTCACTCAAATCGGTTGTTAACTTTGATTTTAAATACCAAATAAGCTTGTTTTGCAAATCTTAAATTCCCTTATCTCAGTAACTAATCAGGCCATCCTTGTTGTTTGGTATCATATGCACGTAGGATGTTACTGAATGATACTGTCCGTCGGTTCATCAATGGAAAACAAGTAAGAAACGCATTTACGAATTAAGGTGTTACGTTGAACATAAAACAATAATTTAGTGAAAATTTTACTTACCGTTCTGCAATTCCTCGCATTAACACCTTCAGTTTGTATCGAACCAAGCCTATGCCAGAGTGCACGAAATGGGGCATGACATTCATTCAGATTTTAATTATTAATGAAAATTGTGTGATTGTAGAAGCCGAGACTTCAAACGATAACAAAACATAGCTTAAACCCTAAAGGACATTATTTATTAAATACTGGATTTTCGTTCTTCGAAGTAGTACTGTAAATTAAACCCTGAAATTATTCGCACTTCTAATGGATTTTCCGTCAGATTTTACTGTCCGTGCTGCTCATAGAACTTTTCTTGAAGTGTGATATTTTATCAATTTTCCTTTTAAAGTCACGCATCTTAATACCACCTTTAAAAACTGTATCAAATGTAATGCTTGTCGGCCTCTTGTAACCATTATTTTAATTATATAAATTGAACTGTTTACCAACTCTCAGCATATTTAAGTTGTAGAATATTACATAAATATGTTTCTACAGGAAAACTTGTTGGTTTACCAGGTTTAAATCGAAACTGAAAGTTCTTTGCGTAGCTAAAATGTCATCGGATACCAATTGCTGTTGATCCTAGAGGTGCTCGCTATGTAACTAATATGATGGTTTTGGTATCCAGCTCGCGGAATTTGTTTCCATTCTTCCTGTTGCAGTTGACATTTGTATGTTGGTCGAGTGGGCATGGAATGCAAACGATACACTAGATCCTACCAAACAATTTTTTTTATTGCTTTCAATATACGTCTATGAGGGGGGAGGGGTAGTTAAGCAGACCCACCTGAACGTCTTCAAAACTAGGTGGGACTGAACTTGGATTGGATCATGGATAGGATAATTATTGTGCTGGTGTTGGAAAGGGCTAATTCCGAACTGTTGCCACTGTGTGAGAAGCGTGTAACTGTGCAAATTTCGTGGCACTGGCCATATTTCAACCCTCCATCAATTGAATTTAAGGGACTAAGACACGCCTAAAGAGACACGTTCATGGCCATTGCTTCACAATCAAAAAATTTCACTATCCACACAATGAATTTAGATAAACGCCGTTCGGCAATCATCCGCCAGGTCGGCATACGCCCATGTGAGTGCCAAATCATGTATCGTAACGACTCATCTCTCCACAAGACCTTCCACTGCTCTACCACAGTCACAGTCGAATTAATGTGTTGTTTGCATCATCACAACTGCCGTCGGGCACTAGTGCGTGGCTTCCTGGCAACGTCACCATGGAAACCAAGAGCTATCACCTTCCGGCGGTCAGTCGGGTCACTGTGACGGTAGTGCTGCGCAGTCACTCACATGGCTCTCTGACAGTAGGTTTGCAAAATACACCCGAGAAAGTTCGTAAATCGCGATTATTTCCTGAAGCCTACCAGAGTAACGGTTAGCGCCAGTGATTCCATGACGTTTCCGATTGACATAACGTCGCTAACATTTGACCAAGGCACGTTTAACTACTGCGAAGTCCAATGGAATGCCTGAATTATGTGACCCTACAATCATGCCTCTTTCAAAAGCATACATCTCACTGATCACTTAGTTGACTCATTATAACGTGACATACACGTATGGTGTTAAAAGCTTTTGTGCCTTCGCTTATACAGCATCTTGCTGGGCAAGTTCACTGGCCGTCTTTAAGTAATATCCGAGTCAATTTATTAAATTAGGCGGGGAATAAGTATTTGGATGAAGCAAGTTGCATTTGCCTGTTGTTGCACCTAATAACACGAAACTCGATGTCCATGGCGCCTAATAAAAACAACTGTCTTTCATGGATTTCATTTATATAGAATGCTTATTTTCAAAACGACAGTCATTAAAATGACTTGAATATTTTTAACTGCAAAATACGATGCGATGGCCTCTTTCGTTCACCATTTAATGAGAGTGCCGTTTGAAAATTTGTTATATTTTCAAGGAACAAATCATCAATTTTCGACTGAATCTAGTTAACATACTACAGTAGGTCATCTAGGTAAATTTCAATTTTTTTAAATCAGGTGCTTATTTACAAAATTGTGTATCTATAAACTTTAGTGATATACTGTATATAAAATACCACTGGACAGATTATACCCAACTTAGTACAGTGCCAGTGACTAACAATAGCGTTAAATTAATTTTTGTTGACCTATTTCACCCATATTTAAAAAAAAAAATAGTTTCATTTGTATATTATGTTAGTTTTCTTTTAGGGGCTTCACCAGCATGAACTACACCAAACAACTATTAATTTATTTTACTTAGTACATGTATCTAACCTACATTACTTAGGTGCTAGCCTTACCAGTTGCTATGTGAGCTTACTCCGGGGCAGGCCATGTAGAGATGCCCATGTGAGAAACAGTCATACGGAATCCCTCAAATCTCTCCATGCTACCTTTAACGACTATCCCTGGACCTCATTTATAGCCATAACGAAAGAGATCTTGAGAGCTAACTGTACAGTCTTAAATTCCAAAAGGTACTTGGATGGAATAAGTATTACACACAGTTCGGATGTTTATTCTTTTATGAATTCGATTTCATATTCTTGGCAAGCCTTTTCTTGAATCCTGGCACTGTTGCAGTGTTTTGGTAGTAAAATTAATGGCGCACGAAGCTCAAAGAGAAACTTGTGTGATGCTAGACCAAGAGGATAGATGCTATTTATGAACTCCACCAGGTAATGGACTGAGTTATACATTTTTACAACTGTGTTCACAGATGTGCACTCCATTTCTACCCCTTCGAACAATTTAAGGCGAACTGTGCCAACGATTTATTATATTGTTAACGTTGCTCGCTCCTCGTAATATCTTCTATGGAAATATATATTATTTTAACTATTTGATGAATCATTTTGTATAGACTAAATATGGAATAAATTGATTTTTGCCATCTGAGCATTTTTAGTACTATCCATACTTGGGTATATTCAAGTTACGTTAAATATTATTCTTGTGAACAAAAGCTCTGATTTGTTGGAAAACCAAATATAAACAAACGTTCTCGCCAATGATATAACACGTGATTTTGACAGTTATGTGGACGATTTGCAAGTTTTTCGTTCTGACAGTTATGTTTGCAAGAAACTATTTAAATGTCGCAGCACAGAGATTGGTTTCTGCGTATCTGACATATATATCAATTCACTCTTCATCCAAATTGACATATGAAAATATTAACTGCTGAATAAAATATGATTATACAGTATTAAAAATGTTGTAAGGTGAAAATACAGGAAGATGTACTTAACTGACAGCACAATTTACGAAAATTGAACATTTAATTACCGATCCTGCTCAGTTCTTACAATTTTGTCTGCAACTGGAAGGGAAATGAAACATTTTGTTTCAGAGTATGTGATGGATTTTCTTCGTAGACATAATTTTATCGTTTGATAAGTTTTTTGTAATATTTGCTGGTTTGAAAGTTACAGACATGAACTTGGCGCAACGTAGGTAAAATATTGTTCAAACTTCTCAAAGTTAGTGGGCTTAGCCAGATTATATAATGGGTGGAGGTCTTAATTACATAACAGATTAATAACGGATTTCCTAATTGATTTACAAACACTACAAAGCAAACACTTTCACTTCAATATCTCATCAAAATGGTTATCACTTTCTATTTACAATTAATATTTATACAACCACCCATTAAACTATCTCTCAGAAATTAATGCAATCAGATATCTCAAATCAGTCCCAATAAACTGTGTACTAAAATATACTGAATAATTTGATCAATTATATGTCCATATTTGACAGACCCATTAATTACAATAAAGTCCATATCACATGTCCACACAGTCCCACCCTTAATTCAGTCCATATTGCACCAGTCCAGAATATTCTAGAGTGCTCCGGGTGCTTCTGGGCACAGTAGCACTCTACTCGCCGGGTACCACACATTCCTGTACGTCCACATCACACATACACTCGTCCTCCGTCGTTTCGCTCCTTCCACTGTCGTCACTCCTCTCCTCTGATGTCACTCGCTTCACGTTACTTTTCCTGATTGCAGCACTTCAGCCAGATAGCTATAGGCTGTTCACGGCAAAATGAGCACTCTTTAAGACCTACTTGTATGCCCGTTGTGCATTTTTACGCCTTATGTGAAATTAACATTGCCATTGGCCTCAGCACTTTATTCATGCATCGGTCAGGTGAAACTGTGAAATTATTGGAGGATAAAATATTTTACAATTCTGATCATTTTTATACTTTGGTGCATTAAAAATAACAGAAAGAGAACGAAATAATTTCAAGTTCTCACAAATGGGTTACCTAACACATTCTATTTGATGTTAAGATATGGAAGTATATTCCAATCAATCTTTACCAACTTTACTGGACGCATGTCCCTCGGTGCGTCCGTTAAAATGTATGACGTTAGTAGCAGTGACTTTTTTCTTAGGTTGATTTCAAAAGTGCTCACTTTTTCGGGAACAGGCTTAACCACAAAGAAGGCGGTTCCTCCGGCTGCGGCGGTATTTGTATAGAAGGCTCCGGCTGTGATCCAGAACTTTCTTGACTTTCCGAGATGCGCCGAGGAAAATGATTACCAGAAAATTCTTGCTCATCGTCTCAAGTCGTCAACTCCTCCAGGAGGGGGGAAGAGGGGTTGTGATGCCTGCAGTCGGCTGTCAATCATTTCATCGGCCGCGGGTCACGGTAGGTCACTCCCCACAGCGCCGGGACCGCACACGACCAAATAACACAGTACCCGTTCCCAGCGAGGGAGTTCATGCGTAACAATATTGAAAATCAATTTCACACCTTTCCACCTTCTTAAGGGATTGAATTTATAAAAATCTGACAGTTAAATTCTTGGTATTTATGCAGCCAACCTTTGGAAGCGAAGTACTTAAATGATATTCTATCAATGAGCTACTGCTATTGAAGAATTCTTAGAGAAAACTTTTCAACCCCTTTCAAAAAATGTATAAAATGATTTGTATGTATTTATATTGGCAACCTATCGAAGTTAAGAGCATAACGCTATCTCATCTGGTTATTGAGCTATTGTAAAATCCTCGAAAAAGCATTTGACCCCTTTTCATCAATTTAGGGTCTGTATTTTAAAAATACCTTAAAATGAGTTTTTTCTAGGTTTCTATATCCTAGAACATTTTTTGAAGCGGATGGCATAACGATATCTCGTCGGGCTAATGAGCTATTAGTGAGTTCACGAAAACACAATCTACCTATTTTCACCCACTAGGTGAGTAAATTTCAAAAATCGTAAAACTCGTTTTTTATCATTCATATAAGTAGCATTTTAAAGCCAAGAGCGTGACGATATCTCATTGGTTTAATGAATTTTTGAGAAGTCGTCTAAAACACATTTTACCCCTTTTCACCCTCGTAGGGGTTGTATTCGGATTTGAGTAGAAATTTCATTTTATACGTAGATATGTGTTGTACTATACACCCGATTGTCACTGAATTTAGCGTTACAGTAGCGCTATGAAAGTGTCCTGAAATCTTACGCAAATTTAAAGCTTTAAAAATTGTTTGTTTTTCTAAAAATATTTCTATGTAATACGCCGTATCTCTGACATTAAGCCTAATTATGTAATTAAAAAGTCATAAACTAGAGTAAAATGACAATATTTAAGTGCCTTTTTAATACGTTCCATCCTTCGTTTTAAAAGATTGTTGCCGGAAATATTAATCTTATAAACTACACCTTGTAAACTATCCCACAAAATTCAGTTCGTAACAAGAGGTCGCGGTGGCGCAGCGGCCAAATCACTCGCTTCTCACCAAGGCGAACCGCGTTCGCTTCCCGGCGCGGCAGCTCGCGGATTTCTGTACGTGGGAGTCGTGCCGCACGATGCCGCTAGCTGGCGGGTTTTCTCAGGGAGCTCCCGTCTCTCGCGTCCTTGCATTCCGGCGCTGCTCCTTACTCAACTCGCTTCACTTTCATTGGTAGACCCCAATGTCAAGAGCCCGTCGAGATATATTCATTCCTATCGTTAAGTAAAAATGCAGTATAGTCTAACACTCAATACATTTTTTTTTTAATGGACCAGTCTGTTACTTTCAAAATTTTTCGACATGATGTAC
Organism: Dryococelus australis; assembly: GCA_029891345.1. NCBI lineage: Eukaryota > Metazoa > Arthropoda > Insecta > Phasmatodea > Phasmatidae > Dryococelus > Dryococelus australis. Next base: position 335,658,938 of record CM056993.1, on the reverse strand, counting down.
TCCAACTCCGGAACCCATTGAACAGAATTCAAGCAAAATTGACGTGTCTCTAATACTAGCTACTTAATGACAGCATTGCAATCAATATCTAACAATATTTTTTATCAGCCATTTAGAATTTAGTGCAGTCTGAAAAATAAAGTTCATATTTTATTTCTCAGGATTTATTCATATAAATACAACCGGAATTTGGTATACGACGCATTTTAATGGAGAACAACAAGCGGGTTGCTTCCGTTAATATAACACACTAAATTATTCAAAATGGCAGACTTTGGAAATAGTTGATTCGATTTATAAATGTGAATGAATGTTTGTAAATAGAGTTTCATTATAAATGCATTAAATAAATTAATAAATAAACGTTTATGAAATAAATTATTACTCCCTTTCTTTCTGTATTATGTCGTATGCATCCGTCTTATCAGCTGAGCTGTTGCATTACGGATTTAGTTCAGGATTTTTTATTTAAGCGTTCGCAAAATTCCTGTTACATTTTTATTTAAAACTATTTCTAGTGCTTTAATGACATAAATCATTTTATTGTCAAAATAGTTTCAAAACTTTTATATGAAAGTATTATACTCCGTTTTTTTTTTTCATCTAACGTTTGCTGGAACTGTGTTTCGGGGGTTATAAATACATAACGATTTTGAAGAATTTCAGTTTTTACAACACAAAGACCTAACTCCTAAGTCACTGATATACGTTTTGAATTTAAAAAAAAAAAAACATTTTGTAAGGAAAAAATAATCGAATCAGTTATAACTTCTCACTTGAATTAGAATACCTCCATAGGAAACGTGTATGCGTTTCTGGACACAGCAGCCCGAAGGAGCCATTACGCATAATAATTCAAGCACAAGTACTCGTGTTAACTATTAAGCTCAGTGATACAAAAAAATATACTAAGTACTTATAAATTTGAAATAACTTTTAGGATAGTGCAACATACATTTCGCAAGCAGCTCAGGAAAGATAAGTTTTTGAAATAAACATTTTAACAAATATTTTTTCCAGAAAACTTTTATACATGTATGGACCTCTTATTTTTTAACCTGTCTATACTTTTATGAATTTACTGATTATTACGCTGCGTATAGAGTACGTTGTTTTGAAAAGAACTTCTGCAGAAAAATAGCGTTATCGTCTTTCGATAGGCATTAAAAATTAGAAACCTTTTAAAACATCTGACACCTGAATTAATGTCTCTTTGTACTAACGTTTGTTTATAATCAATTTACTGTTTCTTTCCCTGGAATTGTTATTTCAACCACTGTCATATGATCATATAGGCCTATCCATTATCGCTGTGGTCGAACATACATTTCATATGATACAAAAAAAAAGAGAACAACTCTCGATTCGAAAATAACACAGGCGAAGCGTCGTCTGTTTGCTTTTTAGTACACGGAACAGAATCCGTATTTAAATTTTTGTTACATGTATCAGCTCAGTCTTTTCCATCAAATCATAATTGTTTGAAAAGCTTGCCCTTAAAAATGACAAGCCGACGTAATTTAAACAAAAGCGCTTTTTTATTTGATAGCTTTTTACACACACTCGACAAATTCGCCAGCCATGTTTATTCAAAGAAAATAATAAACGTAATTGAAAACTCGGGGGTTACTGGGTTAGAGTTATGCGTTCCATAATTTGTAATTTGTTTATGGAAATTATGATAATTTGCATTCTAAATGTAATGCGTTACGTATCATTTCAGGTAACGAATAACTTTCGCAGTAATATTTTATTGTGATTATTACAACTTAGTCAATATAAGACTTCTGCTTGTAAAAATCAAAGTAAATTCCATGCAAATACGTGCTTAATTTGCTCAACTTTGTATTTTAGTGTGGAAGCATTCCAACGCATCGTGCTTTTAACAAGACTTTTAGAGAAACTTTTGTAGTTTGTGAGCAACACTTTGTTTTTCTTGGTACGGAGGCTGTGTGGTTAAGGATATAGACTAATAGTAAATGACAAGACGGGGCAAGGATATTATTTTTACTTTTTTTTAAACTTTATGTTATTAATTGCACCTGTGTGATCACTAATCAATTCCGATAATGTTGAACTTAACCATGAATAAAAAAAGCACCACCAAATTCTAGTGGGATCTCTTTTTTTCTAAAATAAATATTATAATAATAAACGTCCATTCATTAAATAATTATTACACATATTTCTTTTGAAATATCCGAGATAAGGTTGTCCAAGAAGAATTGTATATAGAGCTAGTAACACTTGTCTCAGTCATCCTTGTTCAAAAGTATAATGAAAATGTTGAATACATCATGCCTGCGTGGGAATCCAGTTAAGTTGTACCTAAGGCTCAAACCTCAAATAAACTATAGGCCCTATTCAGTGATTATTATCCCAAATGAGAGGGCTTTCAAAAGTGCTCACTTTACCGTGAACAGCCTATACCTGGCATTGTCTGTTGGATGTCATCAGAGCTAGTGGCAAGACGGCTGTGGGACAGCTGCGATATGAATATCGGCAGGAGAGATAGGCTGGCCAGCAAAATATCCCTACTCTGGCAGTTCAGTGAATTCCGTTTTCCCAAGACGTTAACTTTCATGTAATTCCTTGCTCCTAGTACGACATGATAATAGTATGAAACATTTTTGGTGGATTAACAGATGGCTATGATGACTGTTGGTTTAAATCTATAGCGCAAGGCTCGTTAAATTCTACTAACTAGCTGGAAGTTAATTACCAGAATGAAATTTTCTGTAAATTTTTCCTTGTTTCAAAAACAATTCCTCCTTTAGCAGGTTCGTGAGAACTGCTCCCTTCTCAATTACAAAAGACAAGACGTGCTAACACATTCCCCAAAGGAATGTAAAAAAAAGATAGAATGTAGAACTCTTCGTCTAACCAATGGCTTGCTCAAGGGGGAGGGGGGGGGGGGTGCAGCTGCACCCCCTACGCCCTCAACCATTTGACCACATTATTAGAAGAATGAAAAAAGATGCCAATTACGTATTTCCCACTAGACAGACTGCATGTTGGAAACTGTAACTAAATTAAAAATAAGTTTTATAATTTAGCATAGACTGTGATTAAATTCGGTATATTCTTACGTTGCATTTTTGTATCAAATTGGATCTTTATTTCCCTGTGTTTGCGTACCCCTCCCCCCCCCCCCAATTACCTGAACCTGCGCACGCCTATGCAATTGTTCCAGCTTTTGAATGCCCTTAACTTTTCTTTGCGAGTTGTGTGAACCGCAGTGATGTGATTTTTACTAGCGGTGAAGACAGCACAGAACTCAAAAGGTTTGTGTGTTCCCATGTTACTACAGTTTTTGTCTCCGTGGAGTAACGTACAGCCATCTCAACGTTGAGCAGCATTGTTAACTTTGTTTTCCCTTAAGGGTTTCCTTTCTTGGAGAGGAAAGGCTTCTCTCGTGAGAGCAATTTAGTTACGTATTCTCTTAATCTAGATCGCCCGGAGCGTCTCTCATCTTTTATTGATAGGCCGCTGCCATATCACCAAGCACAATCACAGGGTCATGAATGTTCTTCTTGATGTATGGGACGTACACTCATGTGCGTAAAAAATGCAACGTGAAGTAAACGTGCAATTGAATCGAAAGTCACGGGGAATTGAAAGCAGAGTACGTTATGTGAATTATTACAATTTGAGAATAAGTGCGCATGCCTATAGACGCAGAAACACCCTCTAACCTGAATCGTGAACGCTTATAAATAGAGGACCGTTGAGTATCCAGACAAGTATAATTCATCATCGTCAGTGAGCTACTGGTGTCAATATTCCATGTTGACGTGGAAGGGCACATCTTAAGCACGTTACGGTGTTTTAACGGGACCGAATGATCAGCTTGCGTGAAAGAGGATATTCATAACGTGAAACTGCTGCTCGTACGGGGCATAATGTCAAAACAGTGATGCGAGCGTGGAGGCAGTGGACTGAAGAGGTTAGCATCGCTCAAAAACGTGGAACTGGACCCAAAGTGTGACTACACCGCGGGATGACAGACACAGAACGTTGGAACACTGCAGCAGATCTCACATTGTCTGCTTGCACGGCTCGACGGCGTCTGCTTCGCAAAGGACCACTTGTATATCTTATTTGCTGTTGATTCCCTTAAGCCTGAAACATCGACGCCTCAGCCAACACAACTTAAGGCGAGAACCAAGGGTGCATTTTCAAAAAATTTTCAGCAGGAAATCAGTAACATGTGTGCAGCGTCATGCCTCATCTCATACCCAGAAGAGGGTCCGAACAATCACCACGGGAATATCACACGACTATATTTCCAAATAGTCTGTTTTTATTTTAAGTTGCGCCCATTTTACATGGGACGTTGGTTTTTTCGTAGTTCCTCAGACAAATTTACCAGAAAATTATCGTCAGTTGTAGCTGTGTTGCAGTTAACACACAGCTAAGTTATATCCCTTCCCCACAACTCGTGTCTTGGCAGAAAAATAAAAACTATGTCATTAGGCCAGAACTTGGCTGTCAATGTTAAACCAAAACAATTTTATTATGACATCATGAAAATTATTATTGGAAGTTTCGTGAAAGTAGTAGCGATGTGTTTGATATCACAAAACTGAATAAACCAAATACGATTTAATTCGCTTAAAAATACCTATATTATATAAAAATCCACATAGTAATGGAATTTCACACTGGATGAAAAATTTTAGTTCTCAAAAACGATGAATAAGTTAAAAATTTTAAAGTTTCTGATAATGTTGAGCAAAGCAATTTTGGAGAGGATGGTGTGGTCGCATGTGGTGAAACGAAAGAGATAATTATAGCGAGGGGTATGAAGCGGGCGTAATTGCGAGATGGAAAGCACTGGTGTTCACGAAGGTAGGTACTTGAATACCTACCAGTGATTAGTTGTGGGAATTCCCTTAGGAGTACTTTTGTTCTCTGTTCTCTGAATGTTGGGAACACGTAGGACTACAGATAGATTGTGAAACAGGAAACAGGAGGAGGGGGCGGGTTATTACGGGAGATGTGAAAGGGAGGGAGGGGCTTGAAGAGTATGGGCAAGTGGGAAAATAGAGATGACATTTCAAAGTCAGTCGTACATTTTTGAAGTAATCCTTGTGTTGGGGTATTATATATTGCCAATTAGTTGTTTTGTTTATTTTTTTAAATTGTATTGCGTTGAAAATCACTTTTACTGTCAGAAAAATTGTCTTCTTTGAGTATAATGAGAAGATATTTTCTCTGGTGGGATTTTGCTGATATTCGTGGGTAAACTAGGCGCAGACTAGGGCCTACATAGAGAGCTGGCCTAATTTAGAAACTCGCACTTTTGTTAGTCGCATTTATGTCTTAATAAAACATTTTTTTTATGTTGGCCGATTTCGTTGGCTTGGCATCGTGTCGTGCATATGCAAAATTCATGTAGGCCCAATCAGCTACCTTATTTCAGGTTGGCATTAATTAATATTCTAACTTTGGAAAACCCTTTTGCGCGTTTGGTTATTTCCGTAATCACCGTGGAGAAAACTAGACATTTAGTGTGCATCTGTGTCTTAAGGCTTTGGTACTTACTTTGGAACGATGGCGCTGGATGTGTCTAAATGGATGACAATACAGTATACTTGTAGAAACGCAAGTTAAGCTCGTAAATAAAATAATGTTAGGAATCAGTAGACTATTTTAACTAATTATTCTGTCTAGTGTATATCGTAACGAATTATCGTTAAAATTTTGTTTTGCATCCCACCACACAAAAATACTTAAGAGCCTAAATCCTAAGGATCAATTCCTAAGCCCTTGCAGATTTTATTGCAAATTTTAATTTTTTTTAATTTAAATATCACACTGAGAATAACGGATGGCCCAAAGAGCAATGTATAGCGGTTTCCGACGAGAAAAATCTGTAGTTAAAGAAGTTTAATGGAATTGACTTTATGGCCCCAAAATGAAACAAACGCATTGGCTTTCGTCAGTGGAAACTTGGTAATATAACTTTTTGATTTTAAAAACGATTATAAAGAAAGTAATTTTCTTGGTAACACGAACTGCAACTAAGTAGCTAAAAAAAGCATACAAGTACAGAGAGTAATTTTAATAGCGGATGATATTTTTAAGTCGTTACTATGCACCTCGTTTCTTTTCATAAAAACACGCCATTTGAAATTATTCTTACCAATGTACGTAATTTAACAGACTATATCAGGCAGACAAACGTGTATCAGAAAGTTTTATGGAAGGACGCCTATTTCCGGAGTAGAACATGGAATACACGCCTTATTGACGACCCTCATTGGCGTCTATACCGTGATTTTAATTAAAACTTATTTTCCGTAGCGTAAGACATTTATTTTTGTCCCACGTAGCGTTTTAGTAATACAGCAAAGCGTATAAATCGTATTATTATTATGGAACTAAATATGGTGATTGCGCCATAGTCTGCATTTAAACCTGGAATTCTGCTGATCAAAGGTCCCTTGGCGTCTTCTTCCGTGGATATAGCGAAGGTGTGTGGACGCATGGAGATGTTGACGCTCCGAACAAGGCGACATCCCCAACTTAAGGTAGACAGCAGTGCTCGATCAGTGATTGAGCGCGATTGGCTCTAGTGGCTGCGGTATGATTTCCGAGTATCGACAAGCATTGCTCATGACGAAGTATGTACTCTATGGAGGTTCCTTCATGTTCTAAAGCACTGTAGGAAGTCAAGTCCCTACTCGCTTGTAAAGGTAGAAAAGTAGCTCTCAGAAGATTGCAGGATACAAGCAAGTCTCGAACTTTCTCGTCCGCCGTAAAAGGCCCTGCGATTTGCCAGACCATTCCAGCTGTTAGCGAGGTAATGGCGCTGATATGTGCCGTATCTACACGGATGGGAATTATCGTCCACGACAATAAAGTGCAGGCCAACGGCACCCAACGGCGCTGTGCTGTCAGATGGCTGTCTCCGAAAACATGCAGGGGCCGCGGTGCCTGAGCGGTTAGCCTGCTCGCTTCCCACCAAGGTTAACCGGGTTCAATCACCGCCCGGGTAACTCCCGGATTTCCGTCGGGTTTTCTCGGGGATTTCCCGATTCCCCCGCCTTTTCATTCTCGTGCGGCTCCATACTCACCTCAATGACCCTCATCGGCTCTCAAGACCTCGCTGTTAAGAGCCGCCCAAATCTCACTCACTCGGACACGTGAAGTGACCTTGAGGTGCATAGTAATTTCGACAGGATGCAAGACGTTGCCTTCCCTGACTTTGGAAGAAAACTGTAGCTTCTTGATGGTTCATGTACTGTGAAAGCGGGGGGGGGGGGGGGGGGAGAGGTGTAACCACAAAGTGTTTTGATTGTATTCACCGCGTCAGTTGTTTATTTTAACACAGAATTTCTTAGTTGTCAGTGTCACCACTGAACCTCTGTGGCCACCAAAAAATATTTCGTGATGGCTACAAAAATTTGTTTGTGTTCACCACAAAAGAGTTTGGCAGAATAAATACTAACAAAAGACTTTTGCGGCCACCACAAAATGCATTTTTTTCAATGTGAACAGACATTTTCGTGACTATTGCGCATGCGTAAGAACGGAACGATCCCCCTTCACCAACAACCCTAAGTAAGTTTAAGAAAGGCGTGGGACTTGAATTAACTCCTTATACATCAGTTCGAGTTCACGATATTTTGGAAGCCAAGATAGAGCGAGCGAGTGAAGATATTTGGGCGGCTCTCAACATCGAGGTCTTGAGAGCTGGCGAGGGTGAAGCGAGGCGAGTATGCAGCAGTGACGGGATGCGAGGGCGGGTAAAAAGGGAGATCCCCGCGAAAACCCGCCGGGAATCGAACCGGGTTCGCTTAGGTGGGAGGCGAGCAGTTTAACCGCCAAACCACCGCGGCTCCGCCAACATAGAGAACCTAAGAAAAGGCGGTCCTAGATAATGGTGTCTGTCAACTAATAATTTACCGTTTTAATGCACTTATTTTGCATAATTCCTTGCACCGCTATGATGTGTTAAAAATTTCCGGTAGAAGAAAAGGCTTGATAGAAAACACTACTCTGGTCAAATATATACTCAATTAGTTAATAAAAACAATTATGTAGGATTGCCCTCTGTTAGTTTTTATATATTGGTTTCAATTAAACTGAAAAGTGTTATTAAGGTCTAAAGCGTTCGTTTACGTCCCGGGCATTCTTAAACTGGATATCATTCATTATAGGTAAAAACACGTATTCGCCTACTATCCCAGATTAGTTCAGGTGAACCTGCCAGGTTGCACTACTATGTTGAATAATGCTAGATGTAAACGCGCATGCACCAATAACTACGACCCCAGTGATCCCACTCTCTCTTGTGATGGCTCTCTCCGAACATAGTTTGGTCGTATTCCATCCTGACTCGCTTTCGGGAGGTCGTAGTTTCCAGCCTAATCTGGAGAAACAACATTGAGGGAGGTTTTCTGCCGCCATCCTACTTGAATGCCGCTGAATTTCATTAATATCATACTTCCTCAACCATGTGGTTAATCCGCTTACTCTCCGGGTTCAGGATCGAAGACATGATACACATCAAGAATATTTATGATTAAAGGCTGTTCACGAGAAAGTGAGCACTTTTGAAATCAACATTAGAAAAATGTCACTGACCCTGCCTGCATATATTTTAACGGGCTCACTGAGTGACAGGCTCCCGGTAAAGTTGGTATAGGCTGTTCACGATAAAGTGAGCACTTTTGAGGTCCTAGTTACTTTTTCCTTTAAGCCATTCTTTATTGTTTAACCACCTTTTTAAATAAATACTGCTATGTACATAATAAACACAGTGCTTATATTCTACCGCATTCTTAAGTTAAAGTCCAAGACTAAAATAAACTATATTTATTGACGTCTATTCCAAATGGGAGGGCTTTCAATAGTGCTCACTTTACCGTGAATAGTCTATAACGTTGGATGGAAAGTAGTTCATATGTTTACGTCGAATAAAAAGTGTCAGGTAACTATTGGTGGTAATTTAAATTATTTCTTACTCTTTCTGTGTTTTTTAACGGCTCAGTGTGTAAAAAAAAATAGCAGATTTATTAAATGTTTACTTTTCTAATTATTTCACAGCTTGACCGACGCATGAATAAAGTGATGAGGCCCATGGCAATGTTATTTTTACATAAGGTGGAAGAATCCACAACGTGCATACAAGTAGATCTTAAGCAGGGCTTCCGAAAGTGCTCATTTTACCATGAACAGCCTTTGGGCACTTTCCACAAAAGAAAAGGGCACAGTGGTCTGTGTTATGAGTGGCTTCCTTCGTGAGGTATCTGACTGGTTGAAATTCCGCACCTCCCATTCGTGAATAACTAATGCTGACGTCGACGAATACGCACCAACGTTTTTCACTGGTTATGAGAATTACGTCCGACACGAGTACAGCGCACGCCAAAACGATTGCAACAGTACAGCTCGTAGATGGATTCGGGTCTTGACGGCTTAAGATCACGGGTCAGCGTCTGGTCGTAATAAAGTCGGAACGGAAACGCTATCAAAATAAGCTTGCGTCCTGAAAGTTAACTTTCTAGTAAACAACCGTGAAGGCATAGCGATGTTTGAATACACCAAGATACGCACTCCCTCGTCTGCAGTGATGTGAAAAAATGGCACGGTGCAGGTTTTCTTGTGCACATGCCACTATGCCAGTTGAATACTTTTATAAAGAACTTACTACTAACTTATCACTTCTCAAAGCTATACTGCTCAGGTTGCATCCTTCTTCCATACGTAAACTTAAGCATCACCGTTTACCTTTCCGCTTTATTCATGTGACGATAGTGTGAAACTGTCAAATTTATTGTTAGGAATAAAGATACGTTGGAATTTTCGGCTATCCCTGCTCTGATGGAAATAAAAAAACTAGAAAATGGATTTAAAATCTTAGGTGGCTAGTAAATTAAAAACCGCGCATTTAATACGGCGTCACAAGCATGGAACTATTTGTTCCTACCTCGCTGCCAACTTGACTGGTAGTACGTCAATAACGTGTTCGTCCATACGTACTTAGGGGCAGGGATATGGTTTTTATCAAAGGTTCATTTCAAATGTACTCTGGTGGGAAACGTGGCGTGCGTTGCCGTTGGTCGGCGGGTTTTTTCGGGGTATTTACGTTTCCCTCAACCGTGCATTTCGCTGTTGCTCTATTTTCACCTCATTTCATCTTTAACCGGCTCTCAAGACTTTAACCGGCTCTCAAGATTTTACCGTTAAGGTTGTACAGGATACCTTTTTTTTAATTTCTAGGAAATCTTATGGCTTCGTGACATGATATCAATGATAAACTAATAAAAATACCAAACACCTTGAAAAATATATTTATCAAATTTTTAAGTAAATATGAAAAATTTAACTTCAAATATTTATTCGTATAATATTAATTAAAAATTTCGACTCAAAGTTCGGATTCAGCAAAGGGACTTGAAGTCGCAAGAGTGTCATGTTGGCACTTTCTTTGAAATCCAACACGTTATTTACCTCCGATAATGGTTTTAAGCTATTTTTCTTTTAAATTATATCCCGAAAGTTGATACTGAAATACGGGTAAACAGCAAACAAAATTATCAAGATAATAGACTAATGACATTCTGATGTCATGGATAATCATTTTAAGCTCTAGCGTAATGTATTAGCTAACTTCGTAATATTTTGAAATTTGTCCTAAAAAAATATGTTTTAAATTATTTTAAATATTTTTATTAAAGTAATTTTCCGCCATTTTCATACTTTTTCCACACAAATATTTTATTTATGTCACAATAAAAAATTAGTAATATACTAAAAGTGTAGAAAATATTTTTTTACTCTCGCACATTCTGAAGCGTAGACCAAAACTTCTCAGTTCAACCTATAAATAGTATTCAAATCGTCATAGACCACGTGAATGATCTCCATGCGCAAAAGCAGTAACTGTTGAAATATATCAGCATCTATTACTACAAATTATTCTACACGTACAAAAAAAAAAGTTAATTCCTGAGGCCACCGAGTAAGGCAATACATACACTGCAAAAAAAATGTTCTGGTAAACTTCTTAAACTGTAATGGATGTTTTTAACCTATACACTATATGGAAATGATACCACACACCAAGCTGCAGATCCAGTAATGTTTAGCGTCACTACTATACAACGTTGGGAACTTCCCTGCGCATTTGACTGTTTCCCGAGAAAATTCAAGAACGCTACAATGTATGCATAGGGGGGAAAATTACCATACCCGCTTTCCCACTAAGCATATACACTGGTATGGTAAATTTTCGAATAAATGTCTTAGAGTGTAGGACTATTTGAAATAACTCTTCGATACCATCTGAATATTTCAGTTAGTGCTTAATCAAATATTAAAATAATATATGTGTATATTATGAAATTTTTTTCCCGCAGTAGTTGAATTGGAAGGTATTCAGATGGCCACTAGGCGGTTGTACACTCGATGCCGGACCCAACTCACGTCTTCAATCCGGCTTGCGTCATACCAGCCCAGTACCTGGATGTTCACACATTCTTCGAGAATAATATAGTCAGGTAAATTACTTACAGGTGCAAATGAGATACGTTGAATATCGCAAAATGAGGTTGAGAAGTCACGCGTGTTTTATAATGTTCGACTGTAAATTGTTGCATTCTTTTGGCGCAGCTGTTGTGCTGGTCAAACCTTTAAATGAGCCTAAGTGATTGTTGACATAGAGCACAATCATCCCGGTTGGTAAGTCCGAACAGCTTCATTAGATGGTGTCAACCGCACGGCAGCGCTCTTTCAAGCTATACGACCGCAGGCGCATTTTATAACGACGCGCCAGTCGCTCAAAAGCGTTTACGTAGTGAAAGAATAGAAAGTTCATGGTAAACAAGTGAAAGTTTTATGGTAGTGAAGATGTAATTTTCCTTCATGAAAAAATGCTCTAAATTTACCCGCATAATATAACTTTCACCAGAAAGCCTACATGGCATCTAAGGTCAGGAAGTCACTTCTAATTTAGGTAAAAGGTTCTAAAAATGCTATGATTGACGCTTGCAAAATTTTCGCGGCTGCTAAATTAATCCTATGTGGCTCCATTGTCCGTTGAAATATAATCCTCCTGAGCACGATTGCGTAGAAAATTTTTTCATTACTTGGGTTTAACACTAATAGGAATAGCTTTAATTTGCTCATTAATTGTAGAATTTTATTGTTTGGCTGCTGTGCTTCAGAAATATGCTCATTGACGTACTTATACACTTCAGAACTAGAGATAACCATCGCGTGACGTAACTGAGTAAGTCTACACAACATAAAATACGTTTGAAATAGTTAATTTCGTGTTTATTAGGGGAATTGTGCTGTAAAATGGAAAACAGTCCTGAAAGAGTACAATAAACGTTTCTCCTTTATTGTTCTGCCTCGAACCGGAGAATCGTAGAAGTGCAGAAAATTAGGCTAATGAGGCGCCAATAGAAAAAAAGAAAAGAGAGATATGAAAGTAGGAAAGGCATCATAAACAGAGGAAGCAGGATTGCCAACGGTGGAGGAAGCAATTAAAAAAGAAAATCGAAGCGGACGTTATAAAATATTTTCGTGGAGCTTCTTTGTTTCCGCCCAAGTACTCAAGAAAATGTTTTATCTGTTAGAAGAATACTTTTCTCTTTAAAAAAAAAAAAAAAAAAAAAAAAACTACACCTTGCAAGAATGCCGGCAGCAATTTTGAAAACAGTTGTTGGTATGAATGATGATGGATACCATTGTATGCGAACGCTATCTCTCGCGTGACCTTCCTGTATCACACTTAACAACTCTCGATTGTATCAAATAATGCGTCTGATTGCAGGTAATTTGTATTCTCTCCCTCGTGCGCCCAGACCGCGGTACAGAAGCCTTGTGCGGCAGAAAGCGTACAGTCATTTACGCAGGCGTACTCATCTGCCGTGCTTTGTTTAAGAGCAGGACATTGCAAACAGTTCTGTACATCAACCTTCCAGGTTTTTCTTCAGTTGACAGGCATTACTCAACTTATAACACAATTTACTTACTCATTTCATTGCTGAAGATAACGATAATAAGCACACTCTGTTGCTTTAAAAAATATTTTATACAACAGTTCGCGACTGCTTACAATGACGTCATCAAATTAAGTAAATGTCAGGGTACGTAATATTTTAGAATAAAAAGTTACATAAACATGCAGTTAACGTAACAGCAAATGAGCAACCAATAAACTATTCACCTTTGCAAAAAATATTGTAAATATCTCATGTTGGCCAGCATGATTACATTTCCAATTATTCTCTGAATTCTTATGGTAACAGCAATATACATTTCGCTTTAATTAGATCATGTTCGAAACTATGCTGCAAAGGTGACGTGTCCACGTTTATATTTATTAGTTTTACGTCAGCCAATATCTGGGTTATGTTGTTGTGCATTCACTTAACGTTCTTTCGTACAAGACTGAGGTGATTAATAGCCCATACCTTTCTTGCGCATCGTTGAATTTTTCTTTCGACTATCTTATATGTGGCGTTTGTAGGCACCAAATACATACTTCCCGAGAAAAAAAAGTAATAGTTAAATGTAACTATTTCACGTAGATGTCCCTCATCTTACATATGAAATGTGCGAAGATTGTAGTAATGCAGATAAAACTTTCGACGATAACGCCACATTTTTATATGATATGAAATTCATTAAGTTCGTGTACAAACTTGCGTGACTGCATCTGAATAACATCTGCAATATTGCATTTATATCTTTGTTTACGTTACATCTTGCAATATTTTTTTGCAAAGTACTGATGCCTACTAGTAGGAATTGGCTGGCTTTTAATAAATAATCAGCTTCAGCACCAATACCTTACTAAAGGCTGTTCACGATAAAGTGAGCACTTTTGAAATGAACCTCAGTAAAAAGTCACTGCTCCTAACTTCATATATTTTAACGGGTGCACTGAGTGACATGTGGCCAGTAAAGTTGGTAACGATGAATGGGAAGTATTTCCGTATCTTAACGTCGGACAAAAAGTGTTAGGTAACCATTTCTGATAACTTAAATTATTTCTTTCTCTTTCTGTTTTTTTTAATGCATCGAAGAGTAAAAATTAGCAGATTAGTGAAATATTTACTTTTCTAATAATTTCACAGGTTCACTTGACCGACGCACGAATAAAGTGATGAGGCCCATGACAATGTTAATCTTCCATAAGACGGAAGAATACACAGCGTACATGCAAGGAGATCTTAAGCAGGGCTTTCAAATGTGCTCAATTTACAGTGAATAGCCTATAGTTGTAAGTTAACGTACATTATGTTTTACAATAATTGCAGCAAGGTTAGTATTGTATGAAACACCCTAACACTTCTTTAGAATTGCTGCATTTACAGAAAGTAAAGTACAAAAAGAAAACTTGAGTAGAAAAGCAGGACTTAAGGTCCCGTCTACCTGGCGTTTGAACTGCGGAGCAGTGTGTTTGTAATACGCCTTTTCTTACAAAGCTGTTAAACCTGCGTCCAATGTGCTTATCTGTGGAAAGAACACATCATTAAGGCGGGGGATTTTGTGTGCTTTCAAGTCTTCACGCACATTAGGAACACCATTCCACAGCACTCCATCATAACAAAAAACGGCTTTATCGAAGCGCAGTGTCTCAAAATATACGTGTAAAATACATATGTCTACACAGATGCTCAAGGCCTTGCATTGAACCGTTCCACGGACTTTCCACCAATAAAATTATAGGGTCACAGCTTTAAGTCCCTTAGGTACAACCAGCAGAACGATAATACTTCACTTCAGATCAGAGCCTTACGCTCAGAGGCGATGGCGCACTGGATGCGCGTAGAATATTAGTCCTTATCGTTCTCGCGCATCTCTGCCACAGACTAGCTCGAGGATGGCTGACCCTTTAATGCGAATTCCCACTCCACATATTGGATTTATCGATTTTTCGCCAAAGCTTCTATTTCAGAATGTGCAATGAAATTTCCCGCACGACATAAATGTGTAATGGAATTTCCCGCACGACATATCCTAAATAACAGCTTCCCAAACTTTATCGAATTGCCACAGCTTCGCTACATTTATTAATTCTTAGCTGCTAACTATCGAGACGAAACGCGATATTATTTCTTGCGACTGATTACAAAGACGACGATATCAACATTAATCAAGAAACACTGAACTTAGAGAATGCAGTATGCAATGTTCTGTGCTCTGCCGTTTTTAAAAAAATGATACAAAACTTTACTTACAGAGTACGGCAAAAATTAAATAATTCCAAGATGGCGGGTGGGTATTTGCCTTAACGTCTCGTGTATAGCGGGGTTGTTACAGAAGGTACCAGTGGCTCAAAGAGAGAAGAACAGAGAAGCAATCGACTGTGGCCTTCACCTTAAGTGATTTCGGAAAACCACGGAAGGCCTAAAATCGAACTCAGGATGGTTAGATCTGGAAATCGAACCATGGGTCGTCCGTACAACGAACCTACAACGTGACTATCGCGTCACCCCATGCGTTGCATCGAACGTGGGAGGGCCATTATACTCATTGGGAATAGACTGCTGAGAAGTCCATTGATGTGGTGGTTGAGCTGTAGTCCACCGCGTGGGAAATTCTTGTTTCTTTCATCAGATAATTTTGAACATTTTCACAGTACCTTTTCTTGAAATATACGCAATAAAGATGAATTGAATATGTTTTACGCAAAAATTTGTGAATAGCATATTATGTTTGAGAGTTATTCAACAAATTAAAAAAAAAAAAAGTTTTCCCAGATTACTGTGTTTCGAACATTCGTAATTTGCACACGTGTCTCCTCAATCTTTTTTTTTTTTTAGAGAATTTTGTCGAACAAAATAAAAGACTATTCGTTACTTCAGTGAATTTTCACGCAGAGATAAGACACTTTATTCACATGGAAACGGGTGTAAATAAATGTGGCGAGGGGGGTGAAGGACGACTTGGAATTTGCTGTAGTCGTTATGCTTACGGATGTGTGCTAAGTCTGTGGACTTAGGACATTCATTCGCAGAGGTAAAAAAATTAAAGTGGCCATGAAGTTTCTGCCATTACGTTGGGTTGTCGGAAGAAGGTGGGAGAAGGGGGGGGGGGGGGCTGAAATACACGATTCAAAACACTAGCGTGTATCCTTATTTTTGTATACTATTCTACATCCCGGCATCCATGCCCATGTGCATGCCTAGTGTCGACATTAGCGTTTCCATGCAAGTACGAGGATTTACAATGCAATAAGTAGAACTGCTTTAAGTGACAATCATCACCTCGCTACAACTGTGACCTACATTCAACTACCTTCAGTCGACACCTTTCCCCTTCGCGCTGCCGTTGCGCGTCTCGACTGCTGGCGTGTTGCTCGTGAGGACCCTCATGGAACTAAGCTCGTGGAAATATTGCTGCTTGAGGGCGTTCGCTACAGAAAATTTAATTATTTTATACTGTTCAACTTGTAAACATTACGTACATCCCCTCGCATAAAAAAAAAACATTTAGACTGCATATTTTTTTACATGTCAGAATGACACGTACAGATAAAAACAAACTCACTTACCGGAATGAGATAGTTCACGTTGAAATAAGATACCATCAATTATTTTAAGAAATATTTGAAATCCCGCTATGAAACGTTTTTGCGACTTTTAAAAATTGCTTCGTAATATGGACACGTTTTGCTTATTTTTTATTTGTAACTATTAGTAATTTTTTAGAAAATATATTTTGCTAAGCATACCTTACAATGAATTAAAACACGTACTTCCGATCACCCTTGTTAGTTAACTTTTCTGTAAATTTTTCGTTCATTTTATTCGCACGGTACAAATACGCTAGAATTGTGATTTTGACATATAATGCAACATACATATGGTCTAATAATTTTTTTATTCTAGTTACATTAATGTATTCAGGTTGGATGGTATTTCGTACAGATATCAAATAATTACTTTTTTTGTGACCCTTGAAAACACGTGATCTCTGAAGGTCGATTTCTGCACACTTGCCGCTTGACTCATCGCCTCTATGCGCGAGGAGCTCAACTGGTACCCAGTCTCTCCGTCGGCGACCCCTCTGTACGTGACATTCAAGCGGTTACTCTACATTGTTATGGAGTGATCAGGCCTTAGCTGAACGGCCTGTCTGATCACACTTTCAAACATTGGACCAGGGCACGAGAGTGATTGCAACAACATCTTTTGAAAGGCAGTTGAAGAAACCTCCTCCGCGGCCAGTAAACGGGGCCCGAAAATAGCGAACAACGCGCCCGATATAGGCCAACACAACTCTGGGAGCGGCGTCTTTTGGGGCAGCGGACCAAGAATATATGGAGATGGGTATGTCCGGCCGTCGTTAACCGCCTCTCTAGAATCAGCCTCGGCAACATGAACAAGGCGGGGTCCAATTAGGTTGTAATAGTAAGGGCGTGCGGTGATAAAACGTATTATAATTAATTAGCATCTTGGTATTACATTTAAGCTCTCCCGATCAATAGTCTAGTAAATAGTTATTGTATATTCCTTTCGTTCAATAATCCCCATCTTGTACTGTTGTATTGAACCTGATCACGACTCATTTAGCTACGCCCCTAGCCCCTTTCAGGTGTCAATTGACTCAAAAGCTAATTCGTAAAACTGGAATGCTGTTAAAGATGTAAGTATGATGCGTGTCTAAAGATAAATTTAAAGTTTCTCTATAGAAAATTTATCTGCTAAAATTGATTCTGGCTAAAACAGCCATCGTGGTTGCGGTGGTGTAGTAGTTAGACTTTTTTTTAAATTTATTTCATTAACCCTACTTAGCAGTACAGCCATCCAGGGTTTTCAATTCTATCATGACTACTGCAATTTAACAAACAGTATATAAGTTATATAAATTCACAATTTTTTTTTTTTGGAGGGCAGCTGTTCGTCTGGGCGCCCGTAATTTAAGCTACAAGTTCTATTTCCATTCAAAAGCATCATTCACACTTCTTAGGAAGGTGGTGAGCTATTCTGCCCGATCGAGACAGCTCCCCGACGAGTATTCTTTTCGTTACCCCCCGTTTCGCCGCCCCCGCCAGAACAGACCAGGGACCGGGATTCCCACGGATCCGCCCGCGCGACCAGGCGCCGTCGGGCCCGCACACAGCTAACTAGCCTTTCGGCCGGTCTGTCATGGCACCCAACGGTCAAATGGCCCCGCCCACGAACCCGAAATCCCCCAGCCCCCTCCGTATCTGTGCTATTCTATTTTGTTCTTTTTTTTTTCCTCTCGCCTACCCTTCTGCTCCAACCTAGGCATCGTCCAGGACATCGAAGTACCCCTTCTGGACACCCAGGCCTTCGTTTCCTGGAGGACGAGGGAATGGAGCTTCGCTCCTACGCCCCCACCACTTTTTTTACACAGACATCACCTGACATATTATCACAAATCACATCTTTCCCTCATCTAGATTTTCTTCTCCGCAGTTCCTTCCGTTCTTCTTTCATCCGTTCCAGATCTTGTCTTTCTTCTCTTTCTTGCTGCTTCTACTCCTCTTTCTCTCTTTTCTGTTGTTCTTCTACTTTCCCTCTCTGTTCTCCTCTCCATTTTCTTTCATCTCCTCTTTCTATTCTTTTTTCTTCACTTCCTCCTTGTTCTTCTATTTTTCTTCATATTTCCTTCTATTCTTCTTGTAATCATTTCAGATCTTGTGTTCTTTGTAACTTTTTCGTGTTTGTAGCTTTTCAATTTTTCTTCCCCACTGTTACTCTGCAAAACTTCAATATTTGCTGAAAATTCTGTTTCTTATCTAAAAGAGAGATTTATTTGTAACTTTTATTTAATTTAAACGATAAAACACTAGACAAACACAACCACTCACTCAATAATTCCCTTAATTCCAGCACACTCTCATCCGCTCCTTAGACTACTCAATTAAATCATTATTCATAGTTTTTATCATATCATACAATTTACTAATACTTTCATTTATTATTTCTACAATTTCCGTGTCATATATATTATGTTTTTTTTAAATGGCTATTTGTCATTAAAAGGTTTTAATTTCTGTTATAATTCTTTCCTTTCTTCTTTAAACATGTCGCAGAAGTACAGAATGTGGTATACCGTCTGAGCTCCCTCCCTTTTCACATTGACAACTGTCGTCTTCTATTTTATTTATTTTAGCTAAATATTCTTTAATTTGACAGTGTCCCGTTATTACTTTCAACGCACTATTATTTATATTGCTTTTACTTTTGTACCATTGTTGTATATTTTGAATATGATTTGTAGTATTTAGGCCGCTTTCTGTTGCATCGTGCTCTGTTTGCCAATTTATAACACTTAATTAATAGATTACTTTCCTTAATTCTTGTAAACTAATAGGTTGATTATTTATATTTTTTTCAATCCAAATATTATTGTGCTCTACTATCTTATATGTATTTCCGTTGTATTCTATTTCGTCTACTTCAATTTGATATATCATATTTCTATCTTTTATACTATAGTCTATTGGGATTTCTTTACTAACCGTTATCGCAGATACATATGATGTTGGTGCTAAATTCGTCATTTTTATCTATACATATCTTTGTGATGCGCTTAGTATTCTTTTAATGTGTTTATTTTCAATTTTATTTTTGTAACAAGGGGCTGGCATTTTGTACAATATTACGGTATAATGCCTGATATATTATTTTCTTATTTTTCTTATTGTAATATTGATATTCCATACCGTTAGTTTTAATATTAAAAATGTATTCTTAACTTTTTCGGTTCTATATTTAGCATGTGGAACAAAACTTAATTTACTATCCAAAATAATGCCCAAGTATACTATTTATTTTTTAACTTTTATTGTTTGTTTGTCATACTTTATCACTGGCGGTCTTTTATCAAATTTTCTTTTTAAAATTATGGCAACTGTTTTCTCTACTGATAATTTAAGTTTTTTCTCTTTCATCCATATTAAAGTTTTATACATTATTCTTTGTGTCCGGTCTTCTATTTCCTTTCTTGTATTACTTTCTATCAAAATTATACAGTCGTCCGCAAATACCACATTTTTTTAATCCTCATTATTGTTTTGTACTATGCAATCATTTATTACTAAATTCCATAGACTTAGCCCTGTTACTGATCCTTGTGGACAGCCGCAATTTATTTCCCTTTTTAACGTTATCTGATTATTTTGTACTATTATGTTCCGGTTATTCAAATAGTCCCATCAAATTTCTTTCTATTTTTTTCCCTATTGGTATTTTATTAATCAATTCTTTAATGTCTTCCTATATCACTGTTGAAAATGCTTTGCTTATGTCTATTGAAATGCCAATCAAATACTTTTTTTGTACTTATTTCTATTAAATTAAATACTTTATTTATTGTCTGATCGGTTGACTTTTTTTTCTCTAAATCCAAATTCGTTATCGTGAAGCATTTTTTCTATTTCTGATGTAATTTTACAGTATATTATCCTTTCGTATATTTTGCCCAGTGTTGATAAGAGACATATTGGTCTGTAGGAGGAAACCTCTGTTTTTAATTTATTCATACTTTTGTATAAAAATACTGTATTTTCTGTTTTCCATATTTCCGGATATCTGTTTAATGTATAGCATTTTTTTAAATAATTTTTGTTAGTATTGATTTAATCGTTTCCCAGCTTTTATTTATTACTTCGATTGCTATCCGATCGATTCCTGGTGCTTTTTTTAAGCTGCATCTTTTTATTGCATTTTCGATATCTCCTTCTTTAATTTCTTCAGATTCTTTTTTCTCTTCTTCCAAAGTATGTATTTCTATTTTTTCTTCTGTTCCTTCAAGATTAGGTAGTAGTTTGTCCATCATAACTTTATGTGTTTCCTTAATTGTTGTCTATTTTTTCCCAATTTTTATGTTATTGATGGTTTCTTTTTTTCTCAACTTCTTCCTTGCCAGTTTATCTACTAAATTCCATGGTCCCTTTCTCGCTTCTTCTTTAACAAGTTCAATCCATTTATCATTCATGTTTATCCTGATTAACTTTTTATGTTCCCGTCTAATATTTTTGTAATCTTCCGTATAAATCAATTTAACATTACATTCACAACAGCTCCTATATTTCCTGTATTTATTTGTTCATTATTTTTAGTTCGTTACTCCACCACCAATTTATATTTTTATTTTTAGTTGTATTTGTTGTTTCTTGTTTATCACATATGTTAACTATTGCTTCCTGGAATTTATTTATTGTTTCTCCAATTGTATCATCTGCCATTCTGTCATCTATCATCTTAACAGCGTTTTTTATTTCATCATTAACCTTTTCCCAGTTTGTAACTTTCAAATGTAATATTTTCTCTATCTTGATTTCCTGTTGAGTTCCAATTTCTATCTCAAAATTTATTTTGTTGTGATCGCTTATACTATGGTATACTATCCAATTTATAATTTTACCCTTCCATACCTTTTGTAGTCATGGTTAAATCAATATTTTCTTGTCCGTTTATGCTGTCAAATGTATATAAATTGCCTTCTGCGTTACAAATTATCCAATAGTTTTTGTTTGTTATTTCAATTACCTCTTCTCCTCTCGTGTCTGATATTTTTGAATACCATAGTCCAGATTTCGCGTTAAATTCACGTACAATTATTAGTCTATTATTACCTAGTTCTACTATTATTTTATTCAATTGTTTTTATATATCACTTATTCCCCGTTATGGTGGTAAATATATTGAAATTAACGTCAGTTCTTCATTATTAATCATAGTTTTTGCTACTGCAATTTCTTTCGTTATTAGATGTTCTAAATTTCATATTTCATATTTTATATTAGCTATTATTATTGCTGCTAATGATTGCCCTTTCTCGTTTTTAATAATTTGAAAGTTGCTGTTTAAATCTGTATAATTATTATTAAATAAATATGACTCTTGTATAAATGCAATTTCGTATTTATCTTCTATCAATCTATTATTTAAGTCTAATGTTACTGTACGGGTCTTTTGCAGATTTGATTCTATCACTCTAACCTCCATAATCTGTGTACTTTTTTTAGTTTTTTTCTTGCCAAATTGTGAATTGGGCAGTCCTTATCGAATACCGTGTGGTTAGACTACTCGCCTTTCACCTAGGAGAACCGGGTTCGATTCCCGGCGGGGTCGCTCCTGGATCTTCGCACTTGGGAATCGCGCCGGGCGGTGCCACTGGTCGGCGGGTTTTCTCGGGGATCTCTCGTTCTCCTCGCCCCTTCATATTGGCCCCATGCTTACCACACTTCACCCTCGTCGGATCTCTCCACACTAAAACATCCATTCCCGCAATCGAAAAAAAATAAATTATCGTTGGGAGTTGAAATGAGAACTTGCTTAAGCATCTGACACAATAGAAAACTTTAGTACTTGACATTACGTTCAATTTCCTCTGACGAATTCACGGATACACAATACAATTGTAAAGTCAGAGTACAGACGATTAAACATCGGTTCTGCGAGCTTCGTCAAAATATGTATCTTGTTATTAAAATAATTATATTACCCAGGAATGCAAATTACGTACCTTTTTTTTTTTTTTTTTAATACTTAAAATTTATCGTAAAAGTTTATTTCAAAACAAAAAAAAAAACTAATTTGTTTACTTTATTAAAATACGCCAATTAAAATATTTCCTCTTCACATTATATTCGGTTGCCATTTATTTAATCTAAGACGAGCTTTGTTTAATATACCAAGATTAAAATCGCCCTACAATGAAATAACGCACTTTCCACATAACCTCTGTTACATTCATGGCTGCTTGACATTGACTTCAAATTTCAACTTTTCGAAATTGTAAAATCAAGAGTGCTTGACTTTAACTTTGACAGTTTCATTGTGTCAAGCTCCATAAGAAACAACATATGGGGAAGCAAACGTAAAGTCAAATCGTAGAAACAAATGTTCAAGTTTTTCAAATGTGTAAGGGCCTTTACTCGCGTTATTTGTTCTGGCACCGCTACATAAGTATCCGACCGCTTTCCGAATCGCGTGTCTACCGCTGTACTCGTGCAACTCAGTCGAGTCGCCAGCCAGGTTGAGCACCTTAATTTCCACTCGTTTCCCCTGCAATTTACGACAGGCGGGAATAAATGAACGGGGCTCGTCGCGGGGTTGTAAACGTGTAATTGTTCACACAAGGCAGCGCAATCGGTGCGATCTACACGTCTGCGGGGACGTGCAGTGAACGAGGCGCCCACGCACGCCAAGATGGCGGCTGGGGCCTTGGGCGGGAGCCATCGTTGCCGCTGCTCGGCGGAACTGGCGCAAGTCTGCGTGCGACGGGGCTACGGCGGGCGCGGCGTGGCTGTTGCATTGTGCCCCGCCCTCGCTGCGAGCTAAAAGATGTTCACGATAAAGTGAGCACTTTTGAAATCGACCTTAGAAAAAAGTCGCCGCCCCTACTTGCATGTACTTTAACGGGCACACTGAGTGACATGCGCCCAGTAAAGTTGCTAATGACGGATGGGAAATAGTTCCATATCTTAACCTCAAATAAATAGTGTTAGGTAGCCATTTGTGCAAACTAAAATTATTTCTTTTCCTCTCTGTTTTTTCGATGCATTTAAGTATAAGATTGAACAGATTTTTAACATATTTGCATTTCTAATAATTCCACAGTTTCACTTGATCGAAGCATGAATAAAGTGATGAGGCTCATGATAATGTTAATTTTAGATATGGCGGATAAATACACAATGTGCGTACAAGTACCGTGAATTGTCTATAGAAAAAAATCACTGCTCCTACCAGCGTATATTTTAACGGGCGCTCTGAGTGACATCTCAACGTCGAAAAAAATGTGTTAAGTAACCATTTGTGATAACTTAAATTATTTCTATCGCTTTAATTTTTTTTTATTGCAGCAGAGTGTAAAAATGAGCATTTTTTTTTTAAATATATAATTTTATAATCATTTTTCGATTTCACGTCACCGACGAACGAAGAAAGCGATGAGGCCCATGGAAATGACAATTTTACACAAGGCGGAAACCAAACTATGTGAAAACAAGTAGAATTTAAGCAGGGCTTTCAAAAGTGCTCATTTTACCGTGAACAGCTTCTACCTAGGAAAAATTTACCGCCTTCCTAACTGGACGCACGAACACACAGGGAACATTGCTCTCATTTGTAGTTTGTCCTATAGACTAAAGATGTAAACCGATTTCGCTGGCTGCGCACAACCAGTCTCCGTGTCCCAACATTAAACTACTTTCTGCAGAAAAGACTAGCAAAAACGTCGTAGTTTGGATTTTAAGGTTCGAACACTGATAAGTAAACAAGTGCTTTGAGATTTATGTGCACTTCTTGTGACCAATCCGTAATGCAGTTTGATTAAACTCAAATTGGTTAAATTATTTTATTAATATTATAATGTTTGTCATTTAATAATACGATATAAACAAACACGTTTATCATTGTTAACCATGTAATTTTGATAGTTACGTTGTTTCAGTGTTGTCAATGTTGGGTACATGCGCAGAAGACGAATAAACGGTCTACCTCATCTTTAGTCTCAGGTCTGTCCCACGAACTAGTGCACTTTTTTGACAGTTCTAAAGTCAGGCAGGTGTAGCGGGCGAATTTTACCCATGCTATTTTACCCCCTTAATGTTTGTGCGGCGGCATGTGTCAAAGCAGCTAGGCGGTCCGCTGACAACCGCGACAACAGTTTAACACTGTTTTCAACCCTCCACTGACCACACTATATTAGGTTGACACTAATCCCCGAGGGCGCTATCCTCGTCATTTTCTCTCATAAATGTGTCCCGTGGTAGAATAACAATTTAAGGAACAAGCTTAGCCCCCTCGCAAATAAAATAACTATTCAGGCGCAGCCAAATATTATGCACCGAGCAAGAGTCCTCAGCGCCAGCAGGGGAGTTAACCCCAAAACAGTGATTCAAGGAGCCCTGGCTTTCTTCTTTAGGTAGTGACCACGATGTAGTCACGCATCAGCGAAGCTTGGCGTTTCCCCAGAAATGATTTCCAGGCGCAGTAAATTCGTGTTCAATGTAATTAATAGAGTGAAATTATACCACATTCGGAGAAATAAAATTATTTTTCCGAAAAGCTCTTACTCTGAACAATTGCCCTTTTCTTTCCGTATGGCACACCACTGTGCCGACATCTCACCAACGGTATAATGATGTACTTAATACGTTCTTTCCTGTCTCGATCGCGAGGGTGTCCGTCCTTTCATAACTGGGGTTGTAATCCACCTGTAGGTAGGATTCGCCAGTTACACCGATTTATAGCTCTTTCCATGGGTACAGTGGAGTCTCTACTTGCCACACATTATTTTTAACATAAACTCACTCAGCTGACTGTCAACCTGCCCAGTATTTCAATAGAAAATATTTTACCAGGAGAATACTTTAACAATTTTCAAAACAGTGCACTCGTTCGTGAGGGGTAGACTACCCTTACCGTCCGATGATTACAAGTTAGTTTACAATTTGTTCAACGATTTGCTTTCCGGTCGAACCTAAGAAAATGCAGACTCGGTAAGCATGGCAAAAAAAAAAATTGTTCGACCGAGGGAAAAATTTGTTAGGACAGTGGCAACAAAAACCACGACGATGTGTTAACAAAACAGTTGTTCAAGTCAGAGTTTATTATCCGCGCAAAAAAAAAAAGTCTAGTCACTTCAACTTCGTTGCCCCCTAAAAACTCTTGTTTTTCTGTTTAGCACATTAATTACTTAAAAAAATGATTTATTATCAGCAACTTTTTTAGTTTTTTGGTACTTATTCAAACGAAACATTATTATTTGATGAATTGCCTACCACAGTGCGTCTAAGAAAGGCATATACAAACACTCAGACAACAGAAGTAAAACTGAAGGTCTTTTCTCGCAGTAAACGTGGTTTTTAACTTAGCTTTCAATTTATACTTACATTATTCAGCCTGCACTCACTGCAGCAGAAGCCTACATAGTTTATTAAACTTAGAATGTGAGTGATGGTTTTGAGCCGTTGTTTTGCGTTTAAAACCACAATTCAGGGTGGGAGTGCAAAACAACTTTTTACACCAGTTCTAAACTGCAGAAAAAATACTACAACGTAAAAAGGAATCAATTTCATTGGTCGCTAATTATAAAAATTTAAACTGCTAACAAGACATTGAGACATACCATTTATTTATCATTATTCGTTGCCTACATTACAGGATATATCCCACCGATTGTGTTAAAAAATAAAAATTTACACTCAAGGGTAAAAATATTTCATTAATGGCTGATTTCGAAAATGTTTGATATGTGGCAAACCAACTTTCAATTCAGTGGCTTGAGGCGTTTTGTGGAATAACTTCGAAAATCCGAATTGCAAAAATAAATTTGAAATGCCAGCACAATACAAACGAGGAGACCGTAAACAAATTTATATTGAATATTCCATCGGGTATGTTATCTTTCATTCACTCGTGTGAGTTTCGAAAATTACAGTTCTTATATTAGCAACTACAATTGGTGCATGTTCTCAACAGGCCAAACAAGCGTCAGTTCGTCAGCCAGTATCACGGCCGAACAGATAGATGCACTGTTATATAAAAAATTTCCTTCATTTTACGGAAAAGTGATGATAAAAATGTATCCAGAGGTGCCCGTAAACTCTCCGTAATATTACGGACACATTGATTTACAAAAACGGACTTTCCGTAAAATTCACGGAACCTCTTCGTTAATTCCCTAGTTAGTTTTCTGTACTTCTAGTTTAAATCATTTTTAATACCTATTTTATTTTACCTTTCATTATGTGGGAGTTCTACTGTGCATAAAAATGATATTTAAAAAAGTTAAAATATTTTGTATTTAAGCTAGATTTCAACCCGAGTCAAAAAAATAGCAAACTTACGACCCGAACTACTTACCTACAACTCTCACGTGGTGAATCTGGTATAACTTTTGAATTTTTCTATTAAGTCACATAGGCAACTTTTTTTTTAATTTCTATTAAAGTTAGTGTATTTTAAGTGTTGCTAAGTGTTACAGACGCCTATTGCTACTTTTTAATGTTTGAATCAACATGTCTTAGTGACATGGATAACCTCAACTGCCGCAGAAACGATAATTTTCTGGTTATAGTGGCGAAGAAAGCTTCGTGTAGACTCGCCATTGTTCGTGCCCGATACCCGAAGTTATATAAAATACGGAAATTTTCCGCGTATTTTGTATTTACGGACTTAACTCCGTTTTTCGTAATTACGGATTGCGTTTCCGTGTATTTACTGTGTATTTTCGTAAAAATGTCCGTAAATATACGGAAAATTTTAACAGTGTGTCTGAGAGAAAGTTCGGTCGGGAAGCTGCTAGGAACTCAATTCTCCGATTGCGACTGTCGTCGTGTTGTAATTATTACGTTATTTATCCGGGAGATTTCGATCAGACGTCAGTACCCGAATGGCGTGATCGGCACACATGCTTCCATTCGGGTATGTTAAGCCTGTATGCCACGCGATGTAAGATTCCTTGGACGATTTTATGCAAGTCTGCATGACCGCTTGTATGGATGGTGCTATGGAAGATTTGGCCATCTGCTTGGCCGTTTTAATGGACGTTTTTGTAATTAATCGTGTGCAATTTTTGATGGAAGGTTTTCTACAAGGTTGAAATTTTAGCCAATCAGAGAGAGGTTGGTGGATTCATTTTGTCAATTTTGTTTTGTGAAAGAACGTAAGACTATTAAACACTAATAAATAGTAAATAAAAAACCACGAAAATGTTTACTGACTATAAAACAGCATTGTGTGAAAATTATCGTAAACATTCGTGATTATTTAACACAAACTTTCCAGTTCTCACAACAAAACGATTAGACTCTGTGCATAAACGCATAATACTGAAGTCGTGAGTAAAGATTGTTCCTGGAACACAGTCGCTGAAGTAACATCATTTAAAAAAAATGCACTCGTCTTTATTTGTACGGCGGTAAGTATCGTCGGATATGTTATTCCAAAGAACCCTCCATAACTGCTTGCATGCAAGCATGAACAACCATTAACTCTAGTGTTTGCAAGTCTCAATTTGAAATGTCTGAATCAATACAGTACCATCGCGATGGATACAGCAAACCAACTTTCAGCCAAACAAAGATTTAGTTTAGGTTTCCGGCAGTAAAATCAAGACGTTTACAGGTATTTTCAACTAGAGTTCCTTTGGAAGTCTTAGCGTGTGGTCTGAGGCAAGAAATATCAGTGCGTCTATATAATGCTTATTAATTATTTATTAACTTGAATTATAGACAAGCGCTGCCAGTAAATTCCCAGCCGACGCCTTACATGTAATACGTGTGGTAACTATGCCGGTGCAAGTGCCATTCCTGCATGCGGCGCGCGGCTGTCTTTTGAGCGCAAACAGTAAGTTGTAAACATAAAAGATATCGTGTTTTCTTCGGAGAAACAATCAAAACAGTTCATAAAACGGAATAAAGAATCAAAGAGTGCTCGCTAGCCATAGGAGGAGCAATAAAGATTAGAAGTCTGCCAAGTCTGGTGATGGTGTTTTAACAGCCAAAAAACAAGGCTGAAACACGTGTACTGAACTCGCTATCAGCTGCTGATAAGCATTCGTAGTAGTTCACATATGCATTTCCTGTCCCTAATGGAGCGGAGGTTCGATACCGAGGGGCTGAAAGTAACCACTCTGCCGTTACGACAGATACTTTCAGGCTTTGTTGTAGATACTGGGTTTGAGTCCTCCGCCTATGCTATAAAATGTGTGCTGCGTTTTCAAAAAGTCATGTTTAGTTGATCATCTACGGATAAACCACCCTCACGCTAGCCCTCTTGCGTTGAGGACACGTTAGTAAATAACAATAAAATTATTACTGACCGCAGCATAGGATTAAATATTTTATATAATGAACATTCCTGCACCTCATGAAAGGCTGCAGAAGGAAAGGTTTATATTTGTTAGGTCTAAAACCTGCCATCTTTCGTGTACAGGAAAGTCGGTGACACGTTATTTCGCAGAGATACGCTCAAAAATAGAAACATTTAAATCGGCTCTCAAGACCTCGATGTAGAAAGCAGTCAAAATCTCTTCACTCCACTTCGAAAAAGTTAAAGCTGGAAAACTGCTACAAATCAGCGAATTCAACTGCAGATCTATTGAAACTGCTTTACTTGAATCAGTTGTCTTCTACTGATTATTTTAGTCGTTGGTATTCACTAATTACCTAAACAGTGATTTCTACTGATACCCAGTGAATTTTACTGGCCTAGTGGACTACACTGATTCGCAGTAGATAACAGCTCATCAACTGAATATTCCGTAAATTAATTCTACTGATTGAAATCACTTATTCAGCCTTCCAGTTAGGGATCGTATTTTAAGTGAGATCATACATGTAAACTATCCCGCAGTATTATCACATGGAGGTTTAAAAGATATGTACGTTTTTAATTCCCTAATATAGCGTA
The DNA here is from genome assembly GCA_029891345.1 of Dryococelus australis. NCBI lineage: Eukaryota > Metazoa > Arthropoda > Insecta > Phasmatodea > Phasmatidae > Dryococelus > Dryococelus australis. The sequence goes on along the minus strand of CM056993.1, from coordinate 335,629,563 downwards.
TCTTAAGTGAGTGTATTCTGGACTGCCAAAAATAAATACTTTTTAATTGTCTGGAACCGTAGAACCTTTATTCCTGGCAGTAAAAGTTTTCCCACGTTGACTGCAAGGTTAATGATAAAATGATGACGGGTGTTCAACCTGAAGGTCGATGCAGACTCAAGACAACGTCGCGCTCAAGAAAACTGCGGCACGCCCAAGGTGCAGTTAGTTTTTCCAGTGTTTTACCGTCACCTTGCGCAGTGCAGTTAGCTTTTCCAGTGGTTCACCGTCACCTTGCGCAGTGCAGTTAGTTTTTCCAGTGTTTTACCGTCACCTTGCGCAGTGCGAAGGTTGAAGTCATCAACACAAGTTCCGTACCGAGAAGGAAACATTCGCACCTGAAAAATCCCCAGCTGGGCTGAGAATTGAACCTGAGATGTAGATAGGGGTCTAGCTATCAGACTTACTAACCATTAGAGCCAACGTGGGTGAAGTGAAACGAGTATGTAGCAACGCCGAGAATGCAAGGGCGAGGGGAAACGGGAGATCCCAAGAAAACCCGCCGATCAGCGGCATCGTCCGGCACGATTCCCACGTGCGAAAATCCGGTCCGGGAGGGGATTGAACCCGGTTCGTTTTGGTGGGAGGCGAGCAGGCTAACCTCTCAGTCACCGCGGCCCCATTTGCCATGTAAGTAATAAACACGGTGTGTATATATTTCACAGGACTCGAAAGTTAACGTCTAACGTTATAATAAAATGTAGGCCTATTTATTGGCTATTTTCCAAAGGAGAGGACTTCAAGAAGTGTTCACTTTACAGTGAATATAGAATATTCGCGGTTTCTTCGCCTTTTTTGAATCGACCCTTTGAAAAGTCTCCCCATGTATGACGTGTTTAGTTATTTCCAACATATGCCATATATCACAAGTGTTTTATACTTTGTGTTCATAAAAGTTATTTTTTTTCTGTTAAATTGAAATGTTACTCATGTTTTATCTCTCTTTATTTATAAATAATTTGAACAAAAACAGTGATAAAACTTGTGTGTTGGTGGCGCCTAGTAATTTTCCAGACTTAGTTAAGCTTAGTTTGCACGAGGCGGAGGAATATCCTGGAAGTTGAACTTTATGAGGGCATCAGGAAAGTCTGGAGTGATCGTGAATGGATTATGGTCTGTATTCAGTGATGAAGGAAAGCTTTGCTGGCGGTAACTATTATGCGGACGTCTACGGACGGCTAAGCAGTTGCGCGAGACCATCCACGCCAACAGGTGTCGAATAGGTAAGGTGGTTGGGGTGAGGACAAGGGGCCGTTCTTCCCGGATACGGCGTCACGTCCGTGTGCTTTATGGGAGGAGGAGGAGGCGGCGGCGATCATACGGGCAGCCGCGTCGGTTACCACACGCGAGCTCGCAGCCGCGACCTCTTCCTCTCGCGGAAACGGCCTTCTTCCCTCCCCCCTTCTCCGGCAAACACGGGGGACAGTTACCACGTGCTCCTGGCAGGATACATGCCATGGCCGCCGTATAAACCCTCGACTACACCCCGGCCCGCAGGACGCCCGTCCTCAACAACGCTGCTTCCTGCGTGAGCGGGCTCGGCCTCGGATGTCCTGCCACCGAAAACTGTGCTGTGTCCCTGCCCGAGCGACATTTCTATAATCCGTTCACGGTAAATTGACCAACTATGAAAGATCTTTCATTTGGAATAATAGTCAATAAATATATATTACTTTGGCCTTAGACCATTGGCGTATGGGGGGGGGGGGGGGCTGCATTCTTTGAAAATATAAACCTATACTGTTTTAATGTTATATATTTGAACATTCATCACTTAATTATACATATTTTCAAGAAAAAAAAACTCAATTTTTAATAGTCTGATCATTGACAAAGGGAAGTAGCCTTTACTACAGTGCTTAGTCTGATGAACGCTGGAATTATTTTGTGCTTAAGAGGATACAGTACTAACCGATTTTCTGTGAAATTCTTGTTTACGCGTTTACGCTGTTATTGGTAAATAAGCGTTGTAGGAATACGACTTTTGGGCAAAAAACATAGGCCAACTATCTACTACTGTACGGTTTCACTTTTAGCATATTACGCGCATTTAAAGAGGAAAAAAAATCGTGAAAAGGGCAAAATATCACATGTTCACTGCTGGATTGCGCAGTTTCCGTAAGGGGTAGGAGAAAAGTACAACCGTGCTGAAGTAGTTTAACCTGTGGGCTTTCGACACGTGTAATAAAGTTCTACTGTTACAGATCTAATTTGCAAAGTACAGCGAAACTACGGAGACACTGCACGCATTGGGCGTAGGAGCGGCGAGGCGCAAGGCACGCGAGTTATTGTCGCCCGTATTTGACCTTGAACGCGCATGGACTACATCCTCTTAATAGCAAAGAAGTATCAGTAGAGATAAGTTTTTCGACACTGAAGAGACTGAAAACGTATCTCACAAACAGCACTGGTGAAGACAGTTTAAATGGACTAGCACTAATGTCAATACACCGCAGCATACCATTAAATGAAGATATATTGCTTGAGAAATTCGCAAAGAATAACAGAAGAATGCTGCTTATTTAAATGTTTTACACAAAAGAGTGACCAAAGAAACATTAGCAATTGGTTCATTTCTTTATTGCGGACTTCATTTTATGCATTGTGTGATACTTTTAACTTTTAAATGTTTTTTTTCTTAATTGGAATGTTAATATCTGATTTCTTTAGAAGTGCTGAGTTTTGTAAAAGTATCATAAAATAATACAAGATAACATTACAATAATTGTACATTTAATGTGTTTAAACTGTACATAGTGTATAACTAAATGTAGTATGTGTGCATTTAGATGTGTTAGGTAAAATAGTGATAAAAAAAACATTAGCAATTTTCATTTCTTTATTGCGGACTTCATTTTATGTAGTGTTTTGATGCTTTTAACTTTTAAATGTTTCTTTTTTAAATTGTAATGTTAATATCTTATGTTCTATTTGTTGTTTTACTCGTTGCAGGGCGTAGCCAGAAGTCACCCCACTTTTCACCCCTTAATCTTAAAAAAATTTTATCTTAAAAAATAAAAATATTTCTACCAGCGGTATAGTCAATGATTAGATACGAAAAATTGCTCAAATAGAACCACTTTGCACCTTGAAATCCAAATTTTTCCGGGAGAGGACCCTCGCACCCGTCGCTTTATTGGGGATCTCGGTGTTACTTTATGAAATTACCAAGTTGCCCCCCTCCCCCCTACCCGTTACAAAAACACGAAACCTTGCTACACCACTGACATAGACGTTAACTTGAGAGTGAGTTAGAATATACGCGTTGTGTCTATTACTTACATGGCCATATTTATTTAAATATTTGCACTGTTAAAAAAAATTTCCTTCACTTTACGGAAAAATGCTGGTGAAAATGTTTCCAGGAGTGTCAGTAAACGCTCCGAAAAATTACGGACGCATTAATTTTCAGAAACGGACTTTCCGTAAATTTCACGGAACCTCTCAGTTCATTTCCAGGGTAGTTTTCTGTACTTTCCGTTTAAAATAAAAAGAGATAGTGAAAATGTCTTTAATTTTCTTCTATTCTTACATGGGGGCACAAAACGATATGAACATTTGGTGAACTGGTGTTACTGACATAGTCGAAGAACAAACAAAAAATAATTTAACGTGAGGGGCAGCTCACGACGTACACCCCGACACGGGACACTGACTTATAACACTATCACATATCGACGATTACTACTGGAACATTAAGGTGTACACTGATAAGGACCGAGGGGTGGCAGCACACTGCGTACACCCAACCTCGGTAATATACACGCACTTCCTGTAGGCGTGAAGGTCAGAATGAAAATAAAAGATTGCCGTACCGCTGACGCAATGTGCCACGCCGCGCCATGTTCCACCCATCTTGACGAAGAAGATGAACAAAGTCTTGAACTGTCACAGGTGTCGAACGGTCCACCAAAAGACCGATCGCATGAAGTACAAACCAGGCCGCAGTTCTTCGTCGAACTGAGGGGAAGGTGAAGAAATCGCAATGAAGCATGTACATTATTTTTCTTACTCGTACGCGACGCCACTGCCAGATGCGAGCTGCATAAACACAGGAAATTACCCCCTGTGAAGGGCCGTGTCGGTGTTGCCACACAGCGGGCATGCAGGGTCAGCTGTCAGGTGAATGCTGTATTTACGTTGCTGAGTTGTCACGATATTATTGTAGAAGCCGAATGCTGCGGCTCGTAGATCCGAGGAAAGGTTAGGATCGGCAAGTATTTTCCATGGGCGCCTCCAGCGGATGGTTGGGGTGCGATGGTATCTCGCCGATGCGACTGTCCCTTCCAGTAAGTGTTCTACTAGAGTTGTGAGTGCTTCCTTTGCCTGACGGTATTGAAGTGGCTTGCGTCTAACTTCAGACCTCATCATTTTCTGTAATGCTGCATAAATGTCCTCTGGGGGCAAAATTGCTGCAATTACTGAAGACTGATATAAGGCCTCACACTTCAAAACGTAATTAATTAGACTGATGCCTCTGTCTTGCAAGGAAAGATAAAGTTGCGGCCTTGATAATTTAAATATATACGATTTCCACAACTTGTGGCTAACAATCTGTAGGATGTGTGCACTTTGTTGACGTGGTAGTGGGAATGTATGTGACACATATTACAGCTTCGCAAGTAAGAATACATTTATTAAAGAAACGCTCTGTATAATATTTGTACGACGATAATTCATTTCTATTTGACGAGCACGGAGTTTATTTATTGTCATGTTCCAATTATAATGCAAGATAAGAGTGGCGTCTGCGTGGAAGTATATGACCAATATTTTCACAGTTTCGGCCCTCCGAAAGGGAAAAAAACGTCGTCAAATGTCTCGCTGGTCGCGCTGAGCTCCAGTACGGCAGTTTTGTTAGCATTAGCTCGCAGATTAGAGACACTGTGAAAAAGTCCAGGCATTCTGCCGTCTCTGTAATTTCCCGCTCTGAACGAACGACACATGTGATGTCATCAGCATAGGCATTTAATTTAAAGGACAGGTTCGCTACAGGGAATCCTTGCAAGCGGGCACTTAGCATTCTGCACAGAGGTTCAATGGCGATAGTAAATAAAATCAGGGATAGCGGGCATCCTTGTCGAACTGAACTCTCGATCTTAATAGGTGGGGTAAGGAATCTGTTAACCAACAGCCGTGACCAAATTCCGGTACACACCATCCGCACCCACTGTACTGTATTGGCTGTAAAATCGAAATGATGCATAACATGAAGTAAAAATTTATGATCGACTCTATCGAATTCCTTATCCATATCAATACTCAATACGGCCATTTTACTGTGTTGTATTGACGAAAGTAATTTAATGTCCCTTAGGGCAAGCACGCCTTGTAAAATGGAACGTCCTGGAACAGTGCATGTCTGACCGGGACCGATAATATTTGACAATCCCTTGGTTAATCTGGTCGCACAAAACGAGCAATTATTTTATAATCGGCACATAAAAGTGTAATTGGCCTATAATCCGCGGGTTTAAGTGGACGGGATATTTTGGGTAAAACTTATCCCTTCTTTATGAGACTTGCATAATTCCCCTCTTTCAAGCACATCGCGAACTACTTCACAGAAGTCGGCACCAATAATATCCCAATAAGCTTTGTAAAATTCGTATGGAATACCGTCAATACCAGGAGAATTTTTTGATGGAAATTGCTGTCTTATTGTATTAACTTTCGCATCTAAACATGGCGCCTGTCACGGCTAATTCTGTTTTCTTAATCCTGCAAAAGCGTTGGAAGCAGAGCATCGTCCGTGTCTTAGTTCGAGTATAAATTTGCAAAGTAACTGCAAAGCGTTTGCACTATTTCCGGCCGGTCCCGAACAATAGCGCCATCACTGTCAGTAAGCAGGTTGATAACCTTGAGTCGTATTTGCTGTTGTTCCTTAATGAGACTAAACATGCCAAAGTTCTCTTCTGCGAATAGACTTTTATCATTTATCATAATATGTCGATTTTTAAACTGTTCACTCAATAAATGCATAAGCTTCTGTTTCGTGTCTCTAATACGTGGAGATACGTGTGCACCATTGTTTGCCTGCAGATGAAGTTCGTGTAGCATACGTTCGTAGAATGCACGTGTTCCCCTACTATCTTCTGCCTGTCGGTTCGCGTGCCTTTTAAAGAGTTCCGTGACGTTTGGTTTTACGCACACATACCACCACATCGCCACAGAGGGGAACTGGTATTTCTTGCAATGCCAACGTACCCAATTAGCTAGCAAGTCCTCTTTTACTTCTGAGCTGTCTAATAAGGAAGTATTTAAACGCTATATCCCTCTGCCAAATCGTGTTATATTGGCAAACTTTTCATACGTAAATATCACTGCAGAGTGATCTTAAAAACTACCGGAAGAATGTCATATCGATGCACCTTATGTATATGCTGTTTTCTCACGTAGAATCGGTCAATCCTAGACCGACTCTGTGAAGTCACATAGGTGTAATGAATTCCTTGGAAGTTAGATGCAACATCGCACAAGTCTAAGCGAGTTATTAAAGTAGATAGGGCAGCGTTAGTAGGGTAAATGCCACCCTGATGATCATGGGGGTGAACTATGCAGTTGAAATCTCCATCGAGTATGAACTGATTACAGGGGATGTGGGAAAATGGAATAAAATCCACGGAGAAAAACTGGTTTCTTTCATATCTCGCTTGGGAGCCGGATGGAGCATAACCATTGACTAGCGACACATTGTTTATTCGTCCTGACATCACTCGGCCTGACGGGTGGTAGCGCAGGTCTTCAAGTTCCAGCCCCGCGCGTATAATAATCGCTGCCCCGTCCCCGATTACCAGCGTTTGTATACACATTGAAGGCATGAAACCCTATAAAATCTTGAATCGCTACTTCTTGCAAGAATACAATGTCAACTGCCTGTGTTCGAATCAGTGTCTCTAGCAGCGCCAGCGCGCACTGGCCGAGACTGCACAAATATTTAAAGTTAAAATTGTCAACAACTCTATCATGTGTACCTAAAAAATGTAGTGATAGTATCAGAGAGAAGGAAATGGAAAGGAAAAGTGGACAAAAAGGAAAAGTGGACTAAGAAAAATGGGGGCAGGTAATAGGGCATACAGGTGGCTATGCACACATGTGCCGGTCGCATTGTTAGTTAGGTTATCAGAACGTCCTAGGCGAGAGGCACACATTTTGTTTATAACGGCCTTTGCTAGTTCCAAAGATTCCTGCCTGTCCTGTAGCTGGGATTGTTCACTCTGCGATTAGACCTTCGCTTTGTGAACAGGACTGACTCTTGTGGCCCGGGCGTCATATTCGTAAGGTCGCTTTTCTCTTACTGACGTATTTTCATCCGCAGTTGTTACATGCTCCCGCCGTGTGATTGGATTGTTTACGCTCTCCACGTCCATGCTGTCCACCCATGAAGCAGGGGACAATGGAATGTGTAGCGGCGAGACAGCCTGTGTGTGTGGTGGAAGCCCTGCGCGAGCAGTAACAGTATTTTGAGCCGCCTCCACGTGTATCTGGCGTGGCGCGGTCACTAAGGTGTTGAGGTTGACAGCATGCTCAGCAGATGAGTCACCGACAGGTGTTTGTACTGGACTTTGCTGCTCGCGTCTGCGAAGTGGAGGGTAATCCGCTCGGGGAGAGTGCTGGGCAGGGGTGGACAGTGTAGGCGTGTCAGCTACGAGATTTTCTGTTGCCCTATCCATCCCCCAGCGGCGTATTCCACGTGCGTCCTTTTCTTGCAAACTAGGACACGCAATTCGTTCATGAGTGGGAGATAGCAGTAACTGCACGTTCGTTGTTGTCCGGGATATATCATTACAGCCCGAAAGCCGTGTAACATGAAATGTCTTTTTTATTTTTATCTTTGCCATGCGTACTCCCGTTTTTACTTGGAATTTGTGTTTATGATTCCATACTTCATCTTGTAATGTAACAAGTCGACCATATTTCACTAACTCCTTCTGAATTTTTTGGTTGTCTATTTCTACAGGTAAATTATGAATTCTTACCAGTTTTAAGTTGTCGAAAGCTTGTTCGATGGTGACGTTGATCCTTTCCTGGTCTGAGGTGACTAAAGTTGACTGGCCGTTGGTGCGACGCAGTATCGCTTCACAAGGTCCAGAGGTAACAAGATTTGAAAACAAACAGTTCTGGTGCCCATCGAGTTGAATAGCTTCAGTTTGATCTTCTGTTACAGTTAAAACCGTATAAACCATTCATGTATTCCCATGGCCGAAGGTCGTTTGGTAAACACGATACACAAGGTATTCACGCGCACATTAGACATATTGGAGAAACCTAGACGTGACTGACACTTTATAGAACTATAACTACTCGCGTCGGAACAGAACTCCGCACACCGGATGCGAAGTTACTCCGTCGCTGCTCGGCCATGACTACTACCATTCACCTACAACTCTCACTTAAAAATTGCTGTGTAACTTTTATATTTATATTCAAAAGACCAAAGCAAAAATTCAGTTTCTATTAAATTTAGTGTATTTTTAGTGTTGCCAAATGTTACAGACGCCTGGTGCAATTTTTTAATGTTTGAAATAATAGGTCATAGTCGTGTGGGTAACCTTAACTGCCGCAGAAACGATAATTTTCTTGTTACAGTGGCGAAGAAAGCTTCATGTAGAATCGGCATTGTTCGTCCCCATAACTCGAAGCCAAAGGGAATACGGAGACTTTCCGTATTTTGTATTTACGGACTTAACTCCGTTTTTCGTCATTACGGATTGACTTTCCGTATATTCACTGTACATTTCCGTAAAACAATCCTTAAATATACAGAAATTTTCAACAGTGTGGTTAAAGGATAAAAAATTACTGAAAGATAAAAGTAACTAGGGCCTCAAAAGTGCTCACTTTACTGTGAACAGCCTTTATAGTCCGTGCACGGCCACTTGCGACGTTTCTGAAGCCCTGCTCAAGTTATACTTGGGGATATTCCTCCCTCGTCCAAACAAAGATTATCCGAGTCTACAAAATTACACCGAAGGGACAACACACAGCGCTCGTGCGCACTCAATGTAATAATATTATGCATGAGAACTATTTCTTGCTAGGCATTGCCAACACATCTATTTTATCACTGTTTTCATTCATACTAATCATAAATGAAACATTACAATTTATAGGTAGAGGATAAGTAAAATTTTCAATTGAACAAAAATTCGGTAGTTTTATTTCAGCCGAAGTAAAATACGCTTGTGGTACACGACATGTTTATGAAACAATCAAACACATGCATGGGGTGATTATTCAAAGGTTTGATTAAAAAAGTATGAAGAAACTGCTAATAGGCCATAAACACGTTCATAAAGTCTGGTCTGCAACAGAAAGAATTCACGGATCTCTAGTGGTCAGCCAAGTTTCACAATTCTTCTGTTATTGTGAAACTTGGCTGACCACTAGAGATCCGTGAATTCTTTCTGTTGCAGATATATATATATATCCGTGAATTCTTTCTGTTGCAATATATATATATATATATATATATATTATATTTTATATATATATATATATATATATATATATATATATATATATATATATATGGACACACACACTGTATTTTTATTCGCCTATACTGGCTTAGGATTTTTATAAAAGTATTTTCAGTTTAAGTGAAAAATAGCCAAAAAGAAAAACCTCAACCTTGAGAATGAGCCCGTCTCCTAAATGGTGCTGGTCTCTTTCAGCACTTGTAAGTTTGGGGCGTCTGCCGAAATGTAACGGCTGTCTATGCCTCGCTGTCAAACCGTGATATCTCGGGCTGTATTCTTATTCTCAGGGAAGGAATGAGGCAACTGCTAATGTTTTAATGCGCTTCGAATAAATATATGGGAAGCATACGTTAATTTTTTTCTTGCCCCGAAGAAGAAAGAATCAATTTGATTTTATTTTTTATCGCCGTCCTTATTCCACGAGATGCTCTCTAATGTAGTAAAATTTAAAATTGCTACAAATCAGCGAATTTGACTGGAAACCGGTTGAAACTTCTTCAGTAAAATTCTTCTGATCATTTTAGTTGTTGGAGTTCACTAATAAACAGTGATCTCCACTTATTCCTAGTGAATTACACTGGCCTGGCAGTAACATCGTAGAGTATTCCACTGATTCGTCAGTAGAAAACAGCTCATTAAGTGAAGAATCAGGAAAAAAAAATTCTACTGATTGAGCTCACTGATTCAGATTTAGAGTGCAGTAAGAAAAGAGTGGGAGGAAGCAGTTAACCTGCCTGTTTCATACTTATCGTACGTGATTTATCGGACACCCATCCGTTCAAGGTTTGAATACAGTGGTTAACATTTTACACGGACACTTATTCAAATTTACGATAGTTGCTTTTGTCATTTGAGACTGTCGGTGTATAACAATCACAACGTTTATGGGTAAGAAATTAAAGCTAAACTCATTTCAGGAATTTCAAACAGAAACTTAAATGACAAAGGCCGCCGGATATAGGTATCTATTCGGCGACGATGGTGTCACTGCAGCTTCTATGCTGTTCAAAGGACGCCATCCTGCGACATTCTCCTGAAAAACGCATGATTTACCTTGCCGCCGGCCTCAAACTGTAGTCGTTGACGTGTTGATATTTACGACAGCAAAACTATTAAATAAATTGCTGAAATCTTTTGATGGTATTGTGCCGTATTCGGTGGTTACTTTCCAACTGCCCGGTTTTATTGTACATATTTTCGATGCCCGTGTTTACATCCAGTTTTCAAATATGAACCTGGCTTGTTGGAAGACATATAAGAAACGTCCTGCGTATCGTTTATTTCGTAGCGACTGGGCTGTAAGAACATTAAAAAATAGTGGAATCGCAATAACAATACTAGCAAATAAATAATTATGCAGATGAATTGCTACAAATAAATGAGACTGATAAACAGTAAAATAAATATACTTAAAGTCGCTAAGCGTAAAAAAAAAAATATTTTATGCGCTAGGGTTTTGATAGAAAAAAATAGCCAACTTCCGTTAAATTTTTCAACCCCAAATAATAAATAACATGCCAAAAATTTAACCCTTTTAAAGGCGAAAAATGCACTACTTAATACGCCCTTAGTCTGTGTTTTGTAGTATAATGTATACCAATCTCAATGTAATTTTAAAAAGTGTCTAATAACTTTTCGATACGTTTATTGTCGAAGTTGTTGTACATGATTCGGCCATGCTGCTGTTGAATATATTAAGTGCAGTGTCTTTCAGACCGTGTCATAAAATTATGTTCTTATCACATAACTAACATCACCTTACAGTTGCAATCTTGCATGCCACCAAACATACAATGTTCAGATAATGTAATCCACTGCAAACGAAATTGCAAGTTCAAAGAAATTTAGAGGGATCTTCATGATGACGTAAAGAGGGGGGAAAAAGAAGAAAATAAATGTGTAAATAGTGGTACTAAAGACACGTGTAATTTACTATCAGTGAAGAAGGGTCTTCGAACACAATTAACTGTGCTAGGAAAAAAAAAAAAAGGCCCCATGTAAAAGTGAAACCAGACAAGAGAAATGGCCATTGAGAACTACAAGGCTCTTGAACACAATGACACAGGAATTAACAACTGAAAACAAACTAGAGACAAAATATCATCTGAAAAAGTAGAAAAAAAAAAAGAAGGAAAGCACCGCATACGTAAGTGATGCGACAGCCTGCCAAGATTGAGAATGTGTTGAAAATACAAAGGTAAACATTATGGACATTGGTCTTCCCGCAAGAAACGTCTCTCTTGCCTGGCACCGCTAATGACTACTGCCTACGTGTTTGGGAATTTAAGTGTACTTACGGTCTGCGCAATCGCTGCTTACGTCAACTAGTGATGCAACAATCTCAAGGAGGCGTTGCGAACAGGTGTCACAATAAAAACAATTGCACTGGCGGGGGGATAGTGTTGAAATTAACTTACGTTTTTAATTAAGATAGAGAACTTATAAGGCTTATCTTGTATCCCTAGCATGGACACGTGAATCTCTGTTTAGTATTATCCTTGACTCCATTTTTGTATCACTGTTCTTAATTAGTGTTTCTTAACATTTTCCATTTATTGTTCCAAATGATTATCAAAGTTTAGATCGGTAGTGTTTGATGGTATGGGTGAATTTAAATCGAAACATCATGTTTGAAACACCCCAATCTCAAAAACGACGTAAAAATGGTAATTACAGAAATTTCGAGATTTATTATCTTTCCGTTTACGTACCGTCATTTAAAGGATTTTCCTAGATGCTTTGTTATTCGAGGAAAATTGCAAGCGAAAACATTTTTGTTCCAAGTGCAAAATAACGCAAAGAAAAAAGTTGACGAGTGTTTGGTCGCCCGACAGTTTAAGTGAGGTCAGGATGATTTACGTTATCAAGACCAGTTTGTTGTTTTGTTTTTACACGTGCCTATCTGCAAACTATCCGTAAGTTTCGCTCCTCCAGGTCTTGAAACAAAATGTATGTTCTACGTTCCCTGAATGACATACAGAACGTGTGGAAAATGGACGTGACAAAGGGAAAGCTAGAGAAAAGTAGAGTATCGCAGAATTTATTGGGATGACTGAGATGGAAGTTTTTTGTGCTACGTTTTTAACTAGCAAGATAAGCTGTAAATGTATCGTTAACAAGCTGAATGAGTGAAAAATGAGACCAGTGAATTAATGGGATATTCTCAACGTAATCAGTTCTTAGGTTTATTGAATATTTGGCAATCTAAAATACTTACACGTCACGTGGCTTTAAATATAAATTTTCCACAGTAAAATTTTTGTTGTTTTTTTCCCTCTCGAATTTCACCGAGCATATTTTGTTCAGGCGTGTAGCGTCTTAGTAATTCAGTACCTGTCATTTAAATTTGCATACACGCAATTTTGACCTTCAAGGTTATTCAGTCCCACCAAAGGAAATTTTTTATAGTGGCAAACTTTTTTCCTTCATTTGCTGTAAATTTATTTGATTCCGTTTTCCAAGCATCCCCCCTCCCGCCCCCTTCCTTTTCCGTACTGTGAAGTAGCCCGCAAACAAGTTTTAATATGCTTACGCTTCTGCCTCAGGCACAAGTAATAGAAAATAGGCGTTTGTAAACATTGCTTGGCTTTTATAATCGAAAAAAAAGTATTTTAGTGCAAATATTAACCCTATCTGTAGACGTATCGGTAATTACTATTATGAATTTTTATCAACAACGGTTTAATTCTCTCACTAGGATAACGACGAAATAAAAAAAAAAAAAAAAACAAATTTCTCCCGTTGAAAATACGCCGTTACATCTTTAATCGTGGCTGAGATTCGGTGACTATACCGATAAAGGCTGTTCACGATAAAGTGAACACTTTTGAAATCAACCTTGGCCAAAATATATATTTTAACGGGCTCACTGAGTGACATGCGCCCAGTGAAGTTGGCTTTCTGTTTTTTTTTTTAAAATGCATCTAAGTGTTAAAATTACCAGATTTGTGACATATTTGATGAGGCCCATGGCAATGTTAACTTTACATAAAACTGAAGAATACACAACGTGCATACAGGTAGATCTACTAAAGGGTTTTCAAAAGAGCTCATTTTACCGTGAACCGCCTATTACAAAGTACAGTAATCCCACATAAAGTAACTTTCTTTTTAGAGTTTGTTTGCAACGTAGGAATCTACTTTCTCAAGAGAGTTTATTTTCGTTGTGTAATCTTCAATTATCTTATGTATCCTGCGTATACTATCGACAGTTCTCTAAAGAACGACTTTGAAGTATCAGAAAAGTGTGTTTGACAGAAAAAATTACGTTTCGTACTTAAAATTTATCAACAGCAAAGATTGTAGCTGTGTTAACAAATTTAGAACCAGTGTACGATATGCAGGGCGTTCTTTAAATGAGTGCACATGTTTTGGGGAATACAAGGGATCGTCAAGACGAACGTTTTGATGCATGAACATGGCGTCGGGAATGCATCCTTATGCCACAAATTAATTAAAACGCAAGACGCAAATGCTGTTAGCAATAATCATTATGTAAAGAAGATGTAGGAAAATCACTTAAAGCGAGTTGACATCGAAACCGCAAGTACAATATTACAGCACTTGTCCAAAGTGATGGTCGTTGACCTAGTTACACGGCGGCATACACTGTAAAAAAATGTCGAGTTAACTTCCTAAACTGTAATGGAAGGTTTTAACCTATACAGTGTATGGAAATAATACCAAACCTCAAGTAACAGGTATGGGAATGTTTAGCATTGCTACTATACAAAGTTGGGAACTTCCCTATGCATTAGACTCTTCCCTGAGCAACTGTAGGAACGTTACCATATACATGCATGGGAAAATGATTTACCATACGTACTTTGTCACTGTAAATATACACTGATGTGATAATTTTACAAATAATTTCGTAGAGTGTATGTCGCACTAGTGCCGCTGTACTCGAATCAGCACATGTGGCAGTAGTGATAACTGCCATCGTCGACTTGACTTTGCCAGGTGGTTCTTGCAGCAGAGCATTACTATTCCAGACTTCCCTGCCATTGTATTATAGACAGACGAGGCATAGTTTACCCGCGAGGGCGTCTTTAACAGCCAGCAGCAATGGGTCTTGCGTTTTATTTTATTTGTAGCAAAAGGATGCATTTCCCTCATCATGTTAAATACATCAAACACTCGTCTTAACACCCCTTTGCATTCACCAAAATATCTGCACTTATTTCGAAAGCATCCTGCATGTTTTTAATAGAAAGGAACAGCAGAAGAGGTAGTATGGTATAATAGTTTTTTCTTTGGTATGGTAGAGTACTAGAATATCGCAACACAATATTTGGTTTACCACTACAAGGCTTCGTAAACTGTACTGTACCAAGTATAAGTACTGTTCCTATGGACTGTGCAATTAACTGTGAATTGGTCAGATCAGGTACACCCAAGTCGTAAGATAAACGGAATTATTTCTGAGCCAGAAACCGATTAACACACAAGTGTACATAAGATTTAAAAAATGTAACCTGATGATGGAAAAAGTCAAGGGTTGTGCAGATCTCTGTCGGTGACTTGTACGTGCTGTCCAATGCTAGTGAAAACTTGTGTATTTAAAACTGCGCTATATTAGCATAAACGAGGAAGGAAAAAGTGCAAGCTATAGCCTATAAAAGAATGTATGAAAATGAGAAAAGATAACTGACTATCACGTGTCTCGTATGTCGAACGAAAGGCTGATGATTTTGGACCAGGAATCTGGTATAAATAGCCTTACAGGAAGCGGGAGAGTTTGTTACATTCTGTTTTTAATACGATTGGCTTTTTGGGTTATCGTTGAAAGATTGTCCAAGACATCGTCCCTCGCTTAGTGTTTTCAAACGCCCCCGCGTGTTCTACTAATGTATAGGAACGGTATCAAGGATATATGGGAAAATAGTTTACCATTCGCTCTTTCTCACTATTCGTATACATTGATATGATAATTTTATGAATAATTTCTAAAGTGTAGTTGAATAGCGTCAAAACCCAGAAGTCTAAAAGTTCAATGATGACAGCTCAAATATTGGCCTACTGTTAAGTACAGCTTATTATAACAGCTGTTTCAATGTTAAATTGAGCAATTTTCAAAACCTTGCTTATATCCTTTTTTCACCCCATTCCGTAGCCTGTCACGAGACTTAAAATTTAATATTGCTGTGACACTAAAAAAATCGTAAGAAACTAAATACCGTCGCAGTTACGCAAATAAAATGTTATTGTAATATGCGTACAATTAATAAAAGCCTATTTCAGTTACAAACCTGTTTAATCCTTATGCCACTGGAAATACTTCTGTCACTGTTTTCGTTATAATATGTGGAAGTGGAGTTTCAACAGCTAATACGCTATAATTGTGCACCTGAAAAATCCGCTGTACTGGTAGCCATAATGCTAAACTTAAAAGTTTTGTATAAACGTGGTTTCTTAATTTGTCTGCTGCCATGACGAAAGGTCATTCCTTCCCTCACTGTACTGCAAATGATCCGGGCTCACAATTATGAAATGTTTGTTCATTAGTGCGTAGTTATAATCCATCCACGGTTACTTCAGCCTTTTCTGAAGCCCTGCTAAAGTTCTACTTCCAGGATATTCCTCCGCCTCGTGCAAACTAAGCTTAACAAGTCTGGAGAATTACACCAGAGGGACAACGCACCACATTCGTGCTCACTCAGTTGTAATGATATTTTGTATGCAAACTGTTTCTCACTAGACGTTACCAACATATCTATTTTCTCCCTGTTTTGTATTAAAATTATTTATCAATGAGGCATTATAATTTATAGATAAGATATCAATAACATTTCAATTTAACAGGACAAAAAGTAACATTTATGAACACAAGTATAAAACTATTGTGATACAGGGCGTATTTAGGAAATAACTAAACACGTCATACATGGGGAGATTTTCAAAGATTTGATTCAAAAAGGCCGAAGAAAACGTCAGTGGACTATACCCAGGGAGTGTCTAGTCGGATATGGCACAATGGTAAACGTATTACAAAGCTTAAAACGTGTAATCAAATAATAACGGCATTTTTGCAAGTTTTTAGCTAAAATACCTACAGAACTTCCTCATATTTCGGAGTGTGTGCACTGTGACAAATTTTTAAGTGACCTTCCTAAACAAAATTGGACGCTTTTAACCTATACGAGGCATAGTACATTTTCCATGCATCTGGTTGCGAATGTAAAAATGCTACTGCAACAAGTTGCGAACGTCAGTGAGCATTTGACGTTTTTGCTGAACAGATCTAGAACCATTGATGTATGGCCTCAACACTCAAATTCGAAATGTGGTAGATCTTTCCACCGAAGTAGAGGGCCAGTGCCAGTTTCTCGTCGTGGAGGAGGGCTAGGATATACCATACGGAGAAACTGGGCAGGTAAACGACCTTTCGTTCTGCCGGTGAATGACGTAATTCCCGACTGTTCCTTCCGCGGGCCTTGCGAGGACTGGTCCGGCGACATGTTATGTCACTCGAGTTTTTTTTTTCGACTGGCCCATTGAGTAAGGACGTGGTATAGGAGGTTATTCAGCCAGTTCTATGAGCCGGACTCTTGTAGCAAGTTGCTCAGAGATCAGAAAGCTGCAGTAGATGACACCTAACCAGCTAGGTAACACTTCTCGCCGTAGTTGTCCGATCGACTTATACCCCCCCCCCTCCTC